>OV884059.1:234150106-234763981 GCA_930367215.1 Pollenia angustigena
AAGTACAAAATGCTGCGAAGGTGCAGAACCATTTTCCATTAAAAAAAAAAAATTGTGGAATTACGTCAAAATAACAACCCCCACGAATCCAAAACAAAAATAAATTATTTTAAGGAGCAGTTTTTACCCCGTAAAAAAAAGTTTTTTTTTTAAATTTCAGGTTTTTCAAAAATAAATATGGCAACACTGCTTCGATAGGAAACCCAAATCCATAAGCAAAGCCACTGCCACAATGTCTGATCCTTTACCGCTAATTAACTTCGAATATTATTAGAAAATACAATAAATGAATAAACTGAAATATAGAATAATTCGGAACCAAAAAATTGGCGAATCATTTAGTCGGCAATTTCAATGGATGAAAGATTGATTTGAGACACAAGGCTCGAAAATTTCAAAGACAATAGATTGAAAAAAGTTTTATTTAACTACTAAACATCACTCTGCATTCCAAAAGTGTTGAAGACAAGTTCACCCCTACATCTAGTAAAAGGTTTGAAATTTAAGTCTACAAGAACTGACCTTAGGAGCGTTTGTGAAAATGTTATAAGAAAATTTGGAGAAGGATCATCCTCCGTCCATCCTACACTGTGGCTTAGCTAAAGAAAAAGTCTAGAGATACATACATTTTCTAATTTTTCTAAAGAGGCATATCCGCTTGCTTTTAGGCGGAATGAAATGTTATATTCAAAACTTAAGAACATGGCGCAAAAATATTTAAGTTTCAAATGAGTTCTGTCGCATTTGAGAGATTATTTTCCACTGCTGGTCTGTATTAAACGGATTTGCAAAATCGTCTATCTCTACAAAAGTTGAGAATACTTAGTTTGTTAAACAAAAATCTTATTAATATTAAACAGCAAAAAAATAAAAATGGATTTCAATTTTAAAATTGGTAATATTAATAAAATTTAAATTTGCACCAGCAAACTTGATTAAACTTTTAATTGTCTTGCTTAAAAATTTAATTCACTTGATTAAATTTTTATTTAAAACTGATATTATTTTTGATTAATGCTTTAATTGGTGAAAAATTTTGCATTAAACATTTAATTCACTTGATTACATTTTTAATTAAAACTGATATTATTTTTGATTAATGTTTTAATTGGTGAAAAATTTTGAAGATTTGTGTAGTTTGAAATATTAATAATCTCTTTCACTTTTTATTTATTGTTTTTAAAATCATTTAACTTCTATTAATGTTATCATGAATTCAAATTCAATTCATCGTTTTTAAAATTTTATTAATATCAATGTTAAATCAATCGATCAATTTTGGAAACATATGATGCAAAATGTCCACAATTTTTACACATAAATGGTCAGATTTCAGACAACTAAAGATGGCCAGGGGGGTAACTCTCTATTGCAATGCGAAAAAAAAATGGTAGCAAATCATGAGCTTGGTACTCTTTACTGCGTTTGCGCATTTGTCTTTCGCATTTTTTTCTTTTCGTAAATTATCGCTATTTATTTTATTTCAATTTTCGAATTTCAATCTTTTCTTAACATATGCTAACATTTCATTACTGCCAATCTGCGCCATCTTTAATTTGTATTGCCAGTATTGCTTTAGTTTCAAAAAGAAAGTGATAGAGAGTACCAAGTTGGAATTAAGCTTTCGCATTGCAATTGAATTAGCATCGCAATAGACAGTCGCCCCCCGTTTTTGAATTCCTAACTTGTTGTTAAATGGTTAAAAAAGTGAGTAAAAAAACATTGCCTTCGCTTGTATGAGATCGGTGAACATGAATGCGCGTTTTGGCGATATTCGCGATGAATAAGCTTTTTTTTTTATTAATGTTTTCATCTATTGGCGAAAGTATCGAGAACGGTTCATTCATGTTAAATATATAATTCTCTTTTCTTTCAGCCAATAGGACAATTGTGTTGTGGATAAAAATGTATTGAGTCACAGGCCTTAAATGTGTCTATTTTTTTCTGTATTTCAAAGATAATTTCGTGACGATTACACGATGTGTAAAACTTGTAAACTTAGACAAAAATTTCTAAAGCTTTAAAATTGGCTTATAAACAAAAATATGTTTGAATGATTTTCTTTTAAATTTGAACTTTTAACAAGAATTTCTCCTTTTCGCCTTCGTTACTGATTTCTCGCCGCGTGTTTTGCACTCTTAAGCAAATGAAACCTGCACTTTGTAATTAAGCTGCCCGTCATTAAAATGCCAATGAATATAAATCATTATTCGAGCAAAGTGCGTGATAGTTGCATACAACATTTCATTATTTTTCCACTTCCTTCTTCTTCATTTAACAATTTTGTAAAACATTTTTGTGTTACGAGATGTAATTTTTTTTCTTGCTGGCAATTTCCTTGAAAGCTCTTAAAGAGCTGATGCGAGTATTGTACAATATAATACAGGGATAAAAAAAGTAAACGGAAAATATGCTTCATGTAAACTGCCAATCAAACTGTTGCTTCAATGAAGTGTTTTTTTTTTAAATAGTTTATTGTTTTGCACTGGTTAAACAAACGAACCAACAGCTTGAAAAACGAAGGTAATTAATGATTGGAGGTTATAAGCAACTTATTTCTTGTTGTGCTTTTTTTTTTTTGTTGTGCTTAAAAACAAAGAAGTCTTTTCACATTCTTGCTTGTTTGTAGAGGGGTTTACCGCTTGAGTAATTTCCGCAGAAAGTTTAAAGGTCAGAACTTGAGCATGTGAAGTATAATTTTTTGTTAGTATTTTAAGAAGAAGTTTCGGTTGCTTTTTTATTACAATATAAACACATAATTAAGTTTACTAAACAATTGTTGTAAAAATATTTAAAGCGTTTAAATGAAATCGCGTGTCAAGTTTTGACTACCCACTGTGGGGTTAAAAAAAGAGAAATTTGAACCTTCTAGGAAATCTGTTTTGAAAAGTTTATAATTTATTTTTATGTTGATTAAATTACATTACAATATGAAAAAATATACGTTGTTTTAATTTGGATATTATTTGACCTGCTCTATCAGCCTTCAAATAGGCAATACTTTCTATGGACGTAATTAAATATTAATTAAATTTACACACTGCAACTTTTACAATGTGCACACCATTTTTATCTCAATTTCTGAAAGTATCGGATGTTTTTTAAGCTGGTTGAGAAATTTCGATATCGGGAACTATGTTTTGAGAGCTGGAAATGTCAAATTGTTTTGACATTCCTGTTCGATTCTATTAATAGCAAAATTAAAAAAAAAAAAATTAAAATAAATAAAAAGCAAAATTTCTGAAATTAAAAAAAAAAATGTTTTCTTTATACACGGTTATCCATTTAGTAATTGCAAACCCGCCGGTCTGGCAAGGCTGTCAGCTGCTAATATCTGTCATCTGAAAAGACATTTATTTAGTGAATAGTTCCAGGCTGTTTTGTTGTCGTCATAATCGACCTACTGTGGAAGGTAATAAAAATTTAAGGCGTATAAGCGCTACAAACGCTATCAGGGGGGCTACTCTCTATTGCGATGCGAAAGAAAAATGAAGCAAATCTGGCGATTGCTACTCTTCAATACGTTAGCGCATGTGTATTTCGCATCTTTTAATTTGTTTCTTTTCGTAAATCATCACTTTATTTTATTTAAATTTTCCAATTTCAAATATGTATTTTTACACATTTCGGCATTTCATTACTGCAAATCCGCGCCATCTTAAATTTGTATTGCCACTTTCGCTTCATTTTCAGAAAATGTTGCGAAAGTGATAGAGAGTACCAAGCTGGCAATAGAGGGTAGACCCCCAGGCCATTGCAGTAGCGCACTGTGAGCACTGCTGAAAATATCGCCTCTGTTAGTCAAAGTGTGGCGGATAATCCGAGTTTGTCGATTCCAAGGCACAAAGCGCTGATAATCGTATGATAGCCGACTTTTTTTGTCTTGCAATTGAAGATTACGAACTGGACGAGATGTGGTTTCAACAAAACGGGGCCACTAGCCACACAACACTACCGATTTTGGCTTTATTGCATGAAAAGTTTTCAGATCGCGTAACCTGTCGTTCTTGCGACGTCAATTAGCCACCAGGATCATAAGTTTTGACGCGCTTAGACTTCTTTTTTTTGGGGCTACGTCAAAGACCTTGTCTACGCGGATAATCCTCTTACGTTTTAGCGTTAAATAACCAACATTAGTCAAGTTGTTGCCGAAATACCGCCCGAAATGTTTGAAAAGTGGTCGAAATCTATCTTTAAAGGATCGACTGCTGAAACCAATCTAGAGGCGGTCATTTTAATGACATTGTATTGCGTACGTTGTGGCAGGGTCCAGGCATTGTAATGAAATAAAATGTATGTTTTATTTAACTTTACTTTTGAAACCGCAAAATGGATAACCCGTTGCCATAGAAATTAAACAATCTTTACAATTTACGTAGGCTGCCTAAAAAAATATACTTACCACATTATTATTATGTGGTTTTTATTTTAAAAAAAATTACAATAATTTAATACCTAAAAATGTTAACTTGTTCATTGTGCCCATGAATTCAATCAGTTTCCTTTTCACAGTCCAACCAACATAATCCTACTTAAGCAGTCGAAAAAATAGGAAATATTTTCTAATTATAAAAACTAAACACTCCGCTTGCTTTTGAAAGCTTTTGTAAAATATTTTTAAGCCCGCTACAACCACAACCATCCACAGACATCGTAATGGAAACACAAACCGCTTTTTAAATTGAATTTGTTTCGCAATTTAAATTTTACTGCTTTTTCTTCGACCCATAGTCTAATTTAAGAACTTTTAATTTTTAGACCGCAAAGCAAAACTTTGTGGTTATTTAGGGGCTCTGTTTTTGAATGAATTCAATTGTAGGAATCGTTTTTTTTTTTCTCTTAATACTTAATTTTAAAGCAAATTTTTATGCAGCCTTAAATTCTGAAGATTAGTAAAATTTTTATACGAGCAAACAAAAATTGAGCCTCGAATATTTTGCCATTTGATTAAAGAGCTTATTGGCAGATTTTCTGTTAAGTCCTTTAGCCTGATGTTTAAAGCTGTGTTACTTTTTCTTTGTTATAGTTGTTGCCGTTTTATTAACATTTCAATAAATGATTGCTTTGACATTTGGTTTTGGTAGGATTATTGAGGGCGAAATAATTTTTATGTTTAAATGTTGAATTATTTAAACTTAAGAGAAACTTAAAATCAGCAAAATTATAATTATGACATTTGAACATGGGTTTATTTTACAATTATTTGAAATACTGTTAACTAGCAAGTCGCAGCTGAACTTTATATGATCACATTGGACTCTAAAGTAAAAAAATGTATTTGAAAATCAAACACACAATTAAAATCAAATGTATGTGGAAAATATTTGTCTATAACCACCATGGCAAATTATAAAAGTAACTGTTCGTCGCACAAATATAAAAGTGTTACATGGGTTCATTAATTCATAGAAATACACTCTAGACAGTACACGTTTTGTACAAAACCTTTCAGTACACTAAAAAATATTTCCCTATTCTTTTTGTATTTCAAAATAACCTCGTGCAGTGTGCAAAAATACATGATATGTTGTATGTAGCGGACGCATACAAGGAACTTGTAATGTTTCCTTAAGCGGCGCATGCATACAAATAATTGTTTTAGCAAGGAATTGTTGTGTTGCAATATTATCAAAGAAATTAGCACACAAAATATGTGGTACACACGTATTCCAAAATCACATTAGAAAAAAAATTTGTGTTTTCTCACTTTCATTGTTTCGGGTATTTTTAATACCCTTGTTAATTGTTGAGAGTATTTTTTATACCCGCACTTCCACTATTGTAAAACATTTGTTTTTTTGCTTTTGCACCTTCGCACACTCACGTAAATTGGTCGTCTACACTTTTCTTCAGTCTTTGTTTGGTATAGCGACACTACAGTATAGAGTTTGAAAAATGTCCATACAAGGAACTTGTAATGTTTTATTAAGCGGCGTACGAATACAAAAAATTGTTTTTGCAAGGAATTGTTGTGTTGCAACATTATCAAAGAAATTAGCACACAAAATATGTGGTTGACGCTTATTCCAAAATGACATTAAACAAATAGAGAACGTGTGTTTTCTCACTTTCATTGTTTCGGGTATTTTTAATACCCTTGTTAATTGTTGAGAGTATTTTTTATACCCGCACTTTCACTATTGTAAAACATTTGTTTTTTTGCTTTTGCACGTTCGCACACTCATATAAGTTGGTCGTCTACACTTTTCTTCAGTATTTGTTTGGTATAGCGACACTACAGCATAGAGTTTGAAAAATGTTCAATGATTTCAATGTGTGTACGAATGGAATTGTGCAAGCCTCTGCTCTTAAGTGGAAAGATTAGATAGATTTAATGCAACATACTTTAAGAATTAAACAAATTTCCAATTATTGATTTTAATTAGCTTGTTGCTTAAATTTTATATTTGAATACAATATTTTTTTTTAATTCTTTGTCAATACATATTTATTTAGTAATAAAAATTTTAAAATTCGAATTAATATTTGCATTATAAAAATTGTTACTGGTGTTACTTGTCCCTGTTGTTTAACCAGTAAATAAATTTATAATTGAACTAAATTTTAATGCATGTGTTTATTTAAAGATTTAATCAATTCTATAATCACCTTTGAAAGCAGACAAATTTTTCAAATCTGTAGTTGCAAATGTTGATTTATTTATTAGTGAATTGGGGGAGGTAAAAAGTAAATTACATTTAATTTTTTTGACTAAAGTTATGAATTCAGAATTTTACTGTTTATTAATTTATTTGACTTCGGCCAATATCACCAAGTTCAGTTATAATTACCTACCAGTAATAACTGTCAAAAACATATTGTAACTGGAAGTTAATATAATAGTTAGCTTTAACTGAACTTGGTGAATTATCAAGGTTTCGTTATAATGTGCTAAATTCCCATTTCATACTATTGAAAAACTGAGGTTTATTGTTGATGGGATAAGCTATTCCTTTGCGCATTTCACTGGTTGCTTAAGCCATATCGTCAGGAAACTTCATCCAAAGATTTTAGAAAAACTAAAGATATTATACAAATAAAACTGTTAAGTGAATAAGAATTATAAGCCCCAGTTTTACTTGCAACAATATCAAAGCTTTAACAAAAACAACAACAATAAACACTGAGTTTATATTTTCTTACAATAACGACCACAATTGGTTGATTTTTTTATCAACTCTAAATGTAGTTGTGAAGTTGGCCGTACCGTAAAAGTTTTGAGGAATTTTTAAAACTTTTTAAGGGACTTCTAAGATTTTGAATGACAAAATGTTTTTAAGCTTGACATTTTTTGGATAATTTTCTACATAACTGTAAAATTTTAATAAAAAGTATCACTGCCTGTTTCAACATTTCGATCGCAAACGTTGACATAACGGGTGTATTTTGTATGTCCGATAGAACTTTAAAGCGAAGCGCATTCTGTGCCACTTTTCGATCGTAACACTATACAACAAGCAAAAATTCCCTGAATAACCACTATATTTTTTTGATCCGCTATAGTCACCTTACTGCAAAAATCATAATTTTTTAAAATTCTATCGTAAAGTTTTTTTCAAGTTTTTCTAAAATTTCAGATTTTTGACGAGGCTGCTCCATACATCTTGTCGTAACTTTGGAACGACGTACCCGATTTGCTTGTGCAATCCGTCAAAACAATTCTAAATTACACCAGATTTAAGCCTTTCAAATATAATTTTTTGATTAGTTATTGAGGCACAAGTTTTTTTTTTTTGTTTTTTGTTTAATTATAAACTTTTTTAACTCAAAAAATGCATAAGAAATTTTAATCAACAACAAATAATTCCCAGTTTCACGCAAAGAAAAAACATGGTTGTGGTAAACATATTCTAAGAGCAACATATTATGATAAGATTCATGATTGTAGTCACCATATTAAGATTATTATTGAATCATATTATGGCCAAATATAGTCGAAATATTACATCATAATATTTTTCCCTTAATCATATTATTATTCTGTTAATCATAATAAGTTAAGAAGGAATCATATTATTGTCATGTAAATCATAATAAGTTAAGAAGCAATCATATTATGATACAGCTCCTTTTATAACTGTCATAACAATGCAAAATAAATAAACATTTTTATGTATCGATTTTTTATTTTGTGACTTTTCACAATTTTTCTTGATGTAAATAAAATAGCGGAGTTCACTATTTGTTGTTGGATTTTACAACGATATTTTGCACTATTAATTTTTTTAATTTCTTTAAATTTATTATTTTTTATGGTAATTTATTTTGTTTAACCGCTCACATATAAAACAAACGACACAACTGATTCAAAATAATTCTACAAATGGCGCTAACATAATATTATTAGAGTAAAAATAGTTTGATTACATCTTAAACATAATATGATAAATGTATAGCAAGTTATCATGTCATGGCTATTAAATATCATGATATGGTTGTGAGTAATATAATATGTTTTGAAAGTTATCATAATTTAGTTGTTAGAAAAATAAATATTTTTCGGTCAACAATACTCATATTTATAATTGCGATAAACATTGATATGTTTACAGTAACTATAATATTGTTGATATTAAATAAAAAATATCAATTATTTGTGTACGACAACAATATATTGTTACAATAAACATAGTGTTGTTGCCGCAACCATGCCAAACCATATTTTTTCTCTGCGTGTTTGTTACTTTAACGTTAGGTTGCATGCATCTTTAAGAAATGAAATCAATTATATTTCATGAAAGTCCATGGACAAATTCCAGTTTTATTCCCGATAAACTGAAAGTACCTTGTTTTGACATATTTTATCGCAAATTTGTGTAGAGCAACATGTTTACCTTCTGTTTGCAACATGTTGCTCTACACAAATTTGCGATAAAAAATTATTGTTGGTCGTATGTAACAAAGTGCGTCCATCACACGAAACGCTGCATTTTTCGGCATTTACTGGAGTCTTTAGGTTCAGTTGTGGGTTGGTTTAATTCCATGTGCGAAAGTTTTTTTTTTTGCAAATCCATTAGCCAAGTGTGAGCCGTGCCTCATAAATATCAAAAAGTTGTGTATAACACTGTGCAACAAAAAAAACCAGCCTCAACACTTGCAACGCGAAATGAAAGTAGTCTAGTAGTAGGGAAAATATGCCGAAGGGTTTTGAAAAATTTGCTCGGGCTCCCGAAATATGGGCTCCTAAAGTTTTTGAATTTCAAAAATTTAAAAATGTCAATGCCCGAAATTTCGAAAACCCGTTTTAAATACATTGCACGAACTTTTGGTCTTTGAAGACCTCTAATGAAATTCGATGCAAAAAATATTCGTAGAACATTTTAACCCTTAAAAGTGCCGTTTTAGTACACTTTTGTGTAAGAGTTGGGAAAAAGGACAAAAATGGCCCCTTAAAATGAGAGTTAGAGGGTTAATAAATACTAGGAAAAGAATCGCTATACGATTCTACTGAAGACATCAGAAATTATTTTTTAGCTAGAAGTACATTTAGTATATTCTTTATGACTTATACCAAAAGCCTTTTCAAAAAATTCAAAAACTTTAGGGGCCCATATTCCGGGAGCCCAAGCTAACTTTTCAAAACCCTTTGGCAGATTTGCTCTACTAGTAGTCTACTTTCATTTCGCGTTGCAAGTGTTGAGGCTGGCGGCGATGACCTGAATTTTGTTGCACAGTGTTATTTCGAGAGTCGATTATTCATTTTTAAGTTATTACGAATAATTTCGTATCCTTATTCGAGCGTGGCTATATTCATAATCATTTTCTAGAGTATGCTGATCATAAATATCTAAAACTGAGAGTAAAGGCCAGTTAGGAAAGATAAGTGTTTTTAATAAAAATGTTCGAATTTCTGTTTGTATTTCAAAATAAATAATGCTTATTTAAACAAGATTTTAACTCATAAAAAGTTCTACTAAATAATTTTAAGTCTTTCATTGTAACTTGGGAAATTTTAAAAATTTTGGCAATTCACAAAATGTTCTATTGTGTCAGGTTAGTTGTATTAGCTAAACTTGTATTAATGTCGCATTCATAAAATTAATTCAATAAACTTTGTTGACAATTATTTGTGGTTAACATATAAATGATTATGAAAATCATAAAATAATGATTGCCATAGAGAAGACGGATTTATTGATGATAGTTCCATATACGTATATGGTTGCTGTAAAAAACGATTCCTTCAAAAATAGTTAAATCATTCGTGAACGTCAACAACACATTTTTTTATGTATTTTTTTAATTGCACAATACCATTTGCTTCATTAACAAAGATTTATACTTTTTCTCCTCCCCAACATACTTTCGATATGACTGCTTTTAAAACATATACATAAATATTATTCAGTAGATTTTGTTTTAGTTAAAATAATAAAACTCAGGCAATTTCATAACGACATTATTAGACATGAATAGATTTTGGCAAATATACAAAATACATAAAATAAAATTTGATAACAAGCGAATTAAATTTTGTTTTTAACTTCAATTTAATTTCACATCGGTAAAAAAAGAAATATCCATTTATCAGAAAATAAAATTAATTTAAAATAAAATATTTTTAACAGTGATTTATATGAAACATAAGGCAAGGTAAGGTTAATAGAAATGGTATTCCACGGACACACTTTGACTAATGCACCATTGTAATACTATGGAGTTCCAGAAAGCACAAACCCCACCGTAGAACCAAACCGAACTTCTTGAAAATTCAACATGCCCTCCAGTTTAACAGAAATATCATACAGCTCGTCAAAGGTGGCGGATCCCAGTTGCTACATTAACTATCAATTGAAGTGCTTTAACTTTAACCATTGCTCCCATAACTAATATGTAGCATTACCAACTGCATTGAAACATTTTGTAGCTATTTAATTGTTTTTACTACGAATGTTGGAAAAAACTTAAACTTGCAAATGTGCAATAGCTTTAAATTAAAAAAATTCGTTACGTTTTATTGGCAGTTTATTTATGTTTTTTATACTTCAGCTATTTATACTTTTGAAACTATTGAAACATTTTGTAGCAATTTAATTGTTTTTGCTACTAGTGAATGTTAGGAGAAACTAAAATTCGCAAATGTGCAATTATAATAAAAAATAACAATAGCAAGCAATAGTTTTAGATTTTAATCATTTGCTACTTATCTTTTTAAATTTACACTTCTGCCATTTAACTTTTAAGTGGCAAACAAATAATAAATCATTAAGCAGGTAGCAAATTAGTTTTTTTTGTAGCAATTAAGTAGTCGAATAACGAAATTTTCGTCAGTGATGATTTATAACAAAAAGAATTGCTATACGCTATTGCTGAACTCGGCATCAAAATGTAAAAGATATTTTTTTTCTATTATAATTGCGACAAAGCTACAAATTTAGACGTTATGATTTATTGGTATGGTAAGTTATGTGCTCCCTTATCGCTACTTCTACTGTTACTTTATTGCAACTTTATCCCTACAATTTCATTTTCATTTGCTACTTTGTTGCTACATCATATGCTCTTTTATCTCCACTTCTCATGCTACATTAATTGTTACTTTATCGCTACAATTTAAGGTGTTATGTGTTTTAATACTACTTTGTTGCTTCGTCATATGCTCCTTTATCGAAACATCATATGCTCCTTTATCGAAACATCATATGCTCCTTTATCGCTACTTCAAATGCTTCTTGTTTCTATATCATATGGTTCTAAATCGTTTCTTATACTGCTACATTATTGTTTTTAATCGCAAAAATTTTAGGTGTTATTATTTTTTGTATGCTACTTTGTTGCTACATCATATGCTCCTCTATCGTTTCTTCTACTGCTAAAATCATTATTAATTTATAGCTACAATTAAAGGTGTTATGATATTTTCATATGCTACTTTGTTGCTACATCATATGATCCTCTATCGCTACTTCTACTGCTAAAATCATTGTTAATTTATCGCTACAATTTAAGGTGTTATGATATTTTCATATGCTACTTTGTTGCTACTTCATCTCAAATCCTACTGCTACAGTAATTGTTACTTTATCTCTACAATTTAAGGTGTTATGATGTTTTCATATGCTACTTTGTTGCATCATATGCTCCTCCATCGCTACTTCTACTGCTAAAATCATTGTTAATATATCGCTACAGTTTAAGGTGTTATGATTATACATCATATGATCCTTAATCGCTATTTATACTGCTTCATTAATTGTTACTTCTACGCTACTTCTATTGCTAAATCATGTGTTACTTTATTTCTACAACTTTTGCAATCTCGAATGATGTTTATGTCATTTAAATGCTTTTACTTTTATACTATTGCTATAGCTTCCGTTTTTAAATTGTAAATATAGCAGTAGCAAATAAAATCTAAAAACTCCGCTTCTCCTACTTTTTTTCATATACAAAACCATCGCTAAGAAAATGTTAAGGTTGCTTTCAATAGTAGTTTAGAACTGTGGCTCCAAGTTCTTTAAATATTTTAACTATACTAAGAGTATGTCTTATTTGCTAGTGTTACTTGTATTCTGGTTTTTGAAGCAATTGTTTTTAATAAAAAAAAAATTTTAATATTAGAAATATAAGTCATCTACAATAGTTTTTTTTCAGCAAGAATACAATAAAACATTTTTTAAATTTTTTTTACATAATTTGATTATTGATTGCTCCAACTTCCGGCCAATTAAAAAACCGACTTATGTTGATTTTACTTGCCAAAAAAATATTCTTGTAATTGTCGCCGCCAGCATCAACAGTTTCTGTTACAATTTGTTCATTGCAACTTGCGAATTCCCTTTATCACCATTTCAATCTCTCAAACATGCCAAAGACAACAAATTAGCAAGTTTGTTGTAGAAAACTTTGGCAACCGAACTTAAAATGTCAATTTTATTAATAACCAAACTTGGCGGATGAGTTGGTTGGCCAAGAAAGTCAAAGACCGACCAGTCATTTCTAAGAGATGAGCTTGGGCTTAAGGGAAGCAAAGTTAGATGAAGTGCATTTAAAGTTTTTGGCGCCAACAAGAAAATTTTATGGGTACATATATTTCAAGGGTTTATTTTGTCTTTATAAGAAATTGTTGCATAGTTTTAGGTTTTTCTATAACAAAAACGAGAGCTAAAACTTAAAGAGTGCAATTTTGTTAATTTACATTTTATAGTAGTGCAATTAGGGATAAAAAAATGTGGAAACTTAAAAACAATGTTGAAACTATCAATAGAGAGAGGGTGGGAATAAAGTTATAAATAGAGGATGAAGTTTTATGCATTTATTATTAATTTGGCAAAATCGTTATAAATGAATATCGCGTCTAAGCCCTTATGACACTACATTTTTAATGCATTGTTCAAGTTTTGGTGAACAGTACAAATATAATAGCGGTATTCAATGTGTGGCGCGTTTTAGGTCGCAACGGTTTGGTAGTGCAATAATTTTATCATTGACAGTGAGCGGTATTTTTAGCAACTTTGCAATGCTAGATACAAATTAGATAACAGCTGTTTAACGGAATTATTGGTCGTACAAATTTACAAAAAGGTGTTTGATTATTTTGTGAAATTGTTTTAAAATGCCACGAAGCAGTGCAAAAGAAAATAATATCGCAGCATTAGTAGAACTACGCCAGTCGTTGACCTTTTTATAAGATGACTTATGGAATCGTACCTTCCACCTTATAATATCCCAGGTTGCATCGATATCGCTTTTTTTAATAAATTTTTTATAAAACATTTGAGCTGTTGGTGTCTAAATAATAATAATAAAGAAATTGCTTTTGAAAAATTAAGGACTTCTCTTAAATACTAACCTCTATGCTTTCTGACTCCTCCAAATAATCCAAAACAGTTTTTATTTCATCTTCCGTCCACTTTTTGTGGGGTTTTTCTCTTTTTAATTTTTTATTTAGAGTTGTCGGCTCCATATCTTAAATTTTGTTTCACAATTCTAAATTATTGTTTGAAAATGTCAGCTGTTCGAGTAACGGTGATAAAAGCTAAACAGTTTAAGTGTTGCGCAAAAGCAATGATGTGACAATTGCAATTCTGTATATTTTGTTGTTGAATTGCAAACAAAAGCTATAATATTATGCATTTGCACTTTCGCAAGACCATTCGCATTAAACACTGAAGTCCGCTAATGTAAAAGAGAAATTTACCAAGTGCAAAGAGTTATACAGATTAAGATAAATGGCAAACTGTCAGAAAATTAACTAAAGTTATCGATAAAAAATGAAGTTAAGTCAAAAAAATGTAAAGTGTTGCAGAATCAGCGGTTTATGGGCAAATTCAGCGATTTACCGCTTTTGTTTGCTTTGTTTTAATGTTTCTCATGAACAAAAAGTTGTCAACATTTCATAAAATAAATAAAACCACAATAAAATAAAAAAAACTTTGTTTACATTTTTTATAGTTTGCTCATTATAACATTTACTGTTTCTTTCTATCAATTCTATATCAATTCAATTAATAAAAAATTGTTGTCCTAAGGGCCTTAAAAATACTTGCAAATGATAAAATTGTCATTTGGAAGCTGACCTTAATTTTCATTGAAAAATCATTTTCAGCGATGTGGCCTATTTCTGGATGAACAAGAAACTAAATTGTCGAATTTTATTCAATATCATATCCAAAATCTAAAATCGACCAACGCATCCCGAAAAAACCCCCTGTTTAATGTGAATTTTGGGCTGATGATGTCTTTAGTCCATATTTTCATGAAAACGGCGGAGGCTAGGCCATCATCGTCAACGGCAAGCGGTATAGATCGACGACTATCAAAATATTTTAGCCTGAAATAGATGATATGGACTAATAAAGTTTACGGAAAGGCATGCATTTGCATATAATTCCAGCCCCTTTTTAAGAACTTTTTAGCCAATAATCATGTATGTTTTTTAATAAATTATTCATAAAATTTTTGTTTAATTCATTTAAGTCGTTCATGTGTTGCTCTGTTTATTTTAGCATAAATTTTTATATCAAACATATTTATGCAAAATTTAATGCATGTTTTTTCTTTACTTTTAAGCGATAAATCTTTTCACCATTTTTCTGAGCAAATATTGTTTTGTCACCAAAATTAAATTAAAAGTTTTTTTTTTTTTTAAAACAGAAACAAAAATTAAATATTCCATTCCAAAAAAATCCATTTTAAATCTCTACAACAGACAGTTTGCATAAAATTTTCATACATTTAAAGTTTTTATTAGATTCAGTTTCCTTTTTTTCTATATTCCATATTTATCTATTGTTGTTCTGTGCTTAATTTGAATACACTGTGCACAGTGTGTGTGTGTGTGTGTGTGCATAAATATAGATTTGTTTACCCACAAATTTTTGACTTGCATTTATTGCAAAATGGCAAAACATTGCAAAACGAAATGAATGCTTGGAGTGTAAGACTCAGTATTGGAATGTGTGTTAGAGAAGTGCAAAGGAGTTTAATTGGCTTTTTTTTTTTTAATAATAAAGTGAGCCACGAAGTCATTAAAAAAGGATTTTTTTGTTAAAAATGCAGCAACTTATAACAAAATTGAAATTAACTTAGAATTGAAATACCAAATTACAGGCAAACCGTTTTTAAAACTTTAACAGAAAAACTTAGTAATTATTTTAGCTATTATCTTTTTGGCAACACTGGTTTAAACAGCTGACGCACGTTTCCTGTTTTGTTTCACTGTCAAACATCTTCAGTTTGGTATATAATTTAGCCATGTATCGTCTTACAAACGAACAACGCTTGCAAATTATTGAATTTTATTATCAAAATGCGTGCTCTATTAAGAAAGTTCATCGCGCGCTTCTTTTATGGTCAGTTTAATCGACCCACTGAAGCGGCTATTCGGGCTATTGGAGTCAAGATCAGCCAGAAGCATTGCAAGAGCTACCAATGAACCAGAAAAAGTCACAGTTTGGTGCGGTATATGGGCTGGTGGCATCATTGCACCGTACTTCTTCAAAGCTGATGAGAATCGTAACGTAACTGTGAATGGTGACCGCTACCGTGAGATGATATCCAACTTTTTTTTTGCCCAAAATGCAAGAGCTTGACTTGCATGACATGTGGTTTCAACAAGACGGTGCCACATGCCACACAGCACGCTTAACAATGGACTTATTGAGAGGCGAGTTCGGTGAATATTTTATTGCACGTTCGCGACCGGTCAATTGGCCGCCTAGATCGTGCGATTTAACGCCTTTAGACTACTTTTTGTGGGAATATGTTAAAGCTCATGTCTAAACACACACGTTCGCTTCAATTGACGCATTGGAAGACAACATTGAAGCATTTATTCATGAGATACCGGCCGAAATGTTGGAAAGAATATGCCAAAATTGGACTAAGCGGATGGACCACTTGAGGCGCAGTCACGGTCAACATTTGCATGAAATAATCTTCAAACATTAAATTATATGGACCGTACTATCGACTCAAATAATGATTTCATGCATTTTTCTGAATTTGATGTGTTTTTTTAACTTTCCTATAGCTCTTAAAAAATCACCCATTATAAATATCGTTCTTTCGATTTAAATAAATCTAAATGGTGTCCAAATTTGAGGTATCACCGGTCAATGGAAATCGCTACTGGGAGATGCTCCACAGCTTATTGTGGCGGAAAATTGATGATTTAGACGAAGAGAATATGTGGTTTCAATGGTGCCCACATGCCACACAGCAAGAGAAAAAATTAACTTTTTAAAAGCAAACTTCAAAAATCGCATTATTTCTCGTAAAGGAGGAGTGAATTGGCCACCAAGATCGTGCGATTTGACATCTTTAGACTATTTTTTGTGGGGTTTTTTGAAATCGAAAGTGTTCAGCAATAATCGTACAACAGTTCCAGCTTAAATGCAACGTTATCGAGCAGATTTCTACCATTGACAACAGTTTATTGAAAAACGTATTTGATAATTTTGGTTAAAGATTGGAACACTGCCGAGCCAGTAGGGGTGTAACTTGAACGACAAAATTTTTTCATTTTAAACACGAACAATTTTGTAATAAACAGAAATAAAAAATTGTTTAACATCTCAAAAAAAACTTTTTTTATCAAAATTAAAATGACACCTCTATTTTTGGACACCCTTTATTTTGTGTAACGCCCACTTTTCCAATCTCGCCCAATTTTTGTCGGATGTTGTGTATTGAAAACCAAGATATTTCTAACTAATTTGGAAACTTGGCTTTTACCGTTCTCCAGAAATCTATAATGTCTTTGTATGGGAAGTGACACGCCCACTTGTTCAATCCCACCCATATTTTTTTAAAGAGGTTGTGCATTGAAAACCCAACTAGTGTACCAAATTTGGACAATTTTGCGCTAACCATTCTTTAGATATCAATTAATCTATTTTTGTGCCACGCCCACTTCTCCACTCCCGCCCACATTTTGTCGTATATTGTCTATTGATAGCTAAGATGTTTGTAACTTATTTTTAAACTTAGCCTTTTGCCAGTTGTACAGAAACATATGTTATGTCTTTGCATGGAAGGTGCCACGCCCACTTCTAAAATCCCGCCCTTTTTTTAAGGGCTGGTTTAATGATAACCCAACTAGAGTAACAAATTTATAAAATTTTTTTGCAAACTTTTCTTTAGTTATAAATAATTCTATTGTGTGCCACGCCCACTTCTTCAATCCCGCCCACATTTTTACCCCTGCACATTTTAAACATTTTACCATTAAACTTCAGGCATATCAGTTAGTTGGCATATGAGCAAAAAACCCCGACTGCCTTAATTGTTTATCGACAAGCACTGAATCTGAAGGTTCTATTGAATTTATGGACTTTATTGCTGCATTTGAACATTTCGCAACCATAAAAGAAGTCTGCTACTGAAAATTAGCTAATCAAGTTCAGTGTTGCCACTTTCTAAATAATTTTTCATAACTCTTACGGCTTTCGAATTGTTTAGATAACACAGTGAGACAAAAAAAATTAAGTGAAAATTCCTGGGACCTTATACGATTTTTCTGATAGGTACTGTCGAGTACAGCATTAGTCTGCTTTTGGAATTTTTAAAACACTCTCAAAATCTTGAGTTGCGGGTAAAAAACCGGTTTTTCACACCCGTATGCACTTATCAATCACCCTGTAACTTAGTTGAATACCAAAAAACAGACCAATTCCTGAGGGAACAGGGAGCTATTACCAAACTTGTTACGTGACAGTTCTTAAGTGTTAAGGACTGGTTCTAGTTCTAACACTTTATATGAAGGGGACTTGTCACTGTAACATGGCGATGTCCTAGGAGGGGGTTAATTGGCATATTTTTGACCCTTTGTAACAGCTCATTGAAATAACCTAAATTGGCACATTAAGTTTCGGTTTAAATAATGCCTGTCGCATATATTGTCCCGAATTAACCATGTAAATATGAAAGATCTCCTTCACATATCGACCCCTAACCGCGAAAATTATGTAAGCGCCAAAAATGAAATTTTACAGGAGAGAGCTTTTTTGTTTTATTTCATATTAATTTTGTATGAAATTTGTCGCTTACACTAAAATTGTTTTTGCTTTAAAATCGTAACAGTACATTATGTGACCATGATATTTTAGGAGATGATGCAAGTGTTGCCAATAAAGTCATTTATTAAAAAAAACGAAAATTGAAAATCATGTCGCTTACGTAATTTTCGCTGTTAGGGCTCGATATAAATTAAAAGAAAATCAGCCACTTCTTGCACAAAATCCAGTCGCATATCGCGGTCATTGCCACCTTTCCTCCACTTTAAACCAGTGTTATGGAATATGGAAAAATCCCTACATGTAGAGTTTTTTGATACCAAAAGAGAAGCGTAGGAAAAATCGGACTGTTTTCTAATATTCGCTGAAATGTAGGTATTTTTTCTCATATTGCATTATATACGAAATAAATGCTGAAAAATTTAATTTTTAATAATGATTCAATATTAAAAGAAATGGAATTCTTAAGTCCATATTTTTTGAAACTTTTGTATTTTCTTAGATATTAATGAACTGTTTTTCAACGTGTATGGAAAATCGGATTTTTTTTAGTATATGTAGGTACATTTCAACAAAATGTTCTGGCAACACTGCTTTAAACCCATTATTGCCAGTTAAATGTTATGTTAAGACTTTCCTTTGGAAATACCCATATGTATTAACATTTTTAAGTTTTTCATTCAAGCACGAATAACAAAATCTTTTGAAATTTTCAACCCCCTTTAATTTAAAACGATATCGTGCTGAATTCAACAACTTTGACGAATTCGTTATCCACTTTAAAATCAAAAAAAAAAAAAAAAATTTGAAAATATTTTCCACTGTTCATTGATTTCTTTTTAATGCAAAATATTTTTATAGTTCTTGTTTTTTTTTAAATACTTTAAGACACACAAAACTTTCCTTTGAACATTTCGCGCTTAACTTTTTGCTGGTATTAAGTGGCTGCTGCCAAATCAAGCAAATCCAGCCGAAATAACTTAAACCCACAAAAACATATTTAACAAAGACTAAATGTTTGTCGGTCTGTCTGCAGTGTTAAATATTTTTGTTTAAAGTTTTATCAGAAATCATCTTGGGAAAAAGAAATGCTGCATAATTTTCTCATAAATTGTTAAGTGTTAAAATACAAAATGGTTTTTTCGTCTTCTTTTTGGTTTTGTAACATTTTGATTTTATTTTGTTGTTGTTGCTGTTTTTCTTAAACAAAATTCTTGTCAAACTCGCGCCCGCCAATTTATTACAAGTGTATGCCTTCTTTTATTATAAAAAAAACCCCATAAACTTTCTTTGCCTTAACAAATTAATGATGGAATTAATTCTTTTTTACACAAAGTAACGATATAAAATTATTGGTTGCCACGGTTGTTTAGTTGGCCAATGCGCTAGGCCGTGTAATGGTTGTGGGTTTGACTTTCTGCCAGGGACTTTTTGTACGAAAAACATAAAAAAAAATTTGAATCCCCTCTGGAATTAAAAACAATAAAAAAAAACAAAATTTAAATTTAAGGGGGCTGAGGCCCGTGGCCCCCCTGGATCCAACCGCTCCGTCCCCTTAGTGGAATGTTTGGTTCCAGGGCGCCCCATGGGCCGCAGCCCCCTTAAATTTTAATTTTGGTTTTTTTTATTTTTTTTTCGTAACTGCACCTCAGCCGAATATAATTTCCAATTTGTAACAAGCAATCATTTCTCTGCAGGATACCATTTAAATATTATGAGATTCTAAGATGAGGCCAGGCGATCATAGGGAATCTTCCGCTACACTTTCATCAGCGATTATGGGACATAGTCTTGACCACATCTGTAACGCTTCCAGTCTTTAAAATCTTTATAATCATGCCAATTCCTAGCACAGTAGGTCAATTATAGCGATCATAACCAACCCGTGATACTCGAAAAATGGTAAAATTTGAACAACGTCTTTTTTGTAGTAATTTGAAATACGCGTTCTTCGGTTGTTAATCGATCCATATTCGAAAATGGCAAACCTTTCACTTAATATATAACACTTCAGACGACAGATATTTAACAATTGATGGCCTTGCCAGATCGGTATTTATTAAAACATTGGCTTAGACATTTTCCAATTAAAACTATCACTCATTTGCTGCAAAGTCGTCCAACATTTTGAAGTAAACTTGTTTTAAGTTCTTGATTTGCTTGCACCACACAGAAAAAATTCCTAAATATTTTTTACCAATTAAAGCATTAATCAAAAATAAAATCAGCTTTAATTAAAAAGTTAATCAAGTGAATAAAACGTTTAATTGATACTATTAATTTGTTTACTGTGGCAATTTTAATTAATATCACACATTTTTTAATTGAAATCAATTTTTATTTTCTCTGTGGACCTAGAAAAAATAACGAGACTCTTCTCTTCAAACTTGGAAAGCATAAAAGATATACAGATGAATTTTATACACAATAAAAAGAAAAACATAGCGAACAATTCTGCATCACTCCAAAATTAAATTTGATTGAGTTGTGACGACGTTGCAACAAATTAGCGATATCTATTCCAACTGATTACAACAATTTAAAACTGAAACCTTTATGTACGTAATTTCAACGTTAACGTAACATACAATTCATGTGGGAGTATAAAATAGCGGTATGTTTGCAGGATTAGACAATAAATTTAACGATGAGAATGTTATGGAAATTAAATCATTTAATAAGCCCAATATTAAAAGTTTCGTTGATAAATACCGAGGTTTTTTTCTAGATATTTCAAGAAACGTTTCCATACTTTCCTCTCCAATTAGCCAGCAAACGTAAGAAAGTCGCCTTTCTAAAGCAAGAATTACAGTATCAACCATTGGCAAAAGATTTTTTGAAGACAACAATTTCACATTGTTTTATATAAATTTTAAATAGTGGTTTAGTCGAAGACCCTAGGTAATAGCACTTCCAACTCATATTATATGGTGTTATTAATTGCATTATATTATATTAATAAAAATAAAATAAAATAAAAAATGATACTCTGATTGCCTAAAAAGTACATGATTTTATTTTTAAAGTTGCTACAAATTCAAAAAATAAATTTTCCATCCCTGACACACACACATTTTCAAAGCTTTTCATCTACTTTCTTTTCAAATTCCGCTTGAAGTTCTATCAAAATTTGTCTTCACCAAACCACCTTCACATTTTTCTTCAACAAATGACCTTCTTTTATCTCTGTCTCTCACTCCCTCTATTCTCATGTGTTTTTGTACTATTCTTTGCACACTTCAGCTGTTTTCATTGTAGTTGCTGTTGTTGTTTTGTAACGAGTTCTCGATTTTGTTTTGCTCGTGTTCTCCTTCCACTTGCAAGTAACAGCACGTTTTACTAGCACGTGATGGCTAACGGAAAGCTTAAGGTCCACATGGAAAAAAGCTTTTTTTTAAATTTTATTTTCTTGTTTTGTATTTTCTATCGAGAATCCGGCTAACAAAAATGCTGTCCAAAGCTGCTTTTGCTTGCACTCCACCCAAAATAAAAGAAGAACACAAAATCCAGCAAAATTTAAAATGTTTTTCTTTGGGGTTTTTGTTTTTGTGATTTTGCACAAACTTGTGGATAATGTTGTTGTTGTTTTTTTTTTTTTGTGAGGAGGGTGGTGTACGGGTATTATGCAGACTAGTTTTCTGTGTTAAAGACCCTACTGACACAAAATTTGTTAGTTCGCTTAGAGCTTTCGATGGCTGAACACCGGATATTGTGTATACGATTCCAAGTGAAAACGGGCGGGTTTATTTGAAAAAATAAAAAAATGCAAAAAGATAACATTTTTAAAGAGTTGAAAATGTTTAAATAAATTACAATTCTTCCATATTAAAGAAAAAATAAAAAGAATATTGAAATCTTCCAATTATTAAAAAAAAACATAATTAATTAAAATTAAAAATTTAACATAAAAAATTGTATTAAAAAATAGTTGTGTAAAATTAAAGAAAAATATTAATAAAATAAAAAAAGTGTGTTTAATGTAATTAAAGTTTTAAAATTTACGAAATAATGTATATTTTAGTAAATAACTAATACAAAATATGCTCGAAATAAAATCGCTGATGAAAAAAAATCATGCAAATCTTGAGCGTATTTTTTGTGGCCTAAATTACTAGAACTATTTTTTAAACGATTATACGAAAAATTTAAGCATTTTTCTCTCCGAATGCTATTAGAAAGCTACAGAAAAATGTACCACTTTATGTACCTGTAACTCGCTATTTACAATATTACGTTAATAACACTACGTGACAATTTTTTGACCCAATGAATTTGACACCTAATCTTTATATAAAATTTTCCGCTGAATCTGAATATGAAGTCAAAAGTAGAACAGTTTTTGAGATATTCCAAAATAACCGTTATTTGTGTATTTAAAAAAGATGCTGTGACTCAAATGCAAATATCTTCAAAAATTTTACATAATGTTTAGCTGTCAGATTCATTTGGTCACGACTTTGTTGAAATTTTGTCACGTAGTGTTATCGACCGAAATTTAATGCATTGATCTCGTCACATGAGATATGATAGGGAAAAACAAGTGTTTGCTGTCATTACAGATGTTTTGTTAACGTGAATTGTAAATCTCAGCAGGAACTGTGGTCTTAGGCCATTCGAAGGAAATATGTATATTATGGCTCATTATGATTAGCGGAGTTGATATCTATTCCTGTGTATGTTGAAATCAACTTTACGGTGACCTCAGATACTTCAGTCACTAGGTTGTTTCATATTTATATCGCATAAAGTCTGGTTCTGATACAATAGCGGCCACACAATATTAGCTTTGTTTTTATACCCACACCACAATAGTGGAGAGGGTATTATGCATTTGTGCTGATGTATGTAACGTTTTAAAATATTGGTCCTAGACCCACCTTAAAGTATACCGATCGACTCAGAATCACTTTCTGAGTCGAACTAACGATGTCCGTCCGGCTGGCTGGCTGGCTGGCTGGATGTCCATGTAACCTTGTGCGCAAAGTACAGGTCGCAATTTTGGAGATAATTTGATCAAATTTGGGACATAGGTTCTTATTGACTCAAGGACCAAGCCTATTGAAAATGGGCCAAATCGTAGGACCACGAGGGAAGATAGGGGAAAATTTCTTCCTCTCAGAAACTATCAAACCGATTTTAATAAAATTTAAAACTAACATAGAACCATATCTTCATGGACACAAAAGGGATGTATTTTTTAAAAAATAGGGCCACGAGGGGAGATAGGGCCAATTTCTGCCTCTCAAACCGATTTTACTAAAATTCAAAACATAGATAGATCCATATCTATATAGACACATAAGCTGTACAGTTTTTTCAAAAATAGGACCACAAGGGGAGGTAGGGGGCAATTTCTGCCCCTCACAAACTTTTAACCTGATTTTAATAAGTTTTATAAACATAGATAAATCCATATTTATATGGACATATAAGCATGATGTGTTTTTTAATACTGTGGTGTAGGGTATCATATGGTCGGGCTTGACCAACTTTACTCTCTTACTTGTTTAAGTTCATCTGGTTTCCAGGCAAATAACTCTTTATGTCCCTATGTTGGACAATAGAACAAGGGAAATAAATATGTATAAACCTCTTGACTTGAGGAGATAATGGAAAGAAGAAAATTCCGTGTTCTCATTCGGCATTCCATAGCAAAAATTTATGAATTATGGTGTTTTCTTTTCTAAAAAATAATAATGCATTAAAATTGTGTAATATATTTTATCAGGTTCTTAATTGCAATGGAACAAAATATTAGCAACGTTTCACACTCAACACTAATGTGTATTTAGCGTGTTAAATATTGAGTTCAAAGTTTGTACAAAAGATTTACGCGATTTTTAACATAAAATTTTCCTTAAATTCCAATAAGCGTTAACAACGGCGGTGCGCAAAATGACCCCAGGAAATATGGCTCCAACAGGAAAATAAAAAACGGCCCCAACATTTTACATGAGACACAACAACACGCAATTTTTTTGTTTTTTTTTTTGGGTTATTTTTCATTTTTTCGTTAGGGTGTTTTTGCATTTTAAGTGGAATGAAAAATGACCCCAAGTAAAATCAAAATTTTTACTTTGGGGCTATTTTTCGTCTACTAATAAAAAATGCAAATTTTAAGAAATGAAAAATCACCCCACACATTTTGACACAAATTTTATAAAATTCTATATAAAAGTTTCTAGGGATAGTAAAAAACCCGAATTCTTATACCAAAGTAGAGAAGATCCTTGCCGGTTATGCAGATATGCTTAAGTTAGCGAAGCCGGTGTTTGTTATACTATAGAGAAAAAATCATTGAGCCTGGCCGAAGGCCGTCTATTAAGAGAAGCTTTACTGAGCGAAGCCAGAGTTCGTTATACCAAAGAGAAGAAAATCCTTTCATCCGGCCGAAGGCCGTCTATACGGAGAAGCCTAAGTTAGCGCAGCCAGTGTTCGTTATACCATAGAGTAGAAAATCCTTGCGCCCGGCCAAAGGCCAGCTATAACGTGAAGCTTTAGTAAGCAAAGCCAGTGTTCGTTATACCGTAGAGAAAAAATTCCTTGAGCATGGCCGAAAGCCCAACCATGCTATCAATCGTACGATTTTTACTACCCGTCTCCACCATCCATCAACTTGGTAAGAACATCATGTCGCACATGAATTCTACTCGTGTAGACTGTTCATGTTCATGTTTCGTCCATAACTATGCTGCCATCGTTGCCTAAACATTCGTCTTAGCATCCATGTGCGCCATGATGTTGGCCATACAATGTATTTTCTGTATACAACAAACGCACAACAACAAAAATTGTGGTCAATCAGAACATGAACATCAACACGTATTCGCCACATACAAGAACACGAACAAAATAATACCGTTGCTCTGCCGGCGTTATGGTCATGTCATGTTCTAATCGAAAGAGCATGGAGACGTGGGGTTAAAACTAAAACTGTATAATTATCCGGATTTTGAAATCGGGATTCTAAACTTGGGATTTTTAGTTTCGGGCATATGAACTCCACCGAAAATGTTTAATGTAACTTTCTTTGTGTTCTTTAATGAAGAATAACCCCAAATTTGGGGTCATATTTCATTTTATTTTTAGGGTTATTTTTCATTTTTTTGAGGTAATTTTTCATTAAAAAAATGGGGCCATATTGCATTATGAAAAATAGCCCCACATTTGGGTCAATTTTCATTTAGTTTTTGGGGCCATATTTGCTGTGGTCATATTTAGCAGCGTCGTTAACTACACTTATTTTCAGTAATGAAAGTCAGCTGTTGTTAAAGATTTTACCCCAAAAAAAAAAAAAAAAAAATAATTAAATAAAAGTAAAACTCGCGAAAACAAAAAGTTTTTTTATCCATCACAATATAACACATATTGTACGCAAACACAAAAAAAAAGTTAATAAGAAGTTAATTGTCAGAAAACAAAACACCGTTATACCGTGTTCAGATATGCAACTTAATTGCGTTTTACGCAATAAATGCCATAATTGAGCTCAATTATCCATACAAGATTGCAATTTAGTTGTTGTTCAATTAATACAAAATTGTTATAAATATTGAGTTAAATTAAAATGCAACACTGTTACAAGTGTGTTAAGTGAGTAAAACCCAACTCACTTAACAAAGTGTTTTGACCTTTTTGACAACAACAAAATAACAAAAACAAAGGTCCATCCATTAGGTCTGCGCAAAAGCCAGATGCTTATTTTTTTTTTCTTCAACAATGTCAAAAGTTGTTTACATTTTGCTTAAGTTAATTGCTAATTGAGTTAGCTTAATTGTGTAAGGATGAACAGAAAGATAATTATGTCAATAAACCGAATTTTGACTCAACAAAAAAGGTATATCTGAACACGGTATTCATCTACAAATTGTTCCCTCATCTGCCTTATTCTTGGGATTTAGCCATTAGTGAATATTTCTTGTTTTCAAACTTAAACAAACTGCTCGGCGTTATCATTCCTGCAGATAACGAGAGTAGTCCATAAAGGAGTAGGAGTACTCCAAAACTACTCCAAATATATGGGTAAAAGGTGGTCCATTTAACATTACGATGTCTTAGGAGGGGACCATATAAGCCACCAAAGTAGTCCCTAAACTAATTCATGGAGTACTAAAGTGGGTTGGTTTGAAAAGTACTCCATGTTATTACAGTATGGAGTACACTTAAGGGGTAGTTTAAGCATTTTTCTTTTTAATTTTTTACTAATCGCCATGTACATTGAAAGAATTTTCTTCGCAATACCAATGAATTCTGACATTAATCCCATGAAAAATTGCATTAAAAAGGAACCTATGCAGCGCTTCGTTGGATCGATGAAACCTGTTTCATTAAAAGGATTTAATGAAACATTACATTAGATCTATGAATATTATTCATTGGATGAATACTTTAAATAAAGTAAAAAAATTTTTTATATTTTTTTTTTTTTTAAATTATTTTTTTTTTTATCTTTTCTTTTTTTATTTTACTTTATTTTATTTTTAATTTTATTTCTGTCTCTGGCGGGATTCGATCGCGCAACCTCGGTGCTGATAGACTAGCTCGCTACCAGTTAGTCTACCGGGGCAGTGTAATTTTTGTATTAAAAAACTATGTTTTTTACTCAATTAAGAGCGTAAATATGAGATTAAATTGTCCATAATTGATTGAAAGTGTATTGAAAGTTTTTGTTTCATTACTACAATGACATTTTTATTGTCATAATGAAAATTTAAATTTATGAAGGCAATTATTGAAATATGTTGCTTTTATAAATTTTTTTTTTTTGATTTCATAAATTTAATGGCATACATGTTACATTAGATGTACGAAATTATTAAATCTTACTTTATAAATAAAATAAAGAATATTTTATACAAAAAAAGGACCTCGAGCTTGAAGATTTATTTGTTATTTTTTAATTAACAATTAAACATTTTTTTAAGAAAACTATAATTTTGTATTAATTTATGAATATAAACTGGGAATTATTTCCTTCCGAAGGTAACTTTATATTATATTCAACATTTTTCATTTTTCGAATTTATTCTATGAGCTAAATTTCAGTTATGTATTTTATAAAGCTTTTTTGTAATAGTTCTATTCCTACAATTTTTCAGAAATGACTTTATACACTATAATACAATATAATACAATATAATAGTCTGGTAGTGTATAAAGTCATTTCTGAAAAATTGTAGGAACTGAAATTTAGCTCATAGAATAAATTCGAAAAATGAAAAATGTTGAATAAAATTTATGAATATAGTGATGTTTGTATATTGTTTTTTTATGTTCCCAATTAAAATATTTTGTTTAACTTGGACAAACTTAGGTTTTCATATATCCAATGAAAATTTTTAACGTAATTACGAAATCCAATGAAGCGATTTTAACGAAAATACTTCATTATAACTATGAAATTCCATTTAGACAATGACCATTTTCATTTACCCAAGGAAAGTTTTTTTATGAAAATGATTCATTAAATATATGAAGCATTTTTCTTTCAGTGTACTGTAGTCTATTATTGCTATTATTAAATATATTTATTTGGTATTTTTATTTTTTTTTTCTTTTTTCCACAAATTTCACAAACTTTCACTTTTAAATAAACAATTAATAATGAACACCATCAGGGCTTCCAATGTGTAATACTGTAAACTATAGAAAAGTATACATCATGCAGTTGTTGGCAGCACTGCATGGTAATTTCTTAAAACATGGTCCATTCTACAGTACATTGGACCATGTTGTAAGTAGTTCATATTAGCCACAATGGACCACGTATTCCAATATTATCTGTAGGGTATCTGTACCTACAAAAAAACAAATGGGGATATTAATAAAAAAATTAATTAAATTTGCACCTGTAAACAAATTAATAGTATTTAGTCTATTTTTTCGACCTTTTAATATTATATCTTCCTTTTTTTTAAATCAAGCTCAAGGTCAGGTTAAGAAAAATATATTAATTTATTATATATCCGATATTTCGCTGCCACAATGGACAGCTTCTTCAGGGATCTTAGGTTTATAAATTTTAAACAAATTTTTTTATAAAACAAAATTTAAATTAAATAACAAAAATTGACAACATGAAAAAAAAAAAAAAAAAAAAAAAAAAAAATCTGTTTAAAATTTATAAACCTAAGATCCCTGAAGAAGCTGTCCATTGTGGCAGCGAAATATCGGATATATAATAAATTAATATATTTTTCTTAACCTGACCTTGAGCTTGATTTAAAAAAAAGGAAGATACAAATTAATAGTATCAATTTAATATTTTTTTAATATTAACAACATTTTCTGCAGCTATAATGGTGATATTAGTACACATTGGCGAGAATATTTTTCTGTGTATTTTGATGATTTGACTAATATTAGTTTTTAGAAGGGACAAACAAATTGGTGACACGTTGGACAAAGTGTGTCGAAATGACGTTGAAATATAAAGTAATGTTTTTTACCCAAAACATGTGTTTCATTAAAAAGTCACAGGCTTATTAACCCGACCTCGTAGGTGCAGTATTTCACCCAGTTCCCATACAAAAGTTATGCCTCAAAAAATATGTTTTAGTCGAATTCGGCCACAAAAAAACAGCTAGAGAGCTAAATTTCGCTAAAGAGCCTAAAACACTTATAAAATGCTTTTCCAGCAGGCGAATTTACTCGTGTACGTATGCTGGACGTAGGGATATTTAAATGAAAATATTAAATGGTCGATGTCGATGTTTTTTAGTTTTGACGCCAATGTATCGTCCATCAAAACATCGATGTTTATGAACGATCCTAGCCGGACGTTATATTCGCCGTCATATCCAGCTTTGATCAGTGTATTTGGGCCTTAATATTATCTCTTCATACTTGGGTTATTCGGTAATAACAATAGATTAATAAGTGGACCTACTATTTGACCTAGCTCTTTATTTGGAGGCACCAATCTGACCGACAGAAAATTGTTGGCAAAAAAAATTAAATTACATCTGTCCGAAAATAAAAAAAACTTTAAGAACGACCTTAGGAAATTTTAAAAAATTTTTAGTTTTGAAAAGCATAAAAATGCTAAAATCCTAAAACATGATAATCAAAAATTGACTGTACTATTTGTAATCAGGGCTGTAGAGTCGTCAAAAATAGTTCTTACTCCAACTGTAGCAGCTGAAATTTTGTCTGTCCGATTCCAACTGCGACTCCTACTCTTACCTTGTTGCCAAATGTATATGAAACTAGTCCTTATTTGACTTTAAACTCTTTTATTAATGCAGTGCCTTTCAAATGGTTAAATATAGAAAGAAAACGTATCTGTAAAACTTTCAATTCGATATTGTAATTCTAGCACGTGCCGGATTCAGTTTTTATGCCGGTTTAACAATTTCGAACTTAAACGTTCGCATTGAAATTTATATGGAAAATATTTTTAAAACTGAGTGTTTTAACTTTCGTAATTGTTAAACAGGCAGTTAATATACAAAGAAAAAATAGTTTTCATATTTGAATACGAAAATCTCATATTTGATTTATGGACACAAAAAGGATGCATTTTTTTAAAAATAAGACCACGAGGGGAGATAGGGGCAATTTCTGCCTTTCAAACCGATTTTTATGAAATTTTAAACATAGATAGATCCATATCTATATGGACACATAATCTATACAGTATTTCAAAAATAGGACCACAACGGGAGGTAGGGGGCAATTACTGCCTCTCACAAACTTTCAAACCGATTTTAATGAAGCTTATAAACATAGATAAATCCATATTTATATGGACATATAAGCATGATGTGTTTTTTAATGCTGTGGTGTAGGTTATCATATGGTCGGGCTTGACCGACTATACTTTCTTTCTTGTTTATTTTGGAAAGTTTTGGAAATTTTTTTTTGGGAAAAGTGTGCACGAAATAAATTGTATGTTAATTTCTTAGATAATATTGCAACAACAATCCTTTGCAAATACAGTTATTTGAATGCGTATGCCACATATGACACACAAGTAAACATCACAAATTCTTTGTATGCGTCCGCTACATACGATAGACAAGTAACATCACAAATTCTTGTAATTTTCAAGTACAAGAAGTATGAAAGGATTTGTTGCTTTATTAAAATGTTTTAATAAATTGTGCGAAGAACAGTAACATATAGCGTTTGTCATTGTTGTTTTACACAAACATTTTGGACAAACATTTGATTTTTGTTGTGTGTTTCTGTATTTCAAATATATTTATGCAGGCTTTCCATTTCAACACACTCTAGTAAGAGGTATTTAAGATTCGTTATGGCTGAATATAGCACTCTGACTTGTCTTTCCTGTTATCCTGTGCATAAAAGCATTTGCATCAGTCAGTAAATCTTATTCGCCTAAGGCATTTTTCAAATAAAATCCAATTAATTTGTGCATGCAAATAAGGTTTCCAAAATGAGTAATAAATTAAATTCTAGCAAATTTTTGACACAACAAACTACCCAATAAAGTTTAAGCAAAAATCTAATAAAATAAGTATAATAAAACAAGCCTAATGGACTATTTTGGCCTGTTATGGAACTAGAGATAGGAAATTTTAAATTCAAATAATAAAAACTAGTTAGAAAGAAAAGACTATAAAAAATAGTTTAGACATTAAAAACTTTCAAAATAATAAAATGTTCCCTTTTAATAAACGGTGTACCAGAATTAACGCAAGACTTAAATTTAAATAGAAAACACAGTTTTAGTCGTCTTATATTTAGCGCTGCCAATATTTTACTGCACAAATAGCGACAAATTCAAATCTAATGATAATTTTGGGACACCCGTTAGATTTACAAAACGTCTTTATTATTATTCTCATGACTTACAGTAGTAAACTAAACAAAAAAACATCCTAAATGCATACCACTGTTTTAAAAATGACTTTAGCCACAATAATAAAAAGAAAATAACCCTGAAAGTATGCTAATGTTTTAAATGTTCAATTATTACTAGATCAATAAAGTATACTTTTAAGGTTTGAGCTTAGACTTCTACACTCAACTACAACCCCATTTTCTAAATCATATTAACAAGCCCCTAAAAATATGCCAGCTTAAGTGCTGAATATCAATAATTTATAAAAACTTTTTAAAACAGGTTCTGTATTAAAAGAAACAAAAAAACAAAATAAAATTATGACTGCTTTTAGTATCTTCAAGTTTATGAATCCAATTTTGTAAATATTTTTACTGCTTTTGTAAATTATCTTACAAAAAGTACACTTGATTACTAAACATTCCCTAAAAATATGCTTTGCAAATAAACAGAATATGAATTTATTTATTTATCGTTTTTTACAGTTGATAAGTTGTTCATATGAATATTCAATTAAGCTTTCATATCCGATTTTATTTTTTTTTTGTTTGTTTATTTAATAATGAAGTTGCTTAGGGCTTGTTAATTTTTCTACTTTTGAAAGAAATTTTATTTTTTACAAAAAATGTTTAACAACAATTTAAATTTTTGGCAAGAGAAACAAAACCTAAATGGAATTTTCTTATTTCTCTCTACAAAAAGAAATATTTCAAATTATCATAAAAAAATGTTTAGAAAATGTTTGTTTGTTATAGAACTACAAAGAAAGAAAGAAAAAAAAAGAATTTAATTTCATTTTTCTTTTGGTATTTGCTTGGTTGTTTGTTTGTTTGTTTGTTTGCTTGAGCCTAAAAGTATGCAGTATATTATTCATAAATTCCATAAACATCTCCGCTATCATCATCATTATCATTTGCATTGCGAAATGAGTGCTCAGGGAAATAAGACAACTAAGCAGGAGAAGTGGTAACGGAATTTATATTTATATTGTTTCTCCTTTCAAAGACTTTTCAACGTTTCTAACTGACTGTTTTTATGTGCTTTGAATTTTGATGGCTTCGTTTGATTTTCAAATTTTCTTTTGGCCTCTCAACAACATTTGTATGTATTTGTTTTAAGCGTCTTTGTTTTTAGGATTTTTATGTTGCGGTTGGTTTTTTCGTTCTTTTCTATATAAATAAAAGGAAATAGAATCTTTTGTATTTAAAAGGCAAAATATTCTTTTGAATTTTTATTATTCATGCGTATTTTTTGCTGCTGATTGGCGTGTGCGTTTCTGATTTAACTTTATTTACTTAACTTTATTTTCAACTTTGAATTGAACTTGTTTTCTTTTCATACCAGTTTGTCTGCCAGTGATTGTGAACACGTTCTATTTTACTTTCCGTTTTTGTTGTTACTTTTTTCTGTTTCCATTGATAATGATGATGATGGCGATGGAGGCCATGTGTGCAGAGGTTCTAAAAGCTATTTTACATTGCATTCATTTACATTTTAAATTTAGTAGATACGTTTTTATCTTATATTTTTCTTTTTTTTTTTTAACAAATTCTTGTTCAGTCTAATGTCTTTTCTATAGATTTTCTTGAAAGAAAATAAAAGATTTAAGGTGTTTTTATTGAGATCAGAGCGATTTATTTAAAATTAATTTTTAGACACCTGATGATAATGTTCGATATAAATCACTTAAATGTACACGTGTTACATGCTCTAATCCGTTAAAGAGCAAAATATATTATTTCTATTCAAATTAGTCTGCTTTCACACGTTTCATCTTTTGATGCTCAACTCTTATGATTTTAGGTGAGAGAAGAAAGAAGAAAGGGGGTTAGTACGGAGATTCCTGTACTCGGTCAGTACGCTTTGTGTTTTTATTCGTTGGTATAAGCACAGCGATGGCTGCATGTAATTTTTTTCTTTTCTTTTTCTCTTTGATTCGCTGTTAATAAAATTGTTGTTGTTTTGAACCGAAAAAAGTTGAAACCGATTGCTGCGTGTGATTATGTTGGCATCTTTAAAAGAGAATTGAAAAGAATTTAAGCATCAAAAGATGAAACGTGTAAATTTAGACTTAATTCAAATAGACGTCAATTCTTCCTTAAAAAAAAGAATAAAAAAAATTTACCCTCCAAAAGTATGCAACACTGTTGGGCACATATCTTAATACAAATAAATAATAAAGAAACTACATACTTTAAGTTGCTTCTATTAAAAGAAGACTATTGTTTAATTTTTTTTAATATTATAAACCCTGTTCTGAAGCGAAACCGATCTATTGCGAGAATTCTGCACCGGTTTAAATAAACATTACTCAGAAGGGCAAAGGGCTGGACAATATGGCGGAAGGGGACAGACTTCCCAACCAATACTTTTTTCAACTGTTTTTAACAGACTTCGCTTCGCCATAATGAAATATAAAAATATTTATTTGTTTCCTACGCTCTACGCTTGTCTGCAGTAGACCAGAGTCTCGACACTGATAGACTAACTCACTGCTAGCTAGCCTACCGGGGTACTCATTTTATCCTATACTAGTCCCATATTTTAGTCAATGATGACTTGAAACAAATCGTTTGTGTTCAGTTCAGTTCTCTAGTGCTCGTCTTCCCCGATTTAAGAACCTTATAAAAGGTAAATGAAACCCTTTTAGTCCTATTAAATACAAAGTATTTTGTTCTCCATTACCCTCTTTGGGACCATAGCCTTCCACAAAGCATCTTCATCTTACACGATTTGTTGCAGTTGTTTTCGTGTCTTTCATGTAAGATTTCACTGTCCTTGTTCTTGGAGTATCGAGCCAAACACTATTGTAATTTAGCCTTCTATTAGTTTCGTTAATCGGTTATTGTTCCAGCTAAGTAGATGATTGGTTCGCTGTTAGAGGGTTGCCGTCTGTCTGTCGTTGCCCTCCATATATTTGATGTATTGGTTGGGAACCTTGCTGATCTCTGATTGCTACCTTTTTCCCAGGCTGTAGCGGTTGCCTTATATTTGCCATGATGTTACAAAGCATTAGCTAGGTGTTAATTTAGCTTGGCGGCCGGGCTTCACATACGATTTTGTTATCTAAGGGTTGTCGTAATCGATCCATTTTCTATATTTGGATATACGAAATAGCCTTTATGCTTTTCCCGGCTTCAAGGCAAGTGATACTTAATTTCCTTGCTTTTAGATGAATTCTGCTGCTTCAAACATTTGGAAATAATTGATTGACTCTTTACTTTGACTTTTATTGACTTTGACAATAGTTTTTTGAAGCAAAACCTTAAATTTTTGTCTTCGAGGAGGCCTTTATCTTCCGTGTCAAAATCACCACTTGTAATACGCACAAGCCATCTATTGCACCTGCAAACCGAAGGAACATAGTCTGGACACGAGTCAGTATTCAATCGATGTTCTTAAGCATTAAATATCATTAGTTTGCTTTGTTGGCACTTATTTTCAAAGCAAAGCCACTCTTTTTGTTTGCACTATTTTGTTTAATAACTACAGTGAACCAAAAATCCAATGAAAATGTACGTTAAGCAAACGAATTACGTTTATTAAAATATTTTCGTTGGCTCAACGAATTATTCGTTAATATAATGAAAATTTAATTTTTATTAGGTATTATTTTCATTATATTAAAGAATAATTCGTTGATGTTAAAAAACGTAATTGGTTTGCTTAACGTACATTTTCCTTGGATTTTTGGTTCACTGTAGTTATTAAACAAAATAGTGCAAACAAAAAGAGTGTCTTTGCTTTGAAAATAAGTGCCATTTTCTTTGTTTTTTGGTTCAGTGTAAAGGGCCAAATAAACGACACAATTAGTTTGGCAATCACAATGAAAAGATGTTTGTGTGAATACTTAACATTTTGCAAATTCACACAAACATGTTTTTTATATGTTTGTATAACTGTCTTTGTGGTTTATTTTGGCTCTTAAGTTCGAAGAAATTTACCATCCAAAATGTTTTATAAATTAGCAAAGACACAAACAAAGTGTAAAAGTTAACCCAATATATCGCGACCTTTGGACAACAAGGTTATATTTGCAACTTAAATACATGTAAGACAGAACCACTGTTGCCAGAAGTGCAGATTTCTCTGCATTTTGCTGATTTTTCATTGCAAAAATGACGAAGTGAGATTTGCAGATTTTTGGAAATTGAAGAAATTATAAAAATTGGACTTTTATATTGAACTTTGTGACTAACTTTTTAAAAGATCGGATTTTGGGATCAATTAAAAATTTTAAAAGGAATAAATCCAAAGATTTTAGTTAAATCAATATTTGAAATTTTATAAACAGTTTCCAAATTTAATATGCAAAGAACATAATCGTGCCTTTTGGTTAAAAAAATTTGCTTTCCATCAGCTAATGTGGAACCAATATAAAGTTAATAAAACAAAGCAAAATCGTTCAGCTAAAATATCGCTTGAAGGAATTTTGTACACAAGACTTCCTTAAATTAAATAAATCAAATTATTTTTATACTCTCATTCAAAATAAAATTTTACGACAAATGACTTCTGAAATTTACAATAGATAAATGTACAAAATTATTTTATATACGATGATATTATACTATGTATGCACAATGTTCTTGAATATACATTTAAGTATATACATAAATATATACATACATTCATATTATATATATTTTTTCTCTTTTGTATATATTAACTTTCAATTTTAATGTACCAAAAAAATGTTAGATATCGGCTTAAGTTTTAGTTTGTTGTACGAAACCGAACATAAAAACAAAATCAACCGCAAAATAAAGTATTTTAAGTTCCTAGATATTTTGCAGATTTTAAAAATTTTTTTTCCAGATTTTCCAGATTTTTTAGTCCAATTTTTCAGATTTATTAGAAAAAATTTCTGGCAACAGTGGACAGAACCTTGTTGTCCTAAGGTAGCCGCGATATAGTTAATCCCTCGTTTTTAAGTTATACACCCAATAAAAGTGAAACAAAAAAAAAAGAATGACTTCCCATTCAATATGATAAGAATTCTTTTCCTTTAATATCAATTCAAAACGTAACGAAAAGCATACTTTAAAAATAATTTTCACAGCTGATTTTGTACCATTTTGCCTTTTCACGGTTAAGGCAGAAAAGGAAATAATTATGATAATATCATTCTTTTAGGCAAAGTAACGATTATAAAGAAAATTTATGTATTTTATTGATAATAAAAATATAAATTTGGCAGCAATAAAAATTCGAAACACAAAAGATGATTGTTTTTCTCACGCACATACTCCTAAAATTAGGCTAAACCTTTTATCGTTTAGACTAATAGCAAAAGTATGCTGTGCCTTAGATAAACTTTAATAACTTTAAGAATAAACAGAATGAAGTGTTTTATTTTTTGTAACTTAATTCGATGGAAATTTTTATTGTTGTTTAAATTAGTAATTCTAAGTTCTAAGAATATTTTGCTGTTGGCAACATTATTTCTAATTACGAATTTTAACGAAGGCACGTTCTTAATTCAAAGTAAAAAATAATGGCACAATAAAAAAAAATAAATAGCGCTTTGTACAATTGCTGAAAATAAATAGGGCAGTTGAATAAATAAGCAACTAAATTTTGCCTACATTTTGCATGCGTTTTCTTGTTTAGGAAGTTTTGTTTTTTCAAACATTATTTTATTTAAAACATTTATCAGTTTTGGCTTTTTCTTTTTAGGCTAATTTAATATTCTTTTCTAAATGAAAGTTCTAAAATATTTTCTAGTTAAACAATTTACTAAATAAAGTAAATTTGCATTAAAGTACTCGTTGTCTAAATGGAAGAAAAGTAGACCAGCTCAAACAAGAGCGGCAAGTGCTAAGAGTTCTCAAGTATATGCATATAGCAAACCCAAAAATCGCGGCAACACGCTTTTTAATTGGGAAATCCGTTCAAATATTGTTTAAGTATGTTTACATAATCTAGCGATCTTATCTCTATTTTTTCAATTCAGTGGCCCTCCAGGGGTGGTTTTAATCATCTCAAGGATATTTCACCTTTTGGTGTTACTTCTCCCGGGCAAATCAGGTGCTTGCATACCCAGTAAAAACTTCGCCTACTTTTTCAAAATGAATAGCTTCTTTCACTCATTATTTTGTAGCTTTCTTTTATAACTACATCTATAACAACTTCTATAACTACTTTTTTCTGGATTTATGCAGGTAAAAAAAAATAATGACTTACTTTTTAATGCGTTCATTTTGGGGCATCCCTTGTAAAATTCATTGATACTTTCAGTAGAATTGTAAGTAGTGCTCTTATGTTTTTCTGATTATTCAACACATTATTTTGTAGGCGAAGCTTTTACTGCGTACCGAAGCAAAGATCCAAAAATGATAGGGCTCTTGAAGTCTTTTTGATTTCTTTGGTCCTAAGTTTCACCAAAGTACTTTTACTCTGGTGCCGCAGAAATAAGGAACCCACGGTGAGTAGGCACCAATCTGACTAATGATTTAGACACCCATTAGTACACTGAAAAAATGTTCTTCACAGATCCAATGAAATTTACATTAAAATTCAACCTATGTAACCCTTCATTGGATTAATGAAATGTTTCATAAAATCAATGAAAATTTTGCATTAGTTTAATGACAAACGTTTATTTTATCCATTTTTTCAATGAGGATTCATAAAATCAATGAACATTTTGTCATTGATTTTATTAATCCTTCATTAATCCAATGAAGGGTTACATAGGTTGAATTTTAATGTAAATTTCATTGGATCTGTGAAGAAAATTTTTTCAGTGTATGATTCTTAGGGAAATGGTTCCTGTTTTTCAGGATTATTGTCTTGGTAGAAGCTTTATTTAACCGAAGGCTGCTTTTCATCAATTTGTTCTCCTGTCGATGGGGGAGTTCCTTTTTCAAGGGATGGACTCATAATAGGTTTCAACGAAAGGCAGATTTTTTTGACGAAGAGTTAATTCTGGGGAACACAGGGTGGGGCTGTGGTCTACACCTAAAACCGCGGGAGGCAGTCTTTTACAAGGAAGGTTGATTTTTCCCCATTGTTAAAGACTTTGGACTGTGGCGGTACTCCCTAGATGCTATTGCAATTCGATAGAAGCTGCTGGATTTTAAATAGCAGTGGAGGTTTGATAGCTCCCGCTCCTCAACAAAGGGCGAATATATATTTTTGTCGGACTATACACTCAAAACTGTTAACTGTGTCTGAAGTATCCTTGCATACGCGGGGGGCGTTTGGTAAATGCATTGTTTGTCACCTACTGGTTAAAATCCATCACGAAATTAAGCCATATGTCAGGTGTTCATGTCAATCATTTCCCCATAAATCTAGTGGATTTTGTCAAACAAGATAAGTTTAAATTAAACTGCATGGCATAACGGTGCCGCTTTTGTCAGTTCAACGTAAGCTCTAAAAGGGAAAAACGCAACGCTTTAGACTTTATTAAAATAGTTTTCTTGGTGCAACTTAGTTAAACTAAAAAGACCAGTTTTGGATCACAAACGACTATTTGGCAAAATATACTCGTATTAATACTGAACATCTCAAATTATAAGAAAACCAATTATCTTCAGTTTAAACAAAAAGCGATTTAAATCTAACATTTAACCATTCTTTTTAAAAAGGCCACATTCTTCATTGTATAAATTCTTTTTGCTGTATACTTTTAGGCTGACAGTATAACTATTTTTAATATTTTCAAAAAAGAGAAACATTATATTTTTATACTAAAATACATTTTTTCTAAAAGGAAACCATAAATTAAGTGTTGATTTTTTTTAACAATTTTAAATCTAATTTGAACTACAAACCCCCAAAAACAACATAGGAAATTAAAAAAAACTCCCTATTTATAGCATACTTTTAGGTAAACAATCACTTGCGATTCTTCTCTTTAACATTTTCTTTCTGTTGTTGAACCCGATAAATGTCAACGACCAAAAAATGCTGAACATTTGTTTAACTTGATGATTATTTCTTTTGGCAAAACAACAAAAACTGCAAGAAAAAATCTGCAAAACTATTTTTCAAAACATGGAATAATTAAGTAAAACAAGTGTGAGTGTAGAATGTAATTGACCTACATTCGCAAATAAAGTTACAATCAACTAACGGCAAATAATTACAGCAAAAAAAATTGTCAGCGATCAAATCAGCTGAAAGGGAAGGCTCGATTTAAATATAATAATTCTTATACCCACACCACAACTGTGGAGAGGTTGTGATGCGTTTGTGCTAATGGGTGTAGGACATATATAATATTGGTTGGTCTGAGTATCACTTTCTCCGTCCGGCTGGATATCTGGCTGGTCCACGCAAACTTTGTGCGCCAAGAACAAGGCGTAGTTTTATAGGAAATGCGATGAAATTGAGGTTATATGTTTTTATTCTCATAATGAACAGGACTAATGAAAATTGTGAGAATTGTTGCATAATTTGACAAAGACCACACACAAGTTTCTTTCCGGAATAGAGGCTTTGTGCCCGTCAACCATCTTAATTTGTTTGGTTATTTACATTAAATTTGGCGCAAAAATATTTTATTGCTGCCTAAACCATGTCTCTCCCACAGATACCACACCCGAAAATAGTTTTTAATAACTTCATTAAAAATGCTGATGTTGATGTAAAATTTGGCCTTAATATTTCTATAAAAGCTGTTTTGATATGGCAAATTTTTGTGCTGGTAGGTTCAGCATTGCTCGACCACAGGTCCCATATAAACCTTTTTCATAAAATTAATTTAAGACGAAGCAAATAAGATTGCTATATTCGGCTATGCCGAATCTTATATACCCTCCACATTGGTGCGATAAGAACAAAAAGCTAAATAAAGAACTTTAAATATAATAAATCTATTTTAGGCCACGCTTACTTCTCCATTGCCGTCCAGATTTTGTCGAAAGCTGTCTACTGATTTATCTGTTTTAGAAACTTTGGCTCCTGCCGTTCTCCAGATATACATTAAAAAAAACTACCAGAAGGTGAACATAAGAGGAAGTCGTGGTTTTTTGCTTATATCTCAGCCATTTGTGGAGCGATGTGGCTGTAGATCAATAGCAAACAATTCCAAACTATATAAGATAGAAATATATAACAACCAAGTCCGCATTAGATCTGGGGTTTTAGGAAAATCCATTTCAACAGACACAAGCGAACAGATGAACATAGTTAATTCCACTGTGCTACCCATAAGGATCCAGAATGTATATAGGTTTAAGGTCTAACATCAATATCGTAGGGGTATAACAATATATCGTCAGCTCATTATTAGATGGGCGCATATGCCAAAAAGTCGTAATGGCGAAAATAGACAATGAAAATTTTTAAATTACACCTAATAGAATTTTTTTGTATTTTCACCACTACTTCCGGCATATGTTTTGAAGAAAAATGTAAATTTTCTTGAACTTTCATGAATGAAGTTAGTAGCCAATAATTAGTGAAAATAAAAATCATTGTTTAGTGCCGCATACGCCACGTTTCTAAATTTATTTTTGCTCAAACTACTTATCTACTAAATTTATTAAAATATTTTCGTTGGCTCAACGAATTATTCGTTAATATAATGAAAATTTAATTTTTATTAGGTATTATTTTCATTATATTAAAGAATAATTCGTTGATGTTAAAAAACGTAATTGGTTTGCTTAACGTACATTTTCCTTGGATTTTTGGTTCACTGTAGTTATTAAACAAAATAGTGCAAACAAAAAGAGTGTCTTTGCTTTGAAAATAAGTGCCATTTTCTTTGTTTTTTGGTTCAGTGTAAAGGGCCAAATAAACGACACAATTAGTTTGGCAATCACAATGAAAAGATGTTTGTGTGAATACTTAACATTTTGCAAATTCACACAAACATGTTTTTTATATGTTTGTATAACTGTCTTTGTGGTTTATTTTGGCTCTTAAGTTCGAAGAAATTTACCATCCAAAATGTTTTATAAATTAGCAAAGACACAAACAAAGTGTAAAAGTTAACCCAATATATCGCGACCTTTGGACAACAAGGTTATATTTGCAACTTAAATACATGTAAGACAGAACCACTGTTGCCAGAAGTGCAGATTTCTCTGCATTTTGCTGATTTTTCATTGCAAAAATGACGAAGTGAGATTTGCAGATTTTTGGAAATTGAAGAAATTATAAAAATTGGACTTTTATATTGAACTTTGTGACTAACTTTTTAAAAGATCGGATTTTGGGATCAATTAAAAATTTTAAAAGGAATAAATCCAAAGATTTTAGTTAAATCAATATTTGAAATTTTATAAACAGTTTCCAAATTTAATATGCAAAGAACATAATCGTGCCTTTTGGTTAAAAAAATTTGCTTTCCATCAGCTAATGTGGAACCAATATAAAGTTAATAAAACAAAGCAAAATCGTTCAGCTAAAATATCGCTTGAAGGAATTTTGTACACAAGACTTCCTTAAATTAAATAAATCAAATTATTTTTATACTCTCATTCAAAATAAAATTTTACGACAAATGACTTCTGAAATTTACAATAGATAAATGTACAAAATTATTTTATATACGATGATATTATACTATGTATGCACAATGTTCTTGAATATACATTTAAGTATATACATAAATATATACATACATTCATATTATATATATTTTTTCTCTTTGTGAGGATTCGTGAAACATGTAAATTCAACCCGGGTTCGAGCCCCAGCTCAGGCCAAGAAAATTATCAATAACTTTTAATAAAATTTCATGTTGTAAAAAATTCCTTCCTTTAGTAAAAATAATTTAATGAAAATTAAATTTGATGAACTCCAGCCCAACTAAAAATATCAACAATTAACAGTTCAACTAAAAACTACAATTGTTCTTAAAACTTAACTAAAACAATTTTATGAAACTGTCATTTGCTTAAGCAAAGTGCAAAACAGATCGCACTTTCCACACGGAATAAAATATTTTTTTATGCTTTTTAGTTGCTAATTATACCGTTTTTCGTGTTCAGGAGGTTCCAATTAACTTATGTAGGCATTTGGCGTTCTTGGTATTTTTCCAAATTAAAAATTTGTAAAGCAGTGTTATTCATATATCGACCTCTTTGCGCGAAATTATCGTATGTTACAAAAACCAAATTTTACAGGAGAGCCATTTTTATACTTTCCTCTGCTATCACTTGATATATAAATATGAAAATATACATTCAATTTTTGGAGCAACGAAGTGGAGTTCGCCTACAATACTTTTTCAGGCGACGTCTCTTTGAATGTAGAACAAGATTGCATCAAAAACTCAATTTCAAAAAAATTGGCATATACGATAATTTCGCGCAAATGGGTCGATATGTAATAATATTTTCAATAATAGAAATTGTAACTTATCTAAAACTTTCAAGTGGTTTTTATAAAAAATCATAAAAACTACGGCTCCTGTCATTTTTAAGTAAAAATTTTTGTGTACTTTTTTTTTATTCGAATCATTTTAAAAACAATCAAGAAAACAAGATACATCCATGGTGAAAAAGGCAGGTGGACTCGCTACGGCAACAAATACAACATTACAACAAAGATAAAAATTAGGTCCCAACTAATGTCAAAACATATTTTAAACAAAAATCAAAGCTCGCCGCTGAACGTGATGAACAGGGAAACCAGAAATATGCTCTAAAAAACACGTTTTATGCGCATTGAATATGCAGTAAAAACTGGAAAATATGTCCTGAAAAATGCTAAAAATATGCCCTAAAAATTAAAATTGCTCACTTGAAGACACAATATTCAACAATTTAATAAAATCTAAAAAAGGGTAAAATTCATATAAGAGATGTTTGCGCCGAATATTATCTAGATATTAACATCCATATGGGGTTTTGTCTTAAAGGGATTTTAGGCACGGTCGCTAAATTGTTAACAAATGTTAACATTTAAAAGGAATTTAAAGCTAGTTAAAGACGGGAGCTTTGAGCAAATGTGAACCGATTCGAAAATAATTTAATTTGAAGTAAAATATTTTTGGCACGAATTTAATTTAAATACCATCCTCATCAGATAGCTTGCGGACACAAAAAGTCTAATTTGGATGTGAAATTATAGAGCGATTCTCACCATTTGCATAGACTTCGTCCATATTTGATCAAATTATCTACAAAATTGAAGTTTGTACTCTGCGCACAAGGCTAACATGGACAGACAACTAGCCAGGCGGATGGATGGACATCGTTACATCACTTTAAAAAGGGATTCTGAGTCAATCGGAATACTAAAAGATTGGTCTACAACCTGCTTTGTCTTACAATTTAAGAGTAACAATTAAATGTAGATGTCGAAATTAAAGTAACAGATTGAAAAAAAAAATTTTTATTTGCTGCGAAAGCTATTGTAGGCATCTAAAAAAATTGAATATGTATCAAAATATGCATTAAAAAGGCAAAATATGCGCTATTAACCTAAAAAATGCTGCAAAAAGGCTCTTTTAACTAAAATATGCTGCAAATGGTAAAATATGCAAAAATATGCACTAACAAATCGATGCCAAAATTCATAAAAAACTCTAAAACGGATAAATATATTGTTTCTGTCTTCATTAGTCACACAAGGAAAAACATGCAATTGCATATTTCTGGTTTCCCTGGTGATGAAATAAACAGCGTTTAAAAAACTGCAGTCAAAGTAGAAAAACTCCCATTTCTTCCACTTCTTCATGTGTCATTGGCAAAAACGAAACTGTTGCTTTTACTTCGAATTCATTTAAGGAAAACAGTCGCCGTCAATTCAACTCAAACAGCGAAAAGCTGTACAGAAATTTTCGTTCTTTGTTCGACAGTTTTTGGTTTCGACTGCAGTTTTCTAAACCCTGGAAATAAATTTTTAGCCAATTTTTGTTAAATTTGGTCAATATCTTATTTATTTGCAATTATAATTATCAAAAACTTTAATGAAATACACTAATCACAGAACTAAACATAAACATAAACCAAATTTTGACAATAGATTGGGCAAACAATGCAAGAGCAAAAAATTGCCTTCTGGCGTAGTGCTGCCACCTGTATTATTTCACCATGGATACATATATTCACACAATTTTTGTACTTTCAGCCAATCGGCTGTTCCTTGATTTTTCGTTGATAATACGTATAACCTACTTGCAAGTAATTCCTTGCATGTGGAAACGTAGGGTAAGATGTTTTAGAACAATAACTTCGAGAACACAACAGCATGCGGACTTGAGAACACCAAAACGTGAATTATGCGGATCTCAAAATGTTACGTTTTCGAAACGATTCAAAACCTGATAAAAAAAAAAGCTGATGGATATTTTTTGCTTTTTATATATTCTTTTTGTCTAGTTTTAAACTTTAAGAAATTGTAAATGTAGGCGTATCTACCTTTTCTAAATTACAGTAACGATATAACAAATAAACTAATTAAAAGTTTCTAGTTGACGGAGTTTAAGTCTAAGGCAGATTTTTTAACTACCGGTGTAATGTTCAATTCTAACCTTCCCTTTTGGCTGTCTTCCATTTAAGCAGCGAAGCATAAAGTGAGAATTAAGTAAAAAGAGAGAATAAGGAAGAGATTTTCTCGTCTGCAAAATAACAAAAAGCAATAAATGAAATTTTTTGTTAAAGTTTTGCTTTGACATTTGTTAAGACGTGAAAAAACACGACTTGATAATATTACGTGCTTAAGTAGAAGGAAAACTGACTATAAAGTAAAATGTGTTCTACTTTTTCTTTATTATGTGTTTTTTATCATTTTTTACTTCACTTTCTTTCTAGAGAATATTTATTAACCATTTAAATATTGTGTTCGCAGGAACAGTTGCGAAATTTAAACAGGACAGTTATTTAATTATTTTAATTATCCTGAAATCCGTAGACTCAGAACACAGTTATGGTGTTAATATGATGAAACTTATCGCATTCGGTACACGCAGAGAAAAAACATTTTTCAATTGGCTATTTACTATACACTACACCTTACACTTTGATATTAGCCATTAGGCCGAGAAGACAGTTTTTCTAGGCCAATTGCGCCCCAACTGAAAACGCTAAATCTACCCCGAAGCACTATTTACACCTTTTTCTATTAATCTTCAACAAAGATTTAGATTTCACTTATTTTTTAGGAAAATAACACAATTCTTAATGCTGTCTGTAAACTCTTCTTTCAATATCGTTACTTTTCAAATACAAAGTAGAACCAAAATCCTTTAATGCATTGAAGACTAAAACCTTCTTTCAGTTGGTAAGCAAGAGATAACAAACTTTGCGGGAGTTATTAATTTTGATTTTCAAAACATTAAAGTTAGTGATGTACAATTGTTGCCTGATATCGACAACGTCATTGCCGAAGATACCACAATGCCGAAGCTGCCCCAGTCTCCCCATTCTCATATTAAAACAATAAAAAATGTGTTTGCTCATTGCTGCGTGAACTTTTTATACCGTTGTTAATTATTGCGAGTATTTTTTATATCCGCACTTTCACAACAGAAAGTAATTTATATTTTGCTACTACAGGTTCACACACTTAGGTAACTTGTTCATCAACACTTCTCTTAAGTATTCGTTTGTGACACTACAGTATGATGCTTAAATGGAATTGTTCAAGCCTCTGATATATATGTTTGTTTCTTTTACTCCTCCAAGGAGCATAGGGCCATACAGGCACCAATATCAAAAACTTTATTCTACAAACATAAGTAGAAGCATTCTCAGGAACAAAGTGGTAGTGTCTTTATTGCTTTGCGCCAAATAAGTAATAAAAATGTCTAACTCTGCAGGGGGCTAATTTTGGCAGTCTTGATCGAAGACTTCTTCGACTCGAAAGCAATTTTATTTCAAATTCTTTTAGTCGATGCTCGAAATTATTTTTCTAGTGTTGTAAAGCATTTATTATTTATTATTAAGTTTCTACAACACAGACAAATTAATTCTGATTCGTTTTATAGCGACTGAACGAATAAGAAATAAACAGAAATGATGTTGCACCCGTTAAAGCATTAATCAAAAATAAAATCAGTTTTAATTAAAAATTTAATCAAGTAAATTTAACTTTTAATCAAGTGAATTAAACTTTTAATCAAGTAAATTAAACGTTTAATCAAATAAATTATATTAATTAATTGATATTATAAATTTAGTTTACTGGTGCAAATTAATATTGACAATTAAACGTTTTATAAACTTGATACACAGTTTAATTCACTTGATGAAACGTTTAATTGAGTTGATTAAACGTTTAATTTACTTGATTAAACGTTTAATTAACTTGATTAAATTTTTAATTAAAACTAATTTTATTTTTGATTAATGCTTTTACTGGTGCAATATATTTTTCTGTGTATTCGATCACTACTGCAAGAATCGGCCCCCAGCTTTAATTCAACTACAGCAACTTTTTTTTAATTCATTTAACCAAAAAATATGTAAATACATGTTTTCTTTTGGTCCTAAATGGGTTAACCATCTTATCATCTGCTGCAGTAGAACAACAAACATCATAATGATGGTTGGTTAGGGTTTTATTAGTGTTGAAGCGCTAAAACCACAACAACAACAACATTGCTTCTCTAGTACTTTTGTTTTCAGTAAATTAATGCAGGAAACAAGTAGCAACTAAAAAGAGACATTAAAAATGGTGGTTTTAACAAAAAGAAGAAAAATATGGAAGTATTTTCTAAACTACTACCACTACAAGTATTTTGTGCATAAGTTTATGACAGCTTTTGTCTCTTTTTTTCTTCTTTTTTTTTTTTTTTTTGCTGTGCAAAAGGATTTAATTTTATTCAAGGAATAAAATATTAACTAAAAATAAACTAATTATAAATGTTAAAAACATTTTTAAGTTTTTAAATTACTCATTCTGGCAAACTCTTTTGAAAGGCTCTGTAATAAAAACTATAAAAGGATTTGTGTGTGTTTAAGCCTTTTAATCCTTTTGTTTTTGAAAATATGTAATAAAAACGCCTTCTCGTATGAATTCCTTTCATCTGGCTTTTGATGAATTTGCATATGGCCAATTTAAAATTGTCCCCTTTTTATTTTTTTTCTTGTGTTGTTTCTTTTTTCAATATCCTTAAAAGTTAAGTGGTTTGATGTTGCCTACTTGCATGTGTTTGTCTTCGTGTTTGTGTTACAAAGAGTTATTGATTTCCCTGCAAATAAAATTGGACCACCTGACCCATTTTGATAAAATGGACTACTCCATGGACTAGTCCGATGTAATGCAAGCATGGACCATGCCATTGTTAAAAAGTGTTTGTAGTGAGACGACATGTCTTCGTTTTTTAACGACATGCTTTCGTGTTTAAACGACTTCAAAACTAGTCCTCTTGAGTATACCATGGAGTAGTTTTAAAACTACTCCTTACTGGTCCAAAGGTGGGTTATATACCATGGAGTAGTTTTAAAACTACTCCTTAGTGGTCCAAAGGTGGGTTATATGGTCCTCTCCTAGGACATCGTAATGTTAAATAGACCAGGTTTTTTCCATACGTTTGGGTTACTTGTGGACTAGTCCTGGTCCCTTGTGGACTACTCTTTACACGCGTGTTTGGACTGGTCCTATTATTTGCAGGGTTATTGCTGTTCTAATACATATGTGTAAGCATTTCCGTTGGGAAACTATATGTTTACAAAAAAGTGATAACGCAGGCAAAATTTAGAGATGAAGTGTAAATTTTTTTTGAGATTTATTAAAATTCCAACATACTTATTTACCATTTTACTCTTTAAAAAAATGTACAGCAAAATATGTACATTTTCTTAACGATAGTCCGGCCCAATTCTAGTAAAACTTTTCACATCAATAAAAGAGTCGCTTAAAAATTTCAATTTGCGAACAAAATTCAGAACGATTGGACTTTCTTCTTTTTGATCGGACTTAAGACTTTGTAATACATATCGAATCCACAAAAGGCTTCATAAAGGTTTTTTGGGACCTGCTTCACGCTACATACGCTGTGTTTTTATTTGTGCTATAAAATCCATAAATACAGCAAGGCTATGAGGCAACAAATCAAACTATAACTTCAATTGCAGTATGCTATCGCTTTATCCTTTTTACACTCTACACCACACTAAAAGAGATTTCGAAGGAAATATGTTCCGATTTTAATCTTATTTCAAATAGCGATTGCAGCGGTATGTTTGAACGAATGTACCTTTTCTTTTCTAAAAGTCGAGTTTTTGGTTTACATTTGTACACTATAGTTATTATAGGGACGGCCCTTGGAGGCTCCAAAATAGGATTCCTATACAGGAAAAAAAAATAAAAACTGTTTTTAATTAAATAATTTGTGATAAAAAAATTATTTAAATTTGCGCCATTAAACAAATTAATAGTATCAATTTAATATTTCTTGATAATTTTTAATTAAAAATGATTTAATTTTTGATTAATAGTTTAATTGAAAAAAAAATTGGCGACAATTTTTCTGAGTAGCGTGTACGCAAAATTGAAAACGCTCCCACTTAAATGAAATCTCCTAGTAGAAAACTTTACAGGTAAGAAAGTATTGTCGGTCAAGCCCGACCATATGATACCCTACACCACGGTATATAAGAAAATTTTTTTGCAAGTGTAACTATTTGGGACATAGTTTTGAAAAATGCATAGCTTATGTGGCTATATGAACAAGGATCTATCGCTGTTTTAAATTTCATTAAAATCGGTTTGAAAGTTTGTGAGAGGCAGAAATGGTCCCTAACTCCCCTTGTCGTCATATTTTTGAAAAAGTGTATAGCTATGTGTCCATATAGATATAGATCTATCTATGTTTTAAATTTCATTAAAATCGGTTGGATATTTCCTGAGGGGCGGAAAATGCCCCCTATCTACGTTGGCGGTCCAATTACAACCTTTGTGCCAAATTTCATCAATTTATCTCCAAAATTGCGACCTGTACTTTGCGCACAAGAATACATGGATAGACAGCCAGCCAGCCGGGCGGACATTGTTAGATCGACTCAGAAAGTGATTCTGAGTCGATCGGTATACTTTTAGGTGGGTCTAGGACCGACTTATATTTTAAGGTGTTAAACACACCAGCACAAATGCATAATACCCTTTCCACTATTGTGCTGTGGGTATAAATAGGGCTGTGCGTCGCAGTAAGAGGGCACTTTTTAAATTAAGTGAACTTTTTTGCGCAAGCGGCAACTCTTAAATTTGGCAGCTGTCATTTATTTTTATTCCGATTATTAAAAATGGAGAGCCGTACGAAAGAACTACGCGTTCAAATTGCGAAAACTAATTACAAAAATTTGGATAGTTATGCTGAGACTAGTGAAAATTTAATTAATTCTTTAATTAATATCACAAGTTTTTTTAATTAATATAAAGAATTTTTTAATTGAAATCAATTTAATTTTTTTTTTCTGTGAATGTAGAAAACTATTTTGTAATAAAAAGTACCAAAAATAGATATGATTTCACCACTTCTACATTCGAATTTAATACAACATTTAGATAAGTTAAGAATGTGATATAAATGGAAATAATTCCATGTTTATTGTCTTGAAATACAGATGGGTCGACAAAACATTTTCATTATACAGGTTTTCCTCGTTTACTTCTTAAAAGGGCAGAATTTCATTAAAGTACCTTACACCTATCCGCTTATTTTGCTTTTTACCCTTCACCTCAGTTGGAAAAGGGTATATATAAGTTTGTCATTCCGTTTGTAATTTCTACAATATTGATCTATATTGACCCTATAAAGTATATCGTCGGTCTCATGTAGAAAGGCCTTAAGTCGATTTTTTTCGAAATTGAGTTTTTTAGTGATTCCAATACATTTCCCACATATACACCTCGTCACAAAAATGTAATACAATAGCATCGAAAATATCAGTTTAACAAGCAATTGAAGAAGCCATTTTACATTATGATACATACAAGTTTCTATTATGTTTTTGGCCTTCTCCTGTAAAGTTGCATTTATGTGAGCTAGGGCCTTTCTACATGAGACCAACGATATATATTATGGGTCCTTATGAGGAGAAAGGTTGATTTAACCCTGCCCGTCTGTCCGTCCTACGTTTGATATGTGTTTTCCGGAGACTCCAGACATGATAGCGGCAAGGTTGTTTTACATTTATGTTACATATAGTCCACCACTTCTTGCTATTGAAATTCAGCCAGATCGGTCCAAAAATGGCTGAGATATGAGCAAAAAACCACGACTACCGCTAATTGTTTCCAAAAATCCCTTGTTGTTGTATTTTTATTACTTTTTTCTGTATATCTGGAGAACGGCAAGAGCTAAAGTTTCCAAATTAGGTACACACATTAAGGTTATCAATACACAGCATCCGACAAAATGTGTGCGGGATTGGTGAAGTCGGCAAAGTACCTTTCGTGGTTCGAATCTTTGTTTTTCAAAAAAAAAATTTTTTTAATTTTTATGTTCAAAAACGATTTTAAAAAAATATTTTCCAGTTTTCTCTTTTGAAATTTAAATTATAATGAAGCTTTTAGTATTGTAAATATGTATGTATATGTAAAAATTATTTTGTTTTTGTCTAGTTACTCTGTATTCTGCTCGCAAAATGGTGAAGGGCATATAAGGTTCGGCACAGCCGAATATAGCATTCTGACTGTTTTTAATACAAATCGATAAGAATTTAATTGTTTAGGAGATATGAGATAAGCGAATTTACCCGTTTTAACTCTTTTTCGCGTTTCTTTAAGTGGACATTATGTTGCAAAATGTTTCCTTTCATATGATCAAGGAACCTTAAAAAATATAAGTTTTCGTAAAAATGTCAAGTTGAAAGTATATTGTCTCTAGTTTTAAAGGTAAAAATTCATGAAGGTTGCATGGTTTTTTTATGAAATAACTGGGGGAAACATTTCCAATTGATTTTTTTCCCATACAGTTCTTAAACTATCGCTAATTGTAGGTACGTGTTTAAATATTTAACAAAAACAAATTAAATTTCGCAACAAATGAAAACTGTAACGAAAAGTCTTTAGCAAATATATCAGTATTACCAACATAAGCTTCCCAGCAATTACTCCTTTCTTGTGCGCTCTTCCAAAGCAACAGAAAAAGTCCACAACTGAAATGGAAACAAACAAATCAAGATAAAATAACAACAACAATACAAATAAATTAAATTGCGTATCGATGTCAGCATAAATGGGGCTTAACAGCTAAAAGAAAACAAAAAAATTGCTGAAAAGCGACCAGCAAAAAGGAAACGGAAACAAAATCAACAACGGAAACACTAGCTGCAAGAAAAAAATACGGTTGTAATTTAAATAGAAAAAAACTACTAAAATTTGCACCCATAGTGCTAACAGTAAAAAGCTAAAAAAGCTACTGAAATAAATCATAAGTCTTAGAGAAAAATAAAAGAATAACAAGAAATAAATAGAATAATAATGAGTTTTAAGCTGTTATTAAATAAATTACAAAATTGTACCTGACTTTTTTAAATAAAAACAAATAAAAATGTCTGCGTCTATTACAGCAGACTAAAAATTTAAAAATAAATAAAATAAATTTGAATAAACAACATTTTGGTGAAAAGTTTTCTTTAGTAAAAATAATTTTCAGTGAGAAAATAAAATATTTTACCAGAAAATATAAAAACAAAACCGATAATTTTTTGTTTAAGCCAAAGCAACAAGTTAAACCAAAAACAAAAAGAGTATAAAATTTATCAATTTTTATTTTGGCAAAACTTTGAAAATTTATCATCCACAACATGAATGCGGCACAAAGTGGCGGTGCGGGCGGAGGTGGCGGTATGGGCAAAAAAGGCTCTCAAATGGAGGTAAAATTTGTTGAAAATTTAAGATTTTTTTTTTTTTCTTTTCTTTTCACTTTAAATAAATTCAAATAAAATATTCAATGTTTTTTTTGGATTTAAAAAAATTCAACTTTTCATTTAACGACTTACCGAACGAAATCACCATCAGTCATTCAAACTTTTTTCTACTCCTCGTTGTTGACTAATTTATATTATTTTTTTATGATTTAGTGATGTTATGATGTAGATGATAGTGATGATGATGATGTTCATCATAAAAATTAAATTAATTTAACGCTTTGTTTAACACAGCTAAAATAAACATAAAATGAATATTGTGATAATACGGGTGGGCGGAGAGTAAAAAATGTTTTTATAATAATATTTATGTATATTTTTTTGCTAAAAAAATAAAAGAATTCAAAAAACAAATGTATTAAAACTCCTAAATATATGCAATACTTTTTCTTTGTAGCAGCAAGCTTTTACTTTAAAGGGCAGGTTCACACACATCAAGTTTGACTCGTCAAGTCTTGAGTTTTAAGGAAAGAGGGGAAAAGAGAATGGAATGACGCTACAGATTTGAACGTACCAGTCAGTTTTTATTATTTCCTATTTTTTTTGTATTCACAACATGCTAAAAAAAAAGTTGTAGGCTAAGTTAAAGAACAAGAGGATTTACGACACAAACTGATTCTGCATAAATGTACACTAAACGACTGTTGCTTGTTTTAGTTCTTTCGCTAATATTTTTTGAAAATAAATTTTACTTTCGGAAAGACTTTCAAGTACTTAAAAGAAATTTAACAATTTTTTAACGCTAATAAATATCTATTAATCAGGAATGTGATGAAAATCGATCGATTTCAAAACGAACGTTTTTAAAAGGTGTGATGAATTTCGAGGGATTTAAAAATCCATTTCTGTATTATAGTCTTACATTTTCGTTCAGAATACACTTCAGTCAACGTATATAATATAAAATTAAAAAGTATAAAGACTGAAAATAAAAGGAATATGTGTTTAAAATCCATTTTAAAAGATAATGAAAACGACTCGATGTCGAATGCTATCATCTCAAATTGCGATACATTTCATACCAAAATAAAAAATTTCGATCAATTTTGCTCGATATCGTATGCGGTAATTAGACCCTAGTGTTCGAAAATAAACAGAACATTATTTAGCGTTCGGCTCACACACCCAAGAACGATATCTATTTTTTTTAGTGTTTGTGTAGACGAACAAAATTATATAGTGTTCTGTTCTTCGTTAAAAAACAGAACAATTGTAGTGATACTGTAGACAAACATTTTATTTTAATGCTCTATAATGTTTCTTTTTTACATTTACAAAGGAATAAGCAACGACCACAGCACGAACAGCTTGTGTGTGTTTTGTGTACATGTTTTGTTTGTGTACATTTTTTTGGTCGCTGTTTCTTTATTTTCCGTATATGTATTTTGTTTTTATAAAAAAAAAATATTTTGGGGCGCTAAACAAAACTAAAATGACCAATACATAACGAAGTTTGTGGTTAAAAAATAAAAAAAATAGAAAGCAATAAAATGTTCTTCTCTTTTTGTTTAGTTGGATATGTACATTTTGTGTTCGAAGATTACAAACAGAGAAAAGTTTATTTAAATTATTTACTACACAAACACTCTAAGCGTTTGTGTTTTCCACATATCTACCGAACCGAACACTAAAGAACAGTATAAAATGTTTATTTTTGCATTCTACATGTATGTGTATCGCGCGTCTGTGTAAAAGTTTGTTGAAAAAAACAGGCTTCAAAAAACTGCAGTCAAAGTAAAAAAATAGCTTTTTCGTCCACTTTTTGATTTTTCATTGGACAAAAATAAACCGTTGCTTTTACTTCTGATTCATTAAAATTTAATCATTAAAGACATAATGGAAAAATGCACTTTAAACTGCACATTCAAAACATAACAAAAAACCAACGTCCGATCTTCGTTAACTTCAGGATTTATTAAAAGTTTCAGTCTGTCAAGCCAAACACTTCCGAACATGTCTACTGCTTTTGCCTGGACTACGACTGTTTTCACTTAATGAATCAGAAGTAGAGGCAACAGTTTATTTTTGCCCAATGCCAAATGAAGAAGTCAAAGCTACAGCATTATCTTATGGATATTACTATCTCAACTGCAGCTTTTTAAACACTGGAAGAAACAACACCAACACAGGAAAGGATGCAAGATAAGATTATGCTTGTTTTGTGTATAAACAACAACAACAACAACGCTACAAGAAGTAGAACATATATTATTTTCATGTTTAAAAGGTTAAATTTTATTTTTTCATTATTTATTTATTGATTCCGCATATATTAACAATAATTAATCAGTGGCAGACAAAAATTTTCTTCATTATGGGTTCTGTTCGCTAATATATGTACGTGTTTATCACTCATCTAATGGGATAAGTGCTGCAGTGTATCTTCTTCTTAAGCAAGTGTGGCCGCTATCATTTAAAATATTTCGAGCTAGTGGGTTTGCATGCAATTCGAGCCTTTTGAAGGTTAAATAAGAAGCAAAAATTCCCGAATTCTAATTTTTGTTAAAATTAGTTAGTCAAAAACATTAAATTTTCAAAGAAGAAAATTTACAAAAACCTAAACGGGCGTGCCGCTGGTGTCTTATAATTGTAAGTTGTTATATAGCACTTTCGGATTTTTTCACGAGCGAAATTGGGACCAAATTTAACTTAGAAGTTCAAATACAGTTTAAGATTAATTTTTATCTTCGTTTTCAGATTACATCAAGTACAAGGCAAATAATAATCTAACCTTGAATCAAGAATTATGAAGCAAATGCATTTAAATGCCTTGTTAAAACATTTCTTTTTTTATATGCTAATTTTTGAATACCCTTTGCTGACGAATCAAATGCTAGATTGTGCAAAACAAATGTAGCACAACATTATACACAAATGCAAATTGATTTAATTAAGTGTGTTATAAACTACCAAATACATACAAAGTTTAAAGAGTACAGAATATACTCCGCAGAATAACGATGTAAAACAAATCATACTACCCAGTGGTACCAACGACTGGCGAAATAGTTAGCACTTTTACTCAATTTTTACTAGTGACTACTGATGTGGCATTCAAATCATACCTAAATATTTCCCTAGACATCAATATCTAGTGTTAACATGTTAACAAAGGTACCCACGTTTCGCTAATTCTATAGCTCCAAGTAATGCAGAAAACAACTTTTTTCTCACGTACAGAGCTAGTACGCCATACCACTGGGTAACTACACAAATATACATTCCACACCAAACAAGATATGTCAGTGTGTTTTCAACGAAAAAAGCAAGACTTCTTTTTTATCACTGCTGTGTATTGAAAAGTTTACTGTACATAATTGTGTTAAAGACTCAACAATTGCTGTTGGTTGTGTTTTCGCACACATCAAATTATGGATTGCGTTGATTTGTTTATATCAAACTACTGCTTAAAACTGATTTGTTTGAAACGAATTACTGCTTTAAAGGGCCAAATACACTTGTTAAATGCTTGTCCAGCAGGCGAATTCACTCGTGTACGTGTGCTGGACGTTATATGTGCCGTCATATCTAAATGTTTTAATTTTCCATCCTGTATCGTAGATGTCACACATACAAACACATTTTCACTAACACTGCAACAATGCTTCATAAGTATTTTAAAATGTGTATTTGGGCCGTAACATCCCAGCGGTAAAACTCAGAAGACCTTCTTTCTAAAGGCCTTTTAAAAGGCCTGCTTAAAAATTGTTTTGATTAAATTACTGTTTGTAACTAACTGCTAAAGAATGCCTCATAGAAGGCCTCGGCTCTTTGGTGTAAAAGATAAGATACACCTTTCGCACTCGCTTCCATGAAAAGGTAGTAGAGAAGGAGTAACATTTTTTGGATTTTTTTTTGCACAAGCAAAAGCAAAATAATTATTTTTTTTTTTTGATCCCGTAACCATTCTTATGAACCTGCTAAAGAAGCGAGAGCGGAAGGCCTTCTCCGCAATGACAACGTGTGTAAAAAAAATATGAGTATGGAATGGAGCGAGCAGGCCTTGTATATCCAAAATAAGGAGTACAGAGGCCTTCTAGAAGGCATCCGTACTCCTTCTTTTTCCCGCTGGGATTGATTTGGTTTTTCATTATGTATCACTCGAACTGATTAAAACAAAATACAATAACAAATTAAAACCCATAACACAGTACAACAGCCAATCTGGGGGGTGAGAAATTCCAAGTCAGGGTGATGGTACTAGGTCAGTATAGTAAAACCCTCAAAGGGTTTGCCGTTCGTATGTGTCAGTTTTTTTTTATGACATTTTAAATTTTTTCCTTATCTTGATGTTTTTTCGCTTAGTTGTAACATTTTGGCAAAAACGTAGTTTAACATAACTCGAGAACCACTTGTCCGATTTTGATGAAACAAATTTAGAAAAATTAAGAATTACAATTTCTCTAATCTGTTTCTATACCGTTTTCCTATATGTGCAACACTTTCGAAGTTAAAAATGTGTATGAAGAAAAAAAATATTTTTTGCCCAAAAAATTTAAATTTTTTATTTTTAATTCATAAAAAATCCAAAACAGTAAAAAAAATGTTTAAAAGTTTAAAGAAATAAATGAGACATAAATCATGAAAATCGATGAACGCGTTTCGCTTTTATTAACAATTAAGTGAAGGTATGCATTCAAAAAAAAAAAAGTAATAAACAAAAGGTTATTTGATTTTTATGATTGCAGTAGCAAAGTAATAAGCGGTAATAAATGTGCGTGGACAATTGAAAGGAAAAAAGGAAAGTGCACTTTTTTAATTATTTGGGGTTTTCCGTTGGCTACCTGTATGATTATTTTACAGAAATTCCACCCACATCTATTAGTGCTCATGTTTTGGAACGTACCTGTCAGTAAAATATTGAAAAATACGTAGTATTTATAGGTGTTCATTTATCGGTTTTTGTCATTCAACAAGTGCCGACGAACGCGAACAGTAAAAGTGATTTTTCTCCAATTTTTTAAAAGTGAACAAAAGAGAACAGAATATGGAATATGTCTCAACACATAAAAAAAGGGGAAATTTCAGTACTGATTTTGTTCAAACATACGAGATGTACTTCAACAAAATGTTATAGTGAACGAAAATTGGGTACCAAATATAGTGTGTAAAAGATGCTACAACCGTCTAATGGATTGGAAAAATAGAAGACGTGAAAGTATGCCATTCGGTATCCCAATGACTTGGACTAATCCTGGCGAAGGTCACAATCCATTGAATTGCTATGCATGTGCGAATAAAGGAGCCGCAAAAAGGATAAGAAAATCGTATAATTACGTTGGTGTTGCAAGTGCCGCAACACCATTGCCTCATTCGGACCACATTCCTGTGCCAAAAGCTTCTAAACCAGATATTTTCTCTTCTACGACTGCTCCGACATGCAATATAATAGTCTGGTAGTGTATAAAGTCATTTCTAAAAAATTGAAGGAATAGAACAATTACAAAAAAGCTTTATAAAATGCATAACTGAAATTTAGCTCATAGAATAAATTCGAAAAATGAAAAATGTTGAATATAATAAAAATAAAAAATTATAAAAATGTTTACTTAATTTTTTTAGTAGTTAATGGCCAGAAGGGTGGAGTTATTGGGGAAAATTTATAAAAAAGGCGATAAATGACACTTTTTTGAATAAAAACAAATATCAATATTCTTGTCAAAATGGGATACCTTCACTTAATTGTAAATAAAAGCAGAACGCGTTAATCGATTTCTATGATCTATGTCGCATTTTGTTTATAGGTTATGTGACTTTACATGAAATTAATAACACTTGATCCTTTTTTCCGTTTTGGATTTTTTATCAATTTAAAAAAAAAATGTTAATTTTTAGGCAAAAAAATGTTTTTTTTTTCTCCACAAATTTATTTTTACCGGCAAAACTGTTGATTATAAAGAAAAACGTTATATGAACGGATTAAAGAAATTGTAATTCTAAATTTTTTTGAGTTTGTTTTAGCAAAATCGGACAAGTGGTTCTCTAGTTATGTTAAACTACGTTTTTGCCAAAATGTTACAACTAAGCGAAAAAACATCAAGATAAGGAAAAAATTTAAAATGTCATAAAAAAAACTGACACATACGAACGCCAAACCCTTTTTTTTTACTATACTCACCTAGTACCATCACCCTGACTTGGAATTTCTCACCCCCCAGACAATAATCCCAAAAATGTTCCATAGTGTAATTGGTGTAGAGAACAGGGTACCAGAAACAGATGCATTTGTGAATGTGTTTAATTCGTACTTACCGTCGACACCGCTATGCCTTAATTTTATTAGTGTGTTATCAATCCAATTTTGTTTTCTTTACAGTGTATGCAAGGCTTTGATTTATATTAAGTTTTTTAATGTAGCAATTCGTTTCGCTTCTAAAGGGTTAATCGATTGGGATATGGTAGGCTTATCGTCGTTAGTTGTTATTTTGTGAATAATTCAAAAGTGATGATGTCGATGACCCTGAGCATGACATGACACTTTTGGGAACTTTAAGCATTAAGCTTAACCCTTTTCTTTTGCCTTTTGAAAATATTGCCACACAATAGAACTCATTTCATTTGCAAAGGAACTTATTGGTAAAAGGTTTATATTTATTTGTATAAACAATTTTTCTTATAAATTGCAAAGTAAGAGTTTTTTTTTTGGCAACTAATTTTTAACTTTTGTCTAGTGTCTCTACTTTTTCTGTTTTACTGAAGAATTTACAAAATAAGCATTTAAGTTAACGAACACGACCTTCTTTTTTTCTTATCTAGTGTGCTTAGGCATAGAAAACGACTAGAATAGAAAGAGAGTGACAAAGATAGAGAGAGAGAGAGAGAAAAACACCTATTCAGCTGTCACAAAACCTAATTTAAGGGGAATTCACTAGAAGGTGAGGTCAACTTTACAACAACACTGCTTTTTTGGTCCGATTATTAAAAATATTGCTTGCAAAAAAAAAAAGGTTTGTTTACATACAAAAACTGTAGTTTGTGTACAAATCATCGGAAAAAACCATATGATGACTTGACCCCGTCTGGTGAATTCGAATTGAAATAACTATGGTTTTGTTTGTAAAGATTTATTCAGATCTTATAAATATTGGGCGAAAAAAAAACATAAAATGCGTGAACAGTAAATTGGCCACACCTTTACTTTATTTTTAACAATTTCTATTGATTTGACAATTCTTAAATTGTAGCGTTTCAAGCCTGAGCATTTGATACTCTACACCACAGTTTACACAGACAAATTTCAAGAGTGAGACCCATGGGCAATCATTGACCCGCCAGAACAAAATTATGTGATGAGAGTAAGAGTTTTTGTGTCGATTATTGGTAAGATGATTTAGATTGCAATAAAATAAGTCTGATCCAAATCTAATCCAATTTAATCAACGTAATAGGATGGTTTATAGACACAAACACTACTCCGGAAAGAAGTATGGGGACACGTGAAATTATAGACCGATTCTCACCATTTTTAATTGGATTTGTCCTTGAGAATTAAAACCTATAGTCAAAATTTCATCGAATAACCTTAAAAATTTCTACCTGTACATTACGCAGAAGGTTACATGGACAGACAACCAGCAAGCCGAACGGATGGAGGGAAATCGTTAAATCGACTCAGAAAGTATTATGTCGTAGTGCTACACACATGAGCACAATCGCCCTCTCCTCTATTGTTGTTAAAAAAAAAATTAAGAAAAAGCAAAAATTTGTCTATTTCTCTTTTCTCAAAGACAGACAAAAATTTAGACACTTGGTTGACAGTGTCATCAAAACAATCGACTAAGGTTGCGATTTGGAGACACTTAATCCTAGGCTTCTAGAGGGATACGAGTGCATATACTTCTTAATGTTTGTAGTTTATATGTTAGTATAATATCCAAAGATTAATTAACAATAATACAATTTCTGGCAGTTCTGGTCACGGCTGTTATTAAAAATGTTATTATTGGAAAAAAGCAAGTTAATCCACCTCAAAGAAATAATAAAACTTTGTATGTTTGTTTTAAATTGTACCAAAAAGGGATAAATTGTACCAGTGTACCAAAGAAGTTTCGTTAGTACCAAATTTGGTAAATAATATTTTAATAAAACTAGTGGTTACGAGTAGGACGTCAAATATTAAAACGGTGTGAATAGACCTCAAGAAGTCTGTTTATCTTGTTGTTGTTACTTCACACATAAATTTAAATTGCCCATTGTTTCCGAACAATTGTTTTGTCTCGAGCAAAAATGTTTTTGCTGAGAGTATTTCCCAACACGATTTCGAACCATTTCGAACAATTTGCCTGGAAAAACGAAGCTACCGTATGTAAAGCGGGTGTAAATAGGCGTACAAAATTTTGAAGGTGGCAACGCAGTAGCACTTGTTTGCAATTTTCTATGTTCTTGGTGTCACACACATACTTTTAATTGTTTAATAAACAAATTTCAAGTTTCAAAAACAAATTAATTTAAGTACACCACTTGTTAAAAAAAATGTGAAACGTGGCTGGCCAATCTTGCTCTAGTACGCCGAATCCAGTGGTGCTAAACGTTTTTTTCAAAAGAAGCCCTCTTCTAACTATAAAGAGAACTTATTATTTAATTTAAAAATATTCAAAATAATTGACTGAGTTAAGACTCGAACCCAGTCTTCTACGAATAGTGTCTATACAGTGCAGCTTAGTGGTAAAGAGCCATCTTCATTCATTAATAAAACAACTAAAGTAAAAACATTACGAAAGAGAAAAAAAGATCAATTGTCTGTTTGTTGAACGAGAGCTTAAAAACTCGTTTAACTTATATTTAAAACAAAAACAAATTTTGAAATTTTGCAGCAAAACTTTATTTGTAAAGTTGCGTTAATAAAGTTTTAATTTTTTAAAAAGTGACATTAAAAGAGACACTTGAGTTAGAGTGCGTACAGAGTGGCCACTTGTTGCCAAGCCGACTGACGCTTATTGCGAGAACCAATGCGAGAAAACTGAACTATACAATTTAGGTCAGAGCGGAAAGCTGATTGAATGCGAGAAAACAGTTCCAAAGCGTATATGAGCGCCGAAAACATTGTTTATGTTATTTTGTTATGATTTCAACTTGTTTGGAAAACAATAATTAGTATTGTGGTTATTTTGTTGAACTATTTATGGTTTTCAATCCAAATTTTTTTTTTTTTTTTTATATTTTTAATTAGGCTTAAGTTCATGAAATCTAATTTTTATTAAATTATTTTTATGAAGAAAGGAATTTTACAACATGAAAATCAATTAAAATTGTTATTGATAATCTTTCATTCTTGACGTGGCTCGGGCTCGAACCCTGGCCGGCAGGTTACCATGACATGTTTCGATCGCAAACACTCGATCTCCTCAGATGGATTTGCCGTCTTACACTCGCAGCCATCGACGACTGCTGACGTCACTAGTCAAACATCAATCCTTAAACCAAATTGTATTTTAACATTTGGTAGATCGAAATTTGCTTTCCTGAATGATTATCCATTTTAATTTATTTTACATGTTTTTTTTTTCTTTTACTTCTGTTTTTTCGTACTTTCGTCAAGAATTTTTCTTGAAGTCCAAGTACATTTTTTTTTAAAAAAAAAAAATTTTTTGAAATCAAATCAAAAAATTAAAACAAAAAAATTAAATAAAAATTGATCAAAAAAATAAAAATTAAAATAAATAATAAAAATTAAATAAAATCATAACAATTATAAAAAAATTAGAAAATGCATACAAACATACATAAAACACAAATAATAGATAAAATATCAGCGCTGATTCTCGCATCCACTATGCACACTCAAGCTTGTTTCTCGCATGAACAAGTTCTCGCAATAAGCGTCAGTCGGCTCGGCTCGGCAACAAGCGGCCACTTTGTACGCACCCTTAAGAATTTGGGTGTTACGATTATCGAGGGTTGCGTTAACCGAGGTTACACTGTACGTATAAGTCATAAACTTAACTCCCTTTTTTAATTTCATTGCATTGTTATTTATTGTTTAAGTGAAAATAAAGTTTTTACTGGGAAACGTTAATGAAATATATGAATATTTAATTTAAATTTTTTTATTATAATATCCATTTTTCCACTTATTTGTAAATTAATATTAAAAATAACTCTTATATTTTCTTTCCAGGTAAGCAAATTAAAACCAGGACTGTTATTTAATGTGAAATTTTGTAAGTTCTAGCCAAAGTCATGCTTAATTTATACAATTTTTCTTCTTATTAATTTATTAAATTATCAACATTAAGTCGGAATTTTCTTTAATAATTTCCAGCAAAACTGCAATTTTTTCTATTTAACTTTAATTAAAGAAAGCATTTGATATTATTTCCCCTTCACTATTAATTATAATTCCGTACAGATGTTTTTTCGTCAGCTTTGAAATGCACAATCACGATCATTGCGATTTTGTAATTTCGTAATTTTTAGTGCACCCACTAATTTAAAAAGTTTTTAATTAAAATGTTTGTCTTATTGCAATTCTACAACCCTTTTCCAGCAGTCATGCTACAGAATTTTAATTAGAGACTAATCAAAATTTCTTTGAGCAAAACATGAAATTAAAAGAAAAACTAAAGAAAATGGCGAAAAGAAATAAAAAAAAATTATCGATTTTTTTAGTTTTTTCGCTGCTCACTAAAAAAAGGGAAAGTAATGAAATAAATAAATAATTTAATTTTTTTTTTATTTTTTGCCAAACCATGACACTGAATAAATAATTTTTTAATGCCCCAAGATGACAGACAATTTTTTTTTTTTTTAATACAAAAAGTCCTTTCCAGAGTTTAATAAGACCTAGAACCTCAAAGAAATTTTACTTTCACTGCCAAAAGGAATGAAAAAACTCTTTTATTAAGAAATAATTTGTTTATTAGAGATAAAACGAATTGTTGCTCTTTTTGCTGTTTTGAAAGGATTATCACAAATAGCCAAAGTTAATAAGGAAATTAACCCTTTTTGCTTCCTTTTTATTGAATTTGGCTCCTTTAGTTTATTTATGTTTTACGTTCTTTCCCGCTTCGGCAAATTTTTATTGTCAGCTCATTAATTTACAAAGAGTTAATAAAATGTAAGGCCCATTGGAATTTTTGTTAAAATACTTTAAATAACTTAAAGAACACTACTCTCTATTCATAAAACTGAGCTGACGAAATTAAGCAAATATTTATTTGTACTACACTGTGTGTAATTTTTTAAGTCATGGGAAAATTACCATATACAAACACCACTACGTGATAAAAGACCAAAAAAAAAAAGACCCGTGTCTCCCAGTTTTGCCCAAAGTCATGCACTTTTTTATGGGCCCCCTAAAGATTTGGGGCCTCGGTGTAATTTTTGCAAAAAAGTGATCTTTTTCTCAGGCTCATATCTTGCAAACCGTTCGGAATGTTGATTTACCCTCTGAGAACAAGTTGCCCTTGTCATAAAGAGCAAAAATTTTGAACATATAAAATCAGAAAAACATCATCTTCAAGATCAAAATCGCAAAAAACTTTAAAAAATTCGAATTTGTTTTACCTTTTTTCCCCCTGTTCAGGTCTTTAGGTAGCAAACCGTTCGAAATTCAAGGAAGCAATCAACCACAAAAATGTACCTTAGATCTCAGTTAACAACTTTCTTCAACATATAAACTTCCTAGAAATGATTCTTAACACCGTTTAGGTAGCGCTTAGGTAGCCGCATAAGTGAAAAATTTCCCGAAAATTTTTTAATTTTATTTGTTTTTTCTTTACTTCAACATTGAGATACTATGCTATCAATAACCATATACGGACACCACTACCTGATCATAGACCAAAAAATAAAGGACCCGTGTCTCCCAGTTTTGCCCAAAGTCATGCACCTTTTTTTTAAGGGCCCCCAAAGATTTGAGTTTTTTGCGATTTTGATCTTGAATATGATGTTTTTCTGAGTTTTTCTGTGGAAAACGAAATGGCTGCTTGAAAGAGCTTTATACCGTGTTCAGATATGCACCTTAATTAAGTTTAACGCAATAAATGCCATTATTGAGCTCAATTATCCATACAAAATTGCAATTTAGTTATTGCTCAATTAATACGAAATTGTTATAAATATTGAGTCAAATTAAAATGCAACACTGTTACAAGTGTGTTAAGTGAGTAAAACCCAACTCACTTAACAAAGTGTTTTGACATATTTGCCAACAACAAAAACAAAGGTCTGCGCAAAAGCCAGATGTTTATTTTGCTTTTTCTTTAAAGTTTTCATATGTTGTTTACATTTTGCTAAGTTAATTGCCAATTGCTAATTGAGTAAGCTAAATTGTGTATGTGTGAACAGAAAGATAATTATGTCAATAAACCGAATATTGACTCAATAAAAAAGATATATCTGAACACGGTATTAACGTCAATATATTTTTATAGAACTTAGAATAAAAAGTATGAATAACTAAGAATTGTTTAAAAAGTTTAAGTTCAAGGCAAGGCGAATTCAAATTTCAGATGTCGGCAATACTACAACCATAAAAACTATAAAAACGAAATTAGCTCAGCTGTGTTTTCACCAGCACATGTAAAGTGAGTTCGTCTCGCTTTTTAAGGCCCAAATACACTGATCAAAATACTCGTCAAGCATTGTGGTAGTATTAGTGAAAATGTGTTTGACGGTGTCTCACCGAAAATTTTAACATTTTTTAACGTCAACAGACTCCCAATAAAAAATTTTATGATTTTGCATACAGAGATGCAGTAAAGTAAGTGAAGGAATTCTTAACAAGTTTTGTAAAAGAAAAAATTAAATTTGAAGCGCTACGGCATTCCCTTACTACGAAGCAGGTTTGTAAGGGAGAATACCAAAAAAATAACTGTAAAAATATATTGAGTGTGTAAAGCAGCCCATACACGATTCAATTCAATTGTCAACTGAGTCGTTGTCCAAATCAAAGCGTGTTTGGCTTTGTCAATTGCTTAATTTGACGGTGGTCGAGTTGGTTAAAGAAAAATCAAAAGATTTTGAGTTTTTCAAGTTGACCACTAATGGCCATTTTCTCAATGTATCGACAAACTGTCTGTTACCTAATGTCAACATAAATTTATTGGACCGATAAACTGTCCGTTAACGATTTTGGGTTTCTCAATATACCGACAAAAAACAAAGTTTTCAGCTGGCAACGCCACTCAAAATACATGTAAAAATTGGGAGTCAGCTGATTGAATTTATCTGTACGGCAAATAAAAGGAAAATAAATAATTGGCAGATGAGTGCCGGTTAGCTTTGCGATAAAATCGAAGCAAATGAGACATTGAGAAAACCAAATTTCTTTAATGCGCAGTTTTTCGTTGGGAAAAAAGATAATCGCCTAATGAGAAAATGGCCATAAGTCCTTCAATTCGATTGTTCCGTGTGTCTCGAGTCTCTTGATCAGCTGTCAAAATTAATGTTTGTGGTTTTCTTTTGCAAAAAAAAAGTTAAGTATTTGCAAAATTGTCTTTTATTTCATTAAATTTAAAAATTAATTTAAAATCTTTCAATTCAGTTGATGAAGTGTGTGGCCAAGCACCAATTCAGTTAAAAAAATCAGTTGACAATTAAATTGAAACGTGTTTGGTACGCGCAAAGCTGATAGCTACATTCACCAGTTTTAATATGCGTTGAATAAAGTGCTTTTTGTGTCATATAAAAGTCATGCCTTCCTTAAGCGAGATGGTAAGCGAAACTCTTACATTTCTCCCTTACAGACCTGCTTCGTTTGAAGCTCAATTTTTAATTGGGCTTCTATAAGCCCGTTCAGCTTGTTTTTTCGCCAAGTGTGCTCCCTATAAAATTTAACAGAAAATATTCTATTACATAAAGAGATTCCTTTACAATTTATTTTCTTAACTAATAATAACAACAATTGTCGTTAAAGCCTTCTTATCTTCTTCAATATCCTTGTGGGATTAATGTTTAATTTGTTCTGGTTTTTAAATTGCTGTCTTATTTCCAGTTGATGCTTGTTTTAGATAAAAAAGAAGGAAACAATTCATATTCTTCAAAGCAAAAAATCATGTTAAATATTTCGAATTGTGCAAATTTTTGTTTTTTTTTTTTTTGTTTTTTTAAGAAACAAATTTAAACTAAAATAAATTTGTATTTTCCATTACTCCAATAAGAAATAACAACTATTTAGTCAAGTGTATTCGAGCAGAGATAAAGTAATTTTTTTTTTTGCCTCAAGTTATTTTTTCCACTTGTCGTTTTTATATTTTTTTTTTAGTGTTTTTTTTTTTTTTGTGGTGGGTAGAGGAAAACAAATTCCTTACTGCGTGCTTGTGTGGAAACTCATCCGAAAGCATCTTAATGTCTATAGTCTCAACTTTAAGTGATAAATGATTGTATGACATATTTAAGTATATAAAAAAAAAAAACTGGAATAAAATGAATTTACGCTGCAAAATGGCACGTACTGAAGAGGAATTTTCAAGATTACAACGAATTTCAAGTGACTTAAAAAAACAACAAAAGCTTTACGAGAAACTATAATAAAGTAACATTTATTGTCAAGTGGAACATGATATTTGTTTTAGTTTTTATAAAAAGTTTTAATTTGAAATGCTTACGAAGCAGCGCCTTGAGTGTGATTAACATTGTACCTAAGGCAGTTTCACACTGTAACACAAGTCTTAAGTATTTTTAAGAAAATACAACCCTGACATGATAAGCTTTTACTGTTTTTTTTTTTTTTAATAAAGTAGCAATTATTTTCAAGTACAGCATGATATTTGTTTTAGTTTTTATATAAAATTTTAATATAAAATGTTTACAAAGCCAGTGCCTTGAGTGTGATTCACATTTTACTTTAGGCAGTTTTAGACTATAATGCAAGATTTAAGCATTTTGAGGAAAATAGAAGCCTGACATGATAAAGTGTTATATATACATATATTTTTTTAAATTTCAAAAAAATAATTAGATTAGGGAGCATTTTTGTAAAAAAAACTCAAAACCTGTATTAAAGGGTAACACTAGGCTTAAAAAAAACTGCAGTCGGAACCAAAAACCGTCGAACAAAGAACGATAATATGTGCTTTTTTGAGCTGGTTTGACAACGACTATTTACCTTTAAAGAATCAGAAGTAAAAGCAATAGTTTTTTTTTTGCCAATGGCAAATGGAGAAGTGAAAGAAATGGCATTTTTTTTCATTGATTGCAGTTTTTAAAAAGCTGGGTAAAACGACCTTTTCGGGATACTTAATGACAGAGCCAAGTTTTTTTTAGAATGTGCCTTAGTAAAATACTCGTAACTGTCCCCATTCAGAAGCTCTCTTCCTTTAGCTATAAATTTTAAAGCTTTATCTTTGCGTAGGAACACACAGTTTGATTAACTTATTAAACTTCTTGTTGGCAAATAGAGTACCCACACAAACCATTAACTGTATTCTTGCTCTCTTTCATTCTCTCAGCTTAATATTTGGTTAAAAATCTTAGATTTAGTAAAGGAAAAAAGGAAATACAAATGTTTTATTATTAAGAAAAACATTTTCGATTTAAGTACTCATGACTAAAAGCAATAAAACAAAAGCATCCTTAAGCTTAAAGTTCAGTTAATTTGGGTATTTAGTTTAATTTTAGATCGATTATAGATACAAAGTAGAGATCAAATAAAATAAAAATTAAATATATGGGGCATATGGCATTAAAGTTTTTATTACTAGGCAAACTTATGTTACGGCAACCATATTATCAATAGATACGCAAGTCTCTTCATGTCCACCGCATCCATACTTTTGATAACCAGCTAACCAGTTAAATTGTAATAAAAGAGCTCCATACTTTGTTTAAGTTGACATTCTATCCCCGTTACATTTCAACAGCCATGGGAAGAGTATATATGTACACACATTAGGGCGGGTTGATTTTTTATAACCTCCACCACAATTAGTTGTGAAGAGGGTATATTAAGTTTGTCATTCCGTGTGAAACTTTTTTATTATTCATCTCAGACCCCATAAAGTATATATATTCTGGGTCCTTGAGTAATTGTAAGTCGATTTAGCCATGTCCGTCTGTCTGTCCGTCTGTTGAAAACACGCTCACTTTCGAAAAACTCAAAAGAAATAAACGAACTGGGTGTCAAATTGCTTGTAGTTATCCTAAGCAGTTCGGGATTGAAATCCAGCAAAATCGGTTCAGTAGGACCAGAGCTATGAATCAAAATGTTGAACCACCACCTAAAAAAATTGATAATTTTGTTACAAAAAATAACAAGGCACGGAATGAGATAAGATTTTGCAAAAATTTGTTTTATTTGACTGGAAATCACGCTGTAAATTTCGTGAAGATCCGTCCATAATTTACCCTAAGCCCCAAATAAACCCTACTCCCGGAAAACAGTTTAGTACGCCTAAAACCGTAAAAAATTATTTTGGTTATAGATCAGGCGTATCAGATGTTGGTGCAATGAGGCAAACATTATTGATACGCTTGCTCGAGATAAGGGTCGATTTTTATAGATCATGCATAAAATATTCGTCGAACAGTTTAACCCTATAATGTTCCGTTTAATTATACTTTTGTGATGAAGTTAGGAAAAGGACAAAAATTACCCCAACAAATTAGTATAAAAGGGTTAATATGGCTGTAGGAAATATCGCCCAAAGAAAAATCGCCCAAAAAAAAAATGAAAAATCGCCCAAAAAAATTGCATGTAAAATTGGGCCTGATTTCATATGAAAAATGGCCCAAAATTTTTGGGCTATTTATCGTTATTGTTGGGTGATTTTTCGTTTTTTAAAAAATGTTGTATGAAAAATGGCCCAAAAAAAATGGGCTATTTTTAAAATTCTACCATAATCTTACATAGCAGAGAAAACCATGTTTTATTATGGTTGCAAACAACAAAACTATTTTTCAAGAAACTAATTTAACCATTATATGGTTGTCGGCGACAATGATTTGGTTAAATTAAACATAATATCGGTAGAATTTTTTTAAAAATGGTTTTGTAGCTTTTTTCTCTGGGTGTATATATTAAATATATACATATATATCGAAAATAAGGATTTTCTCTTCTATGGTATAACAAATACTGGCTTCGCTAACTAAAGCTTCTCTGTATCGCCGGCCTTCGGCCGGGCGCAAGGATTTTCTCCTCTATGGTATAACAAAGAACGGCTTCGCTAACTAAAGCTTCTCTGTATAGCCGGCCTTCGGCCGGGCGCAAGGATTTTCTCCTCTATGGTATAACAAACACCGGCTTCGCTAACTAAAGCTTCTCTGCGTAGTCGGCCTTGTTCGGAAACAAGGCAGTTTTTCGAAGCTTTACTTAGCGAAACCGGTTTTTGTTAGACCATAAAGGAGAAAATCCTTGCGCCCGGCCGAAGGCCGGCTATACAGAGAAGCTTTAGTTAGCGAAGCCGGTCTTTGTTGTACCATAGAGGAGAAAATCCTTGCGCCCGGCCGAAGGCCGGCTATACAGAGAAGCTTTAGTTAGCGAAGCCGGTCTTTGTTGTACCATAGAGGAGAAAATCCTTGCGCCCGGCCGAAGGCCGGCTATACAGAGAAGCTTTAGTTAGCGAAGCCAGTATTTGTTATACCATAGAAGATGAAATCCTTATTTTGGATATATATATTTAATATATACACCCGGAGTAAGAGCTATAAAAATATTTTATCCATATTATGTTTAATTTAACCAAATCATTGTCACCGACAACCATATTATGGTTAAATAAGTATCTTTAAATAAATCACTTGAAACTTTAACGGTATTTTAAAAAAAAATTTACACATTTTTGATTATAAGTTAAGTTGCGGACGTTGCAAAGTGTCATAACGTCCTCGCCCTCGTCTTCGATGGACATTATGACACTTTAAAAGTGTCCAAGGACACTACGACACTGGACGTTATGACATGTCACCTAAATTTATATGAATAATAAACACTTTTTGCAAATTTAGTAATTTTTTTTTTTATTTTTTGGGAAAAAATTCGTTTATGCTTTTTGGGTCATTTTTCATTTTCTTTTTGGGCCCTTTTTCGTTTTTTTTGGGCAAAATTTCATATTTACCTTTTTGGGTCATTTTTCATGTTCGCTTGGGCGATTCTTCATTTGGGCGATTTTTCATTTTTTTTTTTTTGGCCATTTTTCTTTGGGCGATATTTCCTACAGCCGTTAATATATTCTAAGAAAAGAATCGCCATACAATTCTACTGCAGATATCTGAAATAGTCTTTAAGCTTAGAAGTACTAAATGTATTTGTTTGACTTGTACCAAACGCCTTCTCAAGAAATTCAAAAATTTTAATGCTCGAAATTTCGAAAATCCATTTTACATACATTGCACAATCTTTTAGGCTTACAAGACCCCTAGTAAAATTTGATGCAGAATATATTCGTGGAAATTTTAATCCTCTTAAGTGCCGTTTTAGTATACTTTTGTGGAGAAGTTAAAAAAAGGACAAAAATTACCCCTTAAAATGAGTGTTAGAGGGTTAATATCTTCTATATATATAAAACAGGATGTGTGTATGTATGTATGCAACGTATGGACTCCAAAACGGCTGGGCCGATTTTAATGAAATTTTCAGGGAATCTTCAGAATATTCGTGCGGGTGACACTGTGAAGTCTGATTTTTGATTTTCGGTCTGCGGGCGGAGGGGCTTGCCAAAATCCAATTTTCATATTGGCACCACCAATGACATCTATATAATTTGGACGATTTTTTCTTCAAAATGATCGCCATGGTCCAACTTAGATTTATACTAAAAGAACATTTTGCCCCGCCCACTTTTACGCCCGCTTTTTTCGAATTACCTAAAATCAGAAAACGGCTCCATCGATTTGAAAGAAAGATTTACCACGCCTACTTTTACGCCCACTTTTTCTATCATAACTTGAAAACGGCTTGACCGATTTGGCCGATTTTTTTCTTTAAAATGATTGCCATGGTTCACCTTTGGTTTTTACGGAAAGAAAATTTTGCCCCGCCAACTTTTTTCGATTTACCTTAAATCAAAAAACGGCTTCATCGATTTGACTAATTTTTCTTTTAAATGTTCGTATTAATCCATTTTACGTTTTCATAGAAAGAAAAATGTACCACGCCCACTTTTACGCCCACTTTTTCTATTAAGCGCATAATTTGAGAACGGCTTGACCGATTTTTTCTTTAAAATCATCGCCATGGTCCAACTTAGATTGTTACGGAAAGAAAATTTTGCTCCGCCCACTTTAACGCCCATTTTTTCGATTTACCTAAAATCAGAAAACGGCTCCATCGATTTGACTAATTTTTCTTTTAATTGTTCGTACCTTTTTAACGGTTTTTAAAAATCGAACGCAAACATTTTTCCTAATTTGGACAGGACAACGTCTGTCGGGTCAGCTAGTATTCTATAAAAAGAATCGCCATACACATAATTTAATAAAATTTAATCTTAATTCACATTAGATCCTTTTATATCATAACTATTTTTACATTTAATTTGTTGTAGCTGATGAAGTGTTTAAGTTTTGCAAATTTTCAAATGCCCAGGCTTTCATCTTTTTTGCCAATCCTTTCTTGGCGTTACTAGGTTCAGCTGCAACAACATTTTAAAATCATATTCAGTCGTATTTGCTTTCTTCTCAACTCGACTTAATTAAAAAAACTTTACGTCACAAAATTAATTTAATAACATAAAAAAAAATTTAGTTGAATTTTCAAAATATTTGCTCATATTTATAAGAAACTACCTGTTTGGTCCCGGCGCTGCTCGAGATTTTCCAAATAAAAATAAATAATTAAATACTGGAGAATTTTTTTAATAACTTAACCCCAGTCAGCGCTATCTGCCGGGTCAAAATTTGATAAGGAAACTTATTTTTGTTTATCAAATTTATTTTGCGAAATTAAGCCAAACCGTAAATATCACGAAAATAACGCCACCTATCGGGATTAAATATAAGAAAAACCTGGCTCCGGACTTATCTAATTTATTTTCCAAGTTTGGTGTCAAAAAAATTTTTAATTTCTCAGAATCTGCCCAGCTATTTTAATGATATTATAAAGACAGTTGGAATATTTTCAGTTTAACTCTAGGTTCATACTTTGAAAGATTTTTTTCAGAAAGTATGAGTTTATTGGTGAGAGAAAAGAGAAGTATATCATGTACTCCTTCCCTCTCACCAATAACCACAGACTTTCTGTAAGAAAACTTTCACAGTGTGAAGCAAGACTAAAGAAATATCTTAAAAAATTATAAAAATCTTACCAAATTGTTTAAAAGGAAAATAAAACAACAACAGCGCCTTTTACAAATAAATCCCATCCTTATTTTTTACGACCTCATTTTGAAAACGAAATAAAAAAATTATTAAAATAAAAGCAAGACTACTCACACTTTAAAATATTTTCGGTTTAAAAAATATGCCAAGCACGTGCTTCGTGTTGTTTTGTTTAATTTATATCCCTTCACAGTTACAACTGTATCCTTTCATTTCCTGATATTGACGTCGATTGGGAAAAAACTAAAAAAAATATAAAATACCAGGATGACATGAATTTTATTTTGCGTGACGGTCAACAATTTGTTAAAGAAAAAATACTGCTGACAATTTTCTAATTTCCGGTCAACATGGTTGTCGTAACAAAATAATAAAAATTAAGCTGTGTAACAACCTCACCAGAAGTGTTCCAGCTTGGATTGTTTAATAAATAAATTTGTTAAATTTATTCTTTATCGGAAATAGTGTTTAAAAAAGCACAAAAATTCGTGCGGCAATAAAAAAGAATTGCTAAAGTGGATCATGGGAATAAAAAAATGTTGATTTCGTTCTTAAAATTTATTATAACTTTTTTTATTCTTGTGTATAGTTGACTTTTTTCTACAGTGACTTACAAATTTTAGCTCAGCAAGAAAGCTAAATTATCTCGTAAGCATTTTGGCGCGATTTTGAAGGTGGTCATTAAGAAGAGCATCGATCAACTGACTTCAACTTTTGGTTAGGAATTCTAATCCACGGTAACTGTGAAACAAGAATTCAATCGTAGCCGTAGATTCCTCAGCGACGAAATTCGTCAAAGTCATCTAAAAACGATTGTTGTGCCATAGAACATATGGGCCGAATCAACCACCTGTTTTTTGACTTGTCAAGACGTCGAACTAATGGCTCAGCCAAGGAACCGCCCTGCTTGGACACCGAAAGTATTTTTCTTGTTTCCGCAATTCAAGAATAAATTCCATGGTCTACTCTTATTGATGCCCAAACAATCCATTAATACCATTTAAAATCATATTGGATTTGTAGTTACCTTATTTTGCAAAAGGAAAAGTTTTGCGAACATTGATTCCACACAAAGAAATTGAAAATTTTTTGATAAGATTCGATAAGTCTCTCGTAGTTTATAGTGACCAATAAGAACACACATTTTTTTCTTTAGTGTATTAAAATAGACAGATTTTTACGGATATTTGACACTTTTTGGTGTTATTTATTATGCGTATATACATATTTTTAAATATTTTTTTTTTGGAATTTATTTACTGTTGTTATTAATTTTTGTTGTTTTTATGACATTGAACATTATGACACTTGACCTTATGATATTGGATATTATGCCATTGGACATTATGAAACTGGACATTATGACATTGGACATTATGATGTTGGACAACATGACGTTGGACATTATGACGTTGGACAACATGACATTGGACATTATGACAGTGGACACTATGGTATTGGATATTATGACAATGCACATTTTGACATTGGACATTATGACATTGCACATTATGACGTTGGACAACATGACATTGGAAATTGTGACAGTGGACATTATGATGTTGGACATTATGACATTGCACATTATGACATTGGACATTACGACGTTGAACAACATGACATTGGAAATTATGGCAGTGGACATTATGATATTGGACATTATGGCATTGCACATTATGACATTGGACATTATGACATTGGATATTATTACATTGGATATTATGACATTAGACATTATTAAATTGGATATTATTACATGGGACATTAGGACATTATGACATTGAACATTATGACATTTGTCATTACGTCATTGGACATTACGACATTCGAGATTTTGACATTGGACATTATGACATTGAACCTAATGACATTGCCTATTATGACTTTGGACATTACGACATTGGACACAATGAAATGCCACCGTCTCACAGTGTTCGATTTGGAAAATGAGGACGGCAAAAATCATAACTTTGTAAATAACAGAGATAAACTGGTGATTTTTCATGTACTTTTTATTTTAAGGAGCAAAGTTGAGCCAAAAATTAGGCAAATCGGCCCACTGCGGCTACTACCTGTCATACACATTTCTGGCTGGCCCTCAGTTTGTAAACACCATATCCCACGAAGGGATTGAGCCATACTCGTGAAATTCAGCTTATATTTCAGTTTCCCTTCCTTTTCCGTAATAACTGATACAAAAAACGTTTTAATTTTTACCAAATTACAAAAACCAAAAATGAAGCTGTTTGTATTGAAACATTCTTAATCGAACGTCATTGGCGAAACCATTATGATTGTAAGTGCAAAAAATAATTTTTGCCAAAGAATTCGGTTTAAATGACCTACTGTACGTACGTTTTGGTCGAGTATATGTCAGCGATTTTTTTTTTTTACTTACAAATGTAATGGCAAATATGAACATACACGCAGAAAAATATGTTTTATTACTTACGCCTAACTATACGTATTGTTACTGTAATCTTAATAAGTCAATGTCACTCTCCTACAAAAAGTAACCTAGTCACTAAGTTACCACAATGTCAACATTAAATTGATTACGCTATCATGTTAGTGGTTGTGGACAACTTTGACGCTTTTACAAAAAGTATTAATTAAGTGACTATAATATTCTTGAATTTTAAGGCAACCATTCTGGTCATATTAAAGCATTTTTTTCTTTAAGTGTATGTTTGTATTATGTCCTTAGACCTCTGGTAAAGGTTATAAAAACTGCACTCATCTGTTACCCACAGCGCAAGTGTATCATATATATAGGAACTACAGTACTATACAGAGGATTATCTTTCAATAGACGGAATGCGAACTCTTTTTTTTTATAATTTAAAAGCTTTTTGCTAACACTATTGCATTTTATGAAAAGTCTCCAACACACATTGAAATGCATTCAAAGTTTTTTTTTAGATGCTTTTTCCACTTGCCTGAAACAAAATTGTTATTTCGTTGGAAAAATGCAAAAGAAAATTTTACATCGTAAAATAAGGAATGTGTGTGATGGAAATTCTATTAGAAGCAAGAAAGGAGTTATCTGATAAGAATTTATGGAATTATTAGATACGAATTTTAGTCAATTTTTTTTCGTTTCAACTTAAAATTTGATTAAAAGAGTTTTTAAAAAAAAACTATTAATTGAAAAAGAAAAACTAAATTTGAGTTTTAACATGGTTTAAGGTCTTTTAACACTGTAATACTGAGTATTACGACATGTCAAAATTTCAAATAAATTATGAATTTATAAATGTTTAAAAACAATTTGGTACGGAATGTCAAAAAATAATTACAATTCGAGTCGGGAAAAAGCCAACCAATTGTGGGGGAATGTAAGGAGAGATACACTCACTGTTTATTGTTGGTGTTTTGTTTACCCCGGGTCTCCACGTAGCAATTTTTATTGCGGCAAAGGTCAAATTTGATTGCTCAGTTAAATTTGCGACGTATAGACCGCATGTTGCCATGAGTGGCAATCCATTGCGCAATGATTGCTCTTCTGATTGCTTGAGCAATTATTGCTTTGCAATCTGCTGTAAAATCAGTTGTCATTTATCTGACATTTCATTTCTCTGTACGTTTGTTGATGGTAAAGTAATTTTCGTGTTCTCCAACAATATAATCAGCAATTATTGCGCCATTGTTCTGCCGACGTGTTTGCTTGTGCTTAGTAATAAAAATTGCTACGTGGAGACCCAGTGTTAAGCTTTGATATTGTAACAGTTAGAATTTTGATTGTTTAAAATTCTTATTCACTTTACAGTTTTATTTGCATAATATTTTTTTCTTTTCTCAACTCTTTGGAAAAAGGTTTTCTGATGATCTAGTCTAAGCAACCAGTTAAATGCGCATAAAAACAAGATTTCCCTCAACAATAAATTTCAATGTATTTATCGAAAAAAAAAATTGGGAATTTAGCACGTCATAGAGAAATCTTATTAATAAATAATTTTATATTCCCGAAAATTACTTTGATAACAGTGGCTATTGTTATGTATTTTGTGTTTTTTCGAAGAAACCTAAAATCAAAATAAATTTGATACAAGCATGGGATTTTGTGAGAGCAACAATCTTAAGACTTTTATAACAGTGTGAAAGGGGCTTTAATAAGTACATGATGGGTACCAAAGAAAACGAATAGATCAGAATGATAGTCAAAGAAATCCAAGAATCATTGCAATTAAGATTACGCAATGCGCATGACTTCTAATGTTTCAAATCTCGACACGAACTGGAAATAGGTAAAAGATGCTTAAAACGTAAAACCATGGATATCTGACCAAACATGGAATTTAATTCAAGAAAGAAGGGCGGTTAAATTATGCATTAACCAAACCAAAACCCGTCAAGCCAAATTGAATTATCAACAGCAATTTAACATCGCAAATCGAAAAGTCAAACGAAGTGCTAGAAATGATAAAAGAAAATGGGCAAAAAATCTGGCTTCAGAGGCACAAAAGGCCAATGAATCAAACCGACCGAAGGATATGTACAGGATCGCGAAATTACTTGCTGGTCATAATCACACTAATATGTGGCCACTGCGCAATGCAAATGGTGAGTTGGTGTATATAAAAGAGGGTCAACTGCGAGTATGGGAAGAACATTATCGCAACATTCTGGATAACGCAATCGAAGATGAAGTGGCTGAACTCTGTCAGCACGCACAACACAGTCAAATAAGTGACATGAACATCCAACCTCCTAGCCACGTAGAAATAATGGAAGCAATATCATCGCTAAAAGATCACAAGGCAGCAGGGCCCGATAATATCCCTCCAGAATTGTTCAAAGCTGATAAATCCCTTTCGGCAAAAAGTATTCAACCATTAGTTGAATACTTCTGGCAAACAGAAACGCTCCCAAGCACCCTTAAGGAAGGACTTATCATCAATATCCCAAAAAAAGGAAACCAGATGGAGTGCAAGGATTGGAAGGGCATCACCCTTTTGAATATGCTTAAGAAGATAGTATCCCGTATCTTATTTAATATGCGGTTAATATGCTGCAGCAACATAGCCCGAACTAAGAACAGAACAGGCAGGATTCAAGCCAAAAAGATCTTGCATAGATCACATTAACAGTTTACGCATTATAACTGAGCAGACAGAAGAATGGCAATCGAGTTTGTACCTGATATTTACAGATTTTCAACGTGCATTTGACTCACTTCATCACTCCGCCATATGGAAAGCGATGCGTTGCAAAGGAATACCAGATAAGATTATAAGACTCGTAGAAGGTCTATATGCTAATGCAACTTGCTCTGTCCTCCACAGTGGCCAAGTCGGCGATAACTTAAACGTTAAAACTGGTGTGAGACAAGGATGCGTCTTATCCTCCTTACTGTTCAACATCGTACTTGATGTTATAATGAGTCAATCTGTGAATCCTGTTCATGGGATCACAATGGGCGTGACAGGTAGACAAACTGATCTAGATTATGCCGATGACATTTGTTTATTGTCACACAACCAACAAGACATGCAGCAAATGTTAAATAGCATCACTGCAAAAGCCTCAAGCGCAGGTCTAATTATAAACATTTCAAAGACAAAATCTATGCGTTTCAATGTAGCAAGCAATTATCATTTCTCACTGATGGGGAAACAACTGGAAGATGTCACAACTTTTTGTTACTTGGGCAGTATTTTTGCTTCTTCCGGTGGATGCAACGATGATATTCAAAACAGACTGGCAAAAGCTAAGCAAGCTTTTGGAATATTGAATGAGTTCTGGAGGTCAGCTAACATCGCAGTGTCTACTAAACTTAAAGGTTTTAATAGCAATGTGAAGTCAGTACTGCTTTATGGCTCGGAGACATGGAACCTAACTAATTCAGATATCCAAAAACTACAGGTCTTCGTCAACAAATGCCTTCGCCGAATCCTTTAAATGTTCTGGCCCCAAACTATTTTAAACTCAGAGCTATGGTTTAGAACGCAACAACCTCCAATTGACCACGAGATCAAAATACGCAAGTATAGATGGTTGGGTCATACTCTACGAAAGCCAACCGATGACATCAATAGAAAATCCCTTGACTAAAACCCACAGGGAGCAAGAAGAAGAGGTCGCCTAAAAACACCTGGCGGCGTCAAATTCAAGCCGAACTTCAAACTGTTGGTATAACCTGGAATGAAGCCAAAAGAGAAGCACAAGATAGAAATCGATGGAGATCAATTATTGAGCCCCTATGTTCCTTAAAGGAATTTCAAGGATTACATATATATAATGCGCATCACTTCCGTTTCGATGACGTAGTTTGTCCCAGGCAAGTGCTGCCACTTCTAAAAGTAACTAAGTTTGGAAATTTTTTCTTCTTAAGGTAATGCACTTTGTAAGAGCTGTCAACAACTGCTTTGAGTTTGCTAATTTGAAATTATTATCAAATAGGAATGCAGTTCACGTGACGTCATTTGTCCGACATGAGCAGAAGGTTTATATTTATTTTTCGGTATGGCGAAATCTCTATTTCTATAATTCTTTAAAAAACCTTACTTTATGAATGTGTTAGTAAGAATGTCGCTAATTAAGTCATGGTGTTTTCCTCTACCCTCCGCTTATTATACCATGATTTTAATGACATTCTTTTTAATATATTTTAAGAATTTGTGGGCACCCTTAATTTAAATGTTTCCAAATGTTTATTTTATGCCGTTCAGACACATTGTTTGAATTTTTATATGTTTAATATTTTTATGGGGTATTTATTTTTCGTTTAAATATTAAATTATAAGAAGAATGTGTAGAAACCAGACATTTTGTACAAACAATTTCTTCGTTTATGCGTTTTAAAAGTGCAATTTATTGCCACATGCAGAAAAAGAGGAAATAATTGTGGCCAATTTTTTTATTACGGGTAATATAATTTATGGTATTTCAGGGTCAATTTAATAATAATTAATTATTTTGTATAAATATATTTCTTGGCGCTAAACTAAAAACACAAAATTAGCTAATTAATAACGTGTGCAACTTGAATTTTCATTAATTATTAAGGAAATTAATTCCGAAATTAAAATAAGAGTGGCCGTATAAAAACAACAAATTAATAAATTATAGTTTTCTTTTTAATTGAAAAAAAAAAATGTTTGCACACAAAACATTTATCATTAAAAGACGCCGCCGGACTTTTATATATTGCTTATTTGAAAGTTTGCTTTAAAACATTCTTCAAAAATTTTAAATACATATGGGCATTTCTGTCAAAAGGTCCACCGTGACCGAAAATTTAAAAGTTTTTAAAAGCTGATTATTTTACGATATTGTTAAAGAAAAATATTTAGATTTTACCGATTTTATAAATTTACCCATAAATTTGTTCACCTTAGATGAACAATCGGACTGCAAAGTTGTGCAAACTTAATTTTTTATTTGTGAGCATTTTTTATTGTATGTTTTCTTGAGTGTTATCTTCCTTAAAAGAGGTGATATTTGATAAAAATTATTCCAAAAAAATTTTCTTACATGGTCTGTTCAAAGAGAACTATGTTATTCGGATTAACGGTAAATTTTTATTTTGTTTTAGTCATTATTCAGTTAAATTATTATAGGAAAAAAATTTCACGTTCAAAATGTCACGTATCGGCCCATATGTTGGCTTAAAAAAAAAGAAAATACATAAGATTTTGATATCAAACCAAGACATTTTAATTTTACATTGCTACGTAAAATTCTGAAAGTAGTTTGACTTAAAAATTGTGTCAGGTTTCGCTGAATTACGCCTCTTTATACATGGCCACAAAAACTAAAGGGTGGTTAAATTTCAAGGCCCGATGTTGATTTTGAATAAAACACAAACTATTTAGGAAATTATTGTAATTTTATTATGATATATTGGTATTACTCAATTATGTATGGAGCAAAATATCGGCCAAATGGGCGCCGCGACCACGGCGGCACACCTCCATCCGATGGTCCAAATTTTCGATGACCCTGAGGCATAATGGAGGTTCTATGCCGTTAATGTGCCGAATTATCTCATCCTTTAGCTCTTGAATTGTTGCTGGCTTATCGACGTACACCTTTTCTTTCAAATAACCCCAAAGAAAAAAGTCCAACGGTGTCAAATCACATGATCTTGGCGGCCAATTGACATCGCCATTACGTGAGATAACACGGCCATTGAATTTGTTGCGCAAAAGAGCCATTGTTTCGTTAGCTGTGTGGCAAGTGGCACCGTCCTGCTGAAACCACATATCGTCCACATCCATATCTTCCAATTCGGGCCATAAAAAGTTCGTTATCATCTCACGATAGCGAACACCATTCACAGTAACTGCCTGACCGGCCTCATTTTGGAAAAAATACGGACCGATGATGCCGCCAGCCCATAAACCGCACCAAACAGTCACTCTTTGTGGGTGCATTGGTTTTTCGACAATCACTCTTGGATTCTCATTCGCCCAAATGCGGCAATTCTGTTTATTGACGAATCCACTGAGGTGATAATGTGCCTCACGAAGTGCACGATATGCATTTTGATTTGAACGCCCATTTTCATAATAAGTCTGGATAACTGTAACACGTTGTTGGATTGTGTATCTCTCCATGGTTCAAATTGAGTAAGTCTGAAATAGAGAAATGTCAAATAAAATTCGGAAAAAAACTTGGCGTTTAGGTGTGGTTCACATTCAACATCGGCCCTTACAATTTAACCACCCTTTACTTCTGTTTTTTTCACGTTCGAACCGCTACTTCTTTTACCATTATCTTTGACCTAGAATCGCGCCCTCCATAAACTTTAGCATAGATAGCAGTGCTTTCTAAGTGCTATTATTTAAGGGTTAAGAGAACGTAGAAATATTTGTTGTTTAAAACGTTATTGCATTTTTGATGCGTACGACTGCCACGTTCAACACTTTGGAATTACCCATAAACCCTAAAATGGGGAAACTATGCTTCCGTTATTTTAAATATTAATTCGAACAAAGACCCTGCGAATGTTGTGTCAAATGTAGCTTGTTTTCTTTTTAGTGTAACTATGTGCATGTTGCACTGTAAAAATCTGTAAGAGGGATATTTTTGGTACTTTTTTGTTTTTTAACTTATACATTTTAAATTTCTGTTAGTATTGCACCTAGAAACATAAAATTTAAAGTGCAAGGTGCTGAGTGAATGAAACGTAGAAGGTCATTAGTGAATGAGTATCTTTTCTCCTACTTTTTTTCTTCAAATGGTACTTTTTTAAATTTTTTTTTAATATTGCAACTATAAATATAAAATGAAATATGAGCGGATGAGAATAACTGTTTGGTACTTTTTTGTTTTACAACTTTACCACGATATGAAGGGAGACGCTCACGAAGTAGCGGCTTTAATGCTAGTAACTAATAAAATATTCTTGTTTAATTTCAAAAGATTTTGTTATTCGTGCTTAATTTCCAGTTTTCATTCTTGAAAAAACACTTGAAATTTATTGTTGATGGGATAAGCTATTCCTATGCATTTCACTGGTTGCTTAGGCCAGATCATCAGGAAACTTCATCCATAAAGATTTTAGAAAAACTAAAGATATTAAACCTACTTCTGTTTTTTTCACGTTCGAACCGCTTCTTCTTTTGCCATTATCTTTGACCTAGAATCGCGCCCTCCATAAACTTTAGCATAGATAACAGTGCTTTCTTAGGGCTCTTATTTAAGGGTTAAGAGAACGTAAAAATATTTGTTGTTTAAAATGTTATTACATTTTTGATGCGTACGACTGCCACGTTCAACACTTTGGAATTACCCATAAACCCTCAAATGGGGAATTTATGCTTCTGTTATTTTAAGTATTAATTCGAACAAAGACCCTGCGAATGTTGTGTAAAATGTAGCTTGTTTTCTTTTTAGTGTAACTATGTGCATGTTGCACTGTAAAAAAAAAACTGTTTTCAATTTATATCCAGTTAGAAAGTTCTTTACTTAGTGTTCAGTTTTTAAAGAATCCTGCATTCCAGTGGTCCGCAATTCAAAGCAGAATTTCATCATGCGGAAAAAGTTTTTGACTTAAGTAATTTAAATAGGACTGGAAAATATAAAGTAAACACAAAACATAATGATAAAGATTATGTCCTGTAAATGATTTCCCTTTACATGACGTACTTTGTTCCTGGCAAGGGTTTCCAAGTCTAAAAATCCCTAAGTTCCCCTAAGATTTCCCAAACAAAGACTATCTTGAGTTTTCGAGCTTGCAATTATTAGCGAAAAGCAATGAGGTACCCGTGACGTTACTTGTCCAAAATGCGTAGAAGATTTCCCGCCTATCCTTCGATAGCGACCGCTATCGCTTTCTTGCATTTTCAACGACAAACAGCTGATTTGATCTCCACTTGAAATTTTCAGCACGAAAACTGGAGCGACAATGCAAGCGTACAATAACCAAATAGTTTTCATGCAAAATTGCGCCCCACTAAGAAATATTATGGGAACACAAATGCCAAAATCAAAAATTTCTGTTGTAGTTGTCGGCAGTCATTTTGCTGTATTATAAATCTACAACGGTCAGCATTGTATGCCAGCTAGCCATCCAAACGAACTTAGTCGATCGGGACACTTTGGTGGTGTTATCCTTCATTATTATTCATATATAAAAAACTTGCAATATTTAAAAAACTACAGCTCTTCAAAAAAAAAAAAAAATATTATATATTCTAATTGTTTCTTTCAACGAGTTTGGTTTCGCTAAGAAGGGATTTTTTAAAATTGGAATGTATAGGAGGTAAAAACGGGTAAATTTGGTAACCTTATATCTCCAGAACTAAAAGAGATGCAAACAAATGTAATACTTATCATTTTTCTTAAGGAAAAAAGCGGACATGTGACAGGTACTTTTTTCTTGGGAGTAAACGGGTGAAACCTGTATTTTGTCACCTCATCTATCTTTTAAACCAATAAACATAGAAATAAAGTTTATATCACATTCGAAACTTTTCTTAAAAGTACAAATACGAATTCGGTTCTTTTTGAAATTCGATCGTTTAAGGGGCGAAAGTCTTTACTATTCTTTGTACTTTTTTAACAAAATCTTTTTTTCATTCAATGACATATACGTAATAATTTATAGGGTCCCAGTACAATATTGAAATTCTTGATACTTTCATAGGGAGAAAAAAGTACCAAAAAGGGGGAAATATTGGAAGTTAAATTTCTTTTTTTAGCTTTGTATTTTACAATTGGTACTTTCTTTAATTATAGTTAATATTTTTCCTATAAACATAAACTTCAATAAGCAATATCCTGGATAGATAACAGCCTGTGATTGAATTTGTTGGTATTTTTGTTTCTTTAAATTCCGTTAGTATTGGACCTAGAAACAAAAAATGATGCAAGCAAGGTCCTGAGTAAATGAAATGTGCAAGGTCCTCAGTGAACGAAAATCTTTAAGAGGGATCTTTTTGGTACTTTTTTGTTTTTTAACTAATACATTTTGAATTTCTGTTATTATTGCACCTAGAAACATAAAATTAAAAGTGCAAGGTGCTGAGTGAATGAAACGTAGAAGGTCATTAGTGAATGAGTATCTTTTCTCCTACTTTTTTTCTTCAAATGGTACTTTTTTAAATTTTTGTTAATATTGCAACTATAAATATAAAATGAAATATGAGCGGATGAGAATAACTGTTTGGTACTTTTTTGGTTTACAACTTTACCACGATATGAAGGGAGACGCTCACGAAGTAGCGGCTTTAATGCTAGTAACTAATAAAATATTCTTGTTTAATTTCAAAAGATTTTGTTATTCGTGCTTAATTCCCAGTTTTCATTCTTGAAAAAACACTTGAAATTTATTGTTGATGGGATAAGCTATTCCTATGCATTTCACTGGTTGCTTAGGCCAGATCATCCATAAAGATTTTAGAAAAACTAAAGATATTAAACCAAATAAAACTGTTAGACGTATAAGAATTATAGCAACAGTTCTACTTGTAATAATATCAAAGCTTAAACAAAACACATCAACAATAAACAACAGTGGGTTTATATCATCTTACATTCCCCACTACAATTAGTTGAAATTTTCTCAACATTAATTGTAGTTTTAAGTAGGTTAAGAAAAACAAAATAAAAACAACACAACAACTTACAAAAGATGTTGTCAATTAAGTGTTTTTTAGGCCGTGCACTTGCCTGTTTATCAAAAAGTAATTTCAATTTTTGGGAATACAAAATTTTAATTTCAAAAGATTTTGTTATTCGTGCTTAATTCCCAGTTTTCATTCTTGACAAAAACACTTGAAATTTATTGTTGATGGGATAAGATATTCCTATGCATTTCACTGTTTGCTTAGGCCAGATCATCAGGAAACTTCATCCATAAAGATTTTAGAAAACTAAAGATATTTTGTAATATCGTGGCTAATTCCGGCAATCGTGAGCGTATACTTTTTCGATTCGAAAGCAATTTTATTTTTAATTTTTTCAGTCGGTACCCAGTGAAAAAAAAATTTGGGTTTTTTGAAGCACTGAAAAGAAAACGCGCATAATCGAGCGCTTCAATAAAAGAGCTTTTATACAGCAGCTAATAATATAGAATAAAATATATAAAAAAGCTGCTATTTTAGTGCTGACAACGAAGAAGGTTGCAAACTGAAAAAAATAATAATATTCGAAAATGATTGAAAAAAGGCATTTAAGCAAGTAAAAGTAAAACACTAATGAATATGTAAATATAGTTAGCCCCTAAAAAACACTTTAGGAGTGCTTTATTTGCATGTTAAAAGAAGCGCTTATTGTCAGCAGAAAATAGTCCTCCAAACCGGGAACACCCCATACAAAAATCAGGCATCCCATTAGCAGGTTTGAAGCAATTTAAGGAATGAATTCATACACAAAACCTGCTCCTTTTGGAGCAAATTTTTTACTGGGTAGTAAACGAATCGAAATTATTTTTTTTGGTGTTTTTAAGAATTTACTTGTGTTTTTACTGCTTTGCTGTCATATGTAGCAATTCAGCGTTGAATTTCTATTGCCTAATTTACACGTTTTGCCAATTCTTATTAGCTAGCTCGCGTTTATTTTTTGTAGATATATGACACTGATTGAATGGATTAAATTTTAAACGTTAAACCTGACGACCGTCAAGTCGATAGTTTGTAGGGCGCTTATGAGAGTGAAAATAAGTGACTTGTTGTCGCTTTCTTAAGTTTTCGATCGAGATTGAGGGCCAGGCTGTTCAACTTTGTTTTTGGGAGTACAAAATCTTATTTTTATGATTCTTGGAGTAACCGGAATTACCCCAGCTAATACATGTTCAATTTCTCTATTTCACTCTCAAGCACGTGTTTGGATGAGAAACAGCGTTGCCATATATGCAGTTTTATTTGCGGGTTTTTTCAAATTTCAAGTAGTTTTCCCAAAATCAGCAATTTCTTATGCAAAAGCGTCATTTAGCTAAAATTAACAGATTCTTCTAAAAAATATAACACGATTTAGCGTATTTGTTGTGTGGTTAAAGCATGGAATTTTCTAATATACAATTTTTTTATTAGATTTCTAGTTATTCACTTTTAAAGTTTATTACAAGCTTAAATAATCTCTTACTTTTGGTTTTTTTTTTAATTTTCTTAACGAACACTGTTTTATTTTGTTCGAGTTCTCATTCAGCATTCATGGCATCATTTTTCATTTAAAGCGTTAGAGTTGTAAAACACGTTTGTCTACACATTTTGTGTAATTTTGGAAATATCACGTACATATTTCATTCCCTGGTGACATGTCACGACAGTGTCATTTAGCGTATGATAAATATTTTATTTTGTTTAACATAATTTATTCTGAGCAGTTTTACTATCGAGCTTTTAAGATGAAATTGTACGGGTAGTCGGCCTTCTTCTGTCTTTTGCATACTGAATTACATAATTTTTTTCTTTTTTTTTTTAACTTGGGTTTGGGTAAGTAAATTCTTAATCAATTCACTTTTTGTTCTAACTAATTAAGGTTTTAGCAAAACTTTGCTCACTTACTAGATATTTGCTAAATATTTTATTACGTTTTCTTAAATAAGCTTTTTCAAGTCATTTGCTGTTATTTTTCTTCTAAATCATAGATAATATTGTTTGTTCATCCTCTAATGTGTTACACACAAACACACACACATACGTGTTAATCCAATCCCATATGTAATTTCACGCCCACATACATGTCAATAAGAATTGTTGAAGCTGTGAAGGTGAATAATTTTTAATCAATTTCATGAGTCAAGGTGAGAAAGTTTTATGGGCTAGAGTTTTTGTATCGTTCTGATAACGAACAAGTAAGACTGCTATGTTGGGGTGTGCCGCATCGTATGTACCCTTCACCATGGTGCGATAAGGACAGAAAGATATATAAATAAACTTTTTTGTGACACGCCCACCAAGATGTTTTTACCTTATTTGGAAACTTTGACTCTAACCTATTTCCAGATATACAGATATACGAGAGGTGACATGCCCACTTTTCTAAGCCCGCCCATTTTTTGTAAAGGTTGTGTATTGAGAAGCTACACTCAAAAGAAATATTAATCCATTCGTACTCAAATCAATCAGAAGCTGTATTAGCAGTACGGTGAGTACGGATTTTTCATAACCTCCAAAATGTAGGGATTTTTCGTCATATCGTAATATGTATAAAATAAGTGCTGAAAAAAACGTTTTTTTAATGATATTTTATTGTCTAAAACGGTTGAAAAAAATGTTTTCCCCTAAAATAGCTTCAAAATATATTTCCAGAGTTGTTTGTGGTTGGCGACACTAATATGTAAGTACATATACTTAAGTTTTCATTCAATAGTTGTGATTCCCTACTTTTTGGGTAAAGTTCGGTAAAATGAGAGTAAAAAAATGTCTCATAATAATAAACAAAAATGAACAAAGGTACGCAAACAATAAAAACCAAATTTCTGATCCAAAATTTAAATTTTAATTTAAAAATATTTCTTATATCAATTATTTTGGTTAAATTGCTTGCTTATTTTTGACACAGCTGATTGTTTAACAATTTTATAAATTTGCCCAAAGAAAAAGTACGAATTATTCGTGCAAGAAGAATAATTTTCTCTTAAAAGCTCTCCCACCTTTCCAAACTTTGAGTACGGGAACCGTTTTCGGTAAGATTGGGATTCCGCGGGCTCCCAACGTTGAGTACTGGATCACACCTAATGTTGAAAGACTTAATTGAATTAAATTAAAAGTACATGCATACATAGGGGGCATTTTATGTTAAGTGACCCAATTCTTCAATCGATGTCTACCGATTTTGATGACTTGCACCAAATTTAGTTGTACACAAATTTTCATCAAGATCGGTCAAAAAGTTTCTGAGTTAAAGGGGGTCAGAGTTTGACATTTTGGCCAAACAGGTGCTCTTTATCATCCATGTAACTTATTACCTATTGGTGTTAGCAAAATTTGTCCCAAGTAGCTTAGATAGCCACTGATCAATCTTTTGAAAAAATTTTTTTTTGTTTTTTTTAATTTTTTTTTTTATCAAAAAGTAATTTAAATTTTTGGGAATACAAAATTTTAATTTCAAAAGATTTTGCTATTCGTGCTTAATTCCCAGTTTTTATTCTTGACAAAAACACTTGAAATTTATTGTTGATGGGATAAGCTATTCCTATGCATTTCACTGGTTGTGGTGGGGAGTGTAAGATGAGATAAACCCACTGTTGTTTATTATTGATGTGTTTTGTTCAAGCTTTGATATTGTTACAAGTAGAACTGTTGCTATAATTCTTATACGTTTAACAGTTTTATTTGGTTAAATATCTTTAGTTTGTCTAAAATCTTTATGGATGAAGTTTCCTGATGATCTGGCCTAAGCAACCAGTGAAATGCATAGGAATAGCTTATCCCATCAACAATAAATTTCAAGTGTTTTTATCAAGAATAAAAACTGGGAATTAAGCACGAATAGCAAAATCTTTTGAAATTAAAATTTTGTATTCCCAAAAATGTAAATTACTTTTTGATAATAAACAGGCAAGTGCACGGCCTAAAAAACACTTAATTGACAACATCTTTTGTAAGTTGTTGTTGTTTTTATTTTGTTTTTCTTAACCTACTTACAACTACAATTAATGTTGAGAGAATTTCAACTAATTGTGGTGGGGAGTGTAAGATGAGATAAACCCACTGTTGTTTATTATTGATGTGTTTTGTTCAAGCTTTGATATTGTTACAAGTAGAACTGTTGCTATAATTCTTATACGTTTAACAGTTTTATTTGGTTAAATATCTTTAGTTTGTCTAAAATCTTTATGGATGAAGTTTCCTGATGATCTGGCCTAAGCAACCAGTGAAATGCATAGGAATAGCTTATCCCATCAACAATAAATTTCAAGTGTTTTTGTCAAGAATAAAAACTGGGAATTAAGCACGAATAGCAAAATCTTTTGAAATTAAAATTTTTTTTTTTTATTTAAATTTAAAACTTGATTTTTTGGCCATAACTTATTGTTTCCCTTCTATTTTAATAATAAAATGTGTAGGGATTTTTGTAGGGGAAATTTTTTTAACGTGTAGGGTATTTTTTCGAAAAATCCACTGGCATCACTGCTCACAGACCACTTTCATGAGAATTTTACAAATTTCCAAGAATTCATAAGAATTTCAGTCTGTCATATTTTTTCAAAAATAATAAGTTTAAATATTAAAAGACTGACAAAATATCAAATTTAATATTAAATTAAAATGACTGATTTTTCATAAAAACTTTTAAATTCCATGAAAAAGTCGTATTTGACTTATAATATTTTTTTATTGCATGCGATATTTTTTAAAATTTATTTTTTATTGCATGCGATATTTTTTAAAAATGAATTTAACTTTGAGTATTTATCTTCAAACACTTATATATATATATATATATATATATATATATATATATATATATGATTTCCTTTAACTCCTACTGGAGCATAGGGCGTCCACTACGGGACTTCCAACGAACACGGTTTTGTGCAAGATTTCTAAGTTGACTCCAGCTCAAATTTAGAGACCTCATTTCATCCTCTGTAGATCTTCTCCAGGTTATACGAGGTCGGCCGACTCCATGATTCACGTTATTGAAGGGGTTCCATTGTAAGGCATGCTTCGCTATGTTGTTATCATCCCTTCTCAACGTATGGCCAATCCAGTTCCACTTTCTACGTCTTATTTCAATGGCAATTTCAACTTGATTAGTTCTTCGTAGTAATTCGTCGTTTGAAATTGTTCTTGGCCAAAATATGCGAAGAATACGTCTCAGACAGCGGTTAACAAATATTTGTAGGCGGTTGGTTAGCTGAACTGTTACCTTCCATGTATTACATGCATATAATAAAACTGATTTTACATTTGAATTAAAAATTCGTATTTTAGTGCGAAGGCTTATATTATTGTTTTGCCACAATGGAGCTAATAACCCGAAAGCTGCTCTTGCCTTTTTTATTCTGTCAACATCAAGATCACTTCCTCCATCGACAGATACGGTGCTACCCAGGTAGCAAAAGTTGTTAACTTGCTCATAACACAAGTCATTAGTAGGCATGTCTCTGCATGAGCTTAGTAGTTTTGTTTTAGGAATATTTATACGTAGACCCGCAGGTGTTGATGCTTGGGATATAGATTCCGAAAGGAGGCAGATGTCATCAGCATACGCTAGGTGGCTCAAGTGACTCCCATTGAGCTTCCATCTTATGCCACTACAACGTCTATTATTTTGAACACTTGAATGTAGCATATTTCAAGTTGAATTAACGTGACTTTCATGTAGTATCATTTTGATTTGAGTGTGAAACAATAGTCAGGAGAAGATTCAGAGACAACGTTTTTTTTATTTAAGTATACCTGTAATTATAAACACAAAATGTTAAGTTAAGCTTAATTTCCAATTGTTATACTTTATAAAAACACTGAAATTTATTGTTGGGGGATAAGCTAGTTTCTATGCGAGAAATATTTTAACATGTTCCTACAATTATATTATTGTTACTTAAACTATAATTTGATTAAATCATTCAGCCATCGGGTCTTTCCACTGATTTTTGCTTTGCCGTTTTACCGTAGTCTTTGCATTCCAACATACGAACTCCTGCTTATTTCTTTTGTAGCACAGTGTAATTATACTTGTTTATGTATTGAAATTCCAGCTAAATGTCCATCCATTAAAGATAAATAATACAATTAATAAATTATAATCATAATAAATTAAACGCATCATGAACATAAATCCAATTATTTATTTGATATTTGTGGAAATAAAACTTTAACATGGTCGATTTACTGTTTAAAAAAATGGCAAAAGTGATGATTTTTATCCGACCGCCAGTCAAAATTGTACCCTACAGACTCGTGAAGTTAGTTCACACACATTGTCAGACAAATTAAAACATACACATAATGATTTTTTTTGTGAATACCAGCATAAGTGATTGTAATCCTTTAAAATATTCTACAACAAAAATTATTTTAAACAGACAAACACATGGTGTAAAAGTTTACACAACTGAATACTGAAGTGGGGCAAATAAAACATTGTTCACAATGTTGTACAACAAAGAGGTATTGTGTGTTATATTAAACTATAAAAATGTAAAAGCACATATATTTGTGTATACAGTTTGTGCTGGTGTTGCTATCGCTACTTAATAAATAATTAATTGTAATCAGACACATGTTTTAACACTCACACCAAGTCATACGCATTGAAATTTAAACTTTTATACACGACGCACATTGGGACCAAATACGATCTTTACACGGACTAATTAAAAATCTAAATGCTAAAGTCAGCTTTATTGGACACAAAGTTATTATTTGGTCTCAACTAGACTGAGATTTACATTTGATTTATTTAAGGGGGAACAAGTCAACATTATTTAAAAAAAAATATGCTGCATGCACAACGCACAATATTTCGAATAATACTTTTCAAAAATCTTTTGGCGCAGTTCTATGAGAGAAATTCATACATACATACATACAAACATACATACATACATACATACATACGTACATACATACATACATACATACATACATACATACATACATACATACATACACACATCCTATTTTATATACATATATAGAAAACTAGAACTATATTGAAGAAAAAGTCTCCTAATTGGCCAGGAGTCGCCCCTAATGGGATAAAATGTATGACCTACTTCCATTAGTTTTTCGTCCAAAACAGTTTCTCAAACATACTTGCCCTTTATTGGCAGAATCTTAGGGGCGCTCCCCTACAAATATGGCGTTCTATGAAACGCTTAAATGTAATTGAAATTTTTCATATTTCCTTAATAAAATCAAGAGTTGTAGACAGATTTTAATCATTTACGGCTGGTTTGGTTTGTAACTTTGTTTTATATACGAGTTGAAAAATATCAGCCGAAATAACAAGATTGAATCTGAATTTAATAAAGGAAAGTCATGAAATCAGCAACGAAAAATATTTCCACAAACACCAGAAGGACGGTTTGTCGAATTATATCGATGAAACAATGTGACCCAACATTGCATAAGTACTACAGACTGGCATGAGCCGCAGTGATGCAAACGGTAGAATGGCAAAGAATTCTGATGATGAGAATAAGGTTGTTCTAGAAACTAGCAAATTCGACCCGAGTTCAATCCCGCGTTCAACCAAGAATAAAATAAACAAACAATTTTAATTAATTTCATGCTGAAAATTCCTTGCTTCACTAAAAATAATTTAATTAAAATTAAATTCAATGAACTTAAGCCAAATAAAAATATAAAAAACTTAAATTGCATAAGTACTTTTTGTGCAAACCAGAAATGGTTATGAAAGCTCTTTTGCCTATCGATTATCGAAAACAACACAAGTACATACCTCGAAATAAGGAATCAAGAAAGATAAAGATATTTTTCACTTTCTTTTGTTAAGCTCTGATCCATCCTCTTATTTCAAACATGCGAAAGTTACCCACTCATACCCTGCCAGAGCAGACCACGGATTTAATTATAAGTGATAAATGTGATGAAAATGAGGGCGATAATTATAATGAAGATGTCGCCGGTGTTTATGTGGAGTACTCTGTGTCTTTTGTTGTTTTTTTATTAAAATTTTTATGTTTTTAACTCAAAAAAGTTGTCTATTTTTTGAAAATTCATCAATTTTTACTTAAAAACTACTTGATTCGGTTAACTCTAAAGACATTAAAAAGTGACTGATGAAAGATGATAGAAATAAAGCTGCCCTTAGATTATCTGTGAACAAAAGTTTTTCTGACCCCACTGTGTAATGATAAACTGAATATAAAATAATGCATACCCTGCAAATAATAGGACTAGTACAAACACGCGTGTAAAGAGTAGCCCACAAGGGACCAGGACTAGTCTAAAAGTAACCCAAACGTATGGAAAAAACATGGTTTATTTAACATTTCGATGTTCTAGGGGAGGACCATATAACCCAGCTTTGGACTACAAAGGAGAAATTTTAAAACTACTCCATGGTATACTCAAGAGGATTAGTTTTGAAGTCGTTAAAAAACGAAAGCACGGCGTTAAAAAACCAAGACATGTCGTCTCACTGCAAACACTTTTAAAAAACGACATGGTTCATGCTTGCCTTACATTGGACCAGTCCATGGAGTAGTCCATTTTATCAAAATGGATCAGGCGGTCCAATTTTATTTGCAGGGTAAATGTAAATAATTTAAAAAAGTTTTCATGCATGTGAATGTTGTTAACACAATTATACAGTGTTCACTCGATATATACACACACACACACACACACACACACACACACACACACACACACACACACACACACACACACACACTGTTAAATAAAACATGTTTTATTTTGTTTATAGTCAAATTACCATTTTTACTAATGCATGTTTACGCTGCCTTTACACATGCAAGAAGTAGCTTATATTCTGGTGGCATGTCATAACGTCCAGTGTCCGTTCGGGCACTACTTAGCGAAACCGGTACTTGTTATACCATAAAGAAAAAAATACTTGCGCCCGCCCAAAGGCCGTCTGTGCAGAAAAGCTTTAGTTAGCGAAGCCCGTCTTTGTTTTACCAGAAAGGAGAAAATCCTTGCGCCCGGTCGAAGGCGAAGCCGGTCTTTGTTGTACCAAAGAGTAGAAAATCCTTGCGCCCAAAAGTGTTTCTGTTATATATTTAATATATGCATCCAGAGAAAAAACAACAAAACCATATTTAAAATTTTTTTAGCCATATTATGTTTAATTTAACCAAATCATTGTCACCGACAGCCATATTATGGTTAAATAAGTTTTTTTAAAAATAGTTTTGTTGGTTGTGACCATAATAATACATGTTTTTCTCTGCGTGTGTGTAGATCTTTTTTTTTATTTAACGTCTTTAGTAACTATGGACCTTATGACATTTTTAAAAATGACATAATAGTGTCTTAATGTCCACGGACGTTATGACACTGTGACACTTTTTGGAGTGTCATAGTTACCATGGACACTATGACACTGGACGTTATGACATGCCACCCATATTATCAACGAAAAATTTTAAAAAATAGTCGAATCTCATAAGATTTGCTTTTCTGTTCACACATTGAAAGAATTTGCTTATTGCTCAAATTAAAATAAAATAAAAAATAATAAAAATAGAATCGTTTTGACATTTAATTTCATGCAAGTTACAAATTTCTAATTGTTCTATAGTTTTTTTTTTTTGTAATATGTTATTTTTCATGAAGGGTGAAGTGTACATAAGATTCTCCTTAGCCGAATATAGCACTTTTACTTGTTGTATTGTTAATTTGTGTAAATGATGCCGGATGTTGTGATGTGATGCCTTTATTGCGTTGAAATAAACAATTCTCTATAAACAATAGTTGTAAAGAATCACGGTTGATGTTTTTATGTTAAGATGTTTGTTTTTATAACACAAAGAAACATTTCGTTAGGCAATTTATTAGCAAAACAAAAACAATGGCAAACTCCTTTTTTATTATTGTGTGACATTTCCCAACGAACAATAATATGATATACGAAAACATGACGAAGTACATGTTTAATAGATTAGAAGAAATCTTTTTCATTCAAGAGGACTCATTAATTAAAGTTGTTTCTGTTGTTATTTGATTTAATGAAACATTTAATTACTGGCAGAGACAATAAGCAAAATGTAATGGCAGTAATTACTATGCTTTAACATAATTAATATAAATGAATTCAAAATATTTCTGGGCTAATAGATTTAGTAATGAAAAAAACATGTTTTGTGGCAGCACAATAGAAATCTAACAAGAATAAGTAGAGAGAGATTATGTTTTCTTACACAAACAACTTTGACTGCAGTAAATTTAAATATGCTTTAACCACTTTTATCATTGTTATTGTTAAAGAAATCACATTGTGATTCATATTGTGTTTAAGATTATCTTATTATTCAAGATAACTTTACACTTTTTTGTTGTAAACAAAAACCCCTTCCGATAACCAAACAATGATTGTAGATAACCAAAATATGTTTGTTGTGGAAGACTTTCATAATCAAATGGTTTCAGTATCTTTATTAAAACTGAAAGTGTTTTTGCTAAAAAATACTAAAATGACCCATTAATTGATATTTAGCATGGGATTGTATACTTCTTTGTCTGCACTGCATGCCATACCAATGACTTTTACCAGCGTTTAAAAAACTGCAGTCTAAGTTGAAAATTTGCCATTTCTTCCACTTCTTCCATTGAAAAAAAACTGTTGCTTTTACTTCTGATTCATTAAATGTAAACATTCGCTGCCAAACCAACTCAAAAAGCAAAATGTTGTACACAAATTATCGTTTTTTGTTCGACAGTTTTGGCTGCAGCTTTTAAAACCCTGAATTTTACATCATCTTTGTTTCTCACTCTTGAGAAGCAACACATAATTGTCCATGACGGAAAACAGGTTTTGGCAAAAATATCCCCACGTTTTCCAACGTTTGACCTTGTGATTTATTTAAAGCGATAAAAATGACAGCCTTATGGGGAACTGCCTCCGACTTAGAATAAATGGTAGGTCTGAAGACAAATTAATCCTGGAAATAACCGCAAGACCACCTACGGCAGTACCTCTTAGGACAGTTGCGCATAGAAGACTTTGTGATAGTTTTGTCCCTTTGTGCCATTGCATAGTCCTTTTCTTATATTTAAAGTAAGCAAAAGCATGACAGTAGCTCCTAACTTGAAGTGCAACTTGTGAGGGGACATTCCAGATGGTGATACGCTGCCATGCTCTTGTACTCCACCGCCCTAGTGCTGAAAAATGTACAACGTTCGGTCTCCAAATTCATTTGGATTACTTCTTTATTTTTAGTGCATTGAATGGCAAATTTTTAAAACTCGTCTACGTCAGACGGCTTCAATCTTTCACCAAAAACGTTTTTAGCGATCAAGTCGTGAGTCAGTATTGCACTTAGTTATCCAATGTTTCCCACCGCCAACCTTAATAACACAATCTCTATAATACTGTGGTTATAAAGAAAAATTTTTTAAGTGCAATGTTTAAGTTTTGTTGAAAGATTATTTTCTAATAAAATCACCACTTCTCTTCAGTTATAGTTTTTGTAGGATTTAATTCCTAGATAGAGCGTACGTGGCCGATCGTACACGCAAAAAAAAAACATGGTTGTGGTAAACATATTCTAAGAGCAACATATTATGATAAGAATTATGATTGTAGTCACCATATTAAGATTATTATTATCGTACTATTACATCATAATATTTTTCCCTTGTGAGAAATATAATATGTTTAGAAAGTTATCATAATTTAGTTGTTAGAAAAATAATTATTTTTCGGTCAACAATACTCAAATTCATAATTGCGATAAACATTGATATGTTAACAGTAACTATAATGTTGTTGATATTAAATAAAAATAACAATTATTTGTGTACGACAACAATATATTGTTACATTAAACATAGTGTTGTTGCCGTAACCACGCCCAACCATATTTTTTCTCTGCGTGTAGTTTTACTTAAGTTCCCAACAAACACGAAGTCAAACACATGAAATGAATCTATCATTTGACATCAAACACAATTTTCAAACCTTTTTCAATTGTTTGATTTAACATTTATATTTAAATTGATTATGATTTGAATATAAATGTTTGGCATACAATGTTTTATCAATTTGATGTCGAATTGTTATCAAATGTTTTTCTCAAATCCAAAAAAAAACTGGGCAACACTGAAGCGAAAAATAAATGTTAACAATTAAAAAATGGCGATAAATGCTAAGAGCCAGTTTTTGACATAAAGATCAGCGATTAAATTAGAACTAATCTTTGAAATTCGTTTTTGGGTAGTCGATTATTTCATTTTGTTTCCAAGTTTAAACGCCCAAAGTTGGCGGTTTAAACTTCGACAGAATTTTCAAAAGTACGAACAGCTTATAAAAGGAAATATTTTTTATTTTTTTTTTTTTATTTAAAGTTTTATTAAATATTCCACCCTCAAGCTTAAATAATTAAAAGTAGTTATAAAACAAAGGTCAAATAAGAATAAATATCTATTTATAAATATATAATATTATATAACACAATAGAAAATTCTCGCCTTTTCTTCTTCTTTTTCACGTTAAGAACAGTAATTTGATGACAATTTTTGGTATTTGTTTTAAACTGCCATACTTATACATAAAATTATTGTCAATTTATATGGCAATGCTAAAAGCTTTAATCTTTCACTCAAAAACGCCACAGAGGATTAAGGCTAGATTAATTTTATTATAAGATTAACAAATCTTACTATTGATCCTGGTTTAAACTCTAAGTAAAGAGAGCGGGTTCTTTGTGTTACACCATTAACAGAAGTTACATATTACGTGAATTAAATTCGCATTTGAAAAACCTTGATTTCTTGAAAAAAAAAATATATAAATTTTTTGTGGGTAAAAAATTAATTACAAAATGAAAGAATGTGAATAAAACTAAAACGGGAAAGTGAAGAATATATTAGTTTGTTGTTCGATCGCGGTCTAACATAGCGTTTACATTTGCCAGTACTGGCAAGACAGTAGCAATTCATTCAAACTTTTTCACTAATACATAAACACTTACAGCTATTTTGTTTTTGCATTGTTTTGCCAACTAATATGTTTATGCTTATTGTCTTGCCAGTACCGGCAAATGTAAACGCTGTGTAAGTCATGACAATCTTCAAAATAAAAAGGAGCCAACTATTTTGTCTTTCCAAGAATTAGAGGAAGGAAAGAAAATTATTTCATCTTTTAGCTATTTTTTATGTTCCACATTGTATAAAAATTCACGTTTGAAAGCAAATTGAAAATAAAGGCAATTCTCAAATTGGAAATAATTTCTCCTTTTTGTTGAGAATGCTATGATTTTCAAATTATTATTAAACGTTTGTCTTGGGTTGTTAGTCCAAATGTTATTGCACGTTGAAAAATAATAAGCAAAAAATAATTTTGCTATAACTTCCTAAAAAATCGTATAAAATAATTAAAACTTTTCCCGTGTTTACTTTTAAACATGGAGATTGCCATAAACTAAGCACTTAAGCATTTTTTCTTTTTGCCAACGAATTATTGTCCACACAGAAAGAAAAACACTCGGGATAAATCAAGTTTTTTATGATTACTTTAAGTACGAGTCGTACTTAAAAATTCAAGTACGAATAGCACTAAAACGTACTCAAAACAATCCTAAATGGGATAACTTTCGAAAATCAATCCCAGAATTTCTTGAAATAAGTATACAATTCTTAAATCAAGTAAAAAAAAGATTAAACTTCCCCTCCGGCTTACGCATTTTCCATACACATTGAAAAAGGTCTGGCCAGACTCAAGTATTCTACGAAGGGTTAAAAAATGAATTTGAACTCTTGCTTCTCATTAAGTTTATATTTTTGGTTAAATATGTACATAAGATTTCTAAAGTAAAAACCATATCGGAAATGATGTTGATGTTTTATCATTATGTAATACGGGTACGTAAATGAATTATAATTATAATTTCTGTTTATGGTGTTTTTCAAGCACGAATTCGGGATAAAATTAACTTTTAAAAACTTGAATCAAGCCATTTTGAGATTGATTCAATCTAAGTTTTTCTTAAATCAATCTCATTTCCGGATTGTTTTGAGTACGAACTCGGATTAAAAAAATATTTATAATTCTTTAATCAAGCGCATTTTGAGATTGATTCAATCTTAGTTTTACTTAAATAAATCTCATTTTCGGATTATTTCAAGTACGAAATCGTGATTGAATATGGATAATTTAAGTATTTTGCGATTGAAAATCCGTACTTGAATCAATCTTTCTGTACTTGATTCAAGAAAATCCGTACTCACCCTACTATTAATACCGCTTCGGATTGATTTGAGTACGGATGGATTGATTTTCTTTTGAGTGCACGACACAAATATTAACTCTTTGCTGTACAATTTTAAAGTTGGAAAAAAGAGGGGAATATTTTTCTGCAGCAGCCGACATTAAATGAAAAGTGTCTTACCATTGTGGTAGTGTAAATGTAGGAACGTTAAAATTACGCTTTTGGAAGGTGTATTTTATTATAAGAGTAAACCACATTAAAATTAGAGAGTGTCAGTTTTGTAGTTATGCAGATATAGGGATATCAGTAATTAATTTATATGGTGGGTTCCATACAATAGTCAAAACTTCCGCCCACACACCAAAAATAATCCGTCTCCGTTAAGATCTTTCGCAGAGAGTGTTTATTAAGTTTGCAAAGTTGCAACTGCCTACGTCATGAAATTGCTTGAGAAAGTTATGGAAAAATAATAGGACATACATCTGGATATACTTAGAAATTTTATATCGTTACCTTAAACGCAAAAGGCCCAATCTAACATTTTGAAAATTTTACAGGAGAAGCAAAAAATCATTTACTATAAAAAAACGATAAAACAGAAGAAAAGGAAGAAACATGTAAATAAATTGGAAAATTAAAATAAATTACAGCAAACTTCGAGCCACAAATAGCACTGGTTAAAGACTGATGTTTGACTGTTGGCCGACAGGCACCGCAGTGGTGCAGAGCGTAGAACGGCAAGGAATTCTGATGATAAGGATGTGGTGATTCTTGAAACATATAAATTCAACCCGAGTTCGATCCCCAGCTCAGCCAAGAATAAAATAACACTGTGATAGAAATTGACACTTTTTTTAGAAAAGCTGGGCACTTGTCGTTTTAGCTCTGGTTTTCGAGATTTGCCGTTATTTCGAAAATGGAGGAGGTTGCACAACATATATATGCGTAACTCAATAACGGTTTAGTTTATTAAATTAACTAAAAAACCGAAATTCCACAATGAAATTTCCTTTAAGAAAGGTAAAACTGTTGTCTAATATAAGCAGTCGTTTTAGGAAAATAATTCTATTTTTGGAAAAAAAATAATTTTTTTTTTTGATTTTTTTAATTTTTGTTTTTTAAAATTTCATAAATATTTCTAATTTTTTCCAGACGTATAGAAAACGAAATGGCAAATAAAACAAGCCATAAATGGTTTAAATCTGTTAGCAACTTTTGGTTTTATTCACAAAAGTCGAAAAATTTTAAATAATTTAAGAACTTCATAAAACGCAATATTTGTATGGTAGGGCTTTCTAAGAAGTGGTGATAAGGGGCAGGTATGTCTCGAGAAAATGTTAAAGTCAAAAATTAATTGAGGTCGGTCATACATTATATCCCACTAGGGGCGGCTCCTGGGCATTTATGGGACTTTTTCTTTAAATAATTTCTAGTCTGCATTGAACATTTTGTATGGTAGCACCCTTAAGGAATGGAGATAGCGGGTGGGAATGTTAAAAATTAATGATTGAGATGAAAAAATAAAGTGGGGCTAGTTATACATTTCACCTATCTATGGGCATCCTAGGCACTGCAGGCGATAAATTTAAGAATTTTAATATTTTTACGGGAGCTCCCTTAAGGAGTGGTGATAAAGGGCAAGTATGTTTTGAGAAAATGTTAGGGAAAAAAAAATAACTGCGGTTGGTCATACATTTTATTCTCCTAGGGGCAACTCCTGGCCATTTATGGGACTTTTTCTTTAATATACTTCTAGGCTGCATTAAACTTTTTGTATGGCAGCCCCCTTAAGGAATGGTTGTAGCGGGTAGGTATGTTAGAAATTAATGATTGAGATGAAAAATAAAGTGGGGTTCATCATACCAGTGCTAACCTAAAAAAATGGTTAGCATCATTGGATTCAGCGTACCCAAATTATGTTAAAACGTCATGTGCCGGCTTCTCTTTATTTTCAACTGGCACATTGTTTGCAATTAATTTTAATTCATTCATGTTGTAAAATTCCTTTCTTCAGTAAATTTATTTAATGAAAATTAAATTTGATGAGCCCATGTAAAATTTAAAAAATTTCAAATTAAAATTCGACAGTTCAACTAAAAAATCACAATTTTTTTTATATTTCTCTTGTGTTAAACCTACCAGATGTTTAAGCGTTTATCGTATATTTTTTGATGATATGGCCGTTTGTTTGTGGACATTTGTGTTGATGCCTTACATTAGATTTTTTTTTTGGTTAGTTAGGGCCTTTTGCTTTTTAGAAAGCGAAAATGGTTAAAAAAAACTCAATGGCTTGCATTATTTGTATTTAATCCTGTTCAGTTATTAGAGCTCAACTTGGATATCTAGAAATGAGCTTCATCGCTAAACATGAATAATCCATAAAAATTATTTTAATTCTGTCACTTCTCTATGGTGGTTTTGCAAAGCAGACTGCATAAATGTCAGGAAGCTCGTCAGATACTGATTTAAGATTATGGTCGTTATCAAAGTTACTGCCTTTTGGAAGACCCTTTCATAAGGAAGTTTAAATTATTTATTGTTAATTAAATAATTTCTCTTAATATTCCCTTTACGAAATAGTAAACAACATGAGTGTTCCAACAGACTGTCTTTACAATTTAAATAAATTCAAGTTAATAAATTGTATGCATTCATCTGTGGAATAAAGCAAATAAAACAAATTTATTTATTTGATTGAAAAATGCAAGAACTATTTGATTAATTGCTTGTTTAAATAAATAAATCCTCTGGTAATTAAATATTTGTTTTATTGATAGTACACATGTCCAAACAATTTGTTGTGTGATAACTTGTTAAAAAAAAAAACTGTGTTAACAATTAAGAAATATATATTTTAAATAACAAATAATAATTATTTGGGTGCCTCGCTGGGTTGGTTGGTAGTGTGTTAGTGTATCAGTGCGGGGACTGGCGATTTATTATCAACGACTCTGGTCTGTTTTAGTAAATGGCCTGCACAACTCTATTTGAACGCACGTTCAATTCATTGAAAACTTTTCGCTGTCATAAATAGATACTGATAAAAAGGGAAGACGATCAATTACTGCAAGTGTATGAATGTGTACAAGCAAAAAAAAAAAACAAATGCTTTACTTAAGTGAAAGTGCGGGTTTAAAAAATACTCTCAAAAATAAACAAGGGAATGAAAGGTATATGCATCAGTGAGAGTATGAACAACAAATACACACATGAAGTATTCTTTTAATGTGAGTTTGGGGTATCGTCGGCTTAATATGCAAACCTTAGCAGGTAATTTTATAGGAGAGACAAAAAAACTTTTTATATTTGATATGTGCAGCTTGAGAGAAAACACAAAAATATATTTGGTTTCAAGACACACATCGAAGAAAAACTTCATGCTGGTCGACGAGGCGTATCTTTTTCTAGCACACGGCATCAAAATCTTAATTTACCTGAAAAGTGGATTTAGCAGATTTGCATATTAAGCCAACGATATGTTTGTATTAAATATTTACGTATGTAATTTACTTTGATAATATTGCTCCAACGAGTCTTTCGCCAGTAAACATCACACATTCTCGCAGACTGCACTAGGTAATTTTCGAATACTAGAAGTATAGGCAAAACTTTTTCACAGTAATAAAAGTTTTTGAAAGAAACAAGTACTGTCTGAAGTGTATTTCTTTGAATTTGTGTACCCTTCAACGCTATTTTAATTTTGCGATATACAGTAACGCTCCAGCGGTAAAAGGAAGGCCTTTTAGAAGGCCTTTTTAAGCAGACACAAGCATTTCTCGCTGCCTTATACTTATTTATTTTTCACACTGGATGTCATTGGGAGCAAGCCTTCCACACTTCCATCTTCGAACAGGAATCCGTAAAGGCTTTCCAAAGAAGGACTTTTAAAGGGAACAAAAAAGAATGTTGCGGTCGTCTGTAATGGTTGGTATTCACTAAAAAATGTTCAAATGCTTTAAAAGCAAAACAGAAATTTGGTCAAAATTTATATAGGCCCCTAAACGGTTCACAACTCAACTCAACTCAACTCAGGTAAACTGTAATTTTTTTAATTTTTGTATTATGGTTTACAAATTTACAAACAAAAACCTAGGGGCCATAATTAATAAATTTAAGGTTTTTTTGCGCATTTTGTATAAAAATATAAAAAATGTACTTCGAATAAATGTTTCTTCATCTGTCAACCTTGTCTCTCTCTCTCCCTCTCTCTCTCTCTCTCTCTCTCTGGAGCATAGGGCCTCTAGCACTGATGGGATTTGTGGTACAATTGTACCAAATTTGGTACAATCGAAATTTCATTAGTACACTGGTACAATTCATTCCTTTTTGGTACAATTAAAAAAAAATACCCACGAAGTTTTATAATTTCTTTGAAATGGATTAACTCACTTTTCTCTTGAATAATAACATAGTTTTCTCCTACTCTCGGAAAAGTTAATCTCGCGGATAAGTTAACCGAATTTAAGCGTCCCTACGTCGCGACGCTCTAAAAAGTAAACTTTTGGTAAACTTTTCTGAACGTTTTAATTAAAAAACATCTCAAATGATAAGAAAGTAGAGATTTTAAACCAAATTAATTAAGATATTCAAGGAAAACTATTGAAATTTTCGAGGCTGTGGCGAATACATATGAAAAATCCAAGTTTAATTTTTGTTATGTTTTTTTGGTATAGTTTTCAAATTTAAACCCGCTTAGAAAAGTAAATACATAGTAAAAATGGTTCGAACTCGTAAATTATTTCCTTCGAATCGAAATACGCGGTAACCCCCCAGGTCGCAATTTTAAAGGTAATTCGATGAAGTTCTGAACATAGGTTTCAATTCATAAGGACACAGCCTACTAAAAATGGTGAGAATCGGTCTATAATTTCACATCTCCCCATACAAACTGCTTTCCGGAATATTGTTAGTGCCATCCGCTTACGTTGGTATTTAGATTAAATTTGGAGTTGACTTATTTTATTGCAATCTAAATTAACTTACCATTTTCTATTGGAATCGGTCCATATTTGACGACTACATTATAAATGTTGGTATTGCTATAAAAATTGGCGACAATAACTTTTATGATAGCCAATTTGTCAAGACAAAATATTCCGCTGGTAAGTCCAAAATTAACCATAGGCCATATATTAACACCCTTCCTAAAGTCACTTAAAGGTAAACAAATCTCATCTATAACCTCATAGCATAATTTTGTTTTGGCGGGCCCATGATTGCCCATGGGTCTCCCTCTTTCCAAAATTTGTCTGTGTATACTGTGGTGTAAAATTTGTCTGTGTATACTGTGGTGTAGAGTATCAAATACTCGGACTTTTTATTTAATAAAAAAGTGTTATGAATTCTTACTATGGGTGTGTGTGAAAAGGTAGCAAAGGACTCATGGAAGTAAAATTTTGACACTGTTGAGGTGAATAAAATTTCACTAGCCCTGGGGGCTAGTATAAATTTTGACATTAGCGTAGAAATTTTAATTCACCATAACTGTGCTACCGTTTCACTCATTTTATAGCGGAATTTTGGTACAATTTATGTCAATTTGGTACAATTTTGCCATTGAGACGGTACAATTTAAGAATTGTCAGATCCCAACAGTGGCCTCCAGTATTCTTCTATATCTTACTCTATTGTTGGCTTCGCTCGAGATTTTATTCCTGCTATATTTTGCGGCACGCAATTCGTCACCAATACTTCTCCGCCAGGTCTTTGAGGGTGCACAAAGTCGCCGACTACCTTAGATTCCATCTTAACACTTGTGGCGCGATATTGCTACTACGAAGAGTGTGACCAATACAATGCCTCTTTCTCTGGGATTGGGAACCGGTTTTTATTGGTCCGCACATATGCATCCAGAATATTTCTGAGAGATTTCGTCGTTCGTAAATTATTGTGTTCTATAACATATGTAAAATATATAAACATATACAACACAATAATTTACGAACGTCGATTTGTTGTTGGACGTTTGCAATCGTGTGTCTGTATTTCTTGTACTTTTCCAATTTTCGGATGCGTAGAACAACACAGATTTAACGTTGGAATTAAATTGTCTCAGTTTAGTGCAGGGTTTTAAAAACTGCAGTCGAAAGCGAAAACTCTCGAACAAAAAACTAAATTTTGTGTACAACTTTTTGCTTTTTGAGTTGGATTGCCAGCGACTTCTTACAGTTAATAAATCCGAAGTGAAAGCAACAGTTTTTTTTTTGCCAATGACAAATGATGAAGGGGAAGAAATTGCAGTTTTTCTACTTTGACTGCAGTTTTTTAAACGCTGGTTTAGTGTGCGTACTTGTTCGACTTGACCCCCTCATATTGTTTAACATTTTAAACAACCCTTATTTATTCTACACGTAACATCAAATTCAGCTCCATCATAAAAGCTACCAAGATAATTGAAGTTGTTAACAATCTCAATGCAATCACCTTCTCTATTACTGGTCAATTTCACCAATTCTATTTGAATATCAATTCATATTTAAAAAAAGTTTTTCATATGATTTTATTTGTATTTAACATGAAAAACGAATTTTAAACATAAATTGATATTTAAATAAATTGATGAAATCGGCCATAAGAGTTGGATTCCGTATATCACAGTACCTATCGTTCATGAATTTCGATTCTGCTATAATGATTTCAAGTCCTGCAGCATTTTTATTGGCTGCTGTAATGTTCTCTTGAATATCACTTAATTTCTGGCAAAATAAACATACCACGTCGGCATATGCGGCATTTTCAAGTTGTACACTCATATTATTATTATCATTGTGTGTTATTAAATTCGTTTTCCATACTGTAAAAATTGAATAAAAATATAGTTATTTTACGAATAATTTTATTTTTCAACATTAAAGCTACGTTCACAATCAAAAAAACAATTTTGTTTTTTCTTCTATCTCTTTTCTTCCCAAAGTATTTCATATATTTTCCTTTCAAAAAATAATATTTTTCCGTATTTATTTTGTTATGTACTTTGATTTTTGTCGTTTAAAATATATTTTTTAAAAGTAAAAACTATTGAATTTTAACGAATATGCTGTTCAATAAATAAAAAATTTAAAAATTAATGTAAAAATCATTTGTTTAAAATGAAATGTAAGTGATCCGTTTTCTTAATGAATTTTAATTTGTTTAAAATGAATATTCGTTTGAATTTAACTACATAATATTTTCAGTGTATAAATGGATTTCATTGTAAACCTTTTCTGCCAGGGGCGGAACTTCTCATGGCCTCGTCGAGGACTTGTCCAAAAAGAAACGGCGTGAGTATACGCCCTTGTCTTACGCTGGGTTCAACATCAAATGATTTGGATAACATGACACATGGCTTATAACTCTGCAACGGAATCCAGTGTACGTGGCTTTTCCCAGATTCATGATCTATCGAATGCTTTTTTAAACCGATGAAAGCTGCATAGACAGCTGTTTAAACTCATAACCAGGGAAAGCACAAATATGCAATTGCCTGTTTTTCCTTTTGGGGCCAATGAAGGTAGAAATAATATATCCATCCTTTTAAGAGCTTTTTATGATTTTTGGTATCGATTTGTAAGTGCATATTTTTGCATATTTTACCGTGTGCAGGATTGCCTACAAGAGCTTTCGCAATAAATAAAAATTTTTTTTTTTTGCGAAATTCTGTTTTAAATAAATCTCTGTAACCCAACGTGTTGCTTCAATTTCACCAACACTTTTGAAAGTGATCTAACGATGTCCATCCGTCCGTCTGGCTGGTTATCTGTCTATGTTAACCTTGTGCGCAAAGTACAAATTGCAATCTTGTAGATAATTTGAGCAAATTTGGTAAATACATTTTAATTGCGCTAAGGACGAAGTCTATGTAAATAGTGAGAATCGATCTATAGTTTCACATATTCCTCATAAAAACTTCTTGAACCATCTTAATATGTTGGTATTTATGTTGAACTCGCCCCAAAAATCTCAAAAATTCATCAGTAAATACTATGGTGTTTGGGATTTACCGATTTTAATTTTAGGATTGTTTTTATTAAATGGAACTGTTAATAAATTGTTAAATATTTGGTTTAAAAATTAGCAATTTTAAATTTTTTGGGGCATATTTTAAACAGTTATCTGGGCATATCTTCAAGTTTTTACTGCATTTTTAATGCGCATAAAACTCGTTATTACATAACATTTCTCAAACATTATTCAAAAGGTAGTTATAAGATCCACACACGATCTATTTTCACGACATCCAAGTTGATTCTTACGACAAGTTTGTAATACAGCATCTGACATACGGGAATGAATGGAGTAGTGCATGTGTATGGAATATTTTGGAAGGTCTTTTAAAAACAAATTTATATCTTCAACACGGCTTCTGTCTAAAGGCAAAATATAATAAGAAAATCATTTTTAGAAAGCAGTATAGGGGCCTTTAAAAAGCTCTGCCACTTCTGGTACTTTCAATATTCAACGCTGGGGCATAGCAGTTGTCGATGTGGTTGTCACAACGGTTTTGTAAACAGATTTGATTTTTGTTGAGTGTCTGATTTTCGAATATATTTATGCCGGCCTTAAGTTTTAGTTTTTCTTTGTCGAAGTGACTATTTGTCCGTTAATTTCATAATAATGTAGTTTTTTAATTCTTAAGAAATTAATTATTTATATAATAACCAACTTTTATTATGAAATTAATTATTATTTTCATTTATTGAACATTATTATATGGTTTTATTTTCTTGGGACTAGCTAAATAAGAGTTGGGTTGCGGAAACAAAAAAAAAAAATTCAGGTAAACATGGTTTTTTTAACTTTTTATACCCAAACCACAAAAGTGGAGAGGGTATTATGCATTTGTGCTGATGTGTGTAACGCCTTAAAGTAGTATACAGATCGCCTCAGAATCCCTTTGTGAGTCGAATTAACGATGTCCGTCCGGCTGGCAGGCTGTCCACGTAACCTTGTGCGCAAAGTACAGGTCGCAATTTTGGAGGTAATTTGATAAAGTTCGGGAAATATGCTCCTATTGTCACAAGGAGCAAGCCTATTGAAAATGCGCCAAATCCTAGGACAACGAGGGAAGATAGGGGGAAATTTCTTCCTCTCAGAATCTATCAAACCGATTTTAATGAAATTTAAAACATAGATGGAACCATATCTATAAGGACACAAAAGGTATGCATTTTTTAAAAAATAGGACCACGAGGGGAGATATGGGCAATTTCTGCCTATCAAACTGATTTTAATAAAATTTAAAACATAGATAATCCATATCTATATGGACACATAAGCTATACAGTTGCTCAAAAATAGGACCACAAGGGGAGGTTTGGGGCAATTTCTGCCTCTCACAAACTTTCAAACCGATTTTAATGAAGTTTATAAACATAGAAATCCATATTTATATGGACATATAAGCATGATGTGTTTTTTAATACTCTAGTGTAGGGTATCATATGGCCGTGCTTGACCGACTACACTTTCTTACTTGTTTGTAATGATTTGGTCTTGATTTCCTGTAACCATAACGAAACATGCTTCTTTGCCTACAAACATGAATTAAAACAAATTTTTATTTAAACCAACCACAACATTGTAAAAGTAAAGAAAAAGCTCGTGTAATATTTTACATCAAGTTACACACATGTAACAATAAAAACATATTTATAACATACCAACTTTTATTTTAATTGCTTCAAACAGTGTTGTTTGTGTGCTAAGGGTTTTTTTATCTGGATAGAGGTTTTTAATAGCAAAATGAATAAAAATCACAGCAACATGGCGTCTTGTGTGAAATATTAACGGCAAAATACTTAATTTCATTACGTCATTTGAATTAAAAGATTTATTGTTCGCATAATGGTGATTATTTTATTGTAATATAAATATTTTTCATAAAAGGTTTTTTCATATACAATTATGCAAATTAGTGGAATTATGTTAAATTATTTCACTTTCCTTTACATTGTAAACGAGTTTTTTTAGTTTTATTGGTTCACGCCTAAAAATATGCTATAATGTTTTTTCCTCTACATTATAACAAAATTTATTTAAGAATTAGTTTCATGAGGCGAATGAATAATATTAGAAATAATTTCATATTAGTTATACGCTTATTACAAGTTTGAATTTAATAGCTTAAGCCAGGGTTGCTTAAAAATAATGTCTGCCAACCGGACTGTTTTACAGTCTAATTCATAAGCACTTCATTGCAGCTTTATTAGTCATTAATAAGCAAAAGTCGAAAAAAGAGTATTTATAAATGTTTAATAGCCTATTAAACGTTTAATAAACGTTTCATATATTTGAAATATTTATTGAAGCCTTTACCCTACTTTAAGCGTTTAATAAACTGATATTTCAATGTTTGTTAAAATAAAATTTTAATAATTTCATGAAAAATTAAACATTTTTGTCTTCTTATTTATTTTAATAAAAAAAGTTTAATACTAATATTTGAATTAATTTTATATAAAATAAGCAGCTTGATGGATTTTTTTGTAAAAAATAACGTGGGGAGATACTTATGTATGTTCTCTGTTAAAACTCAAAGTCGTTATAAGTTTTTGCATAAAAAGCTATTAAGATTTATTTCAAATAATGTAAACCTCTTTTTTTACCATTCATTACACTTATATTTCAAAATGTCTTTCAAATAGCACAAAAAGTGACAAATGAAGCAAAACAATGAGAACTGTAAAATTAAGGATATCAGGAAATGCTAGAGCTAGATATCTCTAAATATATTCGAGACATCAAAAAAGGTATTAAATGTTAAAAAAAGGTGTCACTATTATTATATAGAATTGATTTAAAACTAAATTTTTGTAAAAATGTGCCTGCTAGAAATTTAAAAACTAATTTTAGCAATTACCAAAAAAAGCGATAATAACAAATTAAATTGAAGTTAAAAAACAATTCGAAGATTTAAGATGATCTTCATGGGTTCTATCAAGCAACAGTGTGCCTTAGCTCGCTGGGGCAATAGAAAAATTAAAATGCCTTCATCTCTTATAGAGGAAGCAATCCTAATGAGAGAATTTAAGACATTTAAAAATTTCCCAAACGTTATTGGTACGCACATACATCTAAAAAAAAAAAAAACCGGCGCAAATTTTGCCCAATATTATATAAACAGAAAGGGTTACTATACCCTCAATGTTCAGGTAAATGAAAACATTTGAACTTAAAATATTTTGGCAGTTATATGTGTTTAAACCTAGGAGGTTTTATTTTCAAAACATCTGGTTAAAATTGGTAAAATTATTCATTAAACATAAAGCTGTATAATCTCTCTTGGAACATACAGAGTTAAAGCAGTAAAAATTTGATATTGAAAAAATGATTTACATATTTCGCTTCTATTTCAATAGTATGTATTTTATTAACAAAAAAAAACATAAAATTAATTCAAATATAACGTTTTAAAAAACAGAAATTAATTTTAAATTGAAAACAAAACAGAAATTCACTTAAAATTCGTTCGTTGTATGATATTTTTATTTACTCGTATCGTTTCATCCCTAGTTGTATGCATCACTATTACAAAAATTACAATTAAAATATCATGATGTTGCCAACATAATAATACAAAAGTAATATAAACGTTTAATTGTTAATCCACTCCTATTAAGCGTTTATAAATTAGATTTTTTATTAATGGTTTATAAAACAAAAAGTGTTTGATAACTATTGTATTCATTAAAGCTGAAACAAGAAATTTTTGTGAATTAGACCGTTAGTGTTTAAGACTGTTTTAAGACCAAATAGAATGAGTTTTACGTTTGATAACATGAAAAAAAAAATTAATTTTTTTATATATTTAAATCGGCAAAGGCAAAAACAAGAACAATTTCCTCCTTTGTTTGTCAACCGATTTTACAAAAAAATCCACCATTTACAGAGGTGCACAATATATATTTCATAAAAAACTAAGGGGGTTAAAAAGTTTACAATCCGTTTAATTCGTTAACGTCATATCTTACAAGCTAAAAGAGTTAAAAAAATTGTAGTACTATTCGTTGTTCATTAGAAAATATGCGGGCAGGAGTCTGGAACTTTTTTGAAATTCGACCTTTTTTAGCAACAAACGGGTAAAACCTGTATTTTGGAACTTCTTTGTCACCCCATCTTTTTTTAATTCAATAAAAATAGAAATAGAGATTATAAAAAGTTGGTAACTTATCTAAAAACAAGGAAGAAAGTATAGTCGGTCAAGCCCGACCATATGATACCCTACACCACAGTATTTAAAAACACATCATGCTTATGTGTCCATATAAATATGGATTTTTCTATGTTTATAAACTTCATGAAAATCGGTTTGAAAGTTTGTGAGAGGCAGAAATTGCCCCGTGCCTCCCCTTGTGTTCCTATTTTTGAAAAACTGTATAGCTAATGTGTCCATATAGATATGGATGTATCTATGTTTTAAATTTCATTAAGATCGGTTTGAGAGGCAGAAATTACCCCTCGTGGTCCTATTTTTTTAAAAATGCATACATTTTGCGTCCATATAGATATGGTTCCATCTATGATTTAAATTTCATTGAAATCGGCTTGATAGTTTCTGAGAAGAAGAAATTTCCCTCTATCTTCCCTCGTGGTCCTACGATTCGGCCCATTTTCAATAAGCTTGGTCCTTGTGCCAATAAGAACCTATGACCCAAATTTTATCAAATTATCTTCAAAATTGCGACCTGTACTTTGCGCACAAGGTTACATGGAAAGCCAGCCAGCCGGACGGACATCGTTAGTTCGACTCAGAAAGTGATTCTGAGTATATCGGTATACTTTAAGGGTCTAGGACCACTATTTTAAGGCGTTACACACATCAGCATAAATGCATAATACCCTCTCCAATATTATGGTGTGGGTATAAATACAAAATAAAACTTGGTACTTTCTTCAAATCGAACGTTTAAGGGGTGAAAACCGTATCTATTGTTGGTACTTTCTTTACAAAACATTTGTCTCCATGCATTGAAATATACATATGTATGTAGTATATATGTATTAAGTTATGGTCTTCCTCTTTAGTATGAAAATTTTTGATACTTCAATGGGGAGACAAAATGTATCAAAAAGGGGAAATGCGGGAAATTAAATTTCTTTCTTTTACTGTTCCGTGTTGCTGGTGTTAATTTTTGAATTTTCCATAATATTGAATTTGGAAACATAAAATTATAGGCGCAGAGTCCTGAGTGAATGAGAAACTATAAGATAAAAAAGTTTGGTACTTTTTGTTTTTCAACTGGTACTTTTTGAAATTCATTATATTCGACTTAGAGACATAAGATTGAACATGCAATGTCTTGATTTGATGAGAACCCATAAAAAGGAACTTATTGGTACTTTTTTGTACTTCAACTGGTACTGTTTGAATTTTTGTTAAGACACGACCTAAAAACATAATATTAAACATGCAATGTCCTGAGTGGATGAAAACTTATAAGGGGGAACCTTTTGGAACTTTTTTGTACTTCAAATGGTACTTTTTGAATTTTCGTAGAAACATAAAATTAAAAATGCAACGTCCTGAGCGGTTAAGAACATATAAAGAGGTAATTATTTGGTACTGTTTTGTGCTTCAATTTGTACTTTTTGAATTTTTGTTAATAAATATCTGAACTAAAAACATAAACTTAAACATGCTTGGGCCTGAATGAAGGGGTAGCTTTTTGGTACTTTTACGTTCTTCAGCTGGTCCTTTTTAATTGGCTTTAGTTCTGGACCTAGAAACATTAAATTAAACACGCAAGGGCTTGAGTGAACGAGAATCAGTAAGAGGAATTGTTTTGGTACTTTTTCGTTTTTTAACTAGAACTTTTTGAATTATTATGAATACTTAACAAAAAACATAAATTTGCACATGCAGAGTCAAGAGTTATTGAAAAACTAGAAGAGGAATAATTTTGGTACTTTTTCGGTTTTCAATTGGTACTTTCTGAACGCTCGAAATAAGTATATTCAGTATACATATATTTGTGTTTTCTTCATATTTGCATAAATAATTATGATCGAATTTCTCACACTGGGCAAACACTAGTAGTTATTCATTTGCATAACCAGGCTTAAAATAGACTTGTTAGAAACAGGGGAAAACGAACCCCATATACACGCTGAATTTTCTTGATTTAGAGCTTCTTTTAATCAGTTAAACATTTTCAAGTCTTGTTATCTTTTTATAATATATAGTCTGTTACAGAAAAAATCGTTATATAGTAGACGAAAAAGGTATGCATGTTAAATGCAATAATACCATATACAATATTATTTGTCCAGGAAAACGATGCTGGTAATGGTAGTACTAAAACAGAAAATCAGTTAAATTGGTTATACACAAGTACACGTTGAATAAAAGTAACCAATTTTGGCTAAAACGGCAATACTGGTTAAGGTGCTTCTCAAGACGCTTATGCACAAATCTGGTAAGAATATTAGACATATTCAAGTGCATAATAAAGACCATTTTGTTCTCAAATATGGCATAATCATTAATTTAATTATGAACAAAAAAATAACTACGCTCTGTGCCACATCCTAAGAAAAATGTAAAATGATTTAAAAAAACTTTTTAAATATAATAAAGGAATAATTTTAAAATATTCAAGTAAAATCCATTAAATGTCTGGCACTTCACAGAGGTACTTATCTGGTTTCCATTTACGTACTCTTTTGTATTTGGAAATTTCACATTTTTAATTTCGTTTAAAGTTTATATCCAGCTTATTTTCACAGTTGAAAATCTAATTTTCCTGTCATGCTCTTGTGTCTCTTCCTTCGTTTTATTAGTTTTTTACTCTTGACCTCAGTGGTCTCTGTATGCAAAAAATAAAAAATAAGAATTCGACTACAAGGCCAACTTGTATGGTGACAGAAAGCATGTAAGAGTGTGTAGAGAAAATACCCTGCAGCCATTAGTTTTGAGTTTGATAGTGTTTTTCCCACAAAATGAAACCATTCACAATACTTCAGTTCGGTATCTTGCTTAAAGAATAAATTGAAAAAATGCAATGAACTTTGTGAACTGCAGGGAAACTGAGAAATTATGTGAAGCTGTAACACAATGGGCACAGCAAAAAAAAAAAAAAAAAAAAATAAATGACACAATTAATTTTATAAATTTAAACATTAAAAGAAAGCAAACAAAAATCAAAAAATTTCTTTAAAGACTATTGTTTGTTCTACAAAATTTAATAAAGAAAAAAAAGATTGTTTTAAAAATGTTGATGATAAAATTTAATTTAAAAAAATTTGTAATGAAAAAAGTTTTTTTAAATTTCTACAGCAAAATAAAAGATAATTAAATCAAGAGATTTTCCTCCTATTAAAAATGTTGCAAATTTTGCAACTTGATATTTACAGTTTAAATAAATCTTTATAGATGTGTGCGTGGGTATACGCTACTGCTATTTAAGAAATATAAGAAATGACTTTTACTTTTTTTCTTTTATTCGTTACTTTAATTTCGTTATAAAATCATGAAAAAACTGTTATTCAGCATTATTAATTTAAAATAGACGTCAACAATGAAGGAACATAACACATTTTAAGAGAACTAATGACAGAGAGACCTTTGAACTTTTATACATGTGTGTTTGCAAAAACAAAACAAAGTAAATTATGTGTTGAAACAATAAAAAATTTATAATGATGCCCAAAAACATGCATATATTAGTGAAATTCAGTACAAGGTCCATACGGACCTATTCACACGTCCGCGTACTATTCTGACTAAAACCTCAATAACTCCTAAAGTAATAATCCGATCAGCTTGATTTTGGAATCAAGAGTAACTTTGTGGTGGATGGGGTTGTAGTGGCCGAAGTAGGAGTAATTTCAGTTTGAAAAGGCAAAAAGGTTCTTTTTCATCCACGTATTTTTGCAAGTACAAAACAAAAACGGAATACAAATTAGGGAATAGTAAATGGACTCCAAAATCGATTTTCGATTTTTCGATCGACTTTTTTTATTTCGGTTTTTGAAATCGATTAATCGAACCTCAAAATCGATTTTAAAATCGATTTCAAAATCGTTTAAGATTAATTTGCAAACTTATAAATTATATCACAAAGGCAAACTACTACTACTACTAGAGAAATTAAAATTAGATTTTTACAGTGGGTAGATATGACTACATTTTATAATTCCGTAAAAAGTGAAAATGTGTAAATTTTGAGATGGCCTTCAGAGGAATAAGTGCATGTACATTTCACATATTAAAATTGTATTCTTGTGTAGTCAATCTGGCCTGTCACATAAATTAATTCCGATCGAAAGTGGAAGTGATTTCGTATCTTGTTTGATATAAAACGAAATCACTTTTGATCGGAATTAATTTCTGTGACAAGCCTGAATGTATGGATAGTATTTCAAAGGATTATGACAAAAGTTCCTGATCGGTGGCGACTGTTTCTTTGCTAAGTTACTATTAAGATAGTTTTAGAAAACAAACGTTTGCTTGTCATTGATTTCAGAAAGATGCAGAGATATTTCGTATTTGATAGGATAAATTACATACTTTTTGTTTTTTCACTCTGCTTAAAACTAAACTGGTTTGTTTAAATATTAGCGTATTTCCTCAGGAATGAAATGTTGTCACCTGTTGTGTTTCTATAATATGTTGATTTTCACGAAGCTGACTTTCAGTGTTTGGTTCGGTACGATATCTTTAGGACTGTTTTGTTCACTGTCCATTGATGACTTTAATTTCTGAATAACAAGAGCCCTTATATTAAAGTTGGAAGTTGGTATAAGAATACTGCATAAGAATACCTACAGACGCACAAATAAATAAGTTTTATTGTGCATGCCCATAATTTATCGATTAAGTTAAGATTAAAATTAAAAATTGGCAAAATTTTGATAAAAATAAAAAAATCGATTTTAAAAGCCTAATAATCAGTATAAAATCGCATACGTAAATTCGATTGCAAAAAATCGATTTTTTATATAATAAAATCGATTTTCGATTGGAATCGAAATCGATTTACCATTCCCTAATATAAATAAATTGCATTTTGTTTTAACTTTTCAAGCAAATTTAAAACGTCTTTTTCTCACTTTTTTCCTTAAAATATTTATATTGTGCATTAGACTGGTCGCGTCTTGTATGGGATTTTTTTAAATTCTACTGTTTGCGCTGCTTCAAATATAAGGTTTGGTGAAGAGAACTGCAAAAATCACTATTTTTGTTGATTTAATCATACGCTCAAATTTACATTAACTCCATGCCTGCAAAACAAAGTTCAACGTTGGTAACTTTAACATCGTTTTACACACATTTGATTTGTGCATGTGTGAGTTTTTTATTGAAAGTGCTTTATTTGCATTTTTTGTTGCGCACGCAACATAACACAATTGTGTAAAGTCAAAAGGCACACATTCTTATACTTTTGCATTCAAGTAGTCATTCCCCACTCGATGAGACGCTTTGTTAACATTAATAACAATAACAATACATTGTACATACAGAACTTGCTTACGCTCTTTTATTTTGCGAGCGTAAAATATAATTATATACTTTACTCTCATTAAGCGGGAAATATCGCAAGGCCTGTTTTGAGGCCTCTAAACAGAAAAAATTTATTTATAGTTGTGCAAGGTGGTCTTCAAAGCCCTGGTGATAACTTTTTTTTAGCTTTATCATTGTTGGATGTCAAAATTTTGTTTATTATCTTTGTTTCTGTTTTGTTTTATTTCTGTTTTTTTTTTTTAGAAAAGATCAGTAATTAGATCTCACAATAGGCCTCGCAACCGCACATTTCACCCGCTGGGAATGTAAGAGATAAAAGTAATCACACCAACACAATCATTATTGACACCACTGGTTTAGTTTTATTTAAATTTTTTTTCTTTCTTGTACTACATACCAACTGCTGAATGCCTACATGAGTAATTATTGCTGGATTTCTGGCTTTTTTGCTTGTATTTTTTTCCCCCCAAAACAATCATTGTCGGACCAAACACACAAACATCTTAATTGACAAACGAAGCTAAACGATGGCATTAATAACAAAGCATGATGTGCATTATTTGAATGACTGCAAACCAGCAGCGAATGTTTGCGGTTGCGCAAGTTTGATTGTATGACCGCAAGCGAGTGTATTTGTTGGTGTTCATTTAATGCGATTTTTTTGCAATCGGACAAAGCCGTTCTCTGGTTTGGTGTAAGAAAGCATGTCCTTATTTTTCAGCTCAATCCAACGGTGCCTAGACGTGCCTAGTGGGGCCCAAAGTTCCCCATATTATAAAAAAAAACATATATTCAATAAGCTAAAGCATTTTTGAGTTACGCGAACATAAGCTGTGCAGCCTCCTTTATTTTCGAAATAACGGTATATCTCGAAAACCAGAGCTAGCCTAAAAAACGGCTAGCACCACTGGATTCAGCGTACCCGAATAAGGTTAAAAATCTTCCGTTCGTATCATACTAAACTATTAAATAGCAAAAACTTTAATCTATTCAATATATAATTTCTTAGTATGTCCGGATGTTTGTTATATGTCCTATTCTTTCCGCAACTTTCTGAAGCCATCTGATGACATATGAAGCTGAAATTTGGCAAACTTAAAGTACTTTCTCTGCGGAAGATCCTTACGAAGCCAGATTTTCAACTAGTATCTGATTGAATAGATGTTTTTTTTATAATATGGGGAACTTTGGGCCCCACTAGGCACGTCTAGACACCGTCGGATTGAGCTGAAAAATGAGGACATGATCTCTTACACCAAACCTCATATTTGAAGTAACGCAAACAATTAAATTTAAAAAAAAAATAATTGCTGCCAGTCTATTGTGCATATCCGCGCAAAGATACCTTGTAAACCATATATGTTTCCTAAATATTGGTAAACGATAAAATACTTAAAAGTCTACGCAAAACGAAAAGTCTCTTGTATTTATATAAGAATAACAACATTATTTTTAACATCTGAAACAATAAGTTAAATAAATAGACAAACATAAAAACAAGTTCGCAATTATTATTTAAAATTTTGTCGTATCCATATATTTTTTTACAATTTAACAATAACTTGTTGCTGTTTTAAATATTTTGTATTTAACAGAAACTCCATTATTTTATTTCTTGAGACCATGCAATTACTAATGATTAATATATAAATGATTGTTACAACCAAAAATGTCTTTAGAGGCGATCGTAATATGATGGTAGTAGTCATATAGATTGTCTTTGAATTGCAGGTGTCACACACACTTCTCTAAAATACTCCACTATTTGACAGATGTTTTGTATGGATAGGAAAACTATAAGTTCTAAATTTGAAAACTTTTACTGTAATCGTACTCCAAATATTCAGAAATTTATACTGTCTTTGTGCTGAAAATCGGTGCTTCTTTACGCCTGCGAATCATGGAACACGACATCACGAGAAATAAACGCCATTCAGGTGTTTGTTAATCGCTGCCTGCGTAGGATCCTCAAGATATTCTGGCCAAACACCATATCCAACACTAACCTTTGGCAACGGACAAACCAACGGCCAATTAACATCGAGATCCTTAATCGAAAATGGCGCTGGATAGGTCACTCGCTCCGTAGACCACATGGCGACCCTACTAAATCTGCGATTGACTGGAACCCCCATGGTAATACAAGAAGAGTTGGCCGTCCGACGCACACCTGGAGACGTCAACTTGAATCGGAAGTAAACCAAAGTGGGCTAAGCTGGAGGGAAATTAAACATCTGCCATCAAACCGGATCGAATGGAAAGAGTTCGTTGCGGCCCTTTGTTCCTACTAGGAACCACAGGACATAATATAATATATATTGTGCTGAAAGAGCCACATTCTCGTCTTTAATCCAACCCACATTTTGGCCGATATTTTTATTTTTATTTTTTTTTTTATAACCAAACTACTTGTTTCGAATATGGAAACTTTTACTGCAACCGTACTCCAGATAATATACTGTAAATTATATTTGTATTTGTATTGGAGGTACCAAGCCCACTTATCCAATTGAACCCGGTTTGACAGACAGATAATGTGTATTATAAACCAAGCTCTCCGTCCACTTTTACTATTACCGTTCTTCAGATATATAAAAATCTATATTGTCTTTGTATAGGAAGTGCCACTTCTACTTCTCTAGCCCATTTCACTTATTGGCAGATGTTTTGTATTGATAACCTAATTATTTGTTCCAAATTTAAAAACATTTTCTGTAACAGTTTTTTTAGATATACAGAAAACTTATTTGTCTTTATATTGGTAGTGCCACGCCCATTTCTTCTACCTAGCCCACTCCTTGGCAGATGTTGTGTATTGATAGCCAAGTTATTAGTTTCAAATTTAAAAACTTTTACTGTAACCGTTCACCAGATATAAGTTATTCATATTGTTTTTCTATAAGAGATGCCACGCCCACTTTTCCAGGTGAGCCTTCTTTTTGACAGATCTTGTGTTTTGATAATCATGAGATTTGCATAACATTTGGAAACTGTTAACGTTCTCCAGATATACAGAAAATATATTTATATGGGAGTTATGCCACGCCGACTTTTTAGCAGATGTTGTGTATGGATAATCAAGTTATTTGAATAGTTTGCCAGATAAAAGGTAATCCATATTGTTTTGGTTGTGTTGTGCACCCAATGAATATACCCTGCAAATAATAGGACCAGTCCAAATACGCGTGTAAAGAGTAGCCCACAAGGGACTAGCACTAGTCCAAAAGTAACCCAAACGTATGGAAAAACATGGTCTATTTAACATTACGATGTCCTAGGGGAGGACCATATAACCCACTTTTGGACTACTAAGGAGTAGTTTTAAGACAAATCCATGATATACACAAGAGGATTAGTTTTGAAGTCGTTAAAAAACGAAAGCACGTCGTTAAAAAACGAAGACATGTCGTCTCACTACAAACACTTTTTAACAATGGCATGGTCCATGCTTGCATTACATCGCACCAGTCCATGGAGCAGTCCATTTTATCAAAATGGATCAGGTGGTCCAGTATTATTTGCAGACAGAAAAATTTCCGAAATCGATCCAGCCGTTTTCAGGTGATGCGATTATCAAACGCACTTAATTTAATTTTTATTTATATAGAACTAAAAAAAAACAGCTCCGAAAGTTTCTTTCATAAAATGAAGCGTAAATAATTTAAAGTGTACATTTTTTTTATTCTACTTTCTCTTATACATTTTTTTGTTTCAGTGTATGTTAAGAAAATTATCTGCAATAAGAAAACAAAAATAGATAAAATTACATAATTTGTCTGGGTTTTACACCTTGTAAAGTAAATTACATAAACTAACAGAAATCCCATTAAAAAAGAGCTCATAAAAAAGGTTTTTTTTTAGTTTAACAGCGAAATAAAATCTAATATACATTTGATAATTGCCATTAAGAGCAAAAAACAACAACAAAAAGTAAAAAAGTCATCTAAAAAAAGATATTACTAACATTAACATTGTAATGTGTGTTTTAAATTAAATTAGAAATTGCTATCGGTTACTGTTAAGTCTTATTGTTATTACAAAACAAAAATGTGTCAGCTGTTGTTTTGTATTTGAAACATTAAAAAAAATTTAATCATTGGAGTCAATATAAACTTTTAAATGAAATGGCAAAAAGGTAATTTTATTAGCAAATAACATTTACTACACTGCTAATTGGCATAAATTTTGAAGTAAAACTATTTTTTACTCTTAAACACGATAAATATAGCAATAGAAGCACACTCGAAAAGAATTTCATATAGTAAATAAAAAGTGTTATGCGCATAGGAATAGCTTATCCCATCAACAATAAATTTAAAGTGTTTTCATCAAGAATAAAAACTGGGAATTAAGCACGAATATTAAAATCTTTTGAAATTAAAATTTTGTATTCCCAAAAATTATTTTGATAGTAAATAAAAATAGTTTAGAAAAAAATAAAAACCCAATAAAAAATTTTTGCTGGAATTCCCTGACATTTGGCGTAACCATAGTTCAAGGTGTCGTTAAATTTTAAGGGCTGATGTTGAATGTGAACCACACCACAACGTCCAGTTTTTTTCTGCATTTCAATTGACATTTCTCAATTTCAGACTAACTCAATTCGAACCATGGAAAGATACACAATCGAGCAACGCGTTAGAGTTATTCAAGGGGGCAACTCTCTATTGCGATACGAAAGAAAATTGTAGCAAATCTAGCGATTGGTACTCTGCAATGCGTTTGCGCATGTGGCTTTCGCATCTTTTAATTTTTTTTTCTTTTCGTAAATCATCATTGTATTTTATTTTAATTTTCCAATTTCAAATATTTTTACACACTTTGGCATTTTATTACTGTAAATCCGCGCCATCTTTTATTTTTATTGCCACTTTCGCTTCATTTTCAGAAAATGTTGCAAAAGTGATAGAGAGTACAAAGTTGGCATTTAGTTTTCGCATCGAAATTGTTTTCGCATCGCAATTAGGGATGAAACGATACCTCTAATGTATCGATACTTTTACTCGATGTGCTATCGCTTGAAAAGTATCGATACCAACTTAGTATCGAAAAAAAAGTATCGATACTTACTTGTATCGGTACTTGTGTCGTTTGTATGATTAAGGAATAGAAAGCTGAATTTAAAAACTTTCTTATTAGTGTTTTAGTACTATCCCTGCATATAACGAGACTAGTCCATACATGCATGTAAAGAGTAGTCCATAAAGGAGTAGGCGTACTCCAAAACTACTCCAAATATATGGGTAAATGGTGGTCCATTTAACATTACGATGTCCTAGTAGGGGACCATATAACCCACCGAAGTAGTCCCTAATCTACTTCATGGAGTACTAAGGTGGGTTAGTTTTAAAAGTACTCCATGTTACTATAGTATGGAGTACACTTAAGCGGTAGTTTAAGCATTTTTCTTTTTAATTTTTTACTAATCAATCGCCTTTTATGGTGTGTACTGTAGTCTATTATTGCTATTATTAAATATATTTACTTGGTATTTTTAATTTTTTTACTTTATTCCACAAAGTTCACAAACTTTCACTTTTAAATAAACAATTAATAATGGACACCATCAGGGCTACTGCAAACTATAGAAAAGTATACATCATGCAGTTCAAATTAAATTTAAATTTCTTATAACATGGTCCATACTACAGTACATTGAACCATGTTGTAAGTAGTCCATTTAAGCTACAATGGACCACGTAGTCCAATGTTATCTGTAGGGATACAATAAAATAAGAACTACGACCTATAAGCATTTTTGTGCAAAACGCAAAGTGTAAAGATTGAGACCATTTAAGTTACCACCTAGTGCCAATTTCCTTTCGAAAAATCTTAGAATAGAACGTTCAGGATAACAACATTCATTCACCTTTTATTCCAGAAATCAACAATTTCACTATGTATTTATTTTAAATGTTAATATGCATTTTATTTTTAAATTGATAAATATATAACCCATTTTAAAGTAATATTGAAGTATAATGTATTAAAACTTATATTGTAAAAAGCTTCTAAAACAAATTAATGACGTCTGATAACACCATGCTAGTTGAAAAAACAGACAAGCCGGGCACATGGCGTTTTAACATAATTCGGGTACGCTGAATCCAGTGGTGTCCGCCGTTTTTTAGGTTGGCTATGGATTTCGATATATACCGTTATTTCGAAAATGGAGGAGGTTACAGAACATATGTTCGCATTACTCAAAAACGCCTTGGCTTATTGAAAAAACTAAAAAAACCAAAATTCCGCAATAAAATTATAAAATAACTTCTTTCTAATTGAGGTGGGTAATACATTATATCCCAGTAGGGGTGACTCCTGGGCATTTATGGGACTTTTTCTTCAATATATTTCTAGTCTGCATTGAACATTTTGTATGGGAGGTCCCTTAAGGAATAGAGATAGCGGGTAGGTATGTTAGAAATAAAAGATTGGGATGAAAAATAAAGTGGGGTCGGTAATACATTAGACCCATCTAGAGACATCCTAGGCGCTGCAAGAGCCAAGTTTAAGAATTTTATTAAACCGCCAACAATTAGGTTAAAACGCCAGGTGTCCAGCTTGTCTCAAAAAAAAATGTCAGTTTCTTGCACAGTGTAATTGATACCTTTTTTTTATTGCAAACATATGCTGCCGACGAAACCAATGTTCGCATTCAACACTTCTGGGTATCGTAAATAAATAGCTACATACTTATATGCTATATGACAATATTAAATTTATTTTATTTAAAATATATATGCAAGTATTAATTTAAATAAAATAAACTTAAACAAATATGTGTCCAAAGACCTTTGGACCCCATAAAGTTTTTAACACCTTTTCGCACAACTTGCATTTTGCGTGCGCAGTTCTATTATCATTAACATAGAAAAAAGGCCACACCTTCTGATTTTGTTTTCGTGGTACAAAATGCATTGCATGTAACATTTATTCATTTGTGAATTTTTTTGTAACCAGTTTAAAATTAGGTTAATGGCCAGTATGATTTGATATTAAATTTTTGAATTTTTACTTAGCCTATAATCTCGGGATTCGGGACTTAAATTTTTAGAATAATCCCGGGATTTCGGGATCGGCAACCCTAGTGTTTGCTGGTCAAACGGTTCCTTGATACCGTTACTGCTGCTCCAGCTGTGGTAAATAATCAAAAATGTAAGATTAATTTCAATAACAAAGTGAAACGATTACTCTTCAACCATACCGAGTATCTTTTAACCGATACTACTTGGTACTCGGCTGCTAAGTATCGATTACAAAAATACTTGGTACTTATATAAAAGTATCGAATATGTACTTGTATTTACTCGTATCGTTTCATCCCTAATCGCAATAGAGAGTAGACCCCCAGGCTTATTATGAAAATGGGCGGTCAAATAAAAATGCATATTGAAGAAAATCATCTTCAGTGATTAGGCACATTATCACCTCAGTGGATTCTTCAATAAGCAGAATTGCCGCATTTGAGCGAATGATTATCCAAAAGTGATTGTCGAAAAACTAATGCACCCACAAAAAGTGACTGTTTGGTGCGGTTTATGGGCTGGCGGCATCATCGGGCCGTATTTTTTCCAAGTGAGGCCGGTCAGGCAGTTGCTGTGAATGCTGTGTTGGAAGATATGGATGTGGACGATATGTGGTTTCAACAGGACGGTGCCACTTGCCACACAGCTCTTTTGCGCGACAAATTCAACGGTCGTTTTATCTCACATTGTGGCGATGTCAATTGGCCGCCAAGATCATGTGATTTGACACCGTTGGACTTCTTTCTTTGGGGTTATTTGAAAGAAAAGGTGTACGTTGATAAGCCAGCAACAATGCAAGAGCTAAAGGATGAGATAATTCGGCACATTAACGGCATAACCTCAATAATGCCTCAGCGTCATCGAAAATTTGGACAATCGGATGGAGGTGCGCTGCCGATATTTTGTTCCATACATAATTGAACCATACCAATATTATCATAATAAAAAGAAATGACAATACTTTCCTTAATAATTTGTGTTTTATTCAAAATCAACATCGGCCCTTAAAATTTAATCACCCTTTAGTAGATTTGAATAAGTGTGCGACATATTTTTTTATGATTTTTATTTTTCGAGTTACGGGGTGGTAAATGTTGCCGTTTTCTAAAAAAATTTTTTTTAAATTATTTTTTCGAACTAAAAAACAATCAAACAAAAAAAATTTTAAGTGATTCTTATAGAAAATCGATTGATCTTTAAATAAATAAAATTTATTTGACAAAAACAAAATTTTTTCATTTGCAAGACCGGAAATGACCAATTATTTAAGTACTCGTAAATGTGGTTATTGCAATGTTGAACCATAAAAGACAGGAAAGAACGAGTTTAAATTGAAATTTTTCTAACTTCGACGTAATTTTTTAATTTTGTTTTTCCCGAAACAAGCTTACGGCCAAATTATTATATTGTAAATCTTCCATTATGTGCTCCTCATAAGTTTAAAAGTTATGCAAATCCTGAATTTAGGCGCTTGTTTATTTAAAAAAAAAAAAAACTTTTTGCTAAATATTTTCTATAAATAATACATCGGCTTTATTTCTTATTTTTCTACCCAACGTTGTAAAAAATGTAAATGTTAATCTCTTAAGGCAAAAAGTGACAACAAATAAGGCAAAAACCTGCCATTGCAAGAGTATAAAGAACTATTTTTTTTTATAAAAAAAAATAAATGCTGAAATAAAAAAAAACAACTACAACAATAAAAAACGTATATAATTTTAACAAGCTTAATAATTAAAGAACTTAAAAACCATTTAAAACCAAGAAAGAAACAATAGATTATGAATTTCGATGGATAACACTGTGTGTAATTTTTTAAGTCATGGAAAAATAACCATATACGAACACCACTACGTGATTAAAGACCAAAAAAAAAAAGACCCGTGTCTTCCAGTTTTGCCCAAAGTCATGCACTTTTTTTGTTATGGGCCCCCAAAGATTTGGGGCCTTGGTGTAATTTTTGCAAAAAGTGATTATTTTCTCAGGAGCAAAAATTATGAATACATAAAATCAAAAAAAACTTTATCTTCAAGATCAAAATCGCAAAAAACTTTAAAAAATTCGATTTTTTACCCTTTTCCCCCTGTTCAGATCTATAGATAGCAAACCGTTCAAAATTCAAGGAAACAATCAACTACATAAATGTACCCAAGATCTCAATAAACAACTCTATTGAACATATGAACTTCCTATGAAGAATTCTTAGCACCGTTAAAGTGGCCGAAAAAGTGAAAATTTTCGCGAAAATTTAGTTCGAGAAAAAACATGTGATATTTAAAAATTTTCGGGAAATTTTTCACTTATGCGGCTACCTAAACGGTGTCAAGAATCGTTCCAAGGAAGTTCATATGCTCTAGAAAGTTGTTTATTGAAATCTCAGGTACATTTTTGTGGCTAATTGTTCCTTGAATTTTGAACGGTTTGCTACCTATAGACCTGAACAGGGGAAAAAAGGTAAAAAAATCGAATTTTCGGGAAATTTTTCACTCTTGCGGCTACCTAAACGGTGCTAAGAATCATTCCAAGGAAGCTTATATGTTCTTAAAAGTTGTTAACTGAGATCTTAGGTACATTTTTGTAGTTGATTGTTTCCTTGAATTTTAAACGGTTTGCTACCTATAGACCTGAACAGGGGAAAAAAATAAAAAAAATCGAATTTTTTAAAGTTTTTTGCGATCTTGATCTTGAAGATGATGTTTTTCTGATTTTATATGTTCACAATTTTTACTCTTTATGAGAAGGGCTACAACTTTATCTCGGAGGGTAATTCAACATTCCGCACGGTTTGCAAGATATGAGCCTGAAAAATAGATCACTTTTTTGCAAAAATTACACCGAGGCCCCAAATCTTTGGGGGGGGGGGTCCATAAAAAAAGTGCATGACTTTGGGCAAAACTGGGAGACACAGGTCCTTTTTTTGGTCTTTTATCACGTAGTGGTGTCCGTATATTGCTATTTTTTTCGTGTTGCACTGTGTTATTTATTAAATTGTTGCAACCAGTTGTTTTTCTTTTTATTTATTTTTTTTATTAAAAAAAATAAAATAAGCAAATCATAATAGTAGTGATGTTAATATGAAGTAAACAAACTTTTTATTCGAATACTTTCTTATCGTATAGTATTTAAAAAAGGTTCAAACAAAAGTTGTTATGATATCTTTCGGCAACATTTTGTTCAGAAACTAAAATAATATTTAGTTTTATTTAATAAGAATAATTTTAAAGTTCTACATACATATAGAACAAAAATTACAGTAGAATCCCGATAATTCGTTATCGCAAAGGACCGGCGATTTCTTACGAATAATAGGGGTTTTCGATTTAACGGGGTTAAAATAAATACGAATTAACGGGGTTTTTAAATTTATTGACTAAAACGATAAAAAAAACATGTTTAAAATAAAACATATAAAAATTATTCATGTAACAAACTGATCTTACGAAAATAAACACACACAAGCAAAAGCAAAAACCCACGCAAAAAATAGCGGTAAACAAAAAATCATTCTTTCTATGTTTCTGTTGTTTTTATTACAAATTATAAGTGGTAGTAAGCAAACAATTACGATTTATAAGAGGTATAAAAGATTTTATTTGAAAAAAAAAAAAATTACGAATTAGCGAGGGGACCTAAATGTATGGAAATTTTACGAATTAACGCGATTTTTCGAGGAACCGACAGTTTATTACGAATTATCGGGATATAATTGTATAAAAAAAAATTAAATATAGAATATCATGTGAACCGAATAGAAAACGCAGAGAAAAAATATGGTTGGGTATGGTTACGGTAACAACACTATGTTTAATGTAACAATATATTGTTGTCGTACACAAATAATTGTTATTTTAATTTTATATCAACAATATTATAGTTACTGTAAACATATCAATGTTTATCGCAATTATAAATTTGAGTATTGTTGACCGAAAAATAATTATTTTTCTAACAACTTAATTATGATAACTTTCTAAACATATTATATTTCTCACAACCATATCATGATATTTAATAGCCATAACATGATAACTTTCTATACATTTATCATATTATGTTAAAGATGCAATCAAACTATTTTTACTCTAATCATATTATGTTAGCGCCATTTGTAAAATAATTTTGAAGAAGTTGTGTCGTTTTTTTATTTGTGAGCGGTTAAACAATTAAAAGATAAAATTCCATAAAAAAATAAGTTTAAAGAAATTAAAAAATTAAAATATTAGCGGAGTTTTTTCAAGTATTAGTGATGTAATAGTGCAAATGCAAAATATCATAGTTTTTTTGTAAAATCCAACAACAAAACACTCAGAGATTTCGTTATATTTTATAAAAGTGCTACGATATTTCTGTGGTTTTCATGGGCAACCGCGTATGTCTTAAAACAAATTTTTCAGGAAAGCCGAAAAGCCATTCTAGATCAAATTATGGGCTAGGTATTGCACTTTTTAAACTTTGTAATTACGTTAAAAAATCGGAATTGATCCATCTTTTTTCAAAAAAATGTAAAGAGCGTTTAAATTTAGGCAACATGGCATCAACATCCCAAAATCGGAAAAATGGACAGACGCGGTTGCCCATGTAAACCACAGATTTTTCATTTGCTCTTTTGCAAGCCTTTTTTTGAACTCCGCTATTTGATTACCATTAAGAAAAATTGTAAAAAGCCACAAAATAAAAAATCGATGCAAAAATATTGTAATTTATTTTGTATTTTTATGACAGCAATGAAAGGTACTGTATCATAATATGATTGCTTCGAAATTTATTATGATTAACATGATGATAATATGATTACTTCTTAGCTTATCATGATTAGCATGACAATAATATGATTAATTTCTTAGCTTATTATGATTAACATGACAATAATTTGATTACTTCTTAACTTAGTATGATTAACAGAATAATAATATGATTAAGGGAAAAATATTATGATGTAATAGTACGAGTATATTTAGTCATAATATGATTCAATAATAATCCTAATATGGTGACTACAATCATAATTCTTATCATAATATGTAGCTCTTAGAATATGTTTACCACAACCATGTTTTTTCTTTGCGTGAAGTTTCATGCATCACTAGCAATAAAATGGCAGCAAAATATAAAGAAAGTTGCCATACTTAAACACAAAATCGCTACAAACAGTTAATAGTCAAAAAGCTGTTAATGTACGTTTATGAATAAAAATTTTTTTTAGGAGGTTTTTAAGACGAAAAGCGTTTGATAGTTATTACATACTTTAAGCTTAAAATAAGAACTTTTTATGAATATCTCTGAGTATCAATTAAATATTTTTTAAATTAACAACATTTTCTGCAATAATGTTGATTAATTTGATTTAATTTTTTATAAAAGCTACATACATACATATACACGTATACATATCGAGAAAACAAAATTGTTATAATTGTTATAATTGATAGTTATTTTATTTTAAGAAAAAAGTTTTTAACATACCACCGGAAAATGTTAAATAACGGAATAATTAACGTATTGGCGACCGTTAGCTGTGCCCTTTTCCTATCTCTCCGGCAACATAAAAATTTTCGCCAAAAGAAATGCTAAGTTTTTGAGAACAAGACGAGCCAACGGATAGCCTGTTCTATAAAAAAGCTTCGGTCTGCGATATTTGGCTGATAAGGCAAAACTTCTTATTCACTATTCTCTTAAAAGTTTTAAACTGATGCTGCCAACATTGTGGCCAAACGATGTCATGATATAATTATTCGCTGCATGTCTGCTCGTGGCAATTTGACCGGTTTTAGGCCAATGCTCCCTTCAAACCATTCCTTTATCTTTTAAGCCAAAAGCAAACTTTCCGTTGAATAACTACTTTGTTTAAAGACTATTTCCTTTTATGACTTATGCTGGTCATACACTATGCAAGCCTAGTGCTTAAATGTGGCACTGTGCACTCCGTTTCTGAAGTTTATGGCCGTGCTTTTTTCTATTAAGGGTGAAGTAAGTAAAAATAAACTCTACAGTAAACTTGTGTAGTGTACGTTTAAAATGTTTAATGTTGTCGCGTTTTAAAAGATATGACAACGTAACGTAAGCGCGCCAAAAAAATTCTAGAGAGAGTTCTAAAAATTTTGCAAAGCATCACCGGAATTATGGCGTACTTAAAGCCGCACTAGACTCATTAAAGTAGAATTCAATGAAAAACTAATGCAAATGCCACTGAAAAAGTTAAATAAGGTATAGATATATATTACTTTAATTACACTGGTTTACAGCCTAAAAATACCAAGAACGCCACATACCTAGGTAAATTAATTGGGACCTCCTGAACACGAAAAACGCTGTAATTTCTTTTTTCTAAGTACCGTTTTTTAGATAACGGTACTTTTGTGTTTTTCGGTGTATGGGCCCACTAAAACTCTTGTGAAGCTCAACCAAAAAGTCCGATAACTTCTCACTTGTATTGTGGTGTTGCTTGGCTACTTGCACGATCACAACACGAATAGCCTGTGTTTGTGTGTATTTGTAGTGTGTACATGTTTTGAGCTTGCTTTTTTGCGTTAAAATCATGGCTTACCAGCCAAAGGGCCCTGAGCACAACTGCAGCAAACCAAAATGTGCTAAACCGAACACTTCGTTGTATTTGTTTGGGATTTTTACAAAAAGCCAAAAACAATGATATGTTCTAATCTTTATGTTGAGTTAGCTTAGTACAGTATTTTTATTGTGATTAGACGTCAGAAACAGAGAAACGTTTTTTAATGTATTTACCATACAGAAACTATAAAGCGTTTGTGTTTTCTATATTTCCACCGTACATAACACTAAAGAGCAATTTATAATGTTTATTTTCTAACACTGATTTGAACGCTTCAAAATGACATATAAGATATTAAAGACACAAACCATGTGTGAACGATACGGTACGATTTATTGCTTTTAGAGCCTATTCTCGCTCAAATTCGTATGACATTGATTTCGCAGAACTAAGAATTGTAATACGGATTTCAGATTAAAATCTTACAAATCTATTGCACATGCTGCATATTAAAGTTATAAACCCGTAAATCACAATATTTTTTTGCCAGCGAAAAACTGACCTCCGATTAACATTAAAAAAAAAAATCAAAATAAAAAATTTAAATTTCGATCCATCAAACCATTGGATAAAGATTGATGTTTGAATATAGACTAGCATGCGCCGATTGGCGCAATCAGTAGAACGGCAAAGAATTCAGAGGATCGGAATATTTGTTTTCTCGAAACAAGTAAATTCGACCCGAGTTCCATTCCGTGTTCAGTCAAAATAAAATTGTCAAAAAAAAAATTTTTTTTAATTCTTTTCATGTTGTAAATTCCTTTCTTCACTAAAAATTATTTAATCAATATTTAATTTGATGATCTTAAGCCTACTTTTGATATAAAAAACTTCAATTAAAATAGAATAAAAATTTGTTTTGTTTGAAAATTAAAAAAAAATGTTCACCAATTTTATTGATTACAGTCCTTGCATACTTACGATTTGTATGCACATAAACAAACATAGTACAAGCTGCCTACAACTCTTTGCACAAATTTGTACAAACTTATTTCATGGAATGTAACCAGACGACTTAAAAATTCACAAACAAGTTGAAAACACTCAACCATGCACTCAAATTCTCTTCCATCATCCATCACTTTTAAAGCGTCATCATTCTTTCATTATTTTGCTCAACAACAATTTATTCATTGAATAAGTGAATGTATGAATAATGTTTGAAGCATTAATTTCTGGGCGTTTGTTGCTGTTGTTGAAACAAGTACCGAAAATCGTAAAAGAAATGAACACAATAGAAAATAAAACTTAAAAAACAAAAATTATTAATTTTTCTTCTACAGCAACATTTTCATAGACATACTTTTATGCATGTTTTTCATTATAGCCAATATGTTTTTTTTTTTGTTGTATTTTTATGTTTCTGTCTTATACATACATACATACATACATACATACATACATAAGTATGAATGTTCGTATGTTTGTATTGTATTTATTTGTTTTCCTCCTCCAAGCTGTTTTCTTATTTATAAGCTTATGATAATGACGACAATGATGATGCGGTTGATGATAATAATGCCTTTTTTATGTCATACATACAATAACATTCAGCTGCAAACAGATTGTGTAAGAGAGGGACTTATTGTGCCCTAAAGAATCCTGCAACGAATATGTGATAAAAATGTTAAAAACATTCACATTATTTTCGCCTAAAACCAAAGAAATTTTTTTTAAGGGGAAATATGGATTTGACTTGACATTTGTTTATAAATTAATGACTTCCTACGATTTGAAAGTATGATTTTGACATGATATCCTTCCAACCAAAAGCATATTCACAAAAGGTATTATTTAATTGCAAAACTTTAGATATATTTTTAAATAAAAATGTCGTTATACTAAACCTAAATTGTTGAAAAATAAAATTGCCCTTTTTTATCACAAGTTTACGATACTTAAATCATAAAATGTTTATTCGAGCGCATTTTGAAACGAAAAATATAATTTGATGGTGTTTTCTTTTCTGAAAAAAATGTCAAATGTATGTTACCATCCGCGGAGGTTTATGTTACATTCTAAAAAAAATACACACAATTGTAAAAATTTGTCGTTTTGCATTCTAAATATTTTGCACTAATAAATGGTAAATATCTTCCATATCTTACCACAGTTGTTCCGGGTGAATAATGTTTTTTTTTTTTTTTTGTAGCTGCGTTAAGTACTTTTTTATTCAAGCGGGTATTTTGCTTGTGTTTGCGTACAATTGTGAATAGTGTGAAAGTGTCATTAACTGAAATGGATATTAAAGTTGTTGTTTCACTTTTATTTTTTTTTAAATTATATTTTTTTTAGAAGAAAAATTTTAAACATTTACGAGGCATCATTTTTTTTAGAAAAGGAAACACCATTAGGCTTTCGCCCAAGTCAGACACATTAAACAGCGTATAAAGTCCACTTCTGCGTATAATATCGTAACGGATCACTGCAGAATTCGTAACGTTAACATTTTACTTGAAAAATGTGCTAACTTGTATAACAATGTTACCTTTAACAATTCCGTTACAAATCTATGTCAAAGTGTGTCAAAAAACGGGGTTGGAATTAAGAGTGGATTCTGGTACATTAAAAGGGTGTAGAATAAGATGAAATGAGTTAGATTTCTGATAAAAATGTATTTACTCCATAAAAACGTACAAAACGAACTTGGGAAAATCGATAAAAATGAAAAAAATATTAAAATTTTACTTTTTCAATGCGGTTCTCTCAAAACTTCATTTTGCCACACTAGGTCCCTTTTCTCGGAGAAGGTCACATATGTATATAAAAACGTTTGTGCCGTGTATGTGCTCCTAAAACTCAAGAACCGCACCGATTGACACCAAACTTGGACAGTACATTATGTTAGTCGGGAGCCAGGTTTCTCATAAGTTTAATTACGATAGGTGGCGCTGTTAACGTGATATTTTTTTGTTTATTTATATTACGATTATTCATCTCAGACCCCATAAAGTATATATATATACTCTGGGTCCTTGAGTAATTCTAAGTCGATTAAGCCATGTCCGTCTGTTGAAAATACGCTTACTTTCGAAAAACTCAAAAGAAATAAACAAACTTGGTGTCAAATTGCTTGTAGTTATCCTAAGCAGTTTCGGATTGAAATCCAGCAAAATCCGTTCATTAGGATCAGATCTATGAATCAAAATGGATCATTTTGTTACAAAACTAACATGAATGGTGGAGTAATGCACAGAATGATATAAGATTTTGCAAATGTTCGTTTTATTCGACTGGAAATCACGCTGTAAAATTTCGGGAAGTTCCGTCCATAATTTACCCTAGGCCTTTGATAATGTTGACCATGTTGTTTTAATACAAAAACTTGAAAAAATGATAAATTTTTCTCCTACGTCTTCGAAACTTATGCGATCATACCTTACTGGGCGACATCAGTGTGCAGAAACCAATCCGTCGTTAACATCCGCCTTTCTCCCAGTCACTAGAGGAGTACCGCAGGGCTCAATTCTTGGACCTTTACTTTTTTCAATTTATACTAACGACTTGCCAGATCAGTTGCAACACTGCAATATCAGAATGTATGCAGATGATGTTCAACTGCATATTAGTAATAAAAAAAGAAACTTTGTGGATAAGTTACACGAGGACTTACAAAGTATTTCACTGTGGGCTTCTACAAATGGCTTAAGCCTTAAACCAAACAAATCAAAGTGCATCCTATTACATAAAAGAACACAGCGCGCCATTGAAATACCCCAAGTCTACGTTAATAACCACCGAATAGAAGCAGTGAATAGAGCTAAGAACTTAGGAGTTATCTTCAATAGCACGTTAACCTGGGCAGATCATGTCACACATGCCTGTGGAAAAACATTCTCTATGCTGCGTACTCTATGGCCCACACAATACTGTACACCACTCAAAATCAGGCTGCTGCTTGCAAAAACTTTCTTAATACCCACCTTAACTTATGCTTGTGAAGTTTTTTTAAGTTGTGATGCAACAAGTAAAGCGAGACTTAATGTAACGTTCAACAACATAACTAGATACGTATATGGACTTAAGCTTTACGGAAATAGTGAACATATCACCTTCTACGCAGCGAAGATTCTCGGCGTACTGTTCCATGATCATATGAAAATACGAACATTGGTATTCTTGCATAAAATCATATCAACTCACGTACCTGATTACCTTTATAGCCGGCTTAGTTTTAGTCGATTTGGCAGAAACAGAACTTTAATACAACTGAGACACCATACGCTTATATCAAATTGACAGTGCAATACGTCTTTGGAATACTATTCCTCCAATCATTAGGGAAACCAGCAACGCACAACTTTTTAAAAAAAAAATTATCAATTTTTATTGTAACTAAAACTCTATGCACATTTTATGTACATACCTGCTCAGTAGTTATAACTTAATTAAAATAATTTTTATTAAATCTTAAAGTATTATTTTTTATTATGCTTAACTGTTAAACAAATAACTATGTCCGCTCTTCTATTAGTATAAAAAACTTTTGTTTTGTTATAGAAGCTACCAACTTATAAATAAATAAATAGGCCTCATATACGTCCTATTCCCGGAAAACAGTATAGTTCGCCTAAAACCCTAATGAACAATGCTATCATAACAAAATATGGCTCGTCACAGTTTAATAGGACAAGAAAAGACACTGTTAAGTTTCGTGAAGATTGGTCCATAATTCAGACCTAGACCTAGACCCCATATAAACCCTACTCCCGGAAAACAGCTTAGTACGCCTAAAACTTAAAAAATAATGCTATCATAGCAAAATTTGGTCCATGTCTGTTTTTATAAAGATTATAATAATAAATGGACAACATACAGATGTTTCTCTTAAAAGATTCGAACTGTCAATGGAAGGTATCAAAGATTCGGCATAGCCGAATATAGCACTCTAACTTGTTTATTTTTATTTCGAAAATCCCAAGCATCGCCGGGACCAAACAGCTAGTTTTGTTATAAAAAGTAAAAAAAAAAAAAAAAAAATAAATAAAAATAGGTATAGAATTAAACAAATATCAATAAGTACACTGATGGAAAAGGCGGCATAACAATCAGTGTGTACTGGAAATCGAAAATGCAAAACGCAAGAATTTGGAAGTTGTTTTTTATACACTTTTAATAAAGTTTTTATAATTTTTGTTATAATATTCTGTTCAATACAATAATATTTGTATAATATTCGTCATAAAATTCTTTTGTTACACAAATCAAATTGAAACAAGTTAGAGTGCTATATTCGGCTGTGCCGAATCTTTGATACCCTCCACCGACAGTTCGAATGTTTAAGGAGTAATATTTGTATGATGTTATTAGTATCTTTAACTGAGACGATTTGTTATTAATTATGGTTTTAGGTGTACTAAACTGTTTTCCGGGAGTAGGGTTTCTATTGGGCCTAGGGTAAATTATGTACCGATCTTCACGAAATTTCACAGTATCATTTTTAGTCCTATAAAACTGCGACGAGCCAAAATTTGTTATGATTGCATTATATTTTACGGTTTTAGGCGTACTAAACTGTTTTCCAGTAGTAGGGTTTATATGGGGCCTAAGGTAAATTATGGACCGACCGACCGTCACGAAATTTCACAGTGTTATTTCTAGTCCTAAAAAACTGTGACGTACCAAATTTTGTTACGCTACCGTTATTTTTTACGGTTTTAGGCGTACTAAACTGTTTCCGGGAGTAGGCTTAGGGTAAATTATGTACGCTGTTAAAACAAATAAAACAAATGTTAGCAAAATCTTATCTCATTCCGTGCCTTGTTCCAGCATTTATGTTATTTTTTGTAACAAAATTATCAATTTTTTTAGGTGGTGGTTCCACATTTTGATTCATAGCTCTGGTCCTGCTGAACCGATTTTGCTGGATTTCAATCCCAAACTGCTTAGGATAACTACAAGCAATTTGGCATCAAGTTTGTTCAATTCTTTTAGTTGTTCGAAAGTGAGCGTGTTTTCAACAGACGGACAGACGGACAGACAGACGGTCATGGCTAAATCGACTTAGAATTACTCAAGGACCCAGAATTTATATACTTTATGGGGTCTGAAATGAATAACAAAAAAGTTTCACACGGAATGACAAACTTAATATACCCTCTTCACAACTAATTGCGGTGGAGGGTATAAAAAGACGTTTCAAACTCAGCGATGACTCATTAACATCGGAGAAAGGACTCATTGGGCTCAATTAAATGAAAAACTGTCATTAAATTGAGTCGTTGGGATTGACTTAAGTCAGAGTGAGAGAATATATTATTATTAATCACCTGTTAACCATGTTAGTTTCACATTTGTTGTATTCCGCCCTTTGTTTACAGAAGAACTCTCAATTTTAAGACACCAGCAGCATGCCCGATATGGTTTTCGTAATCGTTATACTTTGAAAATTTTAAGTATTTAACTAAATAATTTTAACAAATAGGATATGGGAATTTTTGCTTCTTTTATTTTTCTTTTTAAACACGAAAATAATGTATGTTTTGCTGCTTTTTTGCAAACACACCTTTATGCTTTATTCTACAATTTACAAAAAGCCATCAATGCGATGCCTCCTGTGCAGGTTTTAAAAATGTGTCTTAAAACAAAAATAGTGGATAAACTGATTACATCATTCCTAAAACATATTTTAAATGCATTTAAACATTACTTGGTTTTGTATCTAGCTATAGTCATACTTTACCTGTTACTAATACACAAAATGTGGCATTGAATTGGTGTCAATGTACTGATAGCATAGATGACGCAAAGAAAATGACAAAATTTTAAGATGACGTTTGTCTTTGGATTGATGTCACTTTTTGCCTCATTGATGCCATTTGTAATAACATTGATGTCACAATATGAAGATGCATTTTTCTATCAGCATAGACCATAGATTTGGGTTTTACTTTTCTTTCTTATAGATGTTGGTTTTATTCTGATAATAAATCGAATTTAAAATTTTATCAGGATTATGATAATGTTTTGGTAAAGTCGTGGCTTTTCTACAACTGCGTTACAGAACAGGATACAGGATTAAGAGCCTTGATTAAAACCCAATTTAAAATTTTTGGATTTAACCGATAGAAAGTACTGCCAAAAGGCGTTTAAAAAAAGCAAGGCGACTTAAAAATTTTAACTTTGCAGAAATAGAATATGATCATTAGGGATGCGATTTCCATGCAAATGCATGTTTTTTGTCGATAGTCTACAAACAATGTCGACCAATTATCTTTCCGAATCATTAAATTTGCATTAAAATGGCATCGATTCGTTTTTGCATATTTTGGTGAATATGTATATTTTTGCATATTTTGGTTTTAAATGCATTTTTTTAGATTTTTGAGGGATTTTTTAATTTCCATATTATAAAAAAGTTCTTAAAAAAATGTTTCAATACCAAAATATTCTTAAATATGTAATGAATAAATTCTTCTGGAGGTTTGCTTTAAATACAAGATTTTCCAGATTTTGACCAAAGATGCTTCTGCCGAACATCGTTAAGGCTTCCAATGGGCTACAAATTACTTGCTTGGCACACGGGTTATACCGCGTTTCAGAGAATTTAGAAGTCAATTCGATAATATTGCAATTTTTAATGAAATGTATCCCTTGATTCACCTTCCACCGCAGCCAGTAGTAGCAAAATGGGGGCCTGGCTAGATGCTTTAGAACTCTATTCAAAACAACTTCTAGTAATTTAAGAATGTTTGAAGATCTTGTTCATACCGATGGAAAAGAAATATTAAACTTAAATAACATTAGAAGTCAATTAGCATATGTATTTTCCAATTACGGATATATTGATAAAACAATAACTAATTAGGAGGGATTTAGTTCACTTAATACTCAAGTCAAATTAATTTATATTGCAACAAGTAAAATTAACAATGTGGAAGAAAGAATAGGTCGAAAAATTAAAAAAGTCCAAACGTTTTACAAAAAAAAAATTAAGGATTTAAAAAAATAACATAAATATCAAATATTTTTGATCAGATCTAGAAACAGAATGGGATCTTCAAGTACAAGACAAAGTTTTAGTTTTACTTTTAATAAAACAGTACTTATTTATTTAAAAAAATAAAAATTAAAATTAGTTATTTAAGTTTTTAAAGATATTTGATTAACAATAGACTGAATTTTATATATTTTTGTTTTTAGTAAAATTAAAAAACGATTTTTTATGTACTTTTTTAAAGTTCTTGTGCATATTTTTTATTTGTTAGTGCATATATTAGATTTTATTAGTGCATAATTTATGCGGATGTTTTAAATTCTTTTTTAGGGCATGAAAATCTCATCCCTATTGATCATAAATTAATTAATTCCATCTGCAAGCCTTCATTCATGCCAAGGGCTGTCACACAAAACATTGATCGTCCTACGATCAAAGGTCCCTCATTAATTTATATTGTATCAGTAGTACCTACATATAGCCACCTAAAATACAAAACAACGTATCATCAAAAAATTCAAAATTTACTTTTTTAGAACCCTGCGATAAAAAATGACGACTTTATTAAAGAAATTCAAACGCCAAGTACACCTTGTTGCTATGGATTTTGTAAAGTTTTTTGCTTCCCTGTGAACTTATAAAAAGTGTTGTAATATCGGAATATGTTCGTATAAATAAGCTATTTTTAAATCCGGCAAAGACGAAGCTTATAAGATTTAAACCACACTTTGGTTTTAGTAATGATTTTAGTATTTTTGTTGACGGGAATATAGTTCGGGAGGTTTCTTCTGTTAAATATTTGGGTATATGTTTTCAGGGAAATCTTATGTGGGATCAGCATATTAGGAATCTTAAGGTAAAACTTTCTCCTGCGTTGGGCTTAATGTATAAGTTTAGAAACAAGTTTGATAAAAAAACCAAATTTTTAATTTATCAGGCTTTGATTCAAAGCCATTGTAATTACCTTGCATTAATATATGGATTCAAAAAAACTACTGAGTTTAAATTTCAGAGAATGCAGAATAAAGCATTAAAAAGTGTAGCTAATTTGCCTAGCCGGTTTTCAACTCTTAGTTTATACAGGGAGGTTTTTCCCACTGTCTTGCCAATATATGGACTTTATAAGTTTCAGTTGTTACTGTACATGTTTAAATGTCTTAAGTGTATTGGGCATCATACCATACAATTCACTCGTAATCAGGATACTTTTAATACAAGAAATCGTGATCATTTAAGAAAAATCTTTTGCCAATCTGAAACTCTGGTTGTAGAGAATATAACAACTTGCCCTATAATATTAAACAAGCCTCCAGCCTATCGCAGTTTAAATTTAACTTAAAAAATTTTTTATCTCAACATATTGATGAGCTTCTGATATAACGTTAATTGGTATGTTTGAAATCTTATATATAAATACGGAAGCAATTTTTTTATCGTTGATTTTTAAGTATCTTAACGTCCACCGATTTTAATGAACTATATATCGTTTTAAAGGTATTTTTGTGTAGAAATGCACAATATACATTTTCTTTCTAAATTTTGAGGATTAAATGGTTTTAAAAGCGTTTTAAATTGGTTTGCAAACACACGCACATACATGTATAAAAAGAAGTTGTGTGTTTTGTTATTCTCCCAAAATGTGTTTTTTTCTTGCATTATACTGGCAAACACACATGTGCACACATGTATAAAAGACGGTGTGCTCCATGGTGGAATAAACAGGTGGCAGCACTAAGCCGGATGACGATTTTTTGCTCTTGCATTGTTTGTCTAGGTTTATGTCAAAGTTTTGTTTATGTTTACAAAAATACCACGTTTTGTGCTGTGATTATTGTATTTTATTAAAGTTTTTGATCATTTTAAATTAATATAAATAAGATATTGACCATAATTGAATGAAAGTTGGCTAAAAATGTATTTATTTCATCACGTTTAGCGGCACGCTTTGATTTTTGTTTAAACTATTTTTTGACGTAAATGGTGATGTAATTTCCATTTTTGTTGTAATGTTGTATTTGTTGCCGTAACGATGCCACCTGCTTATTCCACCATGGGTGTGCTCTATGTGTTATTATACTTGCAAACACACATGTACACAAATGTATAAACGACGGTAATGCTCTTTGTTGTTCTCCCAAAATGTTTTTGTTTTCATTTTGCACTTGCAAACAGGGTTGTCAGATTGATTTTGACTTTTTTCGCCAAATTCAATATCAAAAATCGCCAAAATCGCCAAAGCCTTTGTTTACAAGTTTTTGACAATAAAATACATATTTTTTAAATTATTAAAAATATATTTTATAAATCCTAAAAACTAAATTAGTTCTGTATCGCTTAAATACGCCAAAAATTCAAAAAAGTCGCCATAATATACATATATTTATAGTAGTCTACTTAAAGCAACAAAAAAAGATTTTTTGCGCCTAGTACTAAATGCACTATATACAATAGTTGCAGTTTTATTATATATCTAATACGCTTAAACGTCAAAACTCGCTATTTGTCTTCTAATTTGGAATACATTGTGAGGGTATAACATTTATTCATGAAGAACAAAAGAAGTGCAACATGTACTATTCCCATTCACTATTGAAATCACAAAAGCTTTTTTCATAATTGTGATTTTAAAAGTGGACGCTGATTTAAAATTACTTGCTTATTTGTTTTCATCATTTTTAACTAAGTTAAAACTATTGTGGTTTTCAAAACACCCATTAATCACAATTGTGATTTCAAAATCACAAGTGATTTGAAATCTTGTGATTTACAGAACATGCCTGTATATGGAGTTTATAGTTTCAACACAGGCATTACTAGTAGTAGTAACCGCATATTAAGGACAGCCAAAGTAAAGTCCTTGAAATTTTACGTACCTGCCGTATCCTTGTAACTTTAAAGTGCTGGTCTAAACTTATTTAGTTATCTTTCCAATTAACCAACGCTTATTTTTTTGTGTTTCATAAACGTCCAAAGGTATGATAGGATTCATAAAAATCTTTAAAATATCACTAACAACAACATATTTTATCTGTGATAATAAATTGACACATACATATACATAAGTATAATGTGAAAATGTTTATAGACTTAAGACATATTAGTGTTTTAAGGAATTCTATTAATTGATTTTTTCAAGAGCAATTTTATATATAAAAAGCACTTTTCTAGAAGATTTTCATTAACGTCATCAGCTATTTGAACATACATATCATACATATGATTGCCTGAAATTTCATTCATAAAAATACGAGAATTAAAATAATAATATTTCTAAGTATTGAATTTAACGAATTCCAAAACAAATTCATAGGTCATCAAAAATAGCCAGTTGGCGATTTTAACTATTTTATAAATCGCCAAAAAATCGCCATGTCGCCATGTCGCCAAATCAAAAATTAGGTCGCCAAAAACTTTTGAAAATCGCCGCGTTTGGCGAGAAATCGCCACATCTGACAACCCTGCTTGCAAACACACATGTATAAACGTATTAGGACAGGGTTACCTTAGACATTTTAAAAAATTAAGTCGCGCAAAAACGCCGTTTAGAAAAATAAAAAACGGAAACTTTTTTAATGACTTTTAACGAAGATCTGTGTTTCTATTTTTTACTTTGATAACATTTCATGAAAATCTTATAAATAAATTACGGGGATAGGTATGCACAATATATTTTTTTTTCTAAATTTTTGGAATAAAAGTGTTTTAAAAGCATTTAAATTTATCCTATAGACACACGTACAAAGATAGGTGAATAGTGAATTTAGCCGTTCTCTTAAAATGTGTACGATTTTATTGTACAACGCACAGGTTCTCTCAAAAGTAAATGTGAAGTGGTCGAATTTCGGCCACCGGGCGATCCTAGTACATATAAATTTGTAAATTAAAATTTATTATAAATATATTGAAATTCTTTTGTTTAAATTTTGCCAACAAGCCTCTCTAATGCCAATCTGGCGCTGAGGTGAAATTGTAATATTGTTATATTTTATAATAAAATTTGAAATAAATAAAAAAAAAAAAAAAAAAAAAAAAAAAAATTCAGTAGCCAAATGTCAAAACACTGTTAAGTAAGTTGTGTTTTGCTTAATAAACACACTTGTTACAGTGTCGCATTTTAATTTTACTCAATATTTATAACAATTTCGTATTAATTGAGCAATAACTAAATTGCAATTTTGTATGTATAATTGAGCTCAATAATGGCATTTGTTGCGTAAAACTTAATTAAGGTGCATATCTGAACACGGTATTACGTTATTTTGTATTTTAGTATTTAAAAACAAATTCTTGACATCAAAATTCCGCATATTCTCCTGTTGTTTTTTAATCTTATTTGTTAATCTCAATTTTTTTCATTTAAAGTCATATATTTACAAACAAATAACGGTAAATCTTGGTTCACACTATTAAATTTTTTTTTCAGAAGGTCTTCTTGGTGAGAAAGAAGAGAAAAATTGAATGATCTCCTTCTCTCTTGCCAATTCACTCAGATTTTCTAAAAAAAATAAAACTTTCATAGTGTGAACCAAGACTTTTCGTTATTTGCTTGTAAATATTTGACTTTAAATGATTTACAAAGTAAAACGAAATTGTAAAAATTAAACAAATGCTGTTCTTTTTTTAATTATGAAAAGCAAAATTAAACTATTTTTACCATGTAAAAACAAATTCCTTGACATATTGGCCCTTAACAGATCCGAATGGAAGTAATTTGTTATGGCTTTATAAATCAATAAGTATCGGGTGATTTGTTAGCTATTATCTTTTTGGCAGCACTGGTTTAAACAGCTGACTCACGTTTCGTGTTTTGTTTCACTGTCAAACATTTTCAGTTTGGTCTATAATTTAACCATAAATAGTCTTCAAAACGAACAACGCTTGCAAATTATTGAATTTTATTATCAAAATGCGTGCTCTGTTAAGAAAGTTCATCGCGCGCTTCTTCCATTTTATGGTCAGCTCATTTTTGGCTCAATAGGTATGTTAATAAGCAGAATGGTCGATTTTGGAGTGAAGATCATCCAGAAGCATTGCAAGAGCTACCAATGCATCCAGAAAAAGTCACAGTTTGCTGCGGTTTATGGGCTGGTGGCATCATTGGACCGTACTTCTCCGATGCGAATCGTAACGTAACTGTGAATGGTGAGCGCTACCGTGAGATGATATCCAACTTTTTTTTGCCCAAAATGCAAGAGCTTGACTTGCATGACATGTGGTTTCAACAAGACGGTGCCACATGCCCCACAGCACGCTTTATAATGGACTTATTGAGAGGCGAGTTCGGTGAACATTTTATTTCACGTTCGGGACCGGTCAATTGGCCGCCTAGATCGTGCGATTTAACGCCTTTAGACTATATTTTGTGGGGCCATATTAAAGCTCATGTCTATACACACATGCCCGCTTCAATTGACGCATTGGAAGACAACATTAAAGCATTTATTCATGAGATACCGGCCGATATGCTGGAAAGAGTATGCCAAAATTGGACAAAGCTGATGGACCATTTGAGGTGCAGTCACGGCCAACATTTGCATGAAATAATCTTCAAACATTAAATTATATGGACCGTACTATTGATTCAAATAAAGATTTCGTGCATTTTTCTGAATTTTATGTGTTTTTTTTAAACTTTCCTATAGCTCTTAAAAAATCAACCATTAATAAGTAGATCTTAATATTATTATTATTTTATGTATTTAAAAGCCATTTTGAAGCATACGATAAACATATCGTCGGCTTTATATGCAAAGCTTCCAACTCACTCTCAGCACATTTTTCAGGGGAGATAAAAAACTTTTTATATTTTTTTTATATTTGCATCTTGAGAGGAAAACGTAAGAAAATAATTTTGACAATCTCTCCTCCTTTCGTAAGAAATAGGTTTTTGTACAATTTCTACATTCATTCTTCATATCGTCGGCTTAATATGCAAACCTGCTAAATCCACTTTTTAAGTACATAAATTGAGATTTGGATTCCGTGTGGTAAAGAAACATACCAATCGTCGACCAGCATGAAGTTTTTCTTCAATTTGAGTCTTGAAGTGTGTAAAGCCAACTATATTTTTGGTTTTCCTCTCAAGATGCAAATATGAAATATAAAAAGTTTTTTATCTCCCCTCAAAAATGTGCTGAGAGGGAGTCAACGATATGTTTATCGTATACTATAAAATGGGTTTTAAATAAAATAATAATAATATTTTTTTTAAATAAATTTATTCCTCCAAGGAGAATATTTATTTATGTATCCGCAATATGTTTCAAATATTATTTATGCTTATCTTCTTTTAATAAAACATTTTTCTTATAATATTTTGTGGTTATTTCTTCCATTTCATACCACCAGAACTTTTTATGTATTTCTTTTTTTCTTATTTCACTCGCATTTTATTTATAAAAGAAAAAGACAAAATAAAACTGGTGGTGACTTTGAAAAGATTTTGCTTTGACAGTCTTTTCGCCGTTTATTTTCTTTTTATTATTATTTTTTTTAATAAATATTATCCATATTTTATTTCTTTAAACATGTTTTGTAACGAAACTTATTTATCTAAAGTAAAATAAAAAAAAACACAACAGCAACTCGTTGCTTTAAGAAACAAGTTGATTCCCTTTTGTATTAACCTTGAAATATTTCCAGGGGTTTGAATTATTTTTCTTTTACTTATGTAGATTTTAAAGAAAATCTAAAATAAATAGAAATATTACATTAAAATTTATTTATGTAAGCAAATAAGTTTTTTTTTTTTTTTTAAATAAATAATGTATAATTTTTCCCCCTCTTTTCAGGTACGTACATTTGACGAATGAATTTAGTTTAATGGTCCTAATCCAGAGGTGAGATAAGAAGTAACTGCAAAAACTCATGTTCATTGTAGTCTCACTACAGCACTTTTATTGTAGAAAATTATTGGTTCAAATGAATAAAGAAAAGCGTGACAAAGCTTACCTTCAGTGTTGTCAGATATTTTTGAACTATTTCGCTGTACCGCATATCAAAAATCGCCAACAGTCAATTATGTTCAGTTTTTTTTTTTAATTAATTCCACGAAAAGTTAAGGTGCAATATTGTCGGGATATTTTTGGTCTATTAAAAAAAAAAATATGAGTGTAAAACAGCATATGGTAGGGTGGGTAGACACAAAGGGCTAAATTTTAAGGGCCGATGTTGAATGTAAACTACACCTAACTATCACGAGACGGAAGATTTTGGGATTTTTTTGTCTCTTTCTAAGAAAGCAGCCCTTTTGCATTTCTCTTTTCATCATCTTCTATGCCGCAATACAATGAACACAAATTTATTTTGTTAAGATGTATTTGCAAAACTGTTGTAAAAATTAACTTTTAAGTTCACCACAACACGAGTAAATAATATTAAAGTAATTAAATAACCAAATTTTTAATATTTTTAATTAGGCTTAAGTTCATGAAATTTAATTTTCATTAAATTATTCTTATGAAGAAAGGAATTTTACAACATGAAAATTAATTAAATTTGTTATTGATAATCCATCTGAGGAGATCGAGTGGTTGCGATCGAAACATGTCATGGTAACCTGCCGGCCAGGGTTCGAGCCCGAGCCACGTCAAGAATGAAAGATTATCAATAACAAATTTCATTAATTTTCATGTTGTAAAATTCCTTTCTTCATAAGAATAATTTAATGAAAATTAAATTTCATGAACTTAAGCCTAATTAAAAATATTAAAAATTTGGATTAAAAACCATAAATAGTTCAACAAAATAACCACAATACTAATTATTGTAATTAAATAACTTTATAAAACAAAACAATATTACTAAATACTTTTTTTTGCACAAAAAACAATGTTTGCTGAACTAATGCATTTGTTTAACGTGGTTTGTGTTTTGTTATTTTTGTCTTTTACACCTTGCCACTTCACTACCAAAAAAGCTTTCTGTCTCTTTCTTCGAAAGCTGCCCTCGCAACTGATTTGGGCCTTTTTCACACCTCACTTTTTACTTTTTACAGTTCTGTGTATTCTGTGCCTAAACGTCAAGTTTTTTTCTGCATTTCATTTGACATTTCTCAATTTCAGACTAACTCAATTTGAAAAATGGAAAGATACACAATCGAGCAACGCGTCAAAGTTATTCAGGCTTGTTTTGAAAATGGGCGTTCAAATCAAAATGCATATCGTGCATTTCATGATTTTTTCGGTCAATTTAATCGTCCAAATGTGCGTACAATCGGAAAAATCGTGGAAGAATTTGAGCAAACCAGGTCTGAAGGTGATGTGAAAACACCATTGCATGCTCGTACTGCAGAAAATATAGCGCGTTAGTGTGGCTGAAAAGCCGTACACCTCAACTCGTCGTCGTGCCTAACAATTGCACCTCTCACGCTCGTCGTTATTTATGCATAAAGACTTGCATTAACAAGCTTACAAGGTGCAATTTACTCAAGAACTAAAGCCTCTTGACCATTCCAAACGTCGTCAATGGTCAGAAGGGTGGCAAGAAATGGCAACAGTGGATGATACATTTTCCAAGAAAATCATCATCAGTGATGAGACACATTTTCACCTCGTTGGATTCGTCAATAAGCAGAAGTGTTGTTCGAAAAACCAATGCACCCATAAAGAGTGACCGTTTGGTGCGGCTTATAGGCTGGCGGTAATGAGGCCGATCAGGCAGTTAGTGTGAATGGTGTTCGCTATCGTGGGATGATAACGAACTTTTTATGGCCCGAATTGGAAGATATGGATGTAGACGATATGTGGTTTCAACACTTTCCACACAGCTAACGAAACAATGGCTCTTTTGTGCGACAAATTCATTGGCTGCGTTATCTCACGGGGCGATGTCAATTGGCCACCGTTGGACTTCTTTCTTTGGGGTTATTTGAAAGAAAAGGTTTACGTCGATAAGCCAGAAACAATTCAAGAGCATAGTAACGGCATAGAACCTCAATAATGCGTTAGCGTCATCGAAAATTTGGACCATCCGATATTTTGTTCCACACATAATTGAACCATACCAATATTATCATAAAAAAACTAAATGACAATAATTTCCTAAATAATTTGTGTTTTATTCAAAACCAACATCGGCCCTTAAAATTTAAACTCCCTTTATATAGGTCCTGAACATTAACTCCTTCGCGTATTTCGAATTTTGTTCAATGTTTTGTTTATTTATTTATTTAATAAGAGTAATAGTAACGTAGGCCTTCAGCTCGTTGTAGTAAAACAGACCAGAGTCTCTGGCGGGAATCGAACCCGCTCACTACCAACTAGCCTACAGGGGCACCCAGTTTTTTAATGTTATTTTATTTAAATTATTTTTTTTTTTGTGTGATCGACTTAGAAAATTAATTTTCTGCTACCTTAATTAAACTATTTTACCAATGGTTTAGTCTACCTATAACTAAGGAAGAAAGTACTCCCCTCATTTTCCCTTAGCAAGGCCGGGTTCATTGGTAGAATATTTTCCTAAGTGGTAGGACAAGTTCGACCGTTACATAAAAAATCAAATTGTGTTTGGCGAAAAAAAGCTATTTAGTAAAATATTTAAGTCAAAAATCCGCAAAAACTGAAAAAAATCGCCAAAATCTTTAAAATATTTTTTTAACAATGACTTTTGTTTGTGATAATAAATTGGCAAATTTTATAATCGAATATACAGAATACATATACAGAAAAAAATTAAAAAACAACAACAGCTAGGATTTATAGGTAAAATTAGAGGCAGTCCTGGTTTTTTGTTCATATCTCAGTCATTTTGAGAACGATCTGGCTGAATTTCCCCATCATTTCTGTGGTGTGGTGGCTGTGGACAGACGGACATTGTTAAATCAACTTCGCTTCTCATAAGGACCCGGAATTTAGATACTTTATAGGGTCTAAGAACAATATTTAAGAAATTACAAACGGAATGACAAACTTATTTGCACCCATTTACCTTCGCCTACGTTCACACGTACGACATTTTGAAATGTTTTTTTTTTTTTTTTTTTTTGTTATAAATGTCAAGTCTTGTTTGTTAAGATTTAAGTTAGACATATTTATTTTTTCATAATTTAATTATTTGTTTGTATGCGTTTAATTCTAAATGTTCTCATTAGTCATGTTAACTCAAACAAATAATTTGCACAAATGTGAGCACAAACAAAACAAGCAAAGAAAACGTATTTCTAAAGCTGACAGGTGTGAGTTTTTACTTTCAGTTTAAATGTCAAGCTACCTATTCAAGTTTGATTAATTGAAATTATACCTGTTAAAAAAAATTATTTTCTTAAATAAAAACATGCGTCTGTCATTTCCTTACAAAAAAAAAAAAAAATATTTATTTTATTTTCACCAGAAACTCATAATATTCATTTAGATTAAGAAAAGACATATTGCATGTTCTAAAGGAAATTGCGAGACAGGAAACTGAAATATAAAGAATTTTATTAAAAAAAAGTTAATTTGAAAGAAAAATGTCAACTAACAAAATATCAAAACTAACAATTCCAACAACACTATTCAAATTAATTACAAATGTTTTTATGTAAATACCTGAAATTAAACAAAATTATTTATTCATGTGAACGAACAAGTACACACACTTGAAACATCTTGTTCATCTTTATCGTTATAATCAAGCACGAACCTTGCATGGCTTGGTCCCACCCAGCAAACACATGTTTTTTTCCTTAAAAACTTAAACCGATTTTAAAGAAATCTTGTGTCAAATATAAAATGGGGAAAACGTTAATTTTATATTTGATTTTGTATAAGATTTCTGAATAACATTTTATTTTAAATTAAGAAAGCTTTTTCAAAAGTTTTTTCTCAAATAATCACTAAAAATCGAACTTATATTTTATAAAATTGAAAAATTTCTCTTGAATTAAAAGTTAGATCTATCGTATTTAAAACGTTTGACTTTTTGTTTGCTGGGTACTCACCTACCAACATACATGTACAAATGTATTTTAACAAAACACACGTGTAACCTTAAGACCGAAATTGTTATTAATATTAAATTCCTATTTATCTTATTTATTAATAAATATAGATGTCACCCACGTGCACACCCAGCATTACCATTTTAGGGTAGGGGGTGGGTAAAATTTTGGAAATTAATTTAAACAAAAAAATTTTATTTACAAGATTTAGTTTGTCGTGCTTAATTCCCAATTTTTATTAATGAAATTTATAGTTGATTTAAAATTTTGTATTCCCAAAAAAATTACTTTTATAAAAAAACTAGCTGACCCGGCAAACGTTGTTTTGCCATATAACTTATCTTTTCCAGATGTTACCCCTCTTGCTCTATTTTAGTCCCTTAATAATAAAAGATATAAGAAGATATAGGGAGGGGAGCTCTTACCCCTCTTGCCCTATTTCACACCCTATTACCTATTGCCTTTCAGATGTTTCAGAAGATATAGGGAAGGGAAGCTTTTACCGCTATTGCCCTATCTCACGCCCTATTTCCTTTTCGATGTGGCAGTGTCTGCATGCCGAATTTTAAGAAAATCGGTTGATTAGTTAAGAAGATTGGGGAGGAGAAGCTAAATAATAAAAATGTTAGGCTATAGTTCTTTCCAGATGTTACACTATTTGCCTGCGAAATTTCAAGAAAATCGATTAGTAAGTTAAGAAGATATAGGGAGGGGAGGTTTTACCCCTCTTGTCCTATTTCACGCCTTATTCCGTATTTCCTTTCAGATGTTACAGTGCCTACATGCCAAATTTTAAGAAAACCGGTTGATTAGTTAAGAAGATATAGGGAGGAGTAGCTTTTGCCCTTCTTGCCCTATTTTACGACCTATTCTCATACCTAACAAATACACAAACAAAATTTCATAAAAATCAGTCAAGCCGTTTCGGAGGAATTCAAAATGGAGGGCATTTTGTTAATGTTTGTATGGGAATGTATAGAAAAATCGAAAAGCCATATATTCGGAAACACTGGGCCGATTTCGTGCAAACTTAACGTAAACAGTCTACAGACAATCCCCAACGTACCCTGAAATATTAAAATCGAATTATGATGAATTTAAAAACTAATTGAGTTTTAGTTTTTCAAAATATTAAGTCAAATTCGCAAAATTTCCATGGAAAAAAATACATGTTTCGGAATGAAAGCAGTGTTGACTAAAATGGCTAGAACTCATGAACCAATACACACTTGAAGACCATTGATACATAAAAACCTTGGTATTGACGTCAACTTCCACGTGAACTTTTCTGAAACAAAATTCACGCATTACAGAGAACATCAATTACTAACACAATGCAACTTTTTATTTGTATATATAGATTTAATTTTATATGGTTAAACAAGTAAAAAAGTTTAGTCGGTCAAGCCCGACCATATGATACCCTACACCACAGTATTAAAAAACACATCCTGCTTATCATGATCGACTCAGAAAGTAATTCTGAGTCGATCGGTATACTTTAAGGTGGGTCTAGGATCAATATTTTAAGGCGTTACACACATCAGCGCAAATATAATACCCTCTCCACTATTGTGGTGTGGGTATAAAAATATAAATTACGTAAATATTAAATAGATGTATGTAATATGACAGTGTATAATTTTGTAAAGAAACAAGTCATTTTAAATATTTGTGTATAAACAGATGTAAGTCTCTGGAAACGAGTTCTTTAAAAGCAGGAAAAATTTGCAAACGATAATTTCTCCAAATTCTTAAAGATCTACCAGTCTCTGGTGCGATTCACTAACTTTTAACGAACGGACAATCGTAATATTTGTCGGCGTATATATTCGCTTGCAGTAACGATAGTGAATTTCTGTAATTGTTTTTAACGATAGATATCAGCTGTATTTTTGAAATATCTCTGTGTAAAAAAAAAAACGAAAAGCACAAAAGAGAATTAAATAGAAATAAAAGAAATTGTTCTTAACCCTCCGTCCCAATAAAAATAGAGCTTCCAACGAAGCATTGCGCTTACGGAAAGCATGAATTTTATATGGCGAGTTCCCACTTTGAAGCAACACATTTTTGACACATAAAGCGCTTTATTCGGCGCATATAAAAATTGTTGGATGTAACGATCAGCCTTACGCATGACATGTTTTGATACGGTTATTTTTTAGTACTCTCCCTTACAAACCTGCTTCGTAGTAAGGGAATGCCGTAGCACATGAAATGTTATTTTTTTTTTATAAAAGTTGTTGAGAGTTCTTTCACTTACTTTACTGCATTTCTGTATGTCTTATTGCGTAGCGCATAATTGTGCGCGTATGTTTTTATATGTACCATTAGTGCTTCGCAAAATGATAAAATTTTTTATTGGGGTTAAAAGGATTTAATGAAACATGACATTAGATCTATGAATATTATTCATTGCATGAATACTTTCAATTAAGTAAAACAAATTTTTTTTTATATATTTTTTTTTTCTTATTTTATTTTACTTTATTTTATTTTTTATTTTTTTCTGTCTCTGGCGGCATTCGATCGCGCAACCTCGGTGCTGATAGACTAGCTCACTGCCAGCTAGTCTACTGGGGCAGTGTAGTTTTTGGATAAAAAATACTATGTTTTTTACTCAATTAAGAGCGTAAATATGAGATTAAATTGTCAATAATAAAAATAACAACGTTGATTGAAAGTGGATTGAAAAATTTTGTTTCATTATTATAATGACATTTTTATTGTCATAATAAAAATTTAAATTTATGAAGGCAATTATTGAAATATGTTGCTTTTATAAAAAAATTTGTTGCTTTCATAAATTTAATGGCATACATATAACATTAGATGTATGATATTATTAAATCTTACATTTTTTAATTAACAATTAAACATTTTTTTAAAGAAACTATAATTTTGTATTAATTTATGAATATAGTTATGTTTGTATATTGTTTTTTTATGTTCCCAATTAAAATATTTTGTTTAACTTGGACAAACTTAAGTTTTCATATATCCAATGAAAATTTTTAACGTAATTACGAAATCTAATGAAGCGATTTTAACGAAAATATTTCATTATAACTATGAAATTCCATTTAGACAATAAAAATTTTCATTTACCCAAGAAAATTTTTTTTATGAAAATGATTCATTAAATATATGAAGCATTTTTCTTTCAGTGTATTTTTGCGGAAACGTAAATAATAATTTTTATAATTTTTAAGGGAAAAAGCAACCGCATGAAAATATCGGAGATCAAAGTTACTAACAGTACACTGAAAGAATTTTCTTCGCAATACCAATGAATTTTGACATTAATCCCATGAAAAATTTCATTAAAAAGGAACCTATGCAGCGCTTCGTTGGATCAATGAAACCTGTCTCATTAAAAGGATTTAATGAAACATTACATTAGATTTATGAATATTGTTCATTGGATGAATACTTTCAATAAAGTAAAAAATTTATTTTTTTTTTTTTTTTTTTTTTCTTATTTTATTTTTTATTTTTTTTCTGTCTGGCGGGAATCGATCGCGCAACCTCGGTGCTGATAGACTAGCTCACTACCAGCTAGTCTACCGGGGCAGTGTAATCTTTGGATAAAAATCTATGTTTTTTACTCAATTAAGAGCGTAAATATGATATTAAACTGTCCATAATAAAAATAACAACGTTGATTGAAAGTGGATTGAAAGTTTTTGTTTCATTACTATAATGACATTTTTATTGTCATAATGAAAATTTAAATTTATGAAGGCAATTATTGAAATATGTTGCTTTTAAAAAAAAATTTTTAATTTCATAAATTTAATGGCATACATGTAACATTCGATGTATGAAATTATTAAATCTTACATTTTTTAATTAACAATTAAACATTTTTTTAAGGAAACTATAATTTTGTATTAATTTATGAATATAGTTATGTTTGTATATTGTTTTTTTATGTTCCCAATCAAAATTTTTTGTTTAACTTAGTCAAACTTAAGTTTTCATATATCCTATGAAAATTTTTAACGTAATTACGAAATCCAATGAAGCGATTTTAACAAAAATATTTCATTATAACTATGAAACTCCATTTAGACAATGAAATTTTTCATTAACCCAAGGTAAATTTTTTTATGAAAATGTTTCATTAAATATATGGAGCATTTTTCTTTCGGTGTATGTTTATCGTTTTCATATGCTTTTTTAATTCTTGATTTTATTTCGCAGAAGTAATTGGTCTTCAAATATGTGATGAGATTCCACTTTTTTTAAGTTTTTACAGTTTTAAGTCATTTTTATAATACTAGTGAGAATTTAAGGGTATCAACAGAAAAAGAAAAACAGTCGGGACAGTTTTTTATGATTACTTTAAGTACGAGTCGTACTCAAAAATTTAAGTACGAATAACACTAAAAAGTACATAAAACCAGTGTTCGGAAATAAACACTGCTAATAGTGTTTGTGTAGTAAATCATTAAAAGAATAACGATTACCTATTTTTCATATTTCGAACACAAAAATAATACTGTTTTTATCCAACTCAACAAAAGATGAGAACATTAAATTCAGTTTGGTTTTTTTTTTACTTTGTTGTTGGAAAATCAAAAACTTTTTGTATGTTTTTAAAAATTTTCTCTTTTTTGTTCAAAAGAAAGCATATGCCTTTTCCTTTAAGACCATTTCGGTCTCTTAGTGGGATGCGAGTGGGATATCTATCAATATAAATGTTTCGCTTCTTTATGGACAAATTCTTTAAAAATAGTATTTTTAAAAATTGTTATCAATGGAATTCCCGGAATGATTTTTGCAAGAAAGTACTTTTAATTCATTGAACACATTTAAAAAATAAAAACGGTTAATAAACATACATACATTTCCCTAAAAATGTCTTAATTAATAGAAAAATTGATAAATCAAAAAAATTTCAAGATTTTCGTTAAAAAAAATTTATTGGGGATTGGCTGGCTAATAAAACAGACAAAATGTTTTCATAGGAGTGTTGTCTACCTATAAAAAAATTTAAGTCTTATTTTGTCCTTGAATTGTTTAAAAACACGATATGCGTTAATTGGCAAATTGCGTGAGAGATTTGAGAAATCGCTTAATTTTCAATTGGTCGTATATAAATTAAATGGTATTTTACTTTAATAGAAATCTTAGTAAAACATAGAATTTAACATTATTATTAAATCTAAAATGTGTAATTTGCTTCAATTATTTCAGAATATTCCACTTTGTTCTTCGTAGTCTGCTGTAACACTCAATACAACTCAACAGCGTGCGATTGTCAAGGATATTTTATAACTCTGTTTTATTTTACTTTTCATTGAGAAAATAAAACAGAAAATGAATAACAATAAAATATTTTTGCATAACATCAACAAATTGCTCAGCACAATCATGCGGCAGGCCTTTATTAGTTGTAGTGGCGTTGGGGATGAAGTCCATGTTGATATGATGACTTATTAAGTGGGCACGTATTTTTTTTTTTTTTCAATGTAAATTAATATTAAATTGGGAATAAATTTATTTGTATAGCAATTTATTTCAGCTTTTAAATTGGTTTCCCCTGTAACGAATTCAATGGTAATTTTTTGAATTTTCCTTTCGCTTCAATGATTCAATCACAATTTTCCAAATTAAACGGAATAGAAATAGATTTATGAAGACAACGTTAATAAATCTTCAAAATCAGGGAAAAAGATGCCGTTTACATCAAGAAATTACGGGGGAGGACTTCAACTGGGTATAGCAGTACATGTTGTCTTTCCATTCATTTTGTTCCCTTTAAGCGACAAAAACTCAATTTTACAGGGAAGGTTTTTTTTCATTAAAATTTTGTATGAAGGTTGTCGCTTCAGCTAAAATTGTTTTTGCTATAAAATCGTAATGGTACCTTATGTGGCCATGACATTTTAGGAGATGATGCAATTGTTGCCAATAAATTCACTTATCAGAAAAAAAAAATTAAAATTTTAAATTATGTCGCTTAAGCTATTTTTGCGGTAAAGGCTCTCGATATGTTTGTCGTCTGGATATACTCAGAACCAGTTTAGTTTGACTATTTGAAATTTTTAAAAATCCGGTTACGGGTTTAAAATTTAAGAAAAAAGGCAAACGAATTTTCAATGAAAAAATTTTTGTAGAAAAGTTTTAATTTTAATTTGGTTTTTTTTTCTTCTTATTGTTTATTTCTTGACATTTACACAGAAATTTATTTTTTCTTCTTCTCTTCTTATTTATTTATTGACATTCACATAACTAACATTCATATAAAAATACAGCAATACAAAAACAACAAGCATTTTTGTCGACAATGAATGTCAAACTCCATAGAAAATTTGAAGTAAAATACCAACCATGGCCCAATCATAAGCTCTATGCAATAGAAAAACAATACTTATTGTGTGTGTGTATAACATGACAAAAATGTCAAAATCAATTGTGTAAAAAAGATTCAACCCTGCAAAAAATCAGCAGGCGTTTAACATAGACCTAGTTATTGTATGCGAAGCCAACAAAACTTAACAATTAACAACACTTTTCACACAAAGATTTTGACAGCCATTGGTATTGTGATGGACAGTTGATGAAAAACTTAATTTTATTGGAACATACAACCTTATATAAAGTAAATGTTGTTAAAAAAAATACTAACACTCCTTTTATATATTGGAAATTGAAACGCAGAAGAGTTTCATTTTTTATCAGCTGTTAAAATCAGGCCAGGCGATTCATGGCATAGTAAAATAGGTAACTATTTCGGTTTATATGTGGGGGATTTCATGTCAAGTGACCCAACTTTTTGTATCGATGTCTTCCGATTTAGAAGAAAATTGAATCAAAAAATGTGGGTCTAAAATACTATCCAATAGGACTTATTTTGGTGCAAATTTCATCCGAACGGAAGACATCGATTTCACACGTTGGGTCACTTGACATGAAATCCCCCATACTTATTATATTTAATATTTTTTGTATTGAATAATATTGTACATACTAAAAGTTATAGTTTTAACGAATTTAATTGCTTTTAATCGGATCTAACGCAACAAATTTACATATGTACATACATACATACAACGTACTTGCTTAAATTAATTTTTTTTTTTTTTTTTTTTTTGTTCATTTATCCAAAAATTGTAAAAGTGGAATTATTCCGTATTGTTATGGAGCTCCTCATTTATACACTAAATACTGATAAATTTTTAGTTATCTCATTTTTGATGACGTATTTTTTACACAAGCTACCGAATTATTTTAAGTTATGTCACCTTTACTGAAAATTTTTCAAGTTTTCACCAAATTCTAAACTGGCACAAATCTAATTAATTAAAATCTAACAAATATTTGTATACCCTTCACCACAATTAGTTGTGAAGAGGGTATATTAAGTTTGTCATTCCGTGTGAAACTTTTTTATTATTCATATCAGACCCCATATAGTATATATACTCTGGGTCCTTGAGTAATTTTAAGTCGATTTAGCCATGTCCGTCTGTCTGTCCGTCTGTCCGTCTGTTGAAAACACGCTCACTTTCGAAAAACTCAAAAGAAATAAACAAACTTGGTGTCAAATTGCTTGTAGTTATCCTAAGCAGTTTGGGATTGAAATCCAGCAAAATCGGTTCAATAGGATCTGAGCTATGAATCAAAATGTGGAACCACCACCTAAAAAAAATTGATAATTTTGTTACAAAAACTAACATAAATGGTGGAAAAATGCACAGAATGCTATAAGATTTCGCAACAGTTTGTTTTATTTAACTGGAAATCTTGCTGTAAAATTTCTTGAAGAGCCGTCCATGATTTACCCTAGGCCCCATATAAGCCCTACTCCCGGAAAAGAGTATAGTAAGCCTAAAACCCTAACTAACAATGCTATCATAACAAATTTTGGCACGTCACAGTTAAATAGGACTAGAAATGAAACTATTAAGTTTCGTGAAGATCGGTCCATAATTTACCATAGGCCCCATATAAAACCTACTTCCAGAAAACAGTTTAGTACGCCTAAATCCGTAAAAAATATTGCTATCATAACAAAATTTGCTACATCACAGTTTTATTGAACGAGAAATAAGACTTTAAAATTTTGTGCAGAACGGTTCATCATTTACCATAGGCCCCATATAAACCTTACTCCCGAAAAACAGCTTAGTACGCCTAAAAACGTAAAAAATAACGCTATCATAACAAAATTTGATACATCACAGTTTTATAGAACTAGAAATGACACTGTGAAATTTGGTGAAGATCGTTGCATAACTTACCATAGGCTTCATATAAAGCCCACTCTGGTAAAATAATTAAATACGCGGTAAACTTTCTTCCAGTTTAGCTTCATATGGCCAGAAAAAATGTTATGCAATTTTCCTTAGATTCCATTTTAGCAGCCTTCTGAAATTTACTGCAAAATCTTAAACTAATTGCACCGCTGTATTGAAATTTATGTTTTTTAACACCAGAAATCGTTCTGCAGAATTTGGGATGATTGGTTCATAGCTTACCATGGCTTTTATATAATTTGTTCTCTTGAAAATCATTTAAGTTCATCTTAAACTGATATTCTACTCAAACTTTTTAAAATTGATACTGATTGTCGATCAATAATTTTATATAGGTCTAAACCGCAACAAATTTTAATGCAGATGTCTGTTTTTACAAAGATTATAATAATAAATAGACATCATACAGATATTACTCCTAAAATACACACAGCCGAATATAGCACTCTAACTTGTTTTTATCAAAAATGTCAGAACTCGAATAAGGACTATTTAGCACTAAGCAGTGTGCCTCTACTACCCTTATATTTTCTGACACAACTAAAAATAAGTCACTTTTATAAATTGCAACTTTTTACCAATTGAAACGTAAAGAAAGACATGACTGTTTTTTTAGCCAACAGCTAGCAACAACAAAATACCTATAAAGATATTTGTTAAGCATATAAACGGAAGCATATAAACCCAGTTGGCAAAATGGTCATAGACGCAAATGTCGTCAAGGATGTCTTTAGGACATTTTTGAATTTGTCGCCTATATAACATATTTGGAGACCTTTTTTAAATTGGTTTTGAATAATACTTTATTGAGGAGAAAGTAAGTGACCATTGCATTAATTTTGTCGTGTTTCAAACCACTTTGACGACAAAATGCATGCAATGGTCTCTTACGTTGTCCTCTACTAAAAAAAAATATAAACTTTAAATTTGTATTTAATTTAAAATTAAAATTTCTTGATATTTTGCTTTTATTATCATTATTTTTGATAATAAAAAAATCATAAACGCAGAAAACGTTTTTTTGCTCTCCTGAACAATTAGTTTGTAACTTACAACGTTATTCGCGGCTGTGCTTTTATTGTGAAATTGGACATTTGAACACATTCAGAACACATTCCCTTACTAGTTTGAATTCACAGCCCATCAAGGCCCTTAGAACTGTCCACATATATAGTGACCGTCGAGCCCCAGCAATGTTTCCTTTTACCAATTCTACGGCCTTCAAAATCCCTAGAGCCTCCGCCAAAAATATACTGCAGTCGTCAGGAAACCTATTTGAACTTGAAGTATCTATATCCTCAAGGTTTCCTGGTTATATCGGAAAATCTGTAGTATCGCCGATATATCGGTTTTCGTTACATCCCTAATTGTCACTTACCTATCAGCGACTAAATCGACTAATACTGTCATCAACGACAATATTAAAGTAATGTCGCTAATCGGGCATTAACGACTTTATGACAAAAAAGTCGTTTATATAGTCGCCAATGACAACTTTAAACACATTGTTACCCATATGATCATTAACGACAATGTGCATGATAATGTCGCTCATATTGTCGTGTACGACTTGAGTGCCCTTTGTTCGAAAAAGTCGTCGATGATTTGCATGGGCTGTCGCCAACATGTCGTCAGGGATTTACTATGGGTCTTGTACGCGTCGTCGACGTTGTCTTGAAGACATGGCCAACTGGGAAGAAACGATATCTATTTGTTTTAGTGTTTGTGTAGACGAACATTACCCTTAATACCGTTCGTAATTTTTTTCAAAAAAGAGCCGAACATTATATAGTGTTCTGTTTTTCGTTAAAAAACAAAACAGAACAATTGTAGTGACAAACATTATATTTTAATGTTCTATAATCTTTCTTTTTTTACATTGATAAAGAAAAGAACAAACAAAAATTTTTTTTTTTTTTTTTTAGTTTTGTTTGGTTAAAATATTTTGCTGGCGTTTTGTTTCTTTTTTCGTAAGTGTTTTTTGTTTTTGTAAAAAATTTTACGTTTTTTTACCAGTCAAAAGGGAAGAACATTTATGAGCTGAACCGAACACAATGAAGTTTCTGTGTTTTCAAAAAAAAAAAAAAAAAACCGAACGGAATTAAATGTTCTCATCTTTTGTTAAGTTGGATAAAAACGGTCTTATTTTAGTGTTCAAAATTGATGGCAAACAGGGAAACGTTATTTTTTTATTGATTTACTACACAAACACTATTAGGGCCATTATTATAACTTGGCGTTAGCTGTTATCCGTCAGTTAACAGACGCTTTTTGACAGATAACACATTATTATCTGTCAATTTAATCTTAACTTTAGCTAACTTCAAGTTGTAATAATGGCCCTTAGAGTTTGGGTTTTCACAAATCTACCAAACCGAACATTAAGTTGCGATATTTAGTGTTTATTATTATCTAACACTGTATTAAGGGTATAAACAAATTTGTGGTGAAATATATCTTTAACAATTTTAACAAGCAATTTAACCTTGACAAACAATCGTTGATTTGTTGCCATAAATTTAAATGTTTTGTGGTCCACATCTGAATCTTAAAATAAAGTAACAAAAATTATACAGATGTGCATGAAGTTACTCGCTTGGAATATTAATGTCAGTCTCTAAAATGGTTTTGTATGTCTCAATGGAAATACAGTACAATAAAACATGTATCATTAAGTTTTTTTTTTTTTTTTTTTTTTTTTGTTTATCTATTGTTATATAATTTAAGTTTGTATAACAAACTTTTATATAATTTCAATTGTATAAACGGAACACATTTATTTTTTGTATTGAGTTTTCGAAAGAAGAAAAATAACAAATTTCAGTTCTAAATTCGACAAGTAAAAGGTTTTTGTTTATTTATTGTGTGTTAACATGTCAAAGACCCATCGAACATTTATCTTAGTGGATGCGGTAAAGAAAAAAAGAAGAATAAATATAAATTAAATCTACAGGGGTTATTTAAGAAACAAAAAACTAGTAAATTGGCTTTATTTGGCTATGCCGGAACTTTTATACCCTTCACCATAGCATTGATCGCATAGTATGGGCGCTATGTTGTCAAAATATTTACTCCAGGAGCATATTGGTATGATAGATTTCGCTAATTTTCAAACCAAAGAAATCTCATATATAGACTAAACTTGAGTTCAATTTCATCAACTTTGCTTATTTTGTACCGTATTGTTCATTTGACTAAATTGTTTTAAAAATAAAACAAATAAATTGTAACACTGCACACTGGGAAATTTCGGACAAAAACTTCTTTTATTTATTTATGTAAATTGCTGAAATTTGGTTTCCGACTTAAGAATATCCTGTTTGATGCCAAATAATCATGGACGACTCAAAAGTATCGAACAAAATTAAAAAAGGGCTTTGGATGTGTAATAAAATAAGATCATTTGTAGCGATTATATAAATAGTTTGTGGAATACCTATATATGCTCATCTCCTGTCCCCGTCTTTTTACCTACCTGTGCAAGTAAAAATAGATATGATCATATATGGTTATAATATAATATGTAAGCTTATGTGATTATATACATAAACATATGTATATATATCTTTAAATAGCTCAGACGTGGATACGACTTGAGCTCGTGTGGGAATGGTGAGAGGGGGGGGGGGGGATTGTTAAGGAACTTTCAACTGAAACATACCATTTTGCAAAATTTATTTTGGAAATACCATAGAAATGCTATATATTTTTCCGTTTAAGGTGGGTGGGGGTCAGAGATCAGGAATGAGTAGTGAAAAAGTGAGTAGAGCTAAATCATGACTCATCAATTCTTGTACTTATACGCACTCATACTTATTCCAATGTTATTCAAACTCATTTACTCAAAAGTTTCATTTTATTCATCGTACTCATACTTAGCAACATTTGTTGTGTTTGATTTAGAATCTACTCAAGTCAATGTGTATAAGCGAAGCAAAATGCGAGGCTGCCAGATTTGTCTCCGAAATAGCAAAGTGACGATTTGGCAATTACAGATTACATTGCAGCCACACGATCAAGCTTTTCTTGATAGTCTTTTACATATACTGTTTGTCAAAATATGCAAAAATTGGCAGCTGTGACGTAGGCTGCACGCAAGTTGAAAGCAATTTACTTTCAAGATGTCATTAAAAAAAAAAAATTTATAAAGAGAAACGAAAAATTTGCTCACTAACCTTGAAATCAGCTGTTTTCTTGAACGTAAATTGAAACACTCACTGGCAAGAGAATTTTAAAGGCAAGTTCGTATCAATTTTTAAAAGTATGAGTGTATTGGTAAAAAAGTGTGAGTGTATTAAAAATTGATAGGCAAAACTTGATCGTGTAACCCTCAAGTTACTAAGTTACATGTATGAAGTGGACGATTTTACGGCAAATTTATCTGGCAGCGCTGATTATTAAGTTGTGTGTTGTCTCTGTTGTGTTAAAACGGTAAATAGATGAGCTAAATGATTTGAATCATTCCCCCCTATCGCAAACAACTACTCCCATGAAAATATTCCCATATTTTTTTATTTTGTATTGTGAATGATTCCCATGGCAAATTTTTTAAGAATGAATTCCCAAACTTAAAAAATTTGGGATCGCTAATGTTTTCTCCCGCGAGTATTTTTACCATACAAGCTTCCTTTGCCTTGAAGTTAAAGGTTCAGATCATTGATTTTTTTTTAAATATCTGATAAGAAATCAATGAAAGTTACGTTTTCTTTATCGCTAAGCAAACTTAATTAATCGTTTTTTGACGTTTGATCGATTTTGAAAAGAAATGTCTTCAAGTGTTCTAAAATGGTAAAGAATCGTTGTAAAACGCAGCTTTTGCTTAACCATCTCACATTTTTCAACAGATCGTCATATTGAGCATCCACTTCGTCAAGTAATATTTTCAATTCACGATGTTTAAGTGCTGATTTTTCCCGAAGAAAATTTATTATTTTCATCTCTCCTTGCATTTTTCTCTCCAAATTAAGTTTGAGTTTGCAGCAAAGCACAGTTTGGTGAATGATACAATGGTAAGAAATCAAATTTTTTATTTCATTTTGTACTGGTTCTCAATAGGCTAAATAGTCCTTTTTTCGCCCCAACCACTCATAAAAGCTTTTTTAAGTCTAACTCATTTTTAACGAAATAATCATTCACCGCGTCGCGTCCATCACGTCTTCTACTCGCGTCTTCCTATTAACGACAAAATAATTAATAGTTCCTCAACAAAAATTTGAATATTACTAATGAAATTGTTTGTATTATCCCTCCAAAACTATTTTTTTTTTTTTTTTGAATAGGTTTCCCTATTACTTGTTAGTTAACGGATTATCATCAAAGGCTGATGTTGAGAAGAAAATATTTCTCATGAATTTGTTGTTACATAATGTAGAATATATTGTATTGTTAACACAAGGTCCGCATAAAATAGGTCTACGGTCAGGTTCCGGACCGCGGTCCGCCAGTTCGTTGCCCCTGTTCTATAATGTTTTTTTCGTGTGTGTATGTTGTTTTTGTAAAAAATGTTTGGTTTTTTTTACCAGCCAAAAGGGACGAACATTAACGAGCCGAACCGAATACATTGAAGTTTGTGGATTTTCAAAAAAAAAAAACCGAACGGAATTAAATGTTCACATCTTTTGTTGAGTTTGATAAAAACCGTAATAATTTTGTGTTCGAAAGATGACTAACAGGGAAAAATTATTTTTTTTTAATGATTTTCTACACAAACACACGTTTGTGTTTTCCAGAAATCTACCGAACCGAATATTAAGAAACGATATTTAGTGTTAATTTTCGAACACTGGTTTAAATATTTTCTTCACAGAATAATTAAAATTGTTTTTGGTTTATGGTTTTTAATCCAAATTTTAGTATATGAATCAGGCTAAAGTTCATTGAATTTAATTTTCATAGAATTATTTTAATGAAGGAAGGAATTTTACAACATGAAATTAATTAAAATTTATTGATAACACTATGGAACATTTTTGGGATTTTTGTCTGGGGGGTGAGAAATTCCAAGTCAGGGTGATGGTACGAGGTCAGTATAGTAAAACCCTCAAAGGGTTTGGCGTTCGTATGTGTCAGTTTTTTTTTTATGACATTTTAAATTTTTTCCTTATCTTGATGTTTTTTTGTTTAACATAACTCGAGAACCACTTGTCCGATTTTGCTAAAACAAACTCAAAAAAATTTAGAATTACAATTTCTTTAATCCGTTCATATAACGTTTTTCTTTATAATCAACAGTTTTGCCGGTAAAAATAAATTTGTGGAGAATTATAATTGATGAATGCAAAAAAATTTTCAAGCCTGGATGTATGCAGCAGATTTTATCACACACCTGCGCTGCAATTTTTTTGACTTTTTTTAAGCGATCGGTGAAAATCGTCGGACTTTTGTTTGTTATTTGAAAGAATACACCCACATTCAGTGATGCCAACAGTAGGGGATTTCCCCTTTTCTAGGGATTTTTTTTCGGATCATTTTTATCTTCAATCGGATCTTAATAACTTCTTTTTATGGTGTAATCATACTATGATGGAGCTGAATCTTGTGAAATGCAAAAGCATGCGTTTTTATAGAAATAACTGTATTGCTGTTAATTATGCTTTTGGTGGTCATCAACTGGAGTTGGTTGATTCGTTTCTTGATATTGGAGTCTTACTGGATCCTAAATTAAGCTTTGTTTCTCATATTACATTAACTGTTAATAAAGCTCGAGGCGTTATTGGCTTTATTAAGCGCTGGGTTAAAAATTCACCGATCCATACATAACGAAGCAACTTTACGTATCACTCGTTAGACCAATCTTAGAATATGGGTCAATCATTTGGGATCCATTTTACAACATTCACAATTCTCGTATTGAATCGGTCCAAAAACAATTTTTATTATTCTGTTTACGTGATCTTCATTGGAGTTACTCGACAAACTTTCCTTCCTATGCTAGAAGACTGGCATTAATAAAATTACCATCGCTCAAAAGTCGTCGTACCATGTTAAATGTTTCTTTTATGGTTAATCTTATTAATGGTAATGTTTGTTGTGATTTTCTGTAGAGTCTGCTAAATTTAATATACCTTGTCGCAATACGCGTCATTATAATCTGCTTTTTGTTAAATTTTTTTAGAGAAAATTACGCTATTGCTGATCCTTTTTCGAGGTTATGTAGACAATTTAATTCTTTGTCACAATATGTTGATTTTTCTTATTGTTTTTCTTTATTCGTAAATTTGTATGTACTACATATATTCTGTAAATTTGTAGTATATTTTAAAATGCATATTGTTATTCATTAATTTTAAGTCAATACTGTTATTAGTCAGTAAGGATAATATCCATTGATTAAATAAATAAATAAATAAATATGCCCTAAAATAAAAAATTGTGTCCTCTTTTCCCTACGGTTGAAATTTTCCGAAAAAAATCCCTAGAAAAGGGGAAATCCCCTACTGTTGGCATCACTGAATGTGGGTGTATTCTTTCAAATAACAAACAAAAGTCCGACGATTTTCACCGATCGATTAAAGAAATTGTAATTTTAAATTTTTTTGAGTTTGTTTTAGCAAAATCGGACAGGTGGTTCTCGAGTTATGTTAAACAAAAAAACATCAAGATAAGGAAAAAATTTAAAACGTCATAAAAAAAAACTGACACATACGAACGCCAAACCCCTTGAGGGTTTTACTATACTGACCTAGTACCATCACCCTGACTTGGAATTTCTTACCCCCCAGATTGGCTGTTGTACTGTGTAATTTTTCATTCTTGGCTGAGCTGGGAATCGAACCCAGGTTTTCACGGACAGGTTACATGTTTGAATTGTAACCACACAATCTCTTCAGAGGTGTGTGTCGTTTGACACTCACCGCCATTGACGACGGCTATTTTGTAATTACAAATGGTAATTTTTACTTTGGTAGATCGAAATTTGCTTGGAATGATTATCTATTTTACAGAATTATATTCATGTATTTCAAACAAATCGATTACTCCCTAGGCCTTCAAACAAATAACGTCCAAGCAACAGGGGTTTGGTACGACATAAGCTGTGTTCATTTACTAAAAAAACTGTTACGAATTTGTAACAATTGTTACTGAAAAGTGTTCTTCATTAATCCAAAAATTTGTAAGTATTTTCATATTCCAGTTAAACACATTTTTCTGGGTGGTGGGGGTAACATTTGTTTGAAGACTAATGGTGATTTCTTTTCTGACAATAATGTTCCATATATGCTACCATTCGTGCGAGTTTTTGTGCCATTCTAAAAATATATGCAAAAATGTGAGAAGTTGTCGTTTTCCTTTCTAAACATGTTGCAACAATAAATGGCAATTTGTTCCATTTCTTACCCGCAGGTATAACTGAGTTTGAGGCAATACCCTTTTTTGCATCTGCGAAAAGTACTTTTTATGCATGCAAGTATTTTTTTTCTTGTGTTTGCGGACAATTTGCGTTATATTGTGATTTTTAGTTATATTGTGATGGATATAAAAACTTTTTGTTTTTCGTTTGTTTTACTTTTATTATATTTTTTGTCGCAAAATTTTTAACAACAGCTGACTTTAATTATTTAAAATCAGTGCTGTTAACGCTTATTGCAATTGTAAGAAAATTTAATGTTGAAAATTGCTACAAGAGTGGTGAATATCGCTTTTAATACAAACTTTGCATTCAATATTTAACACGCTAAATACAGTGTAAAACGTATCTATTATTTTGTTCCATTGTAATTTAGAAAAATGTATCACTTTGTAAGGGTTCGTGTAACCTTATAAATATATAACACAACCATAATGCATCATTATTTTTTAGAAAAGAAAACACCATAAGTGAAATATTAGAAAAACAACCTTTAAATTACTAAGAAAAAGAAAACATTTCAGTTTAAAACACATTAACGTTTCTCATACATTAAATCTGTGCATGACGTGACTTTCTATTCTATTTTTGTTTACCTGCAACAAGTCATAATTTAGGATTATGTACAATTGTAAAGTGTTCACACGAAATGTTTCTATTTTGTTGCCATTTTTATTATCCGGAAGCTTTTAAGTATAAATTATTACAGCAGATATAAAAGCAGGAAAATAACGTTTTAAAAAAGCAACTCTCAAAAAACATTTTTCTTCCAAAATTAATAGCGGCCCATTAAATGCCAGAGGAAATCCTACAACAAATATTATTTATTCGCACTTTATGATTACACAAAGGAAATAGGTTTCTAAATGGTCTCATTCATCCGAACTCAACTCAAGCCAAAGCGGTGACAATAGTACGGTAGGTAGGGATATCCTTAATCTTCCTGAAAATTTTCGTTTTATTGAGACACATTTACATTTATCGGTCACTCAGACCGATTTTAAAATTGTAGTTCTCAACCCAATAAAAAAATTGAGCTTCCGACGAAGCAGGTTTGTAAGAGAGAAACATAAACGTTTCGCTTACCATTGCGCCTACGGAAGACATGAATTTTATATGGCGAGTACCCACTTTGAAGCAATAAATTTTTGACACAAAAAGCGCATTATTCAGCGCATATAAAAATTGTTGAATGTAACGATCAGCCTGACACTCTGTATGTTTTGATACAGTTATTTTTTAGTATTCTCCCTAGCAAACCTGCTTCGTAGTAAGAGAATGCCGTAGCACTTGAAATGTTATTTTTTCTTTATAAAAGTTGTTGAGAGTTTTTTTACTTATGTACTTTACTGCATTTCTGTATGTCTTATTGCGTAGCGCATAATTGTGCACTTATTTTTTTAAACGTACCATTAGTGCTTCGCAAAATGATACATTTTCTTATTTTCTCAGAAATTGTGAAGGGGCCATTTTGAACACACTAAATTGAAGTTACTAAAGTAATAAAAAACCAACATAAGACTCCTTTCCAGCTTTACGGTACCTTTTAATTGTTCAATTTATGATATTTAAAAAGACCAACTTAACTTGAAACAATTTTTGCACTTATCTCTAGATAAAATAATGTTGCTCAAAATTATTATGTAAAATCTTTACACGCAGTTGTTGTAAGTGGAATCCATATACAATTTTTAAATAGCTCGGGACTTTGGTAATCAGACTTTCTTTTCATTCAGTCAAATGATTTTTTAATTCAGTGGTATGTTTTCTATTCCAGGGGACTCGATATAAAGCCCACCTTAAAACACTTTAACCCTGGAAGGCTACTCTTCATGTTAGTACATTAAGGTAACTCTTCGTCGAATCGAAGAACTTTTTTAAAAAAATGCTAGCGAAACGATTTTTAAAGATAACAATCAACAAGAATGTCTTATTAATGAAAGTTTTTGACTCCCAAGAAAACCTTTAATAACAAATATGCAAGTGGCAGTGCAAAAAAACTGAACTGAAAACAATGAAATAGTTATTTGTTTTTATTTTTGTTTCCCATTACAACTACAATTTAGTTGACAATAAACCAACCAAATTGCAGTCGGGATTGTTAGAAAAGATAAACTCACGGTTTGTTGTTGGTGTTTTGTTTAAGCTTTGATATTATTACGGGCAAGACTTTTGAGTATTTATAATTCCTATTCGCTTAGCAGTTTTTTTTTTAAATAATAAATTTATCTCTTCTAAAATCTTCGGATGAAGTTGCCTGATAATCTGGCTTAAGCAACCAGTCAAATGCGCATAGGAATAGCTTATCCCACCAACAATAAACCAACCAACATTAGAACTAAATCTTAATAATGAAATTTTTTATACCCAAGAAAACCTTTGAAAAATGTTTTCAGTTACTCGTTTTATTTCAATAATATAAAGCATAAAAAATAAAAGTTTTTTTCTGTCTCACAATTCGATACGAATTTGAACTCTTTTTTGTGTTTTCAAATAAATAAACTATTTTAAGCACTGTTCGAAAATAAATGTTTAATATCGTTCCTTAGTGCTAGGTTCGGTTAATTTGTTGAAAACACAAACGCTTATAAAGCTTGTGTAGAAAATCATTTAAAAAAATAATGTTTTCCTGTTTGTCATCTTTCGAACACAAAAATAATACTGTTGTTATCCAACTCAGCAAAAAGATAACAGCATTTAATTCCGTTCGGTTTTTTTTTTAAACCACAAACTTCATTGTGTTCGGTTTAGTTCCTTAGTGTTCGTTCGTTTCTTTTGTGCGTAGCGCTCTTTTGGCTGGTAAAAAAAACCAATCATTATTTAAAAAACAAAATACACATACAAAAAATTAAACAAAAAGCCAGCAAAATAATTTCACACAAACAAAACACATACACAACGCACACAAAAGCTGTTCATGCCGCGGTCGTTGCTATATTTTTTTGTTTGTTAATTTCTTTATCAATGTACAAAAAGAAACATTATAGAACATTAAAATATAATGTTTGTCTACTGTATCACTACAATTGTTCTGTTTTTTAACAAAGAACAGAACACTATATAATGCTCGGCTCTTTCTTAAAAATAGTTATGAAGTGTTTGTCTACGCAAACACTAAAAAAATAGATATCGTTCCTGGGTGTGCCGAACCGCTCATAACATAACGCTAAATAATGTTCTGTTTATTTTCGAACACTGATTTAAAGCTTTCGTCATCTGCTAACGTTGTTGAAAAAAGAGCGTAGTTTGAAGACCCATAAAAAGTAAAAAGTAAATGAGCTTCGAGGAACAGTAGCCATCCAGGGTTAATACGCCTGAAATCGAAACGAACAAAAATATTGGTTTTTAATTCGCCACACATTAGTTTTATATGCCAAGATATTGTAATGTCAGATTTCATGAAGATTAGTTCATAACACTGTGCAACAAAAAAAAACCAGCCTCAACACTTGCAACGCGAAATGAAAGTATACTACTAGTAGAGCAAATCTGCCAAAGCGTTTTGAAAAGTAAGCTCGGGTTCCCGAAATATGGGCCCCTGAAGTTTTTGAATTTTTTGAAAAGGCGTTTGGTATAAGTCAAAAATAAAATTACTAAATGTACTTCTTTTAAGAAATTAAAAAACTTCAATTTTGGTCTTAGAAGACCCCTAGTGAAGTTTGATGCAGAAAATGATTGTAGAACATTTTAATCCTTAAAAGTACCGTTTTCGTATACTTTTGTGTAAGAGTTGGGTAAAAGTACGAGGATTGATAAATTCTAAGGAAAGAATCGCCATACGATTCTACTGAAGACATCTAAAATTATTTTTTAGCTCAGAAGTACATTTAGTTAATTTTTTTTGACTTATACCAAACGCGAACCCGAGCTAACTTTTCAAAACCCTTTGGCAGATTTGCTCTACTAATAGTCTACTTTCATTCCGCGTTGCAAGTGTTGAGGCTGGCGGCGATGACCCGAATTTTGTTGCACAGTGTAATTAATCACAAGTCTTTTGAAAAACATTTGTTTGTTTTACTTTCTCAATAAGACATTATTTTTAAATGATAACATTTTAAAAATTTATATTTATCTCCAAACCGAATTAGTTCCGAAGACAACTTTCACAATAACATGTGGGAATGTTGTTGTATTTTATACATATAAATAAATATGTTGTTTTTTTCGATAAACTTTGTTTGTTGTTTCGTTTATTGTTGTTAAGATGTATCAAGTTACATCAATTATACGCTTCAGTTTCTTAAGGACTCTTTCAGAAAACCATGGACACTGTTTATAATAACATACCAATAACGTTTGTATTGAATGTTTACGATTTATTGATTGATTTATTAACCTTTTTCTAACAACTTTTTTGATAAAAATACAATAGTATCTTATTTTTTTTTTTTTTTTTTTTGTTCTTACAAAAAAGGTTTTTAAGTATCTCTATTGGCTCTATTATCATAAATCAAAGTCTTAACTTCCTCTTCCATTACAAGTGTTTCGATATGCTTAACAATTTATAAAATTTGCTGTGATATTGTTGTTTGTTGTGTATAAGGAAAATTCAAAAATAACATTGTTGTAGGGTTTGTTTTGTAGTGTTTTAAAGCAATTCCCCAAAGCCTTATAAATATTATAGTTTTCTGTTTTTTTTTTTTTAATGAAACTCCAAACAATATTAACAAGAAAACTCAAATACAAAAATCCCAAGGAGTCTTAATGTTATTTAACAAGTGGTTAGTAAAACTGGACAATATGATTTTGAGTGAAGTATTTATATAGTATGTCTGAATACACGTAGAGAAAAATAAGTTCTTATAAGGTTGGCAAATTTAGAAAATTTAAAACATTACCTCTGATCTTGCATCTTTATTTTTTCACATTCTCTTATAGGAAAGGGAATTTCAGTTTAATGAATTTTATTTAAGAGGGTGTTTTTCTAAGAGCTACAAAACTTTAAATTAAAATAAAGCAATTCAAGTATTTTCGAAACATCAACTTAACTGGCTTAATTCATCCAAAAAGCCCCCTGCCCACTCCCCCCAATGGAAACAAGGATAACATATTACAAAGTTCAGGCAGCCGCCAACCCCTGCGGAGAAAGTTAGTAATCAAAGTTTCCCCACCAACCACTACACCCAAATAGACGGAGGGCGTTGTTTCTAGGCAACGATAGAAGACAGCCTTTAGGACCTGCTACAGCAGACGTATCATCTACTTAGCTGTAGCTACAACCAATTAACGAAACTAATACAAGCCAAAATAACCATACTAAATATATCAATACTCTTAGAACAAAGACAGTGAAATTATACTTGGAAAGACACGAAAACAACTGCAACAAATCGTAAAAGATGGAGTTGCTTTGTGGAAGCCATAAGCTCTAGAGGGGGTAATGGAGAAAAATAGTACATAAACATGATTTAGAACATGTCAACTCGGTTAGCACATAAATGACATAATCTGGAACTCCGATTTTCACAAACTCTTCCCAGCATTTACCATAAACTCGTCGGAGGTTGATCTTGTTTATCGTCGTCGACGAGTGACTACACATAACCCTAAATAAAATAAAGAAGAAAAAATCGAATCATACGATCGTGGCGGCTGTCCCATTAACAGGACTATAACTTGATGACTTGTGCATTAAAAATTTATTTCAGTAAATCATTTGTAGAGCGCGCTGTTTGGCATGTAGAACCGTCCTGTTAGGAATTGACATCAGCGAAATTAATACCAGACAATTCAGGTAGAAAAAGTTGGTAGTCAATTCTCTAAACCAGCCCTGCAAATAATAGGACCAGTCCAAACACGCGTGTAAAGAGTAGTCCACAAGGGACCAGGACTAGTCCAAAACTAACCCAAACGTATGGAAAAACCTGGTCTATTTAATATTACGATGTCCTAGGAGAGGACCATATAACCCACCTTTGGACCACTAAGGAGTAGTTTTAAAACTACTCCATGGTACACTCAAAAGGATTAGTTTTGAAGTCGTTTAAAAACGAAAGCATGTCGTTAAAAAACGAAGACATGTCGTCTCACTACAAACAGTTTTTAACAATGACATGGTCCATGCTTGCATTACATCGGACCAGTCCATGGAGTAGTCCATTTTATCAAAATGGACCAGGTGGTCCAATTTTATTTGCAGGGAGAGTCCGTCAAACACATAAATTGACATTTCTTGTTTCTCTTGGTTGTTTAGTTTAAAGCAGTGATGTCAATTATGATTGTGTTGGTGAGATTACTCTTATCTCTTACATGCCCAGCGGGCGAAATATGCGGTTGCGAGGCCTATTGCGAGGCCTTATTAAAGACCTTTTCTAAGGGTCATCTATGTTCGATTAAATTGTTGGGAATCGGGTAAGGTATTAAAACTTACAAAACATTTTCATGAAAGAGCGATGCAAACACCAGGGCCAGCATTATGCGAGGAAATATAGTTCATGCTTTCCATTCATTTTTCATCAGACCATTTAAAGTTAACTTACATTTATTGCTATGAAGACTTAAAAGCAATAAATAATAATACAATTATCGAAAAATGTTGAGTTATGGACAGACACAATCAGTTATTATTTAAATAATATTTAATTTGGAACCTCAGAAACTTTGCTTATTTTTTGGAAAAATAGCGCAGTTCACAATATTTGAAGTCTTTTTACAACCTAATACAATTCTTTCCAATATTTTTCGTTTTTTGCTCAACATACCTTTGCGAATTCTAACAATGAAAATTCATTTGCTCATACTAATGCAAATATTAAGCTTAAAAATATTCTGTAAGTATTTACCACAATTATAAAAAGAGAAGATTTTACTAGCCTATAATAAATACTTTTATTTACCAATAATATCTTCTAAATTTATATTGCAGTTTCGTAACAACAAAACATATTTAAGGTTTGCGTTAATGTTAATTTATTGCGTTGTTTTGAGCAAATGTATTTCAAATCGGAAAATATTTGTTCGCAAAGATATGTTGAGGAGAAAAGCGACAAACATTTGAAGGAATTTTTTTTTAATATAGGATATAGCGCCCCGTCTAAATTTTTCCAGAACTCAATAATATTTTCCCTGTCTGGAGGATTAATTTCGCTCCTAAGTATGATTCCGACTGGATGCTGAATTCATAACTCGCAATGTCGCACTTAAAGGGATTTTGGAATATGTTAAGTAGTGGTTTTATATCCTCAAAATCTTGAAAACGATCTTGAAAGTTGTAAAAAAGGTTTTCAAAAATTGCCAAATACTCAGATTTTTTCAAGTATTTCTCCTTGTCATAAATAAGCAAAGTTTTAGGAAAGTTGGAAAAATTTTCATTATTTATTTCATTTGTCAATAAAAATAATTTGGTTTTAAAATTTAAAACAATCGTATATATGTCACTTAAATTGTTTCCCTTTCCTTGTAGTTCAAATTTAGCTCATTTAAAATACTGCTTGTATCCGCCAGAAACGCAAGGTCTAAAATGAACTCATAATCATTCAACTGTATTAATTCACATTCGTCTAAATTTTCAGTTTCCCAAAAACGCAACACCTCTTTTCTAAGATCGAATAACCTGTTTAGACAATCACCCTGACTAAGGCAACGAATTTCCGTAAACATTTTTAAGTCGTGGTGATTGGCGTTTACGTTTTTAAGAAAACTTACAAATTTTCTGTGCGTTAATGAATGATGACCCCCCCGTATTCTATTGATTATCCGCTCTGCAGTCTTAATAGCGGCATGATGACTTATAAATTTTGAGGCAAGCATGGACTGATGAATTATGCAATGGAAAGCATGTACATCAATTCCATTTTGCTTAAGCTGTCCTACGAAACCTTCATACTTTCCGGCCATAACGTTTGCACCATCCGTGCAAACTCCTGCTAATTTTGAAGCTTGTGTAACAGATATCAGGTTTTCAAAGACTACGTCGTATAATACCTTACCTGTTACATTACCGTAAAACGTTTCAAGTGAGTACATAGTTTCAAAAACATTGTACTCACTATCTATGCATCGAACACAAATGACCAATTGGCAAAGATCATTAATGTCGGTGCTTTCGTCGAGGCAAAAAGAAAAATATTCACAATTTTTTAACTTTTCCCTAATCACAGATTGTATATGTGCAGCTAAAATTTATGTGCGCTTGACGACACTATTTCGGCTCATGGGAAGCGTTTTTATTACGCTGTAATCGATTTTCAGTTTTTCCAAAACTGAATTGAAAAGTTTTTTTATAAATGCCCCATCGGAAAATGGTCTTCCCTGTTTTACTATTTCCAAAGTTAGTAGATTTGATATGTCTATTTTTAACTCTTCTATCCTATCTTCATGCTCTTCTTCTTGTGATACCCAACTTTTCAAGCTATCCAAATAAACCTTTTTTTTAATCTTACAATTGCACAATTGTGCAAAGAAATGGAAATCCCTGTTTTAAAATCATTGTACAATGTCAAAAACAGAAATAAAACAAAACAAAAACATAGATAATAAATAAAATACAATCCCAAAATACTTAAATTATCCATATTTACATAAATATATTTAGAGGCCTCAAAACAGGCCTTGCACTATTTGCGATATTTCCCGCTGAATGAGAGTGTTTCTCAGTAAACAATTATATTTTACGCTCGCAAAATAAAAGAGCGTAAGCGTACATGTGAATTAATTTGCACAATTGTGCAAGGCGCTGACATCCCTGGTTTAAAGCGTAATTGTTTTTGTTTGGTCAGTGTTATTTAGTAAAAATAGAAATTATTTTCTCATGCTCTCTTTATTAGTGTGAGAGCATTCGCACATGTGCGGTGTTTTGCAGACCTCTGCTCTAAACAGAGTTGCCAATTTAGCGCCTTTGGCGCTAGATTAAGCGCTTTTTAACTGTCGAAAAGGCGCATATTTTTTCCTTAGCGCTTTTTTTAAAAAGAGCGCTAAATTAGCGCTTTTATTGATACCCAACATTTTTGTACTTTTATTTGCATACACTAAAATCAAGACACGTTAAACCAAAATTTGTTTCCGTTTTGAAAATACTTTACTCTGAAAAGCATTCTATACAAGGAAAGAAGTTTATTGTCTAAAGAAATCCATTTCGTTTCTTAAAACAAGAAAATTCAAAACTAAATAACTGATTTAAACTTATTTTGTTCGTATTAAGTAAAAGTTTCTTAAATAAAGAAACATTTTCTCATGATTAAAAAGTTCACGTTTTTGGTATATGATCAAAAATTTCAAGAAGCATTTATTTAATATTAGTCTGATTTTAAAATAGAATCAAGAAACAAAGTTTTTTTTATAAACTAACTAGTGCTATACGTTTTTATGGAAAACTTTTAGGCTTTTCTTCTGATTTTGTAAAATAAAAAGCAAAGAAAACTTGATTTAAGTAACTATAGAATTAAAATTAATTTTTTAGCTGTATTTTAGTAAATTTTAGTTCGCTTTGAGTCACAACTTTTTGCTTATGTTTATATACAATAAGAAATTTTTGGCTTGGACGAGAATAGTGCAAAATTTTCGTGGTTCAAGACATATTTTCTGGTGAATTAGTAAATAATTCTTTCCGTGTATAGTTGAAATTATATTACTTTAAGCTTCCTTAAATATCAGAAAAGGCTTTTTAAAAATATTAAAGTTTTATTAACACTGCTCGGCAAAAAACTAAAAAAAAGTCGATCTAGAGAACTTGATTATGTGATTTTAAGTCACTTTAGCGTGCTAAATGCAAATAGTTTATTCAATCACGTCTAGTTAACATTTTGTTTACTGATTTCTTGCTTTTTTTATTCATAATATACCTGGATTTCTGATATATGATAAAAATACTAATTTGCATGAAAAAATATAATATAAAATATAAAATAATTATTTGTAAAATATCAATATCGTTCTCAAGTTATGATAAAATATATGTAGCATAAATGCCTTATTTCGGTCAAAATATAAGTCTAGCCCATAAAAGAACAAGACATGATAGAAACAACTAAAAACGGATTTGAATTTAGCGCAGTAGTATCTTTGTTTTTCATAAATTTTTATTTAAAACGATTTTTTTTGACGGCCAGTGTTATTAATAAAACTTGGATCTTAAACATGTCATTAAGTTTTTTATTTAAATTTTATTTAGCGCTTGTTAGCGCTTTTTGATTGGAGACACGGCGCTCTTTGATTAGAAATAGTTCACAACCCTGGCTCTAAACCACTTACCGTTGACCGAAGCATTAAAACCATAAATTTAACCAAACATTGAGTTTTCAAAGATGCATCAGTGTTTCGATAGTTATCAACGCTCCAAATGATGCAATTCTGTTTATTGATTTATCCATTTAACCAAATGTGTGCTTATTAAAGGAAATTTACCATGATTTTCATTATAAATTAAATAAACATACAAACGTTACTCTTGTTTGAGTCTCCTTATGATGAATTGGAAAACCAAACTAATCTCAAAACAACCAAAAACTGCCAAATCAGCTGTCACAGAAGGCAGTTCTGCCAAGTTCTTCGCCTTTAGAAAAAACCCTCTTATTTTTATAATCTTTAAGGGGCCAGATAAACGACAGTTTGACAACAAAACCAAGATGTTAATGTACATTTTTAATATTCACAGAAAAATGCTTTCAACTTTTTTCATATGTTTGCCTAGAAGTTTGTGTGGTGTATTTGGCCCTAAAGCATAGAATTAACAAATGGACGAAGTTTTATGGATTTACTGTTATAAATATATTAAAGAGTAATCAGAAAACAAATTAATTTCTAATTTTGTAGTTAATTCATTGAACTGTTTATGGGGTTTAATCCAAATTTTGATATTTCAAGATGGTTAAAGTTCTTAAAATTTATTTTTCATTAAATTATTTATAGGAAGACAGGAATTTTGCAAAATGAAATGAATTAAAATTCATTAAAAATTTTTAATTCTTGACTGCCGCGGGGCTCGAACCCACGTTCACGGATCGGTTGATACGACATGTTTCGATAGGAACCACACTATCTTCTCAGAAGTCTTTGCCGTTTAATCCTCACCGCCATTGATTAATATTTAAACCAAATTGTATTTTAACTTTGCTAGATCGAAATATGTTTTAAATGACTTTCTCTATTTTATTGATTTACATGTTCTTCCTTGCCTTTGGTTTTTCGTACTTTTAACAAGAATTCTTCTTGAAATCCAAAGTACATTTTTCATGTTTTTGACTTTCGTTTTCATCTTGATGTTTTTCAGCACAACTTGACTACCAGCCGTCGCCAATGGCGGTGAGTGTTTAACGGCAAACCCCTCTGAAGAGATTGTCTTGTTATTCTGGGTTCACACTATAAAAGTGTTCTTTTAGAAAGTCTGAGTTTATAGGTGAGAGGGAAAGAGAACATGCCATTATTCTCTCCCCTTTCATCAATAAACTCTGACTTTCTGAAAGAAAACTTGAATAGTGTGAAACCAGACTTACATTCGAAACGTCAGGGCAACCTGTCCGTGAAAACCTGGGTTCGATTCACAGCTCAGTCAAGAATGAAAAATTATCAATCAATTTTAATTCATTTTTCGTTGTTAAATTCCTTTCTTCATAACGGTAATTTAATAAAAATTTAATTCAATGAACTTCAGCCTGATTAAAACTTGAGATTCAAAAAAAAATTCATTTCTCTTCACGTCAATTAGAGTAACTCGGACAAATACCTAATAAAGAGTATTTAAACATTAAAAAAACATGAATTTGTATAATAATTCACCCCTAGTAAAGAAGACTATAAGACACCTTATCCCACAATTTACTTAAAGGATAAATTTTTTTTACACTATTTATTACAGTCGGGCCTCGGTTATCCGTGATTGTCGGGATCAGAAGCATTACGGATAATCGATTTTCACGGTTTATCGGGATCAGAAGCATTACGGATAATCGATTTTCACGGTTTATCGAATAATAATTTTGATGATATTTTTTTAATATATTTATGTATTATTTAACACGTGAACATTGGTGTTCATACATATTTACATTAAAAAAGTGAAAACATGAGGGAAAAAGAGGACATTAAGCAAAAAAAGAACACAATTTCTTAATAAAAGTCGTGTAATGTTGTTTGTCTAATATTTTTCAACTGCCATCACGGATAATAGAGGTAATCACGGTTAATCGAAGCAAACAACTTAAAAATATTGCAAACAAAAAACAATAACTGATCTTTGGCCATCACGGTTTGTTTACGGATAATCGTGGCCCGACTGTATTATAAATTTCATAAAACCACAATACGAAATAAATTTTGCTTCGAAATGAATTGCTTTTTTTCTGCAAACATTTATGTATATTTTTTGATGTATTTTTTTTACTCACATCGGACATTCATAAAAATCGATTAGAGAAAATCCATTTGGTTTCAATATTTTTTTTTTAATCCTTGATTGCGGTCAACTTTAATCTTTCGCACAAACAAACTCAAACAATTTTATTCGCTTTGAATATTTTAATTAACATTTTAAAATGGAGTCATAAAATTGAAAATCACAAGTGTCAACAGGTTTTTAATTATTGGAATTAAGTTTTAATGAAAATTTTAAAATAAAAAAAAAATTATTTCTGCTAAATCTAAATAACAACTACACAGGGCAACAAATGTTTGTAAAACGTTTTAACTGCGCGAATTTATCTTTATTTATAAAAACTAATATTTTGTCTGAATGTCCTACGAAATCACTAAAAAATAAATGGTTTGCCTCAATGTTCGAAAATAAACAGAACGTTTTTAAACGTACAGCTCAAACACCCAGAAACGATATATATTTTTTTAGTTGTTTGCGTATTAGTATACAACCCTTAAAATAACATTCATATGTTAACAAAGGTAACAAACATTACGTAGTGTTCTGTTATTCGTTATAAAACAGAACAATTGTAGTGATTGAAATACATTATATGTTTATGTTCTTTAGTGTTTTTTTCACATTGATAAAAGAGTGAGCAAACAAAAAATTTTAAAAGCACTTCTCACCAATATACTATTAGCGTTTGTGTTTTCCATATTTATACTGTGCCGAACACTACAGAATAGTATGTAATGCTTAATTTGGAAAGCTGAAATAATGTTATTAATATTGTTCCTTTTTTAATTTTTTAATGGGTTCACATTTAATTTACATAAGTCGGGAAAAGTCTAAAGCTACAGAGATAGAAACGTATTATATAAATATCTTTTATCATTTTGCAACTTGAATTTTGGTTTTTGTAGAACCGGGAGCAATTTTTTTTCTTTTTTTTTTTTTGTCAACGTTGTGTTCTACAACAAAAACTCTTAGGTCATTCATTTAAAGTCAACAGTGAAAAACGTAAACATAAAAGTGCAAAGCAAAACAAAATACATTTTTGTAACATAATCTTCTTGACTTACATATGTTTAAAAATAACAACCATAAAATTTGTGACATCAGCAAAACAACCTGGGGCAATATAGAAAAAAATAATGCCATAAAAAGAAAAAAATTATGATTTGTGACACTAATCATGGGTACAATAGCCCAACCCACTGAATAAACTTTTATTTCCGTATACACTGTAAAAAAAAACCTAAAGCTTGTGTTGAAGTAAATAATATTTAATTTTTAATTAGCTTAACAAAACTTAGCAAAATTGTTAGTTATTTGGCTATATGTGCGTTTTGTTTTATTAGTTCTTTTTTTGCTTATTCGTGTTCCAAATGTTGGCGACCATTAACAATAACATACGCACAGAAAAAATTAAAACATTTTATTTAAAAATTTATTTCAAAACAACTTAAATGCTCAAAGAAAAAAATAAAAATTGATTTCAATTAAAAGGTTTGTAATATTAATTAAAAAATTAATTACATTTGCACTAGTTAACAAATTAAAAGTATCAATTAAACGTTTAATTCCCCTGATTAAACATTTAATTCACTTGATTAAACATTTAATACACTTGATTAAACGTTTAGTTCACTTGATTACATTTTTGATTAAAACTGAATTTATTTTTGATTAATGCTTAAATTGGTGAAAAATGTTAGACAATTTTTTTCTGTGTTCTTTAATCAAAACTATCAGCCATGTCACAGAGTACAATTCCGTTCGGAACCGAAGAAAACATATTTGTTTATTGATAGAAAGAGTATTTTGATAGTTTTTTTTTTGCCTTTCAGATACAGAAAACTCTCATTCCGTTCATGAAAACAAAATTGGTTTCATTTCGAAAAATTTTTCGTCATTTTCTGAAGCATCAAAATACTGAATGAATTCCGTTTTCGAACAAAAAAAAAATTAATTGATTCAATTATCCCATTAATTAAATTGCAATACTTTTTAAAAAAAATTTTTAATTGATACAAAAAAATCCTGATACATTTTTCTTTGTAGTTTTCCTTTTCTCTTGTATTTCATAATATTATTATACAATGTTTCATAACCTACGTAAAGGAAACATTTTTATACCGACACCACAATAGTGAAGAGAAAATTGCGCATTTCTGCTGATATGTGTAACTTTCTTAGTTGATCTAACGATGTCCGTCCGGCAAAGTACAGGTCCCACTTTTGAAGATAATTAGTTGAAATTTCCAAAATAGGGTCTCTGTGCGCACCATTAAACCACTTTTTTTATTTATTTTATTAAATAATCTTGAAGCCATGAAATTTTTAATATGCATGTTTTAAAAAATAGGGCCACGAGGTGAGGTATTAATGAAATTTAAAACATAGAAAAATCTCTATTCAAATAGCCATACACTCTCGAAAATTTGTTTTAAATCAACGATCATCACGTTATGCCCACAGGGGCCGAGCACTTTTCGTGAATTTCACACCCACAGCACGAAGGTTAACGAAACAATTGTAAAAAGCCAAAATTTCATTCAGTTTTATGCTAGCTTTCAAACAATTAGGTCGTCGCTTCTCTTGTTGTTCAAAAACAAAACACATAGTTAATGTCTCAAACGAGTAAGTTTATTTTCCTCTCTTTACAGAACAGGATGAAAACACATTATTTTCATGTTTAAAAAGTAAAAAATGGCAACTCTAGCCTCTCATTTAGTTTATATTTTCAATTATTTATGTACATTAAGGCCCTAAATTTGTAAAACGCACACGCAACGCCAACAATTATATTGAAAGCAAAAACAAAATCGAAAATATTTCATAATTTTGTTGTTGTATTCTATAGAAATGTATATTGAATTTTTAAATTTTAAACGCTGCATATCTTGTGGCGTTGATAATTTTAAAACGCAATATGTATTTCTGTAGAAAGCAACAATAAAATTTTGAAAAATTTTCGACATTGTTTTTGCTTTCAATGTTATTTTTGGGATTGCGTTGCGTTTTACAAATTTAGGGCCTAAGTTTTTTTAAAGTAAAAGCCGTTTCGGGAATGATGTTGGTGCTTTACAATTAAAATTATGCAAAGTGTAAAACGGGTAAGTAAATCAATCACAATAAAATTCTCCTTCTAATTTCACTTTTGGCTTATTTCAAGGACGAATCCGGGATTGAATTTAATTTGTAATACTCATTTTGGGATTGATTCAATCTTAGTTTAACTTAAATCAATCTCATTTTCGGATTATTTAAAGTACGAATTCGGTATTGAGTATGTTTAAGTTAAGTATAGTTAAGTTAAGTATGAATCAATCTGTCTGTACTTGACTAATGAAAATCCGTACTCACCGTACTTTTAATACCGGTTCGGATTAATTTGAGTACGGATGGATTGATATTTCATTTGAATGTGAATATGATGTTTTTCTTAATATTTTGTTTGTACAAATTCTCTTTTCTAGTTTATCCTTATCAGAACTGCTAAATTAGGCATGAATTGTGTCCTTTGGATATGATGATTTTCTCAATTTGTTTTCTCCTGATACCGACTTGTGCAGTTGGGTTTCAGTATAACGTCTTAATGCATTGTATTTCTTTGCCGTTTATGCCGATAGATCTAAGGATTTACATAAGTTGATCTTGCTGTATAATGTCAAATGCCTTTTCGTATTCAACATATCATGGGATAACATCTTTTTGTAAGTTTTTACATTTCTGTATCAGCACTTGAATAGAAAACAGTGCTTCATATTGCGTCTTCGCAATTTCTATAAATTCGGGGGTGAATTATTTTAAGAAATATTTTTAAGGGCGTGGCTCATTAGACTTTAATTTGATTTTGGAGCGATTTTTTTGCATATTCCATATCCAGTTTAGTGATTGGGTTTCCTGTAAATGGTTGTTTGTTTAGCAGTTCAATTGCTTGATAGGTTCCTTTTTTTTGCAAATATTTGTCTAATTTGTTTCTTTGGCATAGAAAACGGCACTGTTGTTGAAATATAAAGCTTTTGGGATCGATACTCTAGCAGACTGCTTGTGTTTTCTGTGGAAGTTTAAATCATCACGCTTTAATTAAACGTTAATACAAATCTTTGATTAGTTATTTGTAAGTGTGTATTTTTCGCAGTGTAAATGCGTTATCAAGATGGAAATAAAAAGCTATTTAAAACTTTTCGCTTTTTGGAAAATTAAAATAATATAAATCACTGAAATACGAAAATTCTTATATAAATCACTGCATATAAAAAATATTTGTTTAAAAAGTAAAATTTTATTTATTACTTTACATTAAGGAAGAATATGGTAAGACCTGAAGAAATATGTTGACCTATTTCTTCTTTCCAACTTCTCTTGCCAACATTCATCCTTTAAAACTTCTAAACATGAACCTGCTCAGCAATACCCACCATTGTTGACATACGTTGCTTAATCAGCATAAATTCTTGCCCCCATATTCATAAAAATCGTTTCAGGTTTATTGAAGTTTTATGAAACGAATTTTCTATGAAAATGTTATCTATAAACCTTTTATAAATCCAAAAACCTTTTTATGAATATGGGGGTTGGTCTCGATATCAATTGTGAATTTATTTGCTTTTTAAGTTTTTGCGTTTTAAGTTCTGCAATCAGCGTCTCGTTTCGCGTGTAACTGCTTACTTAAAGGCATTTAAGTATACATTTTTTTCTTATTTCTTTAACCAACATTTTTTTTAATTCTTAAGTTTTTTTTACTTCTTTTTAATGTTTTCCAAATGAGTTGACTTACATTTTCCCAATTCAATAACTTAAACCCCTAAACATATGCTACAAAAAATAATGTTGTTATTAAGTGGTTGGTTGACTGTTCTTGTAAAGGACTCGTGTGAAAATAAGAATTAAATTATTTAGAAAGAGTTCTTCTCATGTCTCTGTTTATTAATTTATTTCAATGTGACTTGAAGATTTATTTATTTCCTTTTTTCGACTATTCTTCTCTTATTAAGTTAGTTTTAGTCGAAATGTATCCTTTAGAATTTCTTTTTATTACTTATGAAGTTGGCATTAAAGGTCTTTGTTGCGAGGGGTTGTATTATTTTGGAATAATGTTATTAATTTGTTATTTATTATTTAATTTATAGTCGAAATATCTAATATGAAGGATAATATCACCAAAGACAAATAAAACAGAAAGAGAAAGAAAAACCTACCTTAATCATCTGTAATCAATTTGTGGAGAATTATTTGTATACCCTTCACCACAGGTGGAAAAGGGTATATATAAGTTTGCCATTCCGTTTGTAATTTCTTCAATATTGATCTTAGACCCTATAAAGTATTTATCGTCGCAGGAGTTAAAGAATGCTGTAACTGACAAAAAATCGAAAATATGTTTTTTTGCATAATTTTTATCAGAAAAAAACACTGCGTCGATTTGTCCCGGTCCCATTTTTGTATGATGAAGAAAAATTCAACTTCGCAAAAAAAATCTTTTGCTGTAAGCCGCATAATCACCGGGAATAATTGACTTGAGAGGAAATGTTAACAACCAATATATAAAGCGAGAAAAAATAAAATTACGTTTTTAAAATCATGTTCCTAAGTTGTCTAGTTTTTGTGATATGAATTTTTTTCTACTTTCTTTTATTCAAGGTTTTTGGCTCTGGTGAACATTTTATGTTTTGTCAGTTACAGCGTTCTTTAATTCCTGCGACGATATATACTCTTCTTTATTATTTAATCTATTTAACGAAATAATTTTAACAAATAGAAACTGGGAATTTTTGTTTCTATTTGCTACGTAAAAACTCGCAATAAAAGATAAATCTACGGTCCCCTATTACGGTTCACAACTCAAATAAGTTGATTTGTAATTTTGGTATTATGGTTTACAACTTTGTTATATTGCGGTGAACAAAAACATCAAAAACAAGTTAGAGTGCTATATTCGGCTGTGCCGAATCTTTGATACCCTCCACCGGCAGTTCGAATGTTTAAGGAGTCATGTCTGTATGATGTTATTATTATCTTAAACTGTGACGATTTGTTATTAATTATGGTTTTAGGCGACTTAACTGTTTTCCGGTAGTAGGGTTTATATGGGGCCTAGGGTAAATTGTGTACCGATCTTCACGAAATTTCACAGTATCATTTATAGTCCTAAAAAACTGTGACGTACCAAATTTTGTTACGCTAGCATTATTTTTTACGGTTTTAGGCGTACTAAACTGTTTTCCGGTAGTAGGGTTTATATGGGGCCTAAGGTAAATTATGGACCGATCGTCACGAAATTTCACAGTGTTATTTATAGTCCAAAAAACTGTGACATACCCAATTTTGTTACGCTAGCGTTATTTTTTACGGTTTTAGGCGTACTAAACTGTTTTCCGGGAGTAGTGTTTATATGGGGCTTAGGGTAAATTATGGACGAATCTTCACGAAATTTTACAGCGCGATTTCCAGTCAAATAAAACAAATGTTTGCAAAATCTCATCTCATTCCGTGCCTTGTTCCAGTATTTATATTATTTTTTTGTAACAAAATTATCAATTTTTTTAAGGTGGTGGTTCCACATTTTGATTCATAGCTCTGGTCCTACTAAACCTATTTTGCTGGATTTCAATCCCAAACTGCTTAGGATAATTACAAGCAATTTGGCACCAAGTTTGTTCATTTGTTTTGAGTTGTTCGAAAGTGAGCGTGTTTTCAACAGATGGACAGACGGACATGGCTAAATCGACTTAGAATTACTCAAGGACCCAGAATATATATACTTTATGGGGTCTGAGATGAATAATAAAAAAGTTTCACACGTAATGACAAACTTAATATACCCTCTTCACAACTAATTGTGGTGGAGGGTATAATAATTACAACTCAACTGAGTTGAATTGTGAAACACACAACGGGCCATATTTAATTTTAATGATATTCAAACAACGTTCCTTCATGGGCGGCTTTTTTAGTTTAGAAACTGTAAGTCGCCTGCTTCGAATCTTGGTTTTTAAAAATTATTATTTGTTTTTATTGTTGTAGTTGTTTCTTTGGCCAGAGTGATGAATTTATGAATATTATTTTTTTTAATTTTTATGTTCCCAGTTTACGCTTTTTAAATTTAATTTATAATGAAGTAAAATTATTTAGTTTTGTCTAGTTGCTCTGTATTCGGCTCGCAAAATGGTGAAGGGTATATAAGATTCGGCACAGCCGAATATAGCACTCTTACTTTTAAAATTCTAGTAGTTGTATCCCTATAGGGATAACACCATGTGACAAAAAAAATTCACTTTTTTAACAAGGCTGGCAACCGAAACGAATTTTGGTAACGGTATTAAACTCTTTTCTTCTTTAAACATCGCTATTGATAACGGTATTGGTTGCCAACTTTGCCCTTGAATTGAATATTTTAGGAATATTAAATTTTAAATGTTTTCAGATATTACAACTTGCTAATGTTGAACCTTCTTCTTTTCATATTGAAATGACTTGCTGGCCTTACAATTTGCTTAATCTGTTTTTAAAAAATCAATTGAAATATTGCAAGCTTTAAAAACATGCGACGGGTTTTGGAAATGAATCCTTGAATTTTTTTATTTTTATGGTTGCCTTCTTTTGAAATTGCGTTTACTACTTCATTCTCGCTTCTTGGCGAATGTAGATTTTTTACAATTACAGCCTTTTCACACTTGTCAGCATCTGCCATCAATTTGCGAAGATGTTGAAATTTTCCTAAAAGGAATACATTGAGCTCAAAAACAACTTATTTACAAGATGTTCCTATCTCATTGTATTCCATTCTACATCTTTCGATCATTTTACTGTCTTCACTAGAAATGTAGTAATAAATTATTTTATTTGTGCGGCATCACTGACAAAACAAAATGTTTTGAAAGCAGCGTTACCATTTCTCAAGTTTTTCCTTTTTTTTTAGATGTTTCAAGAGTGAATGCAGAAGCTTCCAATAAAGAGCAGTTTGAGTTGTAATTTTCGAAAAGTATATACAAAAATTAATATGTAAATTGTAACATGGAAACTTGTAAATAAAATACTTTAAAAAAAAAAAAAAAAAAAAAATATTGAAATATTAAAATGAGCGTGTAATTGATAAATTAATAAAAGGCTCCTGGACGCGTCTGAGTAACACCCCAGCTTCAAACACGGAGTAACCGTAAGCTCCTTAGCCCCCTTTCACACTCGGCAAGTTACTTGCGCAAGTTACTTGCCGACAACAACAAAGTCTGTACAAATTTTTTTGAAATTTGTTTTTTCCTTACAGACTTTGTTGTTGTCGGCAAGTAACTTGCGCAAGTAACTTGCCGAGTGTGAAAGGGGGCTTACAGTAGTAAAAAAAGTCAACGTAAGTCCAGCTGTTTCCGAAAATATTTGTATTATTGTAATAAATCAAAATCATATCACTAACTTGTAATCGAAATAAAGTTAACTTATAATATACATACACAGTAAAAATTATCAAAATGTCAGCACATTGTTTGTTGAACAAGTGCGATACATTATTGAATTTAAGATAAAACTTCAACAACACAGGTAGACATATCGTCAGCTAATTATTGGTTTGACACATATGCCAAAAAGTCGTAGTGGAGAACAACGACAATGAAGGTTAACATGAAGTTATCTCAAAATATACCCGATAGCATTTTTTTGTATTTCCACCACTGTTTCTGGTATAGTTTGAAGAAAAATGCAAATTTTTGTAAACGTCCTTGAACGAACTTAGAAGTTAGTAGTATTTTATCGAAAGTGCAAATTATTGTTTTGTGCCGCATACGCCACTTTTATAAATTTATTTCTAAAAAGTCTGTGTTCATACGGCTCATGTCTTATTGACATGATTGCTACTTTATGGGCGAGAGCCACGAGGGGAAAAGAAACGAGTACACAGATGCATGTACTGTCTTTACGTTTTGCTTTTTCATTCGTTGTTTAATTTTGTTATTGTTTTTAATATCAAAAAAGCACACATGCATACGCACGACTATACAAAATAAAAACATGTCGTCAACATGACATGAATCATTTGAACGCCAATTCATGTTCAAAGAAGAAAAAGGAAGAATCTTGTTAGTAAGACATGAGCCGTATGAACTCAGACAAAGTAGTTTTTTGTGCTTCATACGTACGTATACTTACTGCTGTGTATTAAGTTGTCGAGATTTTATTTTGCATTTGTTTCTTATTCTTTTTTCTTGCGGCAATAAGCGCTGCATGAGTAAAATTTATTTTCTTGTTGTCATTTTATTTTGCTTTCGCTTTAACAACTTGTTTTTCTTACGACACTGAAGTAAAGTAAGAGTGAAATTTATTTTTTACGTTTATGTAGGAAGAGTTTGCAGCATTCGCTAAATAGTAGAGTATAGAGCAAAACAATACTTAATAAATTGGGCCCGGATTTTCATGCAAATACATATTAGTTGTCGTCAGACTGCGATTACCATGTACTAAATATCTTTGCGAATCAGGAAATTTGCTGTAAAATGCCACCAATTTGCAAGTGCACATTTTTGCATATATTGCTTTGAATGCATATTTTGGCATATTTTGCTCATATTGCATATGTTGAAAAACAAAACTGGTTATAATTGCTTTTTGCCATGCACCATGTTGCAAAAGAGATAAGAGACAACTTCGATTATATTTTTTCATTGATTTCTTATGAGAAAAAATATTTTGTACAGCACATTCGCGTGCTGCCGCAAATAAAAGGAAGTATGTATGTATGTATGTATGTTCTTTATTTAAAATATTAAGATATTATACAAATAAAGAAATTAAATAACAATGACATAGAGTCGTCTGTTATATAAAAATATAAAAACATTAAATAATAAATATGTATAAACATGTTTCAAGGATTATCAAAATATATATAGTTGTAGTAGATAGAGTTATATAAATTCTTCAGTTATCATTTTTCTATACTTTAAAGCGTTTTCGACATAGTTATACAACCTATTCCACCCACTGGGTATTTTACCATCCAGAATGTTGATAAGTTCCATTTCATTCAGATATGGTTTTTCAAAGTATCTGTTTCGGAATTCTCTAAATATTGGGCATTTTGCCATGAAGTGTTGTAAGTTTTCATCTTCTCTTGTGTTACATAATGTGCACGATTTATTTTCAGCTGTATTAAACTTATTTGCGTTTAATGGTAACAAATCTGATCTGGTTTTAAAAATTATTGCAAGTTGCCTTTGGTTTTTTATGTTATCGATGTAATTTACCGACAAGTTATGGTCCAAGTTTTTGTAAAAACGCGATACGCTGTTTGAGGCTTGTTGTTTCATATTTTCAAGTGTTTTTGATTTTAATTCTTGTAGCAATAACGTTCCTTTTTGTGCCCATTCTTGAGCAGAAGTATCTCCAAAACCAAAACTTACACCAAATTCCCTGCCCATTTCATTTATTTCCTTTGCCCAAAATAAATTATATTGTAACATCATCAATGACAGTTTATGTGGTAAACGATTTTGTCTGTATTGAAATAGTGTTTTGTATATATAATTCATATGCAAATCTAGCGTGTAAAAATAGCTACATTCTGCTTTTGTTTCAAAAAAAGGAAGTATTACAATTTATTTCTTTATCCACAGCCTTTAATAACCAGGTGGGGAACGTGGTTCAAAGCATGGAAAACTTTTATCAATTCAAAGATGTGGTGGAAGTATTCAACAATGGTGATGCAGTATCAATAAAAACCTTTAAAATATACGCTCAGAGAAATCTTATCAGTCGAGAAAGCATATTCAACTTTGAATATTTTATATTGAGCAAAATTAAAGCGAAATATCTCAGAAACCATAAAAAATTTCGTGAAACGGTTTTTGGATTTAGAAGGTATTTAGGTTTTTTTTTGTTTATTTTCTTCATTATATTCTTAAATATAAATTTTAACAAAAAAACTGTTTAGAAAAGTGGCAATAAGTTATATTGTACTGTGGCATCGCTGGTAAAAGACGTTGTTTTGACAGCAGCTTTACCATTTGCCAAGTTACCCCTTTTTTAAAAATTTTTTTTTAAAATATTTTTTATATTTTAAAACAAATGAAACTTCAAACAAATTTTTGTGTTTTCTTTTAAAAATTTTGGCACTTTTGTGGAAAAATTTTTTTTGTTTTGGATGTTAGATTTGGACAAAGTAAATGAGTGTTTAAATTTTTATTACATCTTTCATCTAAAAAGCCTATTACCACCTTGTAGTGTAGAGTTTTCACAGAGTTTTTTCCAATAGCATCGGTCCTGGGCACTACGCTTCGTAAGGGACTCCTTTATAGAGTCCCATTAGGTTAATCTTCTACACTCTCTTTGACGGGAACCAGCTGATTTTGTTTGGAGTACTTGTTGCGGTAATTAAGCGTCATTTACTCTCAACACATGTCCACATCATCGCATTTTACAATTTCTATTCTTTTATCTAGAGTTTCTACTTGCAGGCTACTTCTTATAGTAACGTTTCAGATGTTGTCTCTTCTGGTTTTTCCCACTACACTGCGCCAGAAGAGACGGAATCAGAAAAAATGCAATAAATAACAAAATCTCTCCATTGATATTTTTAACTCTATTGGCCACGTCTTTAAGACATCCTCGAAGACGGATGTACGACCATGTTAATTCCTGCACGACATGTGAGGGACAGCGGGAACAAATCGTCAACGACATTTTCGAACAAGTGTTGCAAAAATCGTGCACGACACAAAGAAAGACAATGTTGCCTACTTTATCAACGACTACAGGCATGACAATGTCGTCTATTTCGACGTCCACGACAACAGTTATTATATGGTTTTCTAATTCAGACAGTTTTTTTAGTATAGTTAGAATTTTAATTTCTGTGATACGTTTTATATTCGACTCCTTCAAGCAATCCTAAAGCTGACATTGAAGTATTAACTGCATGTTATCCATTTTCCAGCCCGCAAATAATTTTATCAGCATTTTCGGTTTTACTGTTTATAACTAATTTGTAAAAATTACATAGGTTTTAAAAAAAAAAGAATGTGAGAATTTTAAGAAAACCAAGCAAGTTATTGAATAGCATTCAAGAAAACTTTGTCGTCAATAGCTTTTATACAAGACAACTTATAAGACAGTGTCGCTCATACTGTCCCACATAGAGTTAAGTAGAGGATATCATATAAGACAAAGTCGCTCATACTGTCGTGCACGATGATTTCCTGTAATTTGTCTTCTAGAAAACCTTAAGAACAGGGGACAAGTCGTGTATACATCATTGTCGACAATGTCGTCAACGGCAATCTGGCCAACTGGGTATGTAAACTTTTCTCAGTGTGTGGTGTTTTCCTTAATCTGTTGATTTTAAGGTTTGACTCGAGCTGGTTTGACTCTCCACTTAAGCGGCTCTTTCTTTATTCCTGATGTTGGCTAAAAATTTTAGTTTTTCTACAAAAGAATATTCGTATGTGTTGTAAAATAATTTCGACACTTGATGAATTGCTGCTGTTATTTGGTTGATTTCGTTGTCGACATTTAAAATACTTAATGTTACACATTTTACTGCATTTCAGTTCAACCAACGTCATTTATCTTTTTTGTATTTGTTTATACTTCTGAATTTTATTTCCTCGGTTACTAAATGTTAGGAAAGAAAAAATTTCTGTTGATGTTTGTTTTGTATTTAAGACATTTTTTTTAAATTGTAAGAAACTAACTTTGTAAAATATTTTTCATACATCTACTGTTAATGTATTTTTTAAGATTTGTTATTAAAAAAAATGTATAGAGAAATTAATGATCCAAAAATATCGTATTTTAAATTTTAACTACGTTGTAGATTAGAAAAGCAGCTAGAATTTTATGTTTTAGCGCGTCCTTAATCTTTTTTCTTAAATTCACACTTTTTCCTTAAATTCCTTTTACAAAAGGCAGCATCTGTTGTACGTGAATTACACTTCCTGTAATTTTTTTTTCTTAAGCACAATAAAGCACGAATTATGAACCCGCGCTATTAATGAACTCTTTTGTGTTTAATTCGTAACACTGCATCGGCTGTAACAGAGGATTTTAAGATATTGATTCACGTATTTAGTCGCAAACGTGTTAAAAGAGTGTGAACACCAAGCCATAGAATGACCAATCAACTGCTACTAATGACTACCGACAGCGCTAGAAAACTGAATAAAATTCAACAAAGAACAAAAAATACAAGGAAACACATTTAAACGAACATCCTGACCTGAACATGTGCCATAATTTTCACTTTCAAACATGAACAGCTTCAACAGCTTTTACAACAATTTCAATTTTGTTACACTGATTAATTGCCAGTAATAATTTTATGATTGATTGGATTTAATGACTGCATGTACAACACCCGCTGCACTGGTTCGATAAAGAGCAATTTGTAAAATCTATTATGCAGACACTGTGAAAAGTTCAAAATATAATTTTTTTTTTTTTTGCAATAATGTTGCCAGATTAAGAATAAATTTGTTACCGTACTAGTGTCCCACTGTGTAAGAGGGACATACTCACTGTGCCTCATAGGTAAAAATTGACTGGGTCATAGTGATTTTGAGCAAAGAAAGTATTTAAGGGTTTTTTTTAATAGTATTGAATGTTCATTTTGATTAATTTGCAGTAAAGGATCTCAAATCACATTTATAAGTTGTAAACAGATAAAGAAGGCTTAAAGCTTAAGTATGTCTCGTGGGTTGGTTGTGAGCTAGTCAATCAGTGCAGGGGTATTGGGTTCGAAACCCCGCCAGAGACTCTGGACTATTTCTCTGTAACAGGTTAAAGGTCTACGCTAGTATTGATCGGCTTATTAAGCTTAAATTTAATTTTGGGATTCACAAGGTAGTCAGTCATTTTGCCATTATCTTCAAATAATAACAAGATAAAATATGAGAGCTGTGAGCAACGCCTCATAATTTAGATTCCTTCTGTGTAGTTATTACAAAACAATAAACACAGCATAAAAAGTCTTATTATTTTAGGACTTTTTTTTTTGTTAAAAACACAACAATAGTTTTTTCAAACAATTATAACATTTTAGGATATAATGACAATATGACTTGATAGCACACCTTGTGAATCCCCCAAATAAGTACTGCCTGTTTAACAATATCGAACGTCATCGTTCGCATAGAAAATTACATTAAACCCAAAAACAAACTTCGAAGAATGTTCGAATTTTGTTTTTGTTTTAAATGTAATTTTCTATGCGAACGATGACGTTCGAAATCCATGAACAGGCTGGTAATTGTTTTGTAACATTTAAAGAAAAATATGTGGTGTCACGGTGGCGTATGATTATTACAGTTTTTCAATCTAAAACACGTGTACGCTAAAATTGTCAAGATTTATTTTAGTTACATTTTTAAAAAAAGTTCTGGCAACACTATTACACAGACAAATCTATATATAAATCGGCAAGGGCAAAACAGTTAAGAACACTTTCCTCCTCTGTATGTCAACCGATTTGAACAAAAGGTATTTACCAAGGCGAACTCACTTCAGGTGGCGTCGAAAAGACAGCCGGTTTTTATTTTTGTTCAGGCCAGATGTGTAAAAGTTTGTTTACATGTGCTTCTTTAAATTGTGTTTTTAAATTAACATTTTGCTTTACAACTTATAAATGCAAAAATTAAACAATAAAGAAATGATAAATTAAACTATGTATAAAAATTAAGTTAAAATCTTTTTTATATCACCAAAAGTAATGTTTACCATTAAAACTATAGCTTAAAGCTATTTGTATGATTATGTGCAGTTTTAATATTTAAATTCATAAAATGAACACAGAAAAGAAACGGCTTAGATTATTTTCAATACAACATTAAATTCAACCGAATTTGGAAATTAATGCTCACAAAAATTGCACAAGTTTATGTTAGAAAAACTGTTATTTTCTTAATTCCAAAAATAATTTTATTTTGTTTTTTTTACTCAAATATTTTTGTTAATTTTAGTTTAGTGATGCCAGATAAAGTTGTTCTTCAATCCCAAGCTTAAAATAAAAATTACTTAAAATATCCCCTCTAAAAATAAAAAGCCAACAAATAAATTCTTTAAAAGAAAATTAGTTAGTTTAGCATATTGACATTATTGTTTTAGTGTACTTATACTAAAACAATAAAGTCATGTAACCAATTTTACAATTTGGTAATTATCTTTCAAATTCTGACCAAAAATCTACGTTATTAAAAGAATGGGAAGTTTTGATCAGTTCATCTAAGATATTCTTAATACATTTTAAATTTCTTGTTCCTATGACTAGTGGTAAAAATATAATACTTAAAGAATCATGTGCACATTGGTAAACATGCTTCTAGCATTATTGGAGTCTGCCTGGAAATCAACGTTAAACCATTTTATATCGTTTAAGAACTTGAAATGTTCGCAACTTCAGAAAATTTCAAATGTGGAGAAAAACTTTTCAGTTGTTTTTAATACTCTTTTAAACTAATTTGTATAATTTTTATTATAAAATTCAGTTTAATAAAGAAATAATTGTATAATATTTGTCGTAAAATTCCTTTATTACGGAAATCTTATTAAAAAATGACATTTAAAATTTTTGGGTTTTTTGTTTTCGATTTCCAGAACACCCCTGAATATGTTTGTGGACATACGTTTAAAACTATGTTTACTTCATAGAGTTTTAACAGGTCAACCTAAACAAAAGGGGCAAACGTTTTTTAGATGAGAAAAATTCTGCTGCTGATTAATTTTAAATAAAAAACTGATATTAACTGATCAGTAAATCAGATTTTTCAGCCGTCCGATATTGTATTTGCGCTATATGTAATTTGTTTCAGAGCAATTCCATATGAAAACGATCAAAATTGGCAAATTTTTGGACGACCCCTCTCCGATTTTAAAATAAAAAGTCTCAATCGATTGCCCAGCAAAAACTAATGTACCTACATATTTTTTTTTTTTTATAGTGACTGGTTTAGTGGTGGTGTACACCACTGTCATGTGAAAAATTGAAGAATTCTTCATAAGGGACCTCATTGAAAGTTGTTTTAAAAAAAAACTACTAAACGAGTGATAGCTCGTTGGAAAGGTATTGAATCAGGCTTTAATTGAAAAATAAAATTTTTCTTAGAAATTTACCTTTAAATTTTCCCATGAAAATTAAATTTTCCGATTTTCCACAGAAGCTCCTAAATTTTCCGGTTATTTTTTTTTTTTGGATTCCTCATAATTTTTGCTTTAAGAATCAGCAATAAAAAAATGGGCCCCGACTCCTTGTTTGGACAGGAGAAGAGCATTTAAGAGACCACCTTGTTAAAAATACATTTTAAAAATTATTTTACAGTTAAAAATACATTTATGAAGTAAAAATCTTTCTTATTTTGCTGCTTATACTTAATTACAATATTTATTAAAAATTTCAATTGTCTTGGCATCATTATAAAATAAAAGTAACTTTAAATTTAGCACGTCGGCAGACGAAGAGTACCGCTTTACATTAATTGACATATCAGAAATATTTGGTATGAAGCAATGAAACTTTTGCGTTCCAGTTATAGTTTTGACATTATTATATCTGTTTTGAATTCGTCGCTCCATGGCATCGTGTTCTTTTTGAGTGCATAAAACTGTGTTAATGGCAATTTCCTTGCTTTGAATCCACGAAAACAAATGTTGTACATTTAAGATCTGGTCAGTATATACCCTTTGCAAACTTGCCTTAGTCGCCATGCGTTTTAGGGTTCCCCCTAACGCATCGCATGGGCCCTTACCGTGGGACGTCGCGAAAAAGTGCCACTCGACCTTGCAGTTTAGTTCTTCTTCAATTATGCAAAGATTGTAAAAATTTTTTTTATTCTTGTACTGAGAAGCCGCGCCGTCTGAGAAAAACGTTACTTTGTCGATTGCATCGAATTTTGATCTTAAGAATTCAAACAGTTTCATTTGAAATAAATAAACGGACACATAATTATGAGCTAAACTCTCCGCGACAACAACAAGGCTTACGGTCTGTAGTTCGTTATCTTCATTTTGGGCTAATTTCTCCTTACTTTCCTTTAGAAATTTCGATTGCATCTCGGATATGAAATGGTGCGCCTTCAGTTCATTCAACTTGAATCCGAATTCCTCTTTGAATTCCGGAATCTGCTTTACCACGGTCTCAAGGGAACATCTGCCGCTGCTAATTATCCACTGTTTGAAATGCACCTCCTGAATTAACAGCTGTTCAAACTTTTCCGCCAAATATTGCTCTAGCTCGTCAATCTTCGGACAATTGTCGCATTTGGACAGATGACAATTTTCCGTGGGGTATGCGCACAACGACTTCGACAGGAGGTCCCTATATGTTTCAATTTCACCGTGAAATACTTTCAATTTCTTGCATGGAAAGAAAATTAATTTGATATTTTGATGAAACATGCAAACGCAGACTGAATGCGTTCCGTGCCTGTCTAATGCCAGCACGCATTCTTTTGGTCGTAGGATGGCAAACTTAGAAAATCCCACTTTTTCTGCTGGGTATTTCTCATTGAACTGATGGTATGCTTCGGATAGATTACATAATAATAATCTGCGCTGCTTGTGTACTTTTTCTCCATATTCACGTGTGATAACATAGTCACGTGTACCTGGGCAGGCGCGGCTGTTGTCATCATTGCAGTAAAAATCTTGAATCAATTTCACCGTTGCTTCGCTGAGGGTCCTTGAGCCAAATTTCTTGGTGGGAGTCGCCAATATGCCCTTCTGTCGAACTTATTCTTTGCTTCTTCTCGCGATGTAAAAAGATGTTTGAAACTGTTCAGAAATCTTGCGTATAGACCATGATTGAGGCAGCACAGATAAAATGAGATATTTCTCCGGAAAAGTGGTCGCTAAATTGAATTTTCTTTTCAACTGCTCAATCATTTGTTTGCCGTCATCAACGTCATCTGCTTGACTGCATTCGTTATCAGAGCCTTCATCAAATATTGTCACGATTGCACTCATAACCTTGCCTTTTTTCTCTTTCCTGTATGTTTCACTTCGCAACTTTCTTTTTCTAATAGGCGTTTCACCTAAAGTGGTAATAGCCTCATTCAAAGGACTCAAAGACATATTGACCATCGGAATGTCTGCCTCACTATCAGATGAAACATTTTGTTCACTTGTCATTTCACTCTCGGATTGTGGCTGCATTTGTTTCAATGCATTTGCTTGTTGAGACAAATCGATTTTACACTTGGGGCAAATGAATTCTGCTTCTTCACCGTATTGTATATTTAATTCATTCATGTATCGCTTCGAAACACCAGTTAATTTTAATACTTTTATCTTTTTCGAACGATGTCCACTCTTGTTAAACGGATTGCAGCAAAATTTATTAATTTTACTTTAAATTGTCTTTACAGCTTCACTCTTTACTTTACAAAAAAAAAAACACTTTAACACTTTCACGTTTAGTATTCAACTGAAATTTGACTCAGAGTGTGTGAAGTATTTATATTTATTTTTTGGTACAAAATAGGTAAAAAAAAATAAGCGATATTTGCTTTTCTTTAATAGGAAAATTTTCATGAACTACTGGTCATAAAATGTTTTTTAAAGAGGTACTTAATTGGTTACTGCCAATAAGCCGACCACAGGTCATAAAATGTCTTGCAAATTTTTTAAATTACCAGGTAATAAATATTTCGCCATATTTATGGAAAATCCGTGTTTTATGACTTGTTTCTGCACGTGTCATTTTAGGCGAAATATTTATTACCTGGTAATTTAAAAAATTTACAAAACATTTTATGACCTGTAGCCTCAGTCGGGTTTGGTGTGCCGTTACATGCCACTGCTGCTATTATCCATGGATTTATGGCCGATCTTGTGAAGGCAGGCAGACCATATTCACTACACACTCAACTTGGGGCTCTTAAAAAAAAATTGATTTTTTCTTCATAAATGTATTTTTAACTGTAAAATAATTTTTAAAATGTATTTTTAACAAGGTGGTCTCTTAAATGCTCTTCTCCTGTCCAAACAAGGAGTCGGGGCCCATTTTTTTATTGCTGATTCTTAACGCAAAAATTATGAGGAATCCAAAAAAAAAAAAAAAATTAGCCGGAAAATTTGGGAGCTTCTGTGGAAAATCGGAAAATTTAATTTTCATGGGAAAATTTAAAGGTAAATTTCTAAGAAAAATTAGGAAAATTTTATTTTTCAATTAAAGCCTGATTCAATACCTTTCCAACGAGCTATCACTCGTTGCGATCGCTTTAGTAGTTTTTAAAACAACTTTCAATGAGGTCCCTTATGAAGAACTCTTCAATTTTTCACATGACAGTGGTGTACACCACCACTAAACCAGTCACTATAAAAAAAAAAAAAAAAAATATGTAGGTACATTATTTTTTGCTGGGCAATCGATTGAGACTATTTATTTTAAAATCTGAGAGGGGTCGTCCAAAAGGTGATCGCTTTCATATGGAATTGCTCTTCATATATATTGTAATTAAATGAGTTTTGTACATACAAAATCTTACAGGTTTTATATATGTATGATGGCTTGTTACAGAAACAAATCTATCAATTATTTCCCTAAAAAGAAAAATATTTTTTTTACATTCTCAATATAAGCCCTAAATTAATTTTTGTTAACTTATTTGAGATTAGAACCCCAAATCTGGTAGCCCTGCTTTAGTCAACTGTTTTATACAAGGCGAATTCATATATATATTAATTCGCCTTGCTTTATTACATTACCGAAAAATAAAAACAAAATACATGTTGTTTTTTGTGTTGTTGACTTGTTGTAGCCTCGCCGCCACCTGAGGTAAATTCGCCTTGGTATTTACTTACAGAAGTTCACAATATACATATATTTCAATAAAATCTGTTCAATATTTTCAGAGTTATAAAGCGTTCAAATTTTCAACTAACACATATGCAGAGCACATAAATCCCAGAAAACACAGAAATACACCTCACGTATTGTCAAACATATTGCAAGGATGAAAATACTATTGCGGCAATAATCGATTTCGTATTTCGGAAGATACTTCCTTCGGGAAGAAAGGTGCCAGATAACCACTTAATAGAAAATAGGAAGATATCGCCAAAATAACATTGGGATGATAAAAAGAAGATTTTGTATTTTAAAAATTTTTCATTTACGTACAAAGAAGCACATCTTCTTATTTATTATTAAATAGTTAAAACAAAATAAAATAATATACATAATTATTTAGTTTCCACTATATTTTTGAAGAAAAAACCTACCACTTCTTTAAAATAGCATCCAGGGTTGAGAAAAATCTTTACTATATTGAAAGGGAAACAGATTAATATTTAACAGATTTATTGAAATTTTATATTTAATTTGCAGAATATTTTGAGAACTAGTTTCTTAGATATTATAATTTGTTTAATTTTTATTTTTTATGACGTGCACTATAATTTAATTTTTATTCTGTTTATTTTGCGTAATTTTCTCGAAAATTATAAAAGGAAGAAAATAAAAACTTACTTTGATTATTTTCTTTTAGATGACAATTTGGGGATATTGCTAAACTATTGCCTTAGGGGATATCATCCATTGGTTTGCAGGGCAAGTAATAAAAATATGGGGTTGCCGACATTTTTTAGAAACCGGTTTTTGAATATTTCGACTATATAAATCGAACCTCTGCGGGGAGAAAAATGTATCAGAAAGGGAAAATACAGGAAATTAAATTTCATTATTTTACTTTTCTGTGTTGATTTATTGATCATTTTTGAATTTTCTATAATATTGAACTTAGAAACATAATGTTATAGGTGCAGGTGACTGAGTGAATGAGAACCTATAAGATAAAAAATGTTGGTACTTTTTGTTTTTCATGCGGTACTTTTTAAATTTTTGTTAATATTCGACCTGAGTGAATAAGAATGTAAAGAGTGGTGAAATTTGAAAGGGCCGATGTTAATGTTGAATAAAACACAAACTATTAAGGAAATTGTTGTCATTTCTTTTTATTATGATAATATTGGTATGGTTCAATTATGTATGGAACAAAATATCGGCCAAATGGCCGAAGCGATCTCGGCGGCACACCTCCATCCGATGGTCCAAATTTTGTTGCTGGCTTATATAACCCCAAAGAGAGAAGTTCAACGGTGTCAAATCACATGATCTTGGCGGCCAATTGACATCGCCATCACGTGAGATAACACGGCATTGAATTTGTCGCGCAAAAGAGCCATGTTTGGTTAGCTGTGTGGCAAGTGGCACCGCCCAGTTAAAACCACATATCGTCCACATCCATATCTTCCAATTCGGGCCATAAAAGTTTAACCACCCTTTATAAGAGGGAGATTTTTTGGGTACTTTTTCGTTCTACATCTGGTACTTTGAATAATTTTTGTAAATATTAGACAAAGAAATACAAAATTAAACATCCAATGTCCTGAGTGGATGACAATTTATAAAGGAGGTTTTTTTGATACTTTTTTGTTTTGCAATTGATATTTTTTATATTGAATTTACATATTAAATTCACTTACGTAGAAGTTTAAATATGAACCGCAGGTTGGTCCCTCGCCAAATCGATCTACTAAGACGGCGAAAATAATTGATCGAAGAATGTAAATTCATATATACTAAGATGTAAAATGTTTTCTTCATATGTACAAAAAAATTTATGGTCGAATTATGACCATTGGGCAAACACTATTTTATTGAAATGTATGTATCATTTAATTGCCGAAAACTATACTTGTTGTCTTTTAAAATCAATGTAAAATCTAGAGTACCTCAGGGTAGCCGAATGGGTCCAATGTTGTTTCTTCTTTTTACTTTTATTAATGGTTTGCTTGAAGCAATTCAACATTGTAAGCTGTTGATGTATGCAGACGATGTCAAATTATTTTTGAGTGTTAAACTTCCTTGTAATCAACAAACTTGATGCAATTCGTTTTATAATTTATAATCTTAAAGTGGTTTTTTAGAACATAACAAAATTAAATTAAAATAAAAAAAAAATTCTTGAAATTGAACTGGCAACCTCCCGAGTCTTAGGCGGGAACTTAGACAACTCGGCTACGAACGCTTTAGTAAATAAGCGTTTAATTAGCATATACTGAGTCGTTTAGTTTGTTTCTTTGTTTGAGCGGCATATCATGTACATTAGCGTGGCCGTTAGTTGTATGGAGAACTTTTTTTTTTGAATTCTTATATTCTCCCCGCCAAAATCGGTTCAGTTTTATGTAAAAATAAAAACAAAAAAATTTCGTAGCGATAAGTTTGCTATCAAGCCATTTATTCAAATGTAATTTGTTTGCATATGACTATCTCTTAAAAACAACATTTTACAAGAATATGATATATGGCAATATTTTAGCTCTTCTAGTCAACAACATTAGCCTCGAAGAAAGTTGTTTGCTAAAATTAATATTTAAGAAAATAAAAACAAAATACCAAACATTTTATATATATAAAAAAGGGGGATTAAATGTCAAGTGACCCAGTATTTAAATCGATATCTTTCGATTTGGATGAAATTTGCACCAACGTTAGTCCTATTGAATAGTAGTTTAGACGCAAAAAAAAAAAGTTTTTTTTAAAAGATTGATCAAATAGCTATCTAAGTTGCTTGGGACAAATTTTGCTAACACCAATTGGTAATAAGTTACATGGATGTGAAAGAACACCTGTATGGCCAAAATTTCAAACTATGACCCCTCCTAACTCAGAAATTTTTGACCGATCTTGTTGAACATTTGTGTCTAAGCTACTATCCAATGGTGTAAATTTCATCCAAATCGAAAGACATCGACTTCAAAATTGGGTCACTTGACATTAAATCCCCCTCTTATACATATAAAACGTATATAAAATGTTTGGAACTTTGTGGTTATTTTCTTAAATATTAATTTTAGCAAAGAACTTTCTTCGAGGCTAATGTTGTTGACTAGAAGAGCTAAAATATTGCCATATATCATATTGAATAAATGGCTTGCTAGCAAACTTCGAGGGGCGGACGCCTCTCCTAAAACACAACTTATCGCTACGAAATTTTTTTGTATTTTTTTTTTACATAAAACTGACCCGATTTAGGGGGGGGGGGGAAATAAAACAACAACCACAAGGGAGTTTTTCTGGCAAAATTAGAGGCAGTCGTGGTTTTTTGGTCATATCTCAGCCATTTGTGAACCGATCTAGCTGAATTTCAATAGCAAGAATCGGTGGAATATATTTGACATAAATGTAAAACAATCTAGCCGCTTTCATGTCTGGAGTCTTCAGAAAACACATATCAAACGTAAGACGGACGTATGGACAGACGGACATCGTTAAATCAACTTCAATAGTCATAAGGACCCAGAATATATATACTTTATAGGGTCTAAAATCAATATTGTAGAAATTACAAACGGAATGACAAACCTATATGCAAACATATTGGTATTTCCACAGAAATGTCAACTTTTTGTCACGTAACGTCACCAACCATTTTTAATTGTTTCTCAAAGAATAATGAAAATATTATTTACTTTTTTGCATTTGGATGTAGAGCGAAACTAGGTTTTCATTAAGTGAAATTTGAACAACGTGGTTCTAAAATACAAGAATAATTGGTAGGTGGCGTGACGCGACAAAAAGACAGATTTTCTGTGGAAGTGCCCATATGCAATTTTCTAGAGTAAAAAAGTGTGCTTACTCCTACTTTCTTGATGACTGTAATTTACAGTTTGTTAGTGAAATAATGGATTTGGGTATAGTGCTCGGCAAAAACCTTAACTTCTTAATTCAAATTAAAACGATGACTGTTATGACGACAACTAGAGTTTTTTCAGTTTCGATAAGAATTTCTTGCAATTTATCTGTGGCTCTGTATTATTCATAACAAGCCTTTATTTCTTTTATTTTTACTTCCATTTTCTAAAGATGTTTATTTATATTGTTTGTATTTATTATTAATTAATTCGATTTCTTCTTTTTTTCTTTACAGGTAAGTTAAAGGATGAATGAAATTTTTCTCACTTTGAAATAAGGAAAAAAACCTGGCAACACCTCATACAAGTTTGTAAATACAATTTTGTGCTTTTAAGCATATTTTTTGTTCTGTTAAAAGAAAAAGCGTATTTAAAAAAAAATTTCAATTGGCAAAAACACAGACAACATCGAAATTAATTGATGTAAAATTTTACGAAAGGGACCTTTTTTGTTAAGTAAATGAACAAGAATGTGAAATCTCTCTTAAAACCAGAAACTTTGATGTTTTAAAAGAAATATCCATACATTTGCTAATTCTGCAAAGTAAATTTCCATAAAGGAAAAATAGTAACCTGTTTGAAAGAAGAAAAAAAAAACGACTTAAACCACTTCATTCATTTTTACAGTTTCCTGCATTTGGCAATTTGAAAATCTTGTTTACTTCCTGAATCTTCAATAAATGTCGAACACTGTAAAAATTGTGGTCTTATCAGTCATTTGGTTTTGTTTACTTTGGCTGTTCGATATTAACTGTAAACAAAAACAAGTAAAATATACAAATTTTAATAAATATTGACTTTAGAGATGGCCCTTCAAGTGATTCATCAATCAAAATTGACAACCCGCGCAAACATCAAGTCAAAAAATGAATATCAAGAAACTGGTTTTATATGCCAGTCCACAATAAAGCTTAATTAACTGTTACTTAATGAATGGTGCAATTCATACAGGTTATTCGTCTACAACCAATAATTCTATGTGTTATACACATCTGCACAAACGCCAGGGTAAAACAACACATGACAAACAACAGCAAACTGTAAATTGTCAACACTATAAAGAGTATCTGCTTTTGTGTAAATAGTTTATATATTTTTTTTTTTTTTTTTTGTTTTATAAAACTTTTGCAAATAGCTAAAATGCCTTTATATTGTCATTTACGTTGCTATTGGGTTTTGTGATTTTCATTTCCCCATTTGTTTCTGGTTCTAAATTGCCATTTACTGTCAGATAATAATTGAAAATAAAAGATAGCAAAGCAACAAAACATTTGTCGTTTTTGTTTTTTAGGTTTTCTTGCAGTTTTGTGCATTTCCTATTCTTTGTTGAATAATAAAAACTTTTTCTCAAATCCTTTTGGGAAATAATGCAATTTTTTTCATTGAAATTTTTTGAAACTATGAAAAAACAAAGTTTTAGAAAACAACTTTGCTTGTGCGTTATTAAAGCATAGTTTTAGGTTTAGACATAAACAAATAAATACAACATCCTCGTACAGACGTTCACTTATTACAAAATGAGTTAAACAAATACAAAATTCAAAGTCTCCGGCACAATTCTTTCAAATTTAGTGGGCATTGTGACGTCCTTCAGGGGCATAAAAATGTTTCTAAGACTTTAATTTCTTTCTCATTAAATGCTGGCATTGTCCTCTTAACTAATCTTACGTTAAAATATGTGATTAAAACCAGGGTTTGAAAAACTGCAATCGAAATCAAAAACGGGGGGGTGCTTTAATACCAAAGTAGATAAGGCCATGATGGCTTTATCACTCATTCAGTAGGGAGATTAAGCCTTTTTGGTTTTTTTTCATTTGAATGGGAGATAAAGCCATCATGGCCTTTGCTCACATCAGCAATATTAGAAAATGGCTTTATCTCTAATTTCAGTTCCGGAGAAACTAAAGTTAAGTATTGAAATCTGGCTTAGCATACTAAATTCTTTCTGCGTGGCGGCCTGCGGCCGTGCTGAGGGGTTTTTTCCTCCAGTAGGACGCGGCAGGTCGCTTTGCTGAATAAAGTTTTCCTAGCGTGCGTCACAAGAATAAAAAAATGTTTTTCAATGATAACTAAGGATTTCCCTTTTACAGAATGTTTACACCATGCATAACAATTTTCTGAAAAAATATGGCTTTATCTCTCATTTGCGAAAAAAATATGGCTATATCTCTCATTTCGCAAAATTTTTAATATGACCTTACCTCTCAATGATTGGGCAATAAGGCCATTATGGCTTTATCTCCCATTCAATTGAGCAATAATGCCATCATGGCTTTATCTACCATGGTTTTAAAGCACCCCCCTCAAAAACTGTTGAACTGTTGTGCTTTTTGAGTTGGGTTGCCAGCCACTGCATTTAATGAATCAAAAGTACAAGCAAAAGTTTTTTTCAGGCCAATGAAAAATAAAGAAGTGGAAGAAATGGCAGTTTTTCTATTTTGACTGCAGTTTTTTAAGCGCTGGCTAAAACCAGTGTTCCCCTTAAAACCGTTCGTAACTATTTTCAAAAAAGAGCCGAACATTATATAGTGTTCTGTTCTTCGTAGATGTACTGTACTGATACTGTAGAAAAAATTATAGTTTAATGTTCTATAATGTTACATTGTTAAAGAAAAGAACAAACAAAAAATTTTAGCAACGACCACAGCACGAATAGATTGTGTGGGTATTGTGTATGTTTTGTTTGTGTAAAATTATTTTGCAGGTTTTGTTTTTTTCTCGTATGTGTATTTTGTTTGGTAAAAATTTAGGTTGTTTTACCAGCCAAAACGGAACGAACATTAATGAGCTGAAGACAACACAATAAAGTTTTTGGTTAAAAAAAACCGAACGCAATTAAATGTTCTCATCTTTTTGTTGAGTTGGATACGAACAGTATTATTTTTGTGTTCGAAAGATGAGAAACAGGGAAACGTTATTTTTTTAAATGATTTGCTACACAAACACTATTAGCGTTTGTGTTTTACACAAATCTTCCGAACCGAACAATAAGGAGCGATATTAAGTGTTTATTTTCGAACACTGATTACAACATTATTTTTAATAAAGAATGACTTTTTTTCTTACCTCAAACATTTATTTTTTCTTGAACTAAAAAAAAAACGTTATTGACCAGTACAAAATGTTGTAAAACATTTTTTCATAATTTCTTTTGGCAAACAAAGAATTTCGAAAAAATTCCTAAGCACAGAAAAGTTGTAATGTTAAACAAGAGTGGCTATAAAATACTGCAGACGTGCAATTGCCAAAAATAAAAGCCATTTTCAACGGCAATAAATCGTAAAAAAATTTAATTTTCTGTTTTTTTAAAATTTTGTAAACTGTTGCAATAATAAAACAAATAAAAGTTTTTGTCGGAATGCCTAGTCTGCGACAATTTTAGTACGATTAATAGAAGTTGGTGGAAATTTGCTTAGGACCCCGCGGGGACAACAACTTACAAATGAGGTTTTAGCTTCATAAACAGTCACAGCTTGCACAGCAATCATACAGTGGTGTGGGTATAAATATTTTATTGTTTGATAACAATATTTTCCTATTTCTATTTCTCAAATTACTTTAAACGATGTTTACTTGATTGAATACCCTCTCTACTTAAGCATTTTACCATGGAAGTGATAGCAAGTTTATAGTAAATTCTGTGTTGTTCCATTTTATAAATTTAATACTGCTCTTTATTTTGAAAGATGTTTCATCATCGTCGTTTATAACGATTTTCAATATTTGTAAAAGATGTGATTTAAAATAAATGCGTTTAAACCAGTGTTCGAAAATAAACACTAAATATCGTTTCTTAATGTTCGGTTCGGTAGATTTGTGGAAAACACAAACGCTAATAGTGTTTGTGTAGAAAATCATTAAAAAAAAAATAACGTTTCCCTGTTAGTCATCTTTCAAACACAAAAATATTACTGTTTTTATCAAACTCAACAAAAGACGTGAACATTTAATTCCGTTCGGTTTTTTTTTTTTTGAAAATCCAAAAACTACAATGTGTTCGGTTCGGCTCGTTAATGTTCGTCCCTTTTGGCTGGTAAAAAAAAACCTTTTTTCAAAAACAAAATACACACACGAAAAAAACATTATAGAACATTAAAATATAATTTTTGTCTACAGTATCACTACAATTGTTCTGTTTTTTTAACGAAGGACCGATTATTATATAATGAAAATAGTTACGAACGGTATTAAGGGTTGTGTATGTCTACACAATCACTAAAAAAATAGATATCGTACCTGGGTGTGTACGCCGACCGTTAAATAATGTACTGTTTAATTTCGAACACTGGTTTAAAATATTTATTTTACTTTTATTGATTTTTGTAGAAAAACTAGCTGTTTGGTCCCGGTTTGGTTTCCCAAATATGTAACAATAAAAAACTGCAGAATTTTGTCAATCACTTGACTCCAGCGCTAACTACCATGTCAAAATTTTATCAGGAAAATTATTTTTGTGTAATGAATATATTTTGTGAATATTAGCCCAATATCACGACAACAGCGCCACCTATCGCGATTCAACTTAATAGAAACCTGGCTCCAGACTAAACTTATTTATTGTGCAAGTTTGGTGTCAATCGGACCCGCGGTTCTTGTGTTTTAGGAGCAAATACACGGCACTAACGTTTTTATATATGTATGTTAGGGTTTCTAATTTCCCGGACTTTTTATATTCCCGGGAAACGAAACAAAAAAAAATCTTATTCCCGGGAATCCCGGGATTCTTTGAATTAAACAATGATTTAATTAAATTAGTTCAAGACAAAAGCTGTTATTTTTTTAAAGAAAATACAACAGTCCAAATTACGTTTATTAATTCCACAGAAAACCAAAACAAAAAAATTGTTACATTCATATGTACATTAGGGGTACAACCAAAATAAGGCCCTATCACCACGCTGTAGCCGATGTTGTGCTGAAACCGAAAAATGTTTCCTCATGTCATTTCGGAACAAAAACGTTCCGCGTCGAAGCCGATTTCTGAAAGCCCTTTATGATTTTTTTTTTTTTCAAAATTTTGTATTTTTTCAAAATTTTTTTTTTTTATAATTATTTAACTATTTACATTTCTTAGGCCCGATTTCACAACTTACCGATAGCTTAAAGTAGACTTTAAAAAGTGTTCCATTATTAAAACTTTAATGTACACTTAAATGAGCGATAAAGAAAATTAAGGTTCATCCTACCTGGTAGTTTAAAGTAAAGTTGTAATAATGGAACACTTTTTATACGGCCGATAAAATCCTACCTTTAGCTATCGATAAGTTGTGAAAACGGGCCTTAATGTAATTATATGATTATAATCAAAATCACAATCTAAAAACTATCTTTGTTAAGTGAAATTAACTTAAGATTAAGAGTTCGTGTTGATTTGCATTGGGGGAAAATATGTTGTACGACTTTGATTGCGCGTTCCGCACAAATGTTGCTGCGTTGTGTGTTTGGAATTCTTGTTTCATCTTTCACCCAATGTCGTAGAAAGCATTTATGAGCATTAGTAAAGCCCGATAATGATTTGTTTAAGGCTTCGAAGTCATTTTTATTGTAACAATGGTCTGAAAACCAAATGTTGTACCAAGGGCCACATATAAAATTTTGAAAAAACAGAGTTGCATTCGCAAAATTCGGTTGTTTGTAACTAGTTTATCTCAAAAGCTAGTTACAAACTTGTTCATGATTTCTATGGGTAAATAAGTTTCACAATATTCTCACAATATTCTCACCATAAACAACTTATAAACTGTTTATGGTGTAGGTGTAAATTCATTATTACTGATCCCAAACTTAATTTCATTTGACGCGGAACCTTTTTTAACGATATCGAAAATCTAAAGATGCACTACTTATTGTTTTTTTAGGCACTACATGGTATGGCTAGCGCCATTTTGATATTTTCAAAAATTGTAAAAAAGTCGCTTCCCTAATGTTCATTCATATTATATTTGTATAATTTTATTTTTTTTTTTTTTTTCTTTTTTTTTGGGAGATACAAATTATTAATACTTATTAACAGAGAAACCAGAAATATCCAATTGCATGTTTTTCCTTGTACGACTAATGAAGGCAGAAACAATATATTTATCCGTTTTAAAGCTTTTAATGAATTTTGGCATTGATTTGTTAGTGCATATTTTTGCATATTTTAAAGTTAAAAGAGCCTGTTTGCAGCATTTTTGAGGTTTATAGCGCATGTTTTGCCTTTTTAATGCATGTATTGGCACATATTAAATTTTTTTAGATGCCTACAATAGCTTTCGCAGCAAATATTTTTTTTTTTCGAAGATTTCTTACTTCAAGACAAGGCAGTTTGTCATTAAGAATAAACGTTATGCGATTTGTATCTATACCAATCTTTTAGTTTTCCGATCGACTCAGAATCACTTTTTAAAGTCCATCCATCCGCCTGGCTGGTTGTCTGTCTATGTTAGCCTTGTGCGCAGACTACAAGTTCCAATCTTATAGATAATTTGACCAAATATGGACGAAGTCTATGCAAATAGTGAGAATCGATCTATAATTTCACATCCAATTTAGACTCTTTGTGTCCGCAAGCTATCTAATTACGATGGTATTTAAATTAAATTCCCGGCAAAAATGTTTTACTTCAAATTAAATTATTTTCGAATCGGTTCACATTTGCTCAAAGCTCCCATCCTTAACTAGCTTTAAATTCCTTTTAAATGTTAACAATTTAGCGACCGTACCTAAAATACATTTAAGACAAAAACCCATATGGATGTTAGTATCTAGATAATATTCGGCGCAAACATCTCTAATATTAATTTTAACCTTTTTTAGGTTTTTTATTTATTTTGTTTTTAAATTGTTGAATATTGTGTCTTCAAATGAGCAACTTTTAATCTTTAGGGCATATTTTTTACATTTTTCAGAGCATATTTTCCAGTTTTTACTGCATATTTAATGCGCATAAAACGAGCATATTTCTGGTGTCCCTGGTTATTAATATTAAGTAGTTATTAATAGCACACTTAATTTTCTTTTAAGCAAACAATTTTTAGTATTATTAAAGCATTTAACAGCTCATCAGAGATTCTATTTCCAATCCTTGCTGATATGAATATTACCTGCTAGCGAATACGTGCTCTCGCATTCTACAGACGTTAGCTTTATAGTACTTTTTTAGACATTTCATCAGCAATTAAAAGACCGTTGATTTCTTGGCGTAGGAAAAACAGTTCGATTTGCAGGAAGTTTTTAGTAAAGAATATATTTTTATTGCTCGATTTTGATTTTAACGATGCTAAAAAATTTAAATATCAAAAAATTTATTTTGAAATTTCCGGAAAAGTTTCCGGGGATTAATTTAAAAAAAAATTATATAGATAAAATGAAAAATGCCTAATGGCTAAACTCATTTTTTAATGGCTTAAAAAGGTAAAAAATGTCCAAATCTAGCCACTAAATGGATAAATTGGCAACACTGCTCTAAACTGTCAGCTGTCGAATTTTCTATTTTGAGTTGCTAACATACAGTTTGCAACTGTTATAACAGCAAATCATGTCAGTTGTAGACTGGGAGTAACACTTTACTGCACAAATAGCGACAGAGTCAAATCTTGCGTTAATTCTTGTACACCCGTTTACACTTCATTTATTAATGATAAATAAAATTATCTATATATCAGCCATGTTCTGAACTACTGAACCGATTTTCCTGAAATATTTACAGTAACATCACTTGAGCCCAAGAATTAAACAGGCTGCTTATTTTTTCGATAGAGGTTCCCCTGCCTCTACCCATTGGATGCCAATATTAAATATCGCATATCTTAAGAGCCACTGCACGGATTTTGTTGAACTTTTGCTAGTAGGATCTTCCGAGCCCCAAAACTGAAATAAAATAGCAGCGGGGGAAGTGTTACCCCCCATAGGACGCCAATGTTTAATATCGCATATCTTAATAACTGTTATAGTAAGAATGTTCAAACTTTATGTGACTTCCTCTTTACACTTTTGAAAATTAAAATAAAGCAGGTAGGCGCTGGGCGAAATACCTCCCATAGGATGCAAATATTAAATATCTCTCAACTGAAGAAGTGGTTAAAGCTGTGTAACGAAGCGCAACGGGTTAAGCTAGTAGACTATAAAAACCCCTTCATAACGTTTGGTCCAATTAATTTATTTCATATAGTTTTTGTTTCCATCTGAATACTTTGTTTGATTCTGCAGTGTATTACAAACAGCATTATTATGACTTTAATAATAAAGTTGGATATTTTAAATAATACGAAAAACAACAAACAACATCTGGATTTTGAGAGTTTTTTATAGCAAATTTATGCAGAAAGCAAAGTGAGCAAAAAATTTTATAATAAAAGAGCTGTTGCAATATTTGCCATACTTAAGACCAAATGACTAAAGTTTGTGTTTTTTATGTGGAATAATTTGTTAACAAAATATTTTATATTCAAATAAAGTTATAATGCATTCGATGGACACAGGTTGGTCTATAGTACTTAAATAGCAAAATATATTTGTCATCCTTATTTACGCTTCCAACGGACAATAGTCTTTAACTCAATTCCTCGTTTGCTTAGTCTGGGCTCACGTTATGAAAGTTTTCTTTCTGAAATTTCTCTTTTAAACTTTTATTTGTGTTAGTGAAATTGTATGTTCACTTGTTTATTGAAACTTTTAATTTTTTAACAAATAAAAAGTGGGTTAGCAAAAATTAAAGAAAATAACATGAAAAATAAAGGAAAACGTGTAAAAAGCACATCCAACGTCTGGTTATTATTTACGAATTATTGAGCATAAGAGAATTTTCAAGTACATACGTGAAAGTATGCACTTCATGCCATGTTAACCACCCTCCCTCCCTCTCACTAACAAACGGAAAGGTTTATTTTGTAAGTTCTTTAAACTTGCGTGAAAAAATTTATCATGTAAAATTTTTAGAATTATCAAATATTTGTAATGAAATATTTTTCTTATTTTATCTTAGATAAAGATAAACGGCCATGTTCTAGAAATTGAAATGAAGTGGATTTGAAATCGAGCAAATTTACTGAAAGTTCATGAAAATAATACATTTTACCAATTCCATTTTCTGTGTACCAAGAACAACTCTTAAAACCAGGAAAAACTATGGTCATTTTGTAAATAACACTATGCCACAAAAAAAATTAACCGCAAAAATTAGATGTTTTCTAAGATAAATCGGGGATGCTGATCACGAATATCAAGAAGCGTTTTCCAGATATACGCGAAAGTCGTGTTTTTCAGCAGTTCTTTAAGGAATTTCGAAAAATCTCGAAAACTGTGCAACTGAATTGTATCGGGTGATTTTTTAGCTATTATTTTTTTGGCAGCACTGTTTTAAACAGCCGACCCACGTTTCGTGCTTTGTCAAACATCTTCAGTTTGGTCTATAATTTAACCATGAATCGTCTTACAAACGAACAACGCTTGCAAATTATTTAATTTTATTATCAAAATGCGTGCTCTGTTAAGAAAGTTCATCGCGCGCTTCTTCCATTTTATGGTCAGTTCAATCGACCCACTGAAGCGGCTATTTGGTACGTTAATAAGCAGAATTGTCGATTTTGGAGTGAAGATCAGCCAGAAGCATTGCAGCAGCTAGCAATGCATCCAGAAAAAGTCACAGTTTGTTGCGGTTTATGGGCTGGTGGCATCATTGGACCGTAATTCTTAAAAGATGATGCGAATCGTAACGTAACTGTGAATGGTGAGCGCTACCGTGAGATGAGATCCAACTTTTTTTGCCCACAATGCAAGAGCTTGACTTGCATTGCATGTGGTTTCAACAAGACGGTGCCACATGCCACACAGCACAATGGACTTATTGAGAGGCGAGTTCAATGAACATTTTATTTCACGTTCGGGACCGGTCAATTGGCTGCCTAGATCGTGCGACTTAACCCCTTTAGACTATTTTTGCGGGGCTATGTTAAAGCTCATGTCTATACACACATGCCCGCTTCAATTGACGAATTGGAAGACAACATTGAAGCATTTATTCATGAGATAACGGCCGAAATGTTGGAAAGAGTATGCCAAAATTGGACTAAGCGGATGGACCATTTGAGGCGCAGTCACGGTCAACATTTGTATGAAATAATCTTCAAACATTAAATTATATCGATTCAAATAAAGATTTCATGCATTTTTCTGAATTTTATGTTTTTTTTTTTAACTTTCCTATAGCTCTTAAATAATCACCCATTACAAGGTTTAACATTTTGCATAGATATCTCTTTCAGAACATGTCCAAACTGCGTCGATCGGATAAAGATTTACTAAGTTACAGGACTTAAAACTTAAAAAAAGTGATTTTTTAAGTTTTTTCAAAATTCACAATTTTAATTCGCAGCTCTTGTTTTCGAGATATACCGTTATGTCCAAAATTAAGGCACTTTCACTACATATATTGGAATAACTTAAAAACGGTTGACCATATTCAGTTAAAAAAAAAATTCGAAACTCGGCAACAATATTATCTTTCAGTCGTGCTTACATTGTTTTTAAATTTGCCGTGTAGTTTCAGAGATATCGAGATATTTTTGAAAAATTCGAAATACCTAAAACAACTGCAGAAAAACACGATTTTCGCGTACATCTCGAAAACGCTTTTTGAAAAAAATAAATGAATGCCATATTCGTGATCAGTTAAAAATCTGTGAACCAGTGTAATTGAATTTAAAATTTTGGTCGATTTCCCTTCATTTCGATTTCTAGAACATGCCCGAAAGATGAGAATTTGATTAATTCCCGCACGAGCCAACAGTATGGTTGATATGGTTGCCTACAATCATGTTAATTTTTGCAGCGATATAAATATATGTATAAAATTAAATATTAATAATTTTAGTTTTTTACCCTTTTTAAAGAGCAACATAATCTTATTAAGTTTAAATTATACGATTGTTTGTACATATAGAAAGATTCTAACCTAAAAAATTCCCAAAACATTGTGTTACTCTATAAAAAACAGCCTTTATTAGAAATCTGTTCTTCCCCGAAATAAGTTAGTAAATGTGTACATATATACGAATGCAAAGAAAAGTTTATAAGATGGTTGGTGTTTGTAAACTTATTGCTTGTAGTGAAAATAATCTGATAATGATATTTAGGCATTGAGAAAACGCAGGGAAAATGCAGGGCATTACAGAAATCCCTTAAAGCAAAAAATATATAACGGACTACTTTTATGTACATTTATTATTAACAAACAAATTTTAAACAAAAACGTAATATAGGTTATGTATGGTTATGCTCTAACCTCCCAATTCGGTGGGTATTAATAAAAAACAACTCAAAAAAATTTTAAGGACGATCGGCGAAGGCTAAGCCGTCCCTCAAGCCCGCCAAAGTTTGAGAAAAATCTTAAAGTCCGACTTGTATGACTTATATTTAGGAAAATATTAATTTCACATAAAAATCGTTTTCTAAGAAGTTGTTGTTAGTAAAGTTTCCAACAACTTTTGGCTTAACAAGTTTTCTCTAAAACTCATATTGAACAAAACCTAATTAAAATAAAAAGTAAACAGCAGCATTGATGCGAATTTTTTCTTTAGAACTGTTTTTTCTTACACACGTCAATTCAGCTTTAATATTTGTGTTTCTGTGCGTTAGCTTAAAAAAAATAGTCAAACGCATATAATTTGCTTCTAACGTACCACGGTTGATAAAGTTGCTGCAATTGTACTTTTTACAATTCAAAGCCAAAAAGAACGGTGGTACCCTAGGGTGACCGTTAAAATCACAAGTTGGATTTATTTAGGTCTCACTCGCCAATTTGGTGGGTATTGATAAAAAAAAAAAACAACTTAAAAAAATTTTAGGAAGATCGGCGCAGGCTAAGCCGTCCCTCAAGCCCACCAAAGTTTGAGAAAAATTATAATTTAACATGAAATCTGACTTTTATGTTTAATAACTTAGAAAATATTAATTTTGTAGATAACACTATGGAACATTTTTGGGATTATTGTCTGGGGGGTGAGAAATTCCAAGTCAAGGTGATGGTACTAGGTCAGTATAGTAAAACGCTCAAAGGGTTTGGCGTTCGTATGTGTCAGTTTTTTTTATGATATTTTAAATTTTTTCCTTATCTTGATGTTTTTTGTTTAACATAACTTGAGAACCACTTGTCCGATTTTGCTAAAACAAACTCAAAAAAATTTCGAATTACGATTTCTTTAATCCGTTCATATAACGTTTTTCTTTATAATCAACACTTTTGCCGGTAAAAATAAATTTGTGGAGAAAAAAAAATATTTTTTTGCCTAAAAATTAAAATTTTTTTTGTTAAATTCATAAAAAAATCCAAAACGGAAAAAAGGATCAAGTGTTATTAATTTCATATAAAGTCACATAACCTATAAACAAAATGCGACATAGATCATAGAAATCGATTAACGCGTTCTGCTTTTATTTACAATTAAGTGAAGGTATCCCATTTTGACAAGAATATTGATATTTGTTTTTATTCAAAAAAGTGTAATTTATCGCCTTTTTTTACAAATTTTCCCCAATAACTCCAGACTTCTGGCCATAAACTACTAAAAAAATTAAGTAAACATTTTTATAATTTTTTATTTTTATTTTATTTATTTATTTTTATTTATTTTAATAAATATTGCCTGGACTTTTTCGATGGTGGTTGTTCGGGACTAGTGGCATCGCATTCATCGCTATCATCAGTTTCTGAACCACACATAATGTCAATGTGTGACTCCACTGTTGGCCCTTGTGCATCTCCTGGAAATTCTTTATCATCAAGATCATCCTTGTCTTGCCACACAAGCTTACTCCACCAGCAAATTTCCGCAATTATTGCACTCGGCGACTTTTTGACTCTATATCTGGCTCATATGGGGGATCATCACGTGCATGATATGTCGGAGCAGTCGTAGAAGATAAAATATCTGGGCTAGAAGCTTTTGGCACAGGAATGTGGTCCGAATGAGGCAATGGTGTTGCGGCACTTGCAACACCAACGTAATTATACGATTTTCTTATCCTTTTTGCGGCTCCTTTATTCGCACATGCATAGCAATTCAATGGATTGTGACCTTCGCCAGGATTAGTCCAAGTCATTGGGATACCGAATGGCATACTTTCACGTCTTCTATTTTTCCAATCCATTAGACGGTTGTAGCAGCTTTTACACACTATGTTTGGTACCCAATTTTCGTTCACTATAACATTTTGGTTGAAGTACATCTCGTATGTTTGAACAAAATCAGTACTGAAATTTCCCCTTTTTTTATGTGTTGAGACATATTGACCACAGCAGTAGCAAAAGCTATTTATATCTGCCTTGCACAGTTCCATATTCTGTTCTCTTTTGTTCACTTTTAAAAAACTGGAGAAAAATCACTTTTACTGTTCGCGTTCGTCGGCACTTGTTGAATGACAAAAATCACAGAACCAGTGTGAGAAAGAGAAGAAGTATAATGACAATGCATGTTTTATGTGAACATTACAGAACCAGTGTTGCCACATCAATATTTATCTTTTAGTACAGTAGAAAAATATGAGAGAGTTCGGCTTGTGAGTGTCAATGTTTTCTCCAAATAATGTTGTGCATATCTGGAGCAAATTTTTGAAATTCATACATTTACCTAATTGTGAATAAATGAGAAACGCGTGCATCGATTTTTATGATCTATGCCTGTTTTTGCTAATGAGTTATGTGACTTTACGCGAAAGTAATTAGTTTTGGCACTTTTTTCCGTTTTGGATTTTTTATGAATTTAAAAAAAAAATATTTAAATTTTTAGGCAAAAAATACTTTTTTCCCTTCATACATTCATTTTTAACTTCGAAAGTGTTGCACATATAGAAAAACGGTATAGAAACAGATTAGAGAAATTGTAATTCTTAAATTTTCTAAATTTGTTTCATCAAAATCGGACAAGTGGTTCTCGAGTTATGTTAAACTACGTTTTTGCCAAAATGTTACAACTAAGCGAAAAAACATCAAGATAAGGAAACAATTTAAAATGTCATAAAAAAAAACTGACACATACGAACGCCAAACCCTTTGAGGGTTTTACTATACTGACCTAGTACAATCACCCTGACTTGGAATTTCTCACCCCCCAGATTGGCTGTTGTACTATGTAATTTGTTAACAAGTTTTTCTTTATCTCTTATTAAACAAAATAAACTGAATATATCGAATAAGCCACTAAAAATCTAATTTTTAATTCATTAAAGAAACGCATTTTCAATGAATCACGTATCCCTAATTTTGTTGAAAAACATTTTTTTTTATTTATTTAAAAAAAAAACCGACCAGCCGGGCACCTGGCGTTTTACCCTAATTCGGGTACGCTAAATTCAGTGGTGCTAACCTTTTCTTAGGTAAGCTCTTGTTTTCAAAATTTCGAAAACGGAGGAGGTTGCACAGCGTAACTCAAAAACGGTTTAGTTTATAAAATAAACTAAAAAAAAAACGAAATTCCACAATAATATTACCTTTAACCATTGTTATAGGTTTTTCTAATATGCGTACACAGAAAAAATTATTGGCAGTTTTTTTTTCAATTAATAGTGATTTTTGAATTTTAAAATAAATTTGATTACGTTCTTAATTGATTGAATTAAAAAAAAATATTTTTTTTCAATTAAAATTTTACTTGATTTTAAGCTTAATTTTAATTATAAGTTTAATTGAATCAATCAACTCGGTTGTTTGAATTGAACACTTTGTTGCTTTCTCCTTGTTGCTTTCCTCCCTGATCAACAGTTTGCGAAAAATGTTACAAGTGCAACCAACATCTTTATAAATTTATTGTCTTTGCCCTTACATGTACATACACACATGTTCTTGTCATCAAAAAGAACAGTAAGCGTCGCGTGCAAAAAAAACTTTCAACAAGTAAAAAATAAACTGAAATTTGTTATAGACGAATTACAATTATGACCACCAACAATGTCAATAATGAGCCTACATACATATGTATATTATGCGTAAAATAAAAAATCGCCTTGTGGCTGACCACAGTGTTGACGGTGGTTATGGTCGCAATCGAAATTTTGGTGTTTATTTTCTTTGTTTGTTAATTCTTGAATTATTTTTGGCGTCATTTCATGTTGTGCGTTCAAAGTGAATAGATGAAAAAAAGTACAGCCAAATTACACAACAAAAACAGTTTTTTGTTTTCAATCTTGAATACCCTGAAGAATCAGAGTTATTCTACAATTTTATACAAAGTTGTGTGTATGAAATTCCTCTGTCAAAAAATCTTCCAAAATTTGTACAATTAAGCATGAGCTATTACAATTAAACAAATAAAACAAGTTACTTTTAAACCATATTTAAATAAAACATATTTTTTAAATATTATTATTTTGCTTCATTTAACCATCAACTGAATTGATTTAACAAACTTATTCAATTAACTATTTGTTTGACTGAATAATTTGCGTAATTGAATTAAGATTGTATTTCAAATACACTGTTTAATTTATTCAATTAAAAATTTAATCAATTTAATGCAAAAATTCAATCACTGTTTTAAACAATACAATTATTAAAATAATAAATTTTCTGTATTGTAATCAATTACGTAAGTAATTCATTCAATTAAAATATTGATTTTTTTTTAATTAATTCATTCAATTAAAATATTTTTTAATATTATTAATTTTTTCAATTATTTTTGTAATTAAAATGTAAAAACTTTTTAATTGGAAAAAAAATCCTTGTTTTGCAATTTTTGCAAGTTTGAGTAATTGGTATAATCATTTCGGTAATAGGTGCAAAATTAAACAATTTTTTGCTTGTTTCAATTATTTTGTTGATCAAAACCGTTTTTTACTTTTTTCTGTGTAGTCGTTTTAGAAACCAAATTTTTTTTGGCAATGGGGATAAAACATATTATGTGAGGTTGGTCATACATTTGACCGGCATATTTGTATGGGAGCCCTCCTAAAGGGTGGAGATATAAGGCAAGTATGTTTAAGGAAAATGCTAAGCACAAAAAACTAATGAAGGTCCGTCATATATTTAATCCCCCTTGGGGCGATTCCTTGGCAGTTCTGGGGGCTTTTTCTTCAATATATTTCTAGTCTGTGTTGACAATTTTATATGAGAGCCCCCTTAAAGAATAAAGAAAGCGTGCAGGTATGTTACAGGGATGATAAATGAGAAAACCAATATCGTACTTACGAACTTCTACAATCGTACTTTTTCGACCCCAATAGTAATAAATATTTTTTTTTATAAAAGAAAAAGACTTTAATTTCAAAAGAAATTAAAATTTTGTATTCCCAAAAATTTAAATTACTTTTTGAAAAAGACTTTTGTTTCGGTTACACTTGAAACCATTGGTACATACGGTCTATTTCGTTCCTTTGTTTTTATAATATTTTGCCATGAAGCCTTATATGCTGCCGCTGATACTTGATTTACAATGTGGCATATGCAATCGTCCAATGATCAAGTGCAAAAACCTATTCACAATAGCGAAGTTTAGTGTTTGGTGCAAATGGTCTTGCAAAGTGCAAATGCAAATTATCATAGCTGTTTTGTTAAATCCAACAACAAAATACACAGAAGATTTCATAAAAACGCTGCGAAATTTTGCATTTGCACTTTGGCAAAACCATTTGCACCAAACACTGAAATCCGTTTATATTCATTGGACAGTAAATACGAGTTGCCATTTTATATCAATTATAAATATTTAGGCTTGAAAAATTTGGAAATAGTACCAAATGAGTCACGGGGGTACCACCGTACTTTTTGGCTTTGAATTGTATCAAAAAAGTACAATTGCACCAACTTTATTAACCGTGGTACGTTAGAAACAAATGATATGCGTTTGATTATTTTTTTTTTTTAAGCAAACGCACACAAACACAAATATTAAAGCTGAATTGACGTGTGTAAGAAAAAACAGTTCTAAAGAAAAAATTCGCATCAATGCTGCTGTTTACTTTTTATTTTAATTAGGTTTTGTTCAATATGAGTTTTAGAGAAAACTTGTTAAGGCAAAAGTTGTTGGAAACTTTACTAACAACAACTTCTTAGAAAACGATTTTTATGTAAACTAAAATGTTCCTAAATAAAAGTCATACAAGTAGGACTTTACAATTTTTCTCAAACTTTGGCGGGCGTGAGGGGAGGCTTAGCCTTCGCCGATCGTCCTAAAAAAGTTTTTGAGTTGTTTTTTTTATCAATACCCACCAAATTGGCGAGTGAGACCGAAACAAATCCAACTTTTGATTTTAACGGTCACCCCAATGTACACACATTAAAAATGATTGGAAATACATACTTATTTTATATTGTCTCGATTATGTGAACTTTTCCCTTTAGTGAACAGGCCCTGTCTGAATTAGTTCTTATAAGCGAGCGGCTTTTGTACTTGATTTTCTGAAGTTATGACCCTTTTGCAAAAATAAGCGAAGTTGTTTAATCTAGATTTTATTTATTTCGTATTTAACGTTTAAATTCATACCCACATGTAATAAAATTAAAACATTGGACACATAAATGTAAATTAATAAAACAACAATCAAAAAGGCCTGGGTCAAGGATAACAGTTTTTATGTGTTTCTTGTGTGCTTCTGCTTTTTATTGTGCGATATTTTAAAAAGGAAAACACAACATGGCTCATATTAGCTACAAATAGACCATTTTATTAAACGCAAAAGGTAGACAGGTATTTTATTTAACTTTTCCTCGAGATAGATCTGAAATGTTTTTATTTAAGTGTTTAAAAAATATTAAAAGATAAATTAAAATGTTTAACTCTTAAAAAATGTAAATGTTATACTGAATGGCTCAATAGTCGCTTTTTTTTTTTTTTTTTTTTGATTTATTACAAATACTATGCAAATTTGTTACAATAATATTTTCAATTGATTTTTAATATTATAAATTACATATTAATTTTTATCAGACATTTATATTCATTCTGAAAACTTCTGTATTCAAGTAATCATTTCCATAATTATGATAAGGATAAAAAAGCAGAATGTCAGATTGTACACAAACGTACATGAGTTATTAACAAAAAGTAAAAAAAAAAACTCCAATCCATATACAATGGAAAAGAAAAGTCTACAAGACCTAAGGGCTACAGTGGCACAGAAAAGTATACATACCATACCACTCATCTTAATTTTGGTATCATAGGCAGCCTACATATCGCATACTCAATCATAAAAATACACGGCCTTGAAATGTCTACGAATAACAAAAAAACCAGCAGCCGTATTCTGTAATTCGCTTAAGCTAAATATCTATCGCTTAAAATCTAGAAAGTTGATTTACCGATTTTGGGCTATGAATGTCACGTGCATAGCTTAATTTGGGAATGCCATACAAATTTGATTCGCCGCCATTTTAGCTTTAAATGTCATCGCTAAAATGTTTAAATTTTGGATTCTCTAAGACATTTTAGCGATCGATTTAACGTTTAATTCACTTGATTAAACGTTTGATTCACTTGATTAAACGTTTATTTAAAACTGATTTTATTTTTGATCAATGCACTGAAAGAAAAATGCTTCATATATTTAATGAATCATTTTCATAAAAAAACTTTCCTTGGGTAAATGAAAATGTTCATTGTCTAAATGGAGTTTCATACTTATAATGAAATATTTTTGTTAAAATCGCTTCATTGGATTTCGTAATTACGTTAAAAATTTTCATAGGATATATGAAAACTTAAGTTTGTCCAAGTTAAAAAAAAAAATTTTAATTGGGAACATAAAAAAACAATATGCAAACATAACTATATTCATAAATTAATACAAAATTATAGTTTCCTTAAAAAAATGTTTAATTGTTAATTAAAAAATGTAAGATTTAATAATTTCATACATCGAATGTTACATGTATGCCATTAAATTTATGAAATCAAAAAATTTTTTTATAAAAGCAACATATTTCAATAATTGCCTTCATAAGTTTAAATTTTCATTATGACAATAAAAATGTCATTATAGTAATGAAACAAAAACTTTCAATTCACTTTCAATCAACGTTGTTATTGTTATTGTTATTGTTATTATGGACAATTTAATCTCATATTTACGCTCTTAATTGAGTAAAAAACATAGTTTTTTAATACAAAAACTACACTGCCCCGGTAGACCAGCTGGTAGCGAGCTAGTCTATCAGCACCGAGGTTGCGCGATCGAATCCCGCCAGAGACAGAAAAAAAAATTAAAAATAAAATAAAGTAAAATAAAAAAAAGAAAAGATAAAAAAAAATAACTAAAAAAAAATAAAAAAAAATAATTAAAAAATAAAAATAAAAAAAATTTTTTACTTTATTTAAAGTATTCATCCAATGAATAATATTCATAGATCTAATGTAATGTTTCATTAAATCCTTTTAATGAAACAGGTTTCATCGAGCCAACGAAGCGCTGCATAGGTTCCTTTTTAATGCAATTTTTCATGGGATTAATGTCAAAATTCATTGGTATTGCGAAGAAAATTCTTTCAGTGTGCTTTACTGGTGCAACATTTTTTTCTGTGTTCGTTATCAAAAGACAAACAACATCCGACAAAATGTGGAAGGAAGAAGGAAGGAAGCGTGTCAGAAAATAGATTTATTTATATCTAAAGAATGGTATTTAAATACTCTTCTGTTATAACGCTATAAGGAAGGGCATTGGCGAGTGTAGCTGTATTTTGGTCAACGCCCACTTCTATAATCCCGCCCACACTTTGTCGGACATTATGTAATGATTTATCTTATCTTTTATCTTTTGTCTTGCCGTTCTTAAGATTAAAAAAACTTTTTTACCACGCCCACTAATCCAATTCCGCATTCTTTTTGTGGAATGGGCAGTGCCACGCCTACCTCCCCAATCCCTTTCATTTTTACATAATTTGGAAACTTTAGGTCTTTCCGTTCTCCAGCTATACAGAAAGCAGCAACAAGGAATTTTTTAGTAAAATTGGAGGCAGTTTTTTGCTTATATCTGAGTCATTAATGTACAGCCATGGCTAAGTTTTAATAGCAAACTTTGACAGAGTGTATGTATGCACCAACAACCGAATTTGTAAATATAAAAAATACTTTTGTTAATTCAAATTGTTGATATTCAACAAATATTTTTAACATCCAAATTGTTATATTGAATAAAATAATGGTTATCAATTATATACAAATTTTAATTACGAGTTTGTCATATTAATAAAATATTTTGTTAAGAACTAGCTTATTGCCTTTTGAATGAAAGAAATGCATTTAAATTATTTATTTGATTCATTTTTATTGAAATATATATTAAAAACTATATCACAAACACTAAAAACAATTATTTTAGCATACTTTTTCAGACTGAGAACTGGACGCACAATAAAATGTTTTAACATCTGCACAAAAGGGAATCTTTACACAATTATCGACTAGTATTTGAAAACTAAAATAAACGAAAGACCTGTTAAAATCTCTTAATTATTCCAAAAAAAACTTTACTTACCCCAAAGATTGATTCAGTTTTTCAATAATCTGCCTATCTTTCGCCTTTTATTTATTTAAGTCCAAAATGTTAAAAACTTTTTCATATTGATTTAATTTTTTTTTTTTTTTTTTTATTGACACAAAATAAATTTTATTGTATGTATTTATTTTTAAATTTGTTCAGAATTGTTAATATGACAATTTCCAAACATGTTAATTAAGAAAATTGTTAAATATATTTGAAAAACTTTAAAAAATTTTCATTCATTACTTAATAACTGTTGTTATTTTTTTTCTGTGTAAGGTTTAAGTTCAGATTTGTAGAAATTACAAAGGGAATGACAAACTTAAATACATATCCTTTTAAGTGCGATGAAGAGTATAACTAGTGGTTATATGTTGTTACCACTAGGCTGTCAAATATTTGATTGGTATGAACACAGCTTTAGTGGAATACTAGTGTCAAAATTACAGGAGTGCTCCCCAATTTAAGGCTTTTGTATGATTTTTAAAACTATTATCAAGAGATAAAAGATTCTGCACAGCTGAATAAAGCTCTTTTACATTTATTTAATTGCAAAAACAAAAATAGTATATACAGCAAAAATATGCGCATCACTGTCTTTATCAGAAACGTAATCATTTTCAATTAATATGATAGCGTAAACAATAAGTATGCTTAAAGTGACCATAATTTCATGAAAGTTTCTGCCACACAAAATATGATTGTGCCAGATATCGTCTTTGTTTTCCGACAATCAAAAAATAGTTTATAGTCAACATGTAAACGATTGTGACATAAACATACATAATAACATAAGTATGTTTGCAATAACAGTAATAAGGTTGTTGTAATCTTGATATTAATACATATTTTTTTAAAAAAAAGTATTTATCATTTTAATTACAACCATATAAACAAACGTTTCTTTTCTGTGTGTTTTAAAGCATTAATTTTTTCTACGTGTATATGCTCGAATGATTTTAAATTGATGCGTATCTGCATAAATATTTTTGCAGCGTTGCCGAGTTCTACGAAATTATCAACAAATGGGACTGAAATTTTTTTTTTGTGATTTTCTCTTAACATTATTGTATATAATTTTCTAAATAAGAATAAAAAATAAAATACTGGAGAATTTTATTATATCAAAAAAAAAATTTAAATATCACGACAACAGCACAGCCTATCGGGAGTTTTTTATAAACCATCAGTGAAAGTAGACCTTTCCAACGCATGTACTCGTTTGAAAATCGGATGAGTGGTTTTCGAGTTATAAAATTACGAACATAGGACAACTTATTTTTATATTATATTGTCCAATTCACAAGCTCGTAGTTTAGTCGTATTCGTTGTATTATCGTCCCGTTATACAATTAGGTATATTTGTTGTTAATAATTTTCATACAAAAGTATTTTCTCAATATACAATTCTGTGGCATTTTAACAAAACATCTTAAGTTGAGATAAGATAGCAAAAAAGTTAACATAAACCAAAATTAAAGAAAAATTTCGTTTAAAATCCAAAACTTTCAAAACGTAAAAACTTCGCCTACAAAATAATGTGTTGAGTAATCAGAAAAACATAAAAGCACTTCTTACAATTCTACTGAAAGAAAAGAGAATGTCATTTCTTTTCCCATCTATCCTAAAAACTCAAGACTTGACGAGTCAAACTTGACGTTTGTGAACCGGCACTAAGCGAAGTTTTTACTGGGATGTTTTGTCAAAAGGCCACAGAGTTGACATTTAAGTGCTTCGAAAAATGTTGTATATATGCCAGGCCTGGAAATGTTCGATTTGTTTGGTGAATTTATTAAAATCTTTTTAGAATGTGATAAGTACCATCACAAATTTAATTCTACTAAAATGTATATATGTTGATTCATTTCCAGTTAATTTTTAAACTATTTTAAATAAAATTGCAAATCAATTAATATTTATTACCATTTCATCTCGAACTAAAACTCCCATTCAAATGGCAAATTTTTTAAAGAAGAAGAAAAATAAATAAAAACCAAGAGTGGAATAAAAAATTATAACTAAAATTAATAAATTTGGTCTTTTTAGATTAAATTTTAATATATATTTATTATTTGCTAAAAAGAAATTTGTTAGTCTTCTTAAATAGTTTACTCGAAGTAAATTTACAATGTACACTGAAAAAATTTTCTTCACAGATCCAATGAAATTTACATTAAAATTCAACCTATGTAACCTTTCATTGGATTAATGAAGGATTAATAAAATCAATGACAAAATTTTCATTGGTTTTTTGAATCCTCATTAAAAAAATGGATAAAATAAACGTTTGTCATTAAACTAATGCAACATTTTCATTGATTTTATGAAACATTTCATTAATCCAATGAAAGGTTACATAGGTTGAATTTTAATGTAAATTTCATTGGATCTGTGAAGAAAATTTTTTCAGTGTACATTGAAGTGATAATTTCCATTTTTTAGTAACGCGACAAAGTAACGATGCATAATCAAAAATCGCGTTCTTTTTTTAAAAATGCCATACAGCAGAGCATGTCCATCAAACGATTTCATTTAGAAGGTTATTAAATTCGTAAATTTTGACAATTTACATGTTGAATGCTTTTGGTCAAAAGTTTTTATGATAAAAACTATCGCGGTGAGCCTCTGTTTTCTAACTTATAACCTTTAATAACTCTCCTTCTTCTTCAGTAAATTAAAATCAGAAAAAACTGGCATGAGAAATAAATTGTCGCCTGGTAAAATATTTGTTTACTGACTTTTCTGTTTCCATCTCTGTTGGCAATGAAGCATATCGGATGATATCGAAAAATTTTGTTAGGTCAGCTTTGCAAAATCATGTAACCTTCTGGTTTTAACAAGATCAATTAAAAGCTCTCGACCGTTCATTTTGGGGATATTTGAAAGAAAGTTGACCGGCCAATGGCCGTCCCCCAAATAAAACTCAACATTCGAAAATAAATCATGGTAATAACAAGTTATGAAAAAAGCCAGAAACAATTTTTCTAATCTTATAAAAAAAAAACCACAGTTGTTTTAAGGACAAAATAAGATATGAAATTAGCACAAAAAAAAAAGTTATCAACAATCAAAAGCGTTACTTTTCATCAAAAACCAAATTTGTTTTTTGTGGCTGTAGGAAAAATCGCCCAAAGAAAAATGGCCCAAAAAAAATAATGAAAAATCGCCTAAAAAAACTCCATGTAAAATTGGGCCTGAATTCATATGAAAAGTGACCCAAAATTTGTGGGCCATTTTTCGTTACTATTGGGTGATTTTTCGTTTTTTAAATTTAAAATATTGTATGAAAAATGGCTGTAGGAAATATCGCCCAAAGAAAAATGGCCAAAAAAAAAAAAATGAAAAATCGCCCAAAAAAATTGCATGTAAAATTGGGCCTGATTTCATATGAAAAATGGCCCAAAATTTTTGGGCTATTTTTCGTTATTGTTGGGTGATTTTTCGTTTTTTAAATTTTTCATAATGAAAAATCACCCAAAAATGTTGTATGAAAAATAGTCCATTTTTTTTGGGCCATTTTTCATTTTTAAAATTCTACCAAAATCTTACATTGTATTTGTCTAAATCATTCATTATCATTATAAAAATAACGGGACATATTGTAAAAAAGTTTTATTCTGTTTTGAGTAATTGATTATAACTTTGCAGTGATTAATTAATAATTAACTTTCGAAGAGTGCACAGTTGGAAAAAAGTAACAATGGAAAAATTAGAATATAAATTTGTTTGTGGCAAAAAAAATTAAAAGCCAGTTGATTTACTTAAAAGTTGATAAGCAATTATTTAAAATAAAATCGAAAACATCAAAAAAGCATTATTATACATGCTATAATAATTCGTGTACGGCTCGTCTAGAAATGTCCGTGGAAGACAAATCAGTGTTTAAACCTAAAAAAAAACATAGAACAGATCAAGAACTGTTATACCAAGAGCTCGCTTCTATTTCTTTAATAAAAAAAGATTGCATAGAAAACGCAAGTGCTATCGGGCAAACTAATGCAATGAGTTGCATTCGAGTTGCGTTTAACCGTGCGAGATCCAAGTAAGTTTTCTATACAAAATCTTTGGCTTTGCAACAATTGTTTTTTTTTTTAAATATGTAGGAACCAAGACGCAACAAAAAATTTAGATTATTCAAAAATGCAACCTGGTTTACAGTACCTAACTGAAAAGGTTTTCATTCGATCTCCTAAAACGCCGAATGAAATCGTTGAGGCTTTTAATATGGAAAACATATGGAATGAATATGGGTTAAGTAAGCATGAAGACAAGCCATGTCCCTTCTTTAAGGCATGTATTCAAGAAGAGGAGTTTAGCTACTGCATTTTTTTCATGAAAATATTGCTGACTCGATAAAAGAATATATGCTCCCTCAACAAAGAAAGTATCTGATAGATGGTACATTTAAAATTGTTCCGATGGGAGTTTTTAAGCAACTTTTAATAATTCATGTGGATTATTTCGAGGAGAAGGCAAGTAATGTAAATGATTTTCAAAAAATAACTATTTATTTTACTATAAATAATGAAAATAATATATGTTTATTAGAACCATATGTGATTTAATTTTGATTCTGTTGTTGTTGTGAGAAAAGCGTCGCAGACGAAAAATCATATTACGATTCTAATAAACATATATTAACTAAGTATTTAACCTTACGAAAACCTTCTGTCGATAATTACAGATGTTTCCTTTCATATTTGTGTTAATGGATAGAAAAACGAAAAAAAGTTATGAACATTTATTTAATTATATCCATAACAATATATTTAACTTAGATGCTCACAGTTTTATGACAGATTTTGAAACCGCTTTACAGAGCTCTTTAAAAAAAATGTTCCCAAAAGCACATCACTATGGGTGTTGGTTTCATTTCTGTCAGGCAATAAGACGCAACGTATCCCGAAAATTTAAAAACCTGGCGGCATATATAAGAGCCAATAACAAATCCTCTCAAATGTACCACAAATTTTTGTCATTGCCATTGTTGCCACCGAAAAGTATTCCAATAGCTTTTGCAATCCTGAAGCAGGAAATTAGTACTTTTGATGAAGGCAACAAATTTGGGGGTTTCATTGAGTACTTCGAAAAACAATGGATTCAGAAAGTAAATTCGTATTACGTATAAATATTTAAAATAAAACTTAAAGAAATTATTTTTATTATTTACAGACAAAGCCAGAAAATTTTTCGGTTTTTAAATTAACGACTCGATCAACATCTGCCATAGAAGCATATAATGGCATATTGGGTCGTTTATTACCAAAAAGAGGTCATTTTTTTAAATTTGTAGGAGTTCTTCGAGATGAAGAATTTTGTAAAAGCAGGGCTCTAAAACTCTTGATCGAAAGTGGTGGTACGCTTGGTACAAAAAGAGTCACGCGGCAATATGCAATTAAAGCACGAAAAATTATAGAGGCAAGTGAAGCTTTAGAAGCAGCCACAATTACTGTTGGTACTTTTTTGAACCGAATGGTTTTCCCTAAAAATAATGTTTGTACTGATTGGGAACCGTTCGAAGACATATTTGAAAGCGATCCGGGAGAAACAGATAGTGAAGTGGAATCGACAGACGATGATAATGAAGTCAACCACGTAGACAATACTTTCAAATGCATTGTATGTTTTATTAATTCCCCCAACACAGCATTATTGCCATGCAGACATTTGAAATGCTGCAATGAATGTGTGATCAAAGTGCAGGCACAAAGTTTGGCGGAGGGCTTAAATGAGTATTACTGTCCATACTGCCGAACAGCTGTTGAAGGCACAATGCAAATTTTTGCATAAAACTTACATTTGTATATAACTAAATTTAGGTGGCATGTCATTACGTCCAGTGACAATATTTTTAAAAATGGTTTTGTAGATTTTTCTCTGGGTGTATATATTAAATGTATGTATATCGAAAATAAGGATTTTCTCTTCTATGGTATAACAAATACTGGCTTCGCTTACTAAAGCTTCTCTGTATAGCAGGCCTTCGGTTGGGCGCAAGGATTTTCTCCTCTATGGTATAACAAATACTGGCTTCGCTAACTAAAGCTTCTCCATATAGCCGGTCTTCGGCCGGGCGCAAGGAATTTCTCCTCTATGGTATAACAAACACCGGCTTCGCTAACTAAAGCTTCTCTGCGTAGTGGGCCTTGTTCGGAAACAAGGCATTTTTCGAAGCTTTACTTAGCGAACCCGGTTTTTGTTAGACCATAAAGGTGAAAATCCTTGCGCCCGGCCGAGGACCGGCTATACAGAGAAGCTTAGTTAGCGAAGCCGGTCTTTGTTATACCATAGAGGAGAAAATGGTTGCGGCCGGCCAAAGGCCGGCTATACAGAGAAGCTTTAGTTAGCGAAGCCAGTATTTGTTATACCATAGAAGAGGAAATCCTTATTTTGGATATATATATTTAATATATACACCCGGAGTAAAAGCTATAAAACCATTTTTAAAAATGTTTTATCCATATTATGTTTAATTTAACCAAATCATTGTCACCGACAACCATATTATGGTTAAATTAGTTTCTTTAAAAAAAATCACTTGGAATTTTAACGGTATTTGGAAAAAAAAACATTTACACATTTTTGATTATAAGTTAAGTTGTGGACATTATGACACTTCGCAATGGATATTATGACACTTTTAAAAGTGTCATAAAGTCCATAACACTATGACACTTTTAAAAGTGTCATAAAGTCCATGGACACTATGACACTGGACGTTATGACATACCAACTAAATTTATATGAATAATAAACACTTTTGCAAATTGAGTAATTTTTTTTTTTTTTTTTTTTTTTTTTGGGAAAAAAATAGTTTTTGCTTTTTGGGTCATTTTTCATTTTCTTTTCGGGCCTTTTTTCGTTTTTTTTGGGCAAAATTTCATATATACCTTTTTGGGTCATTTTTCATGTTCGCTTGGGCGATTCTTCATTTGGGCGATTTTTCATTTTTTTTTTTTGCCATTTTTCTTTGGGTGATATTTCCTACAGCCATGAAAAATAGCCCATTTTTTCGGGCCATCTTAAAATTAAACCTAAAAAACGGATCATTTACATTATATTTAAAACAAATGATTTTAACATTAATTTTTTAATTTTTTATTTATTGAACATCATATTCCTTTAAATTTAATAGTTTTTACTGTTAAAAAATATATTTTAACCCACAAAAATCAAAATACATAACAAAATAAATACGAAAAAACATTATTTTTTGGTAGTTTGTTTTTTGAATAACAAACATAAATGTTAAAAAATAAAATCATTCGTAAAATAACTATATTTTTATTCAATTTTAACAGTACGGAAAACGAATTTAATAACCCACAATCAGTTCCTGTAATAATTTTATGAGTGTTCTATTTGTCTAAATCATTCATTATCATTATACGTCGAAATCCTACATGTTATTTTTAAAAGAACTATGACACTCCAAAAAGTGTCACAGAGTCCATGGACTTTATGACACTTTTAAGTGTCATAATGCCCATCAGAGCAGTGTCATAAAGTCCGTGGACGTTATGTCACTTTGTAGAGTGGCATAATGTCCACAACATGCTAACAAACTCGAAAGCATAGCCGGCCTTCGGCCGGGCGCAAGGATTTCCTCCTCTTTGATAAAACAAGTACCGGCTTCGCAAACTAAAGCTTCTGTGCACAGCCGGCCTTCGGCCGGGAGCAAGGATTTTCTCCTCTATGGTATAACAAAGACCGGCTTCGCTAACTAAAGCTACTCTGCGAAGTCGGCCTTCGTTCGGAAACAAAGCAGATTTTAGAAGCTTTACTTAGAGAAACCGTTACTTGGTATACCATAAAGGAAAAAATTCTTGCGCCCGCGCAAGGCCGTCTGCGCAGAGAAGCTTTAGTTAGCGAAGCCGGTCTTTGTTAAACCATAGAGGAGAAAATCCTTTGGCCCGGCCGAAGGCCGGCTATTCAGAGAAGCTTTAGTTAGCGAAGCCGGTTTTTGTTTTGGTAAAATAAGTTTCTTTAAAAATAGTTTTGTTAGTTTTTGCAAATTGGGTAATTTTTTTTTTTTTTTTTGAAAAAATTCTTTTTTGCTTTTGGGTCATTCTTCATTTTTTTTTTGGGCCCTTTTTCGTTTTGTGTGGGTAAAATTGCATATTTAACTGTTTGGGTCATTTTTCGTGTTCTTTTGGGCGATTTTTCATTTTTTTTGGGCCATTTTGCTTTGGGCGATATTTCCTACATTCGTTTTTTGTAGGTTAAAAAATGTTGGATAATTTTGAAGATTTGTCTGTGTAAAATTGAATTTGGGTTTTGGCAACACTGTATTTCTCTGGGTAAACAAAAAACTGAATAAGTAAATATTTATTTCATCGCGTAAATTAACGTCGTTTTCCTTTTTTAATTAAACAATTCTTTAAAACCAATAACTTACAAGTATTAAAGCCAGATTTTATTTTTAATATACATTTCAAGAATTAATGTTCCATGAAAACTAATTAATTAAAGATTTATTGAAGCATTTTATTGGTTTCAAGGGCAAAGCAAAGGACTTTTAAATCAATTAATATATTTAATTTGTACTTTTATTGGGAAATTACATTCAGACATTGTAAATTATATTTTGCACACATCAGTTATGCAAACGGGCATGAATGATATCGATCGATATTTTATATAAATTTCAATGAAATTTTATGAAAATATATTTCACTTAAAAGAAAAAACTAATAATAATACACTTTTTATGAATTTAATACAAAACCTAAACAGTTTTTCAAATATTTTAAATAATAGTTTTTTCAGAAAACAAAGGAAATTATTTTTTTTTTAATAAAAAAAACACATAATTGTCTTTGGTAATCTCTTATTTCCATTTGTGTAAATTTAAACAAAAGGAATTTTTTAATTGCATGAACACTTTAGAAAGAAAAAGGAAAAAAAATTATAAAGTGATACACATATGTGACATAAAAAAATGTTTGATATTACAAATTTTTAATTGCTTTAAATAATGAATTATTTTTTTTGCCCCAGTCGACTTTTCCATGAGAGTTTTTCAAGCAAAAAGAATTAGCAACATGACGCCTTTTGCAAAAATTTATTAACAGCAGACTTAACTGCCATTTTATATTAAATATAAAAAAGATTCCAATATTTTCCATATCAATTCACGTCCGGTTGAAAGCATACATACTAGAGTTGTCAATTATTCGCCTCTAAGCTTTGTTCGAGTAATTCAAATAATGGTTTTGTTTGTTCGATCAAACGATTAAATCTGAAAAATTATACGATTAATCGATGAGAATAACGAATAAAAAAATTATTAATTTCAAAAGATTTTGCTATTCGTGCTTAATTCCCAGTTTTTATTATTGATAAAAACACTTGAAATTTATTGTTGATGGGATAAGCTATTCCTATGCGCATCATCAGGAAACTTCATCCATAAAGATTTTAGAAAAACTAAAGATATTAAACCAAATAAAACTGTTAAACGTATAAGACTTATAGCAACAGTTCTACTTGTAATAATATCAAAGTTTAAACAAAACACATCAACAATAAACAGTGGGTTTATCTCATCTTACATTCCCCACTACAATTAGTTGAAATTCTCTCAACATTAATTGTAGTTGTAAGTAGGTTAAGAAAAACAAAATAAAAAACAAACAACAACTTACAAAAGATGTTGTCAATTACGTGTTTTTTTAGGCCGTGCACTTGCCTGTTTATTATCAAAAAGTAATTTAAATTTTTGGAACACAAAATTTTAATTTCAAAAGATTTTGCTATTCGTGCTTAATTCCCAGTTTGTATTATTGATAAAAGCACTTGAAATTTATTATTATTATTATTTTAAAAAAAAATTACATATTTTAAATAAGATACATCCGTCCGTTAATTTACAACTATGGAAAATCTTCCATTTTCTTCTTTATTTTTTCTCAAATCTACTATGATTCGTTTTTTGATGCGTAAAATTTTCATCATAGCTCCATATTATTGTATTACTGAAAGGAATCGTAAAATCCTTAATTCTTAAATAATCCGATACAACTTTGGATTTTCGAAAGGCGTTTGCAGACCTTCCATCTTCAGCTATACTTCTATAAAACAACAGCTGTCTTTTTATGTATTTTTCCATTGGAATAAGTTCGGCATATTTTTTGATGTCGTTGGATTATCTTCAACTACATCGTTTTCAATTGTAATTAGGGTTTTTTCCCGGGATTTCACTTATTATATTTCCCGTTTTCTCGGGATTTTTGTTGCGGGATCCCGGGAAATTAAAAGTTCTTCATAGTTTCAGAAAACAGCTATTTTTACTCTGAAATTTAGTTTTCTTTTCTCTAAAAATTAGCATCTGTGGATGGGTTGTCGATTAGATCAATTATAAGAAATGTGTACAAACGTAAATCAATGTCTCCTGCGGCAATAAATCTATTAAAAGCAGAATGGGCAGTGCCACAGTTGATAATTAATAAATTTAGTGAAGTGATGAATTGATAAAGAACATAAATTCAAAATAAGATGCAGGCAGTAAATTCTCATTGACCATGGACAAGTCTTAAAAATAGGAAATACATAAACATATCGCTCCGCTATTGCAACATAGTCGTATCTACAAAAAAAATCGAGCTTGGTAATATATCCGGGAAGTGCGGGGAAACCGAAATAAAAAAATAATGAAACTCGTGTAAGTTACTAAAACATACAATTTGAAAAACACATTGTCCTAAAGATTACAGATGGACCTAATGAAAAGAAATAGTTTGTAAGAAGTAGTCCGGATGATGCTATTTTTTGCATCAACCTTGACATCAGAAGCATGCAACAACGGTGCACTTTTAATTATTTGTCCAACCTCGGTAAAAAAGTAAACGAAATTTTTCGGAAACATGGTAATCAGTAAACAAAATCAGAAATATACTCTTTGGCGACTCACTAAACGCTTTGAGTGTGTCAGAAAGTAATTTTCTACGCCGTTAAAAAATGTTAATATATTTATTAAAATATTTTATATATTTTATGATTTTACTTTTTGATCTCATATCTTGAGTACCTCAATTGTTATGTTTATTTTATCTTGAACTAGATCATCATAATACGGAATTTACTTATAATAGCCAAAGGTAATAATAATTCAAGTTCCGCTTTCAATCTTCAATTAATTTTTGTAGTATTTAAGCATTTATTTTACTTACTTTGTAAACAAGTTCCCTCACGTTTGTTTATAAAAGTTTTTTTCATTAATAAAACCAAGTTTACTTTGTATTATTTGTATGGAGCGGGATCCGGGGATCCCGGGAAATTTAAAAATTTTCCCGCTTTCCCGGGAATCGAAAAACTCCGGGAAAAAAAAAACTCTAATTGTAATATTGTGACACTTATACTATGTTCAAACTTTAAACGCGTTTAAGCAACTCGAGCTTGATTAATCTCTATACACATCAAAATCGAGATGATTAACCATATATTGAAGTTATTTGTTAATCACTTCAAATTGACATGATTTCAACTTAATCACTTCGTTAATCACATCGAATCCTCTGAACATGTCTCAAACTGAGTATAATATAGAATCGGTCACCATGAACGTACCCCCAGTGTGTACAAACGACCACGATTTCTTCTTAATGTTTTTATTTGACTTGAAATAATTCGTAAATTTTCACAATTCCATAATTAATATGTTTTAAATGATCTTCTGATAACTTTATTAAAATATTTTTATCCATTTTTATTACTTTAAAGAAATATAAATTTGTTTCTTGCGTTTTTTTTTTTTTTTTTTTTTTTTTTCTTTATCATCTGTCATCTTAATCATCTCAAATGTAATGTGAACGGCTCTGACTAACTTTATCAACATTTCATGAAAATTGTTTAACGTTTGATTAAAAAAGAAAACAGCTGTTACAATTGTTTGTCAAAGATTTTTTAATACGAACATAAAATACATTTTTGAAATAAAATTAATACTTAACACGGTTTTTGCTTAAAGCTAGTTTGCACTATCTCACAAGTCTTACGTGTTCCATAATACTTTGTGAGATAGAAATCGAATGAGTTTTGTTGCGACTGTCAAAAAATCTTATTTAACATGACAGTTTATGTTCACACCATCACACAAAGTTGTTTAGAAATTTTTCAAAAAACGATGAATGTCAAACCTTTTTTCATAATATTTGTAATTTTCGTGAAACATCCCAATAAAAATTTTTATCATTTTGCGAAGCACTAATGGTACATTTAAAAAAATAAGCGCAGAATTATGCGCTACGCAATAAGACATACAGAAATGCAGTAAAGTAAGTGAAATAACTCTCAACAATTTTATAAAAAAAAAAAATAAAATTTCAAGTGCTACGGCATTCCCTTACTACGAAGCAGGTTTGTAAGGGAGAGTACTAAAAAATAACTGTAAAAAAACATTCAGTATGTAAAGCTGATCGTTACATCCAACAATTTTTTTATGCGTTGAATAATGCGCTTTATGTGTCAAAAATGTATTGCTTCAAAGTGGGAACTCGCCATATAAAATTCATGTCTTCCGTAAGCGCAATGGTAAGCGAAACTCTTACATTTCTCCCTTACAAACCTGCTTCGCTCGAAGCACAATTTTTTATTGGGATTGCATTCACACTATCACACTTTGTCCTATTACTTGAGTTTTTGACATGTATTAATACAAAGATAATAGTGTAATCTAGCCTTTACTAAACAATGAGATTAATTACAATGAGGACTATAGCAACAATTTTTTTTTTTTACTTTTTCTACATTTTGTATAAAATCGCTTAAAATGTATGAGAAAAAATTAGATTCTAAGATTTTTTTTTTTTTTTTTTATTAGTTTTTTATTTATTATTTTTAATAAAAAAAGTTGTTCGATTAATCGACATAATTTAATCAATTTATTCGTTTTAAAATTATAAAATTATTCGAACAAGAGATGGTTTTCGTTTGATCGATTAATCGAATTATTCTTAATCGGTTGACAACTCTAATACATACATACCTATATTATTAATTATACAAAAATTCTGAAAAATGTCTCACCCCCAATTTCACCAAGTCGAGTTAAAACTAACTATTACTTAAACTTCCAGTCAACCACATGTTTAAACAGCTATAACTGATAGTTAGCTATAAATGAAATTGGGGGTTAATCTTATTACATCCTTATAATTTTCAATATGAATGCATGAGAACAAAAGAGAATAACTTAATTTGACAGTGGACCTCTACAACAGGGTGTGTTTATATCAAGCACTTACGAAATGACCAGGTATGATTGAAGGATCTTTTGCACACACAGGAAGCAATTCGATTGGATAACTCACCAAAAATTATACACCCACTCTTTGCTAAGGAGCAATATAACCTCCACTGCTATTCATCAATCCCAGCAACTTATGTTGAAAAGCAACAGCAACTGGGGCATTCAGAGGCCGAATTTTCCTACAAGGTTGAAAAATTACCATTCTCGCTACTTTGGGTTTCAACCACAGCCACGACATGCTCTCCGATAATATCCCTTCGTCAAGAAAAGATGATCTTTGTTTAACTTTTATGTGAGTTATTTATGCCTTGAAAAAGGCACTCCCCCATCGGACGGTGAATAATTTACTGAAAACCAACCACCTTTCAGAAAAGCAAAGATCCCGCAAAGAAAATCACCCCGAAAGACAATAAGAATTTCTTCCAAAAAGTATGCTAACGGAGACCTCACCAATAGTCAGACTACTTGAAATCATTTGCGGCTTCTGACTCCCATGGGAAGGTACTGCGGTACAACTTCGAACCTAATGAAGTCCATTGGACCCTAAGGAGCTCTGTCATTTAAATTTCAGATAACATTTACCTGAACTTAAAATGTATGAGATTTTGAAGAATGCTAGTACGTTTGAGCGCCAAGGTTAACTAAATAGCCAAAGCAGATTTAATTTACCCCAGAGGATGTAAAATCAATAGGAGAGAATCATCAGGCTACTTTGACAACGCCCCTAAGAGACGCAGCACATTCCCTGGGGGGATCAAAAACTAACAATATAATATTTAATATTACAATATAATATTATTCAGATCGCAATTTTTAAGATGATTTTATGAAATACATTAAAATTTTAATTGACATAAGGACGAAGCCTAGCGATGAAAATCGAGCCGTAATTCCAGCTGGCCTCCATTAAGTTGTTTAAAATAGATTTTCAGAATTACTATTTTAATCTATTTAACGATGTTCGTCCGTCTAGCTGGCTGTCCTTCCAAACGTAATGCGCAAGAAACTGGGCACAATTTTGAACGCAACCTGAAGGAAGTTTTAGTTGTCACATTGAAAATGGTACCAATCCATGAATCATATAAACAAGATTGCGCATTGCGCAGGTCCTCTATTTTTTATGACATTGACTGTTTGTCTTTGTTTTGAAAGCAAAATCGCATATAGTTTGATCCATATTCGATCGTAGGTTACATTTAAATACTGTTCTTAAGAGTAGATTTTAATATCATAACTGCCTTAAAGATGTTGGGATTGAGAAAAAATTTAACGGCTATAACTTTTGCGATAGCTACTATGGCATAGCAAAATTATTGTACTTAATGACGGAAAAATCTCAAAAACATGTAGTTTTTACAAAATTCTTTCCGGTATAGAGATTTTTTGCGCATAAACCATCTTGTGTAGGTAAAATTTGATATAAAAATATCTTATTGCAACCTAAAATCTTCTTACAAAATCTTTTTACAATCTGTCCACATTTGATCACAGCTCCCATACAAATATCACTCCTGAAAAAAGCTGTGGTTGTCAAAATTTCATTATTAATATTAAGATTCAATTTGGTGTTAAAAATTGTTTGCTGGTAGGTGGATAATTGACCATAGTTGGTATTTAAACACCCTTTTAAAAATCGATGAAAAGTTCTCATATTTATGTAGATTCTAGAAAATATTAGGCACAAAACACTCTTAAATGAATCTTAACCTCGTAACTGTTTTATCGAGTGCGTTATTGCCAATTAGTCCAAAATGAGATGCATATCTTATAAAGGGTGGTTAAATTGTAAGGGCCGATGTTGAATGTGAGCCACACCTAAACGCCAAGTTTTTTTCCGAATTTTATTTGACATTTCTCTATTTTAGACTTACTCAATTTGAACCATGGAGAGATACACAATCCAACAACGTGTTTAAGTTATCCAGACTTATTATGAAAATGGGCGTTCAAATCAAAATGCATATCGTGCACTTCGTGATTCAGTGTGAGGCACATTTTCCCCTCAGTGTATTCGTCAATAAGCAGAATTACCGCATTTGGGCGAATGAGAATCCAAGAGTGATTGTCGAAAAACCAATGCACCCACAAAGAGTGGTGCGGTTTATGGGCTGGCGGCATCATCGGGCCGTATTTTTTTCCAAAATGAGGCCGGTCAGGCAGTTACTGTGAATGGTGTTCGCTATCGTGAGATGATAACGAACTTTTTATGGCCCGAATTGGAAGATATGGATGTGGACGATATGTGGTTTCAGCAGGACGGTGCCACTTGCCACACAGCTAACGAAACAATGGCTCTTTTGCGCAACAAATTCAATGGCCGTGTTATCTCACGTAATGGCGATGTCAATTGGCCGCCAAGATCATGTGATTTGACTCCGTTGGACTTTTTTCTTTGGGGTTATTTGAAAAAAAAGGTGTACGTCGATAAGCCAGCAACAATTCAAGAGCTAAAGGATGAGATAATTCGGCACATTAACGGCATAGAACCTCCATTATGCCTCAGGGTCATCGAAAATTTGGACCATCGGATGGAGGTGTGCCGCCGTGGTCGCGGCGCCCATTTGGCCGATATTTTGTTCCATACATAATTGAGTAATACCAATATATCATAATAAAATAAAATTACAATAATTTCCTAAATAGTTTGTGTTTTATTCAAAATCAACATCGGCCCTTGAAATTTAACCACCCTTTATATGTAAATTTAGCCGTTTAAAGGCTCTTTTGGAATTCAAGAATTTAGAGGCTAAAAGCAGCGTTTATATAACTGTACTCAAAGTAGAAAAACTGCGATTTCTTTCACTTCTTAATTTTTCATTGGCCAAAAAAAACTGTTGCTTTTATTTTTGATGTATTTAATGTAAACATTCGCTGTCAAAACAACTAAAAAATCGAAAAGTTGTACACAAATTTTCGTTTTTTGTTCGACAGTTTTAGGTTTCGACTGCAGTTTTTTAAACCCAAAAATAAATAAAGAAATTGCAATTTTGCCTTAACTGAAAACACTATTACCAACACATTGTCAAAACGAAATTAATATTAATCATACGTACACAATGACACTAATTGATATTTCCTGGGCAATATTTGTGAATTTGTTTAGGACAAACATGAAACATGCTAAAACGTTTACAGAATAGAAGTGTGCTATGATTTATATTATATATTATTGTCACTTTAATCACACTTTCTCTAATATATCGTCGGCTGATAATTTAATTGACGTATGTAGATTTCGATAGTTTTGAGTAAATTGAGTTTGAAGTTTGAAAATTGCTTTAGCAAATACCAAATACCACATACGACAAACTCAACACTCCATATCTCGAAAACCGTATGAAGCATGAAGATAAATACGAAAAGTAAACTTAATTTTTTTTTAAATATTTCATGCGATAAAAAAATATATTAAAAAAAATATCGCATGCGATAAAAAATTTTTAAAGAACATACGACTATTTAACGACATTTTAAAGTTTTTATGAAAAATCAATCATTTTTATTTAACATTAAATTTTATAAGTCTTTTTATATTAAAATTAATGATTTCTGAAAAAAATATCACTTAGAATGAAATTCTCTGTGTCCAAATCCTTCGATCTCAGCGAATCAAACGTAATGGAAAATGAAGAGTATGAACCAGGCTACAATAATCGAGTGCAATTCTCATGAAAGTGTTGTGTGAGGGATATGGCCACTGTGTCCAAATCCAAATTTTCAAAATGTATAAAACTTTCACAAATACAATTTGGATATAGTACTTAGAGATTATTGTAGCATTGTCTATAGTCTTCATTTTCCATTAGTTTTGATTCCTTGAGATCGAAGGATTTGGAAACAGTGGCCATATTCCTCATGAGAATTTCACTCTAAAGTGGCTCATTCACTTGCAAAAAATTGTTAAACTTTACGTTTTGTACAATTATATTGCCAATGTGTATGTGATCTTCAAAGGTGGCACATTATATTGGCAACAATCAAAAGACTTTTGATTTTTATCGCACAACGAAAAGAAAGTGAAATGTGTTGGCAGCATTGTACAATGCTGTTTATGGTATTACTATAGGTTATGTTCACCTTTTTATTGAATGAATGAAACCATTGTGCGACTTATTGCATAGTATAGGACAAAATGGAAATAATATGGCGAATCTCATATACAATCATATTGCAAGTGTATGGGCCGCTTAAGTCATCTTTTTTCAAAAATCATAAATTTTAATTAATATAAAAATAATTGATTTTCATAAAAATTGTAAAGTTTCGTGTTCTTTATAATACGCATGCGATATTTTTTTAATAAAATTTTTATTGTATGCGATATTTTTAAAAAATTAATTTAACTTTCCCTATGTATCTTCACACACGTAAAATTAACTATTACTTTAACCCTCAGAAAAACTAACGTCAGTTACCCTCGTGTGTGGCTTTTCACACATATGCAATGTCTGTCTTCTGTGGCGCCATAGTTCGTTTGTAAACAAAGACATGATTTACGTATGTTATGTATTTATCCCGTTGGTGATCAGTAACCAGTGTTCGAAAATAAACACTAAATATCGTTCTTTAATGTTCGGCTCGGTAGATTTGTGGAAAACACAAACGCTAATAGTGTTTGTGTAGAAATTCATTAAAAAAAATAACGTTTCCCTGTTTGTCATCTTTCGAACACAAAAATAATGCTGTTTTCATCATACTCAACAAATGATGAGAACATTAAATTCCGTTCGGTTTTTTTTAAGATCCACGAACTTCAATGTGTTCGGTTCGGCTCGTTAATGTTCGTCGCTTTTTGCTGATAAAAAAAACCAAACATTTTTTACAAAAACAAAATACACACACGAAAAAAACATTATAGAACATTGAAATATAATGTTTTTCTACAGTATCACTACAATTGTTCTGTTTTTTAACGAAGAACCGAACATTATATAATGTTCAGTTCTTTCTTGAAAATAGTTACGAACGGTATTAAGGTTTGTGTATGTTTACACAAACACTAAAAAAAAGATATCGTTCTTCGGTGTGTGAGCCGAACGCTAAATAATGTACTGTTTATTTTCGAACACTGTCAGTAACAAACCATACAAAGTTTGTGTGTATTTTTTATACGCAATCACTTTATAAAACATACATTGCATGCTGTTTGCAGAAATTTTAAAAATATTCACACTTGCCGACAGAAAATTTTGTCTCTTGAGCAAATTGCATAGACGCTACACATGTGTGGAAAATCACACACGAAGGACACTTACGTAAGTTCTGAAATATTTCGTTACTAAAAAATATTTTTTAATCAAAAAATGTGTTTTCAGAACTTAATTCATATTGATAACAAAGTTAAGCTGTTTCTTTAGTGTATCTCAAAAAATATTTTTGGTTTATCGTGTATAAATTATTCCTTTTATGTGGTTTTTCACACAAAAGTAATTTAAAGGTTAACTTCCAGTTAACAATGTGTTTTTGACAGTAATAACTGATTGTTAGTTATAAATGAACTTGGTGACATTGGCAGTTAGTGATAATTTCAACGAATTATTTTTATCTCTGCAGTAATTGTCAATTTTAATTTAAGAAATTGAACAAAATAAATTTTTAAATTTTCCTTCAACTTTTATGCAATATCACCAAAATAAGATATGTGATGTAAATCGATCGATTTTAAAACGATCGTTTTGAAAGTTGTGATGAATTTCAAGGGATTTTAAGATCCATCATATATTCAGCCTTATTGTGGTTGTCGTTGTCGTAAACGACTGTGTCGTTTTTTATAGCAGATTAAGAACACAGTTTAGGTGTTACTTCATCTATTACAAAAAACGACTAAAACGTATACGACAACGACAACCGTAATAAGGCGGATTATCTCAAAGTCTTTACTTTTTGTTTAAATCTTCGATTTCCATCTCTAACCTGAATAGGCGGGTTTTTTTGTTAAAGTTATTTGAATTAATGTTTAAGTTTGTTTTTATATTTTTACGCATAATCCTTTTTTCCGGTTTTTTTGTGTTTTGTTTTATTTCTTGTGCATGTAAAACCTTGCCCTGCTTTTGACATTGGAATTTTTATCGTTTTTGTAATCTTCAACTGCCTCTTTTTATTTGAACACTATCAGCAACAACTTATCAAATATATTTTGTATCCCAGTAGCAAACCAAAACAATTTTAGGATAATTTTATCTCCAATTTGCGTGTTACTCGAATTCATTAAATAAATTTCAAGTTTTGAATAATAAATTGAAAACAACTAATTATTTGTTTTAACAAGTCCACATTTATCATCCTGATATTTAATATTCATAGCAAATTGATTTTATTCTTAAAGAAGTAATTTTATTCTCTTTTATTTTGTAATAATTTAGCGAATTTGTCTAAAATTTATTACCAACAAGAAGAAAAAAAACCAAATTTATGATTATTTTCCTTCACACATTTTAAATTAAATTACTGACTCTTAACTGTACTTATTTTTTAATTTCATTTCCGGTATAAGAAATAAGAAAATGTGTTTGTGTGTGATATTTTTTCTTATTATTAAAAAAAAGTAGAAATGATAAATTGAACACATGTTTGCCTCTGAGAGCAAAGATTTCTATGTGCTGGCAAAATTTAATTGAAATTACTTTCATGTTTAGTTTTTTTTTTAACGTTGGCAAAAAAATCCAAAAATAATTTAATATAAAGTTTTGCTTTTTGCAACACTGGCTATTCATAAAAATTCAGTATTTTAATGTTGAAAACACACTTAAGGACTATCCTACTGTCAAGTTGATTACCATGGCACCTGAACCCATTATCCTCTGTCATCTTTTACCAGCTATTTGATGTGACAGAAATATAATGCATGCAATTTAGTGAGTTATAAAAATAATTTTTATTTCCTGTAAATATTTGTCAATGCTGTTTCCGTTCACAAACAAAATGAAATAATAAAAACCTCACAGGTTTCTTTAAACGCAAAACAAAAACAAAATATGTGGGAGATTTTAATTAATTTTTTGTAGTCCATGAATTTTTTTATCCGCAAATGCGGTCAACTTTAATCTTTCATCTGCATAAACGAAAACATTTTTTATATATTTTGAAATGTTTTATTTAATATTTTAATGGAGATAAAAACACAAAAGTGTCTAAAGGATTTTCGCTATTATCAATTGTTTGTTGCTTAATCGTAATTTGTTTATAAAGAGAGTTTTTATTGCTAAAAAAAAAAGTCAACCACACACAAAAAAGGAATAAATAATTTAACAAAGGGCAGAAAAATTTGTAGAAAGTGTACAAAATCTCCCTTTTTTATTGAAAATTTTACAAAGCAAAAACAAAAACATTAAAATCGCGAATTTCAAAATCTCAAATTTTAGTTTCCAGAATCGCTAACTAAAACTTTTCTGCATATTTATGCAGGAAATTTTAAAATGTTGGTGGCTCTTTAACGCACAAATATTCGTATTGCCACCATTTTGAACACATTAGCTAATTTTAGTTTTATTTTTTTAACAAAGAATGCAAATCCACATGATATTTAAATATCAATTGCCGTACAAAACATAACACAGTGCAACACGAAAAAAAATAACCACATACGAACACCACTAAGTGATAAAAGACCAAAAAGAAAAGACCCGTGTCACCCAGTTCTGCCCAAAGTCATGCACTTTTTCTTTTATGGGCCCCCAAAGATTTGGGGCCTCGGTGTCATTTTTGCAAAGAAAGATAATTTTCTCAGGCTCATATCTTTGGGGGCCCATAAAAGAAAAAGTGGGGTCTTTTTTTGGTCTTTTATCACATAGTGATGTCCGTATATGGTTATTTTTCCATGACTTAAAAAATTACACACAGTGTAATCCAAAAGTTTTATTTGTCTATCCCGACTTTGTAAGACAAGCGAATTGTAAGCATGTTGTTTTATGGGTTTTATTGTTGAACAAATCAAATAACTTATCCTGATTCTTCATTAAATTTTAGATTAAGGTATCCCAAAATACAAATATTTATTCTTATAATGCATGGACTCTATACACTTATTTTAAGAAATTTCCAAATGTCATTTAAGAAGTAGTAGAAAAGATTGACATGATCAACTGCCGTGTTATCCTAATCTCATGGTGGTCTTAGCCACTGGGTGACAAACAAAGCAATAACTAACCACTGCCAACAGACAGAAATGGCAATTTGGGTGTTTATCTCGGCCGAACAATACACTCGCCCCTTGTCATGGAGCTAGAGCTCCTTATCTTCACTGCATTTTTAAAGCAAGCAAGCAGTAGCTGCTGAATAGCAACAGTACCTAAACAAATTCGCCAGTAGGCAAAAATTTCCCACAAGTAGTGGAAAATCAGCCCTTAAAGGCGACCATTTAAGATATCCCATCCCCCGATTTTGGCTCCAAGTCCCAACAACCACATGATCCTCAAAGGGACCTCACTAGTCCGGAGGCGTGCCGAAGAAGCCTACGCACTCTCGTAGTACTAGATAAGGGTGACCAGAGAAGCAGCGATATCAAGAGATATTCAATTATGAAATCTGCTGAATTCTAGATATCGATGGTTTTCTTCCGCAACCTCGTTACTCAAAAACAACTACTTTTCAGGAGGGACAAAATACTTTTTTTTTACCAAATATTTGAAACTTTTTGCTATATATTCTTTTATATTCCAAGAATTAGGAAAAATTCCGATATTCCGCCAAAAAAAAATTGCAAAATTGTAAAAACCAAAAATCGAGTAACGTGGTTGCGGAAGATATGGACGGAACCTGATTTTCCAAAGGGATATATTCCTAAAAGCTAAAATATCCTTAGAATATCTCCTTACTTACTCCCTTTGGGTGTTATTTAAAGCGGCCCATACACTTGCAATATTATTGTATATAACATTCGCCATATTATTTCCTTTTTGTCCTATACTATGCAATAAGTGGCGCAATGGTTTCATTCATTCAATAAAAAGGTGAACAATGTTGCCAACACATTTCACTTTCTTTTCGTTGTACAATAAAAATGAAAAGTCTTTTGATTTTTGCCAATATAAGTTACCCCCTTCGAATAGCACACACACATTGGCGATATAATTGTACAATACGTAAAATTAAACAATTTTATTGCAAGTGTATGTGCCGCTTAAGATGTATGGCTTGTTCACCAGCTAATTTAAGAAATGGATAGTGAATTAAAACATTCATCGAACAAATCCCTTTACCCTAATACACATATTAAGAGCTAAACTTAATAAAACTTATCGTGGTTGGCGAATTTAAAATACGCCTCTGACGTGTTTAATTATAGATTAAAGGAAATAAGTTTACGTTCTCTTTAATCTATTACCAAACTGTCGCAGGCGTGTTTAAAATTCTCCAAACACGATAAGAGTGAATAATATTTACAAACACAACAATTTACTTATTTTCCAACTGACTTCATTATCATTTAGCAAATTCTTGTTTTTTTACAGTTTCCCTGCATATTTAATAAATTTCCAATAAGTTTATTCGTTTTTTTATTTTTGTTTTCTTTTAAGTTTTCAATTCAATAAACCTAGACTCTTAACATATGCTGCCTGAAATTATATACCTACATAATTTGTAAACTTTTGCATGGAAAAGGGTGTGCCAAATATTCGCAATATTTGAATTACTGTAATAGAAAATATATTCCTAGTCTTGAGATTATTGTTAAACCTTTTACCACTGGTGGAAAGAGTATACTCTGGATCCTTATGATAAGCAAAGCGGATTTTGCGATGTCCGTCCGTCCGTCCGTGTTATATCCGTGCTACTGCCCGTAATTTCTACAAAAAGTGATCTAGCTGTGCATAGCAATCCATGGTGTAAAAGTGTATTTTAAAAGAATACTGAAGTTAAAGACACGTAGTCCAAATAAGCAAAGATGATTAAAAAAATCGATTTTTTGCAATCGAATTTGCGTATGCGATTTTATACTGAAAACGATTATTGGGCTTTTAAAATCGATTTTTTTTATTTTGATCAAAATTTTGGCAATTTTTAATTTTAATCTTAACTAAATCGATAAATTATGGGCATGCACAATTAAACTTATTTTTTTTGTGCGTCTGTAGGTATGCTTATGCAGTTTCCCAAGTCTAAAGTTGTGGTTCTACGTATTTATCTATTAGAAGTATACCAACTTCCAACTTTAATATAAGGGCTCTTATTCAACACATATTATATAGAAACAACAGGTGAATCAAGCCATGGCATTCCTATGGCAATACGCTAATATTTTAACAGACCAGTGTAGTTTTAAGCAGAGTGAAAAAGCAAAAAGTATGTAATTTATCCTATCAAATACCAAATATCTCTGCATCTTTCTGAAATCAATGACATGCAAACGTTTGGTTTCTAAAACTAAATTAATAGTAACTTAGCAAAGCAACAGTCGCCACCGATCAGGAACTGTTGTCATAATCCTTTGAAATACTAATACATTCAGGCTTGCCACAGAAATCAATTCCGGTCAAAAGTGATTTCGTTTTATGTGAAGCAAGATACGAAATCACTTCCACTTTCGATCGGAATTAATTTATATGATAGGCCTGATTGACTAGTATACAAAATTAATATGTGAACTGTACATGCACTTGTTCCTCTAAAGGCAATCTCAAAATTTACACATTTTCACTTTTTACAGGAGAAAATCTAATTTCAATTTCTCTAGTAGTAGTAGTAGTTTGTCTTTGTGATATATTTTATAAGTTTGCAAATTAATCTTAAACGATTTTGAAACCGATTTTAAAATCGATTTTGATTAATCGATTTCAAAAACCGAAATAAAAAAAGTCGATCGAAAAATCGAAAATCGATTTTGGAATCCATTTACCATTCCCTATTACGAACACGACCAGCTTTCTTTTTGTAGAAATTACGGGCTTAAGGTTAAAACGCATTTTCCGAATTCCCCAGGTATGATGAGGACTGGTTATTTCATGTAGAGTTTACTAAAAACCGAAAAAATGTGAAACCGCGGCTTCGGTTTTTAAATGACTAAAACCGGTCGGTTTCGGGTCGGTTTTCGGTTTTAAATTATCAAAGTTAAACATCATAGAAAAACATACTTTTTTCAGTGCTTTTTTTATATAATTATTAAGTATATTAGAACGAAACTTTATGTATTCCTCAATCAAAGTGTTTTTTACAAGAAAATGCGAAAAAAGTGTAAATTTAAACACCGTGGGCGTCGCAATTGTCCAAATGAAAATTTTGTGAATGTTGTATCCACCTTGGCCTGGCCAGGTCCAGGCCTATTATATATGTACTGCAGTAAATAAAATCAAACTGAAACGTATCAAAAAGCATACACAATACAAGAATTCTTTCTTTTCTGTTTTTTTTTCGAAGGATTATTCTATTTCCAAACAAAATGTTCCTGCTATAGCCATAAAACTCCATACATATGAAAGTAGTCCCAGCCTTGCCCAGGCGCTCGTTAGTGTGAGTTTTTTCTATTGCCACGAAAACTCCATACAAAATACTAGTGGTCCTAGACAGGCCCAGGTGGTAGTTTGTGCCACTCAAATTCGGTGTCCACTTAAGAGTTAAAAAGGTAACATTTGTTCTTCTTAGTACTTTTTTGTATTTTAAGAGCTTTGAAATACCTTGTCATTGTTGCAGGCTGTTATCTATAACGTTTTTGTAAATAAAGTACGGTTATTGTTAAAGTAAAACCTAAAACCCAGGTTTTTTTTGTCGGTTTTCGGTTTCGGTTTTGAAGCACTTAAAACCGCGGTTTCGATTTCGGTTAAAACCGAACAGCAATCCCAAATTTCATGCATATTTATATGACAACGATATGGAACGTACGTCTCCGTTAACGAAAATTCCTAAAGTTAGACAAATTTTAACGTACGTACGTTTTTCGATTTGTTTTAATTTAATTTTTTGTGTCAGCAAAAAAAGAAATAAACTAAAACTAAATAAATAAAGCTGTCTCGGTCTTGATTAAGTTTCTGTCACTAAAGTATTCAATGTGTGGCCATCCGCCTATTTTACAAATACAAAGGATTCTATGTGACAAAGTCTTAAGACTCGGCAGTCTTAAGACTCGAATAAAGAACTGTTATTGTTTTTATACCCTTAACTGAAGGTGAGTTTCTATAAGTTTGTCATTCCGCTTGTAATTTCCTCGATATTGATCGATTATGTAGACCAAACTAGATTTAACGATGTCCGTCTGTTTGTTGAAATGGATTTTCTGTGGGCCCCAAAAATGATGGGGACAATGTGGATATATATTTATGTCACATATTCTGGGCTAAGTTTTGCTATTGTCCAGCCTAATCGGTCTACAAATAGCTGAGGTAGAAGAAAAAACCACGACTGCCTCTAATTTTACCTATTGATTAATGCGTTCTGTTTTTTCTGTCTATCTGGAAAACGGCATAAGCAAAACTATACGACAGAATGGGGCAGGATTGGAGAAGTAGAAAAGTTGTCCAAATTTGGTACACATAGCTAAATTTTTACTACACAAGCCCTGTAACAAAAGGGCAGGATTGGAGAAGTGGGCGTGGCACAAAACAGATTTATTTAAATCTTTAGTATTCTGAATAAAAAATAATTGATTATCAAAATGGGAAAGAAAATTACCAGAAAGAACTCACTGAATGTATGGCATGAAGCATCGCCTTACATCTCTAATTCTAGATTCTCAAACTTTTGTAGCCTTTCCGGATGTATGATATTCTTAGCAATTTACCAAACTAAGAAATCTGTTGACAAGCTTCGATAATTATGTTTTAAATATATTTCGAATTTGAGTTCATTGCTTTTCGTTAGAAAGCGTTTGTTAAAAAAATACTGAGTTAAAAAAAAAACGCTTGCCGATCTTATTAAACTTGAAGTCAAAGTTATTTTGGTCAACAATGAAGTTCTTTATTTTCAGATATTTTGTGTTAAAAAAATACACAGAAAAAATGTTCAAAAAATGTTTTTCAATTAAGTCAAGTAATGCTTAAACATATTCTGTAATGCGCTTATTTTGAGCTTAATCTCGATCGCTGAAATTCCTTAGAGAATATAAAATTTAACAATTTTAGAAACGAAAATAAAAGCTAAACTAGCGGCGAATTTAATTTGTATGGCATTGCCACATTTAGCAATGCACGTTACAGAATCGCTAAATCAACTTCATAGATTTTAAGCGGTAGATATTAAGCTTCAGCGAATTACAGAATACGGCTGGCAGTTTCAAACAATTTGTTTAATGGTTTCAATCAATTTGCCCATACATGTGGTTTGAAACAACATAGCCAAACAAAGTAAGGCAAAACAGACTGAAACGAAGGTCGCTGCACATTATTGTGTGCTTTCTTAAGCGGCACATACACTTGCAATATTATTGTATATGGTATTCGTCATATTATTTCAATTTTGTCCTATACTATGCAATAAGTCGCACATTGTTTTCATTCATTCCATAAAAAGGTGAATATAACCGATAGGAATAACATAAACAGCATTGTACAATGATGCCAACACATTCTACGTTCTTTTCGGTGTGCAATAAAAATCAAACGTCTTTTGATTGTTGCCAATATATTGTGCCATCATCGAATATCACATACACATAGGCGATATAATTGTACAGTACGTAAAATTTAACAATTTTATTGCAAGTGTATGAGCCGCTTTATGATGTAACCCACACCAATTAAAACAAGTCAAAAATACGAAAAACATTGTCGCATTGCTGTCTGATTATAATTACCGGTTGTCTTTTAGGAAAAACATTGATGGTAATGATGTGGGCTCTTTTCAAACAAGGCTTTGACTTAATAGACAAAAACGTTTTGTTTTGTGCAAATCCTATGTTCGCGTGCATAGGAATTAAAATGCTGCTTGTGTGACGTGGACATATACACCTTAAACTTCTTTGTGTGGTATGTGACAATGGACGTTTGGCTGTTGCTTTGTTTTTATTTCGCCAACACAAGTATAAATGTGATAGCATGTGTGTGTCCTTCACTGATTTAAAGATAGGCTACAGATGTAACTGCGATTTTAAGTGAAAATGCTGGGGCCTAATTACCGCATACGATATCGAGCAAAATTGATCGAAATTTTTTATTTTGGTATCATGGCTCTCTATATCGAATGAAATGAATCGTAATTTGATGATAGACATTAAATCTCTCGAGTTATCATTCGATACGTCAGTGTCTATCGTATGCAGAAAAATACGGTAGTTATCTCGATACGATAGCTTACTTGATATCGAATGCGGTAAATAGGTCTCTGGTATTTTAAGCGCCTATTATACACTGAAAGAATTTTCTTCGCAATACTAACGAATTTTGACATTAATCCCATGAAAAATTGCATTATAAAGGAACCTATGCAGCGCTTCGTTGGATCAATGAAACCTGTTTCATTAAAAGGACTTAATGAAACATTACATTAGATCCATGAATATTATTCATTGGATGAATACTTTCAATAAAGTAAAATTTTTTTTTTTTTTTTTTTATATTTTTTTTAATTATTTTTTTTTTTCTTTTTTCTTATTTTATTTTACTTTATTTTATTTTTTATTTTTTTTCTGTCTCTGGCGGGATTCGAACATGCAACCTCGGTGCTGATAGACTAGCTCACTACCAGCTAGTCTACCGGGGCAGTGTAGTTTTTGTATAAAAAAACTATGTTTTCTTCTCAATTAAGGGCGTAAATATGAGATTAAATTGTCCATAATAACAATAACAACGTTGATTGAAAGTGGATTGAAAGTTTTTGTTTCATTACTATAATGACATTTTTATTGTCATAATGAAAATTTAAATTTATGAAGGCAATTATTGAAATATGTTGCTTTTATAAAAAAATTTTTTGATTTCATAAATTTAATGGCATACATGTAACATTAGATGTATGAAATTATTAAATCTTACATTTTTTGAATAACAATTAAACATTTTTTTAATGAAACTATAATTTTGTATTAAGTTATGAATATAGTTATGTTTGTTTATTGTTTTTTTGTGTTCCCAATTAAAATTTTTTGTTTTACTTGGACAAACTTAAGTTTTCATATATCCAATGAAAGTTTTTAACGTAATTACGAAATCTAATGAAGCGATTTTAACGAAAATACTTCATCAAACCTATGAAATTCCATTTAGACAATGAAAATTTTCATTTACCCAAGGAAAACTTTTTTATGAAAATGATTCATTAAATATATGAAGCAGTTTTCTTTCAGTGTACGGTCATACTTATGTGTATGTCAGTTTGTTATATTGAAAATCAATAGATTTTTATTTAATTACTTTCTGTCAACCAACCAAGTATGACCATTAAATAGGCGCTTTATATGTCCAAAACATGTCCTGTGGACCTTTATCCAAGAAGTGACACATAAAATATCGATAGTTTTTAAGTTTACTATAGAAACTATCAAATAGGCAAACTATCGTTAGTAATGCAGCTCTAGTGGCATGCAATTTTGGTAAATCTGCGACTTTCGCCACATTTATATCGTGTTATTTTGGGAGAAAGAACTGTGTTATTTATTTTGTCGCACCAACCTTATTTCCAAAAAAATATGGTCAAGGAATGCATTTAGGCAAATTTGTTTTCGACAATCGCTCAGCTTTCATATTACAATTCATATTGCACAAATGGCGGGAAATTTAAATATTGCGTTAATTTTGGGCTACCCTTTATATGTATTTATGCCATTGGGACCTTTGTTAGAAATTAATATACACTGAAAGATCCCGTAGAAGGACACCGATCATCGGCGCAATTTGGTTCGCTGACAGGCAATTTGCCTCTACGGGATCGTTGGTTTTTATATTTAAACAACGAACTTATAAAAGAGAGACTAATGCCTGTATTCATAAAAAAGTCTTAAATTTAATAAAAGTTCAAAGAACAAATTTACTATGGAAATTATCCTTAATAAACGTTTGTTAAATTTAATAAACGTTTATGAATACGGGGGTAAGAATATCGTCGTCCTATTCGGCTAGAAAAGCTGTCTTTTAGTGAAGCTTTCACTGTGTTGGTATAAAATATGTATTTAGAAATGCTTTATTTCTGTTCGTATCTTAATTTTTACGCTTATTGATTTCAGTTTCCTAAACCAAAATGCTATTCATTGCTGATTTTATTAAGTGGCCATAAGAAATTCAAGCTCAAATAATCATAAATGGTATCAGGTTGTAGTTTTGAATTATAATTTTTAATATTTAAAAAAAAAATTCATGTGCATGAATGCCTGTTTTAATTCCCCATAATTCTTTACATGAAACAAGAACCAGTCACATCTTGTTTGTGATTTTAATAATAAATCTTAACATAACCTTTTTAAAGGGAGAGAGGGGTGTGATTTAGGGGTGCTGTTAAAATTTTTACTCTTTTGCTCTTGGTCTTGTTTTATTTTTCCATTTTACGGTTAACATGTTCAACAAAAAGGTTTCACACATGACCACCTATAAAAAAATTCTCAATTTTATGTGTAATAGAGAAGATTTATAATCGAAATTCGAAATTGTTGTTTGGCAAAAGCAAACACACAAATAAATAAATAAAAATTTCTGTAAATAAATTTTGGTGAGTGAAACGAAAAAATGCAAACGTTTGCCGACCGAAACATAAAAAATTTTATGTTTGAATATGGAACTAAAATGAAATTTATGTGTTTTGCTGCTGACCAACAGAGTGAAACTATAAATTTTGAATTGGAAAAATATTGTTAGCAAATTTCGAATAGAAAACTTTGTTAGAAAAAATATATAAAATAAAGTAATACTATATACATACAAACTTTTAAATAACAAAAGTTGTTCTAATAAAAAAAAAACTGGTATTTGGTGTCTAAAATTGCGGGATGCACAAAGGAAGGCATTTCTTTTGCACATAATTCGTGTCTTTAAAAACTAATATGGAATTTCGGATAATCATTTGTACTTATTCCCACTAAGTTACTTAAGGAAATAGTTTTTTTTCTTTCTTTAAAACTATTAAATTTTGTGCGTACAAGGTTCGCCGAAAGTTTTATTTTACCTTTTTTCAATTGACTAGAAGGTTCATCAACGCATATTGAATGCTTGCCGCAGCTTATCTAATCTAACTGGGGCCAGTGCTAGATGGCGTCGAGTTGCCTCTATCGGACGGAGCAATGCATACTACACATGCAGGAACTCCATTGGTAAGAACTGGGGTCTAAGGCCTGATATGGTAAACTGGATTTACACATCGGTTGTTAGGCCTATACTTAACTATGGATGCACTGTTTGGTGGGGCGCGTTGGGAGTGGATAGCTATAGGAAGATGCTCAGCAAGGTTCAAAGAAGTGCATCTCTTGGCATCACAGGCGCAAGAAGGAGCACTCCTACTATATCTATCCCCTATCGAGCATTATGTGAGGAGTGTGGCAGCTAGGAACTTACTTAGACTTTACGAGTCTTCTTTAGTTAGACCTAGGCGGGATGATCACACGAGAATTTTGTACGAGATGGGTCTGCTTGATCAGGGTATTATTCTCGAGGGAATTTCGGATCATAAGACTATGACCCTGGACTTCGGTGCAACACCACCAGTGGAGTTCCCGGAAAGGGAAAATTGGAGTGGATCCAATGGACTGTTTGAGGGGTGGGCAGTATTTACGGATGGGTACAAGATGGAAACCGGCACTGGTGCCGGTGTTTACATCGCGGACACCGAGGTAAAAAGGTCATTCAGACTCCCTGATGAGTGCAGTGTCTTTCAGGCTGAGATCCTAGCGATCTGGAGGGCGACGGAGGTGATACTGGATCACATCGTGGGTGGATCTGAGGTGACAATTTACGTCGATAGTCAGGCGGCGCTTCGGGCATTGAAGAGCCATACGGTGCGATCATGCCTGGTTGCGCGGTGTAGGAGCGCTCTTAGGGAACTCATGGGGGCATTCAACGTGAGGCTGTGTTGGGTACCAGGACACTGCATGGTTGATGGGAATGAGGTGGCGGACGAACTCGCGAGAGGGGGTTCGGGTCTCGACTTAGTGGTGGGGCACAGGGGGGTAAAACCCCCCCTATGCTACTACTATGGGGTGATACGGCAGAAATTCCGTGATGACGTTGACAGATCCTGGAGGGGCAGAATGGATTGCAGGGTGTCTAGGGCACTATGGCCCAATTTGGACGCGGGGGCAACCAGGGTTCTAATGGGATTGGATAGGGGTAGTTTCAGAACACTTATAGGGTTCTTGACGGATCATTGTCCTGTCAGGGCTTTTGCGGGCAGATGGGACAACGCCATACCGGACTTCTGCAGGCTATGCGAGGATTCAGAGGAGCTAGAGACGATCGAGCATGTACTGTGCCATTGTCCTAGGATGCAGGGTCTCAGACTGAAGTGGCTAGGAGATAGGTTTCACGACGAACTGGGGTGCATAGCTGGATGTAATCCGGCCAATCTACTGGGGTTTGTCAGGGAAATAACGCGGCTGTTTCGGTTGAGGGGACTGTAAGGGGGGTATTGGTCCAACTTTCTAATTTTCTGTCTATATCTTACTTCCTTTTCTCTACTTTTCACTTCCTCTTATCTCTATCTCTTACTTCATATTTTCATTGAAGGGAATCACAATGGATCGTATTCGGTCTCCGAGTGGAGGTGTGCCTGTGGGCACACAACCCTTCTTAACCTAACCTAACCTAACTGTCTATCGATTTGACAGTGCATGAAGTATTTTCTTCGGTTCAGAAGAAATGATTTTGTCACGGAATATAAAGAATGCCCAGATAAGTCAATAATGTTAAAGATGAGAAATAAAGGCAAAGTTTCATTAAGATCAGCGTTCGGCTCACACACCCGGGAACGATATCGATTTTTTTTAGTGTTTGTGTAGACATACACAACCCTTTATACCGTTCGTAACTATTTTCAAGAGAGAGGCAAACATTATATAGTGTTCTGCTTTTCGCTAAAAAACAGAACAGTTTTAGTGATACTGTAGACAAACATTATATGTGTATGTTCTATAATGTTTCTTTTTTTACTTTTTATTGATTAAGATGAACAAACACAAAATTTTAGCAACGCCTGCACCTGCAACGACAGTACGAACAGCTTTTGTGTATGTTCTGTATATGTTTTGCTTGTGTGAAATTATTTTGCTGGCTTTTTGTTTCGTATGTGTATTTTGTTTTTGTAAAAAATGTTTGGTTTTTTACCAGCCAAAAGAACAGACACAACAGAAACGAACGAACGTTGATGAGCTGAACCGAACAATTTGTGGTTTAAAAAAAACCGAACGAATTTAAATGTTTTCATCTTATTGTTGTCTTGGAAAGGAACAGTATTATTTTTGTGTTCTAAAGATGACTAACAGAGAAACGTTATTTTTAGTGATTTTCTACACAAACACAATTATATACATATATAATTACGATTTTTGTATGACGTGCCAAATTCCCAATTTTTCATATATGATAAGTACACTGAAATTTATTGTTGAAGGAAAGCTACATAGCTTCTATGCGCATTTCACTGGTTGCTTAGGCCAGATAATCAGGAAACCTTTTCCAAAGATTTTAGAAAAGCTAAAAATATTATACAAATAAAACCTTAAAGCGAATAAGAATTTTAAACACTCAAAGTCTTACTTGTAACAATATCAAAGCTTAAACAAAACACCAACAAAAAACAGTGAGTTTATCTTTTCTTACATCCCCCTACAATTGGTTGGGTTCTTTCCGACTCGAATTGTAGTTGTAAGTGGGTAAAAAGAAAAACAAATTGTTTCATTCTGTTGTCTTCGCAAGAAAACAACAACAAAAGACCAATTTGGCAATTCAGTTTTCTGCACGGGCACATGCAAGTATATTATCAAAGTTATTTACGGGAATACAAAATTTATTATTAAGATTTTTGTTTGACGTGCTAAATTCCCAATTTTTCATATTTGATAAATACACTGAAATTTATTGTTGAGGAAAAGCTAGCTTCTATACGCATTTCACCGGTTGCTTAAGCCAGATCATCAGGAAACCTTTTCCAAAGATTTCAGAAAAGCTAAAAATATTATTCAAATAAAACCCTAAAGCAAATAAGAATTTTAAACACTCAAAGTCTTACTTGTAACAATATCAAAGCTTATTCCCGTAAATAACTTTGATATATATTTGTTCCTTTTACTCCTCTGAGGAGGCATAAGTTGATTCCAATGATTTCGATCATCAGCGCGATGTTTGACTTCGTTCCATTGTAGTCGTTGCTTGGAGAGTTCGGTTATGATTTGGCGTTTCCAGGTGTGTGATGGTCGTTCAATGCACCTGCTTCCCTGGGGGTTCCAGTCTATGTCCTTCTTAGTGAAATCGTCTAATGGCTTGCGGAGAGTGTGTCCAAGCCAACCCCATTTGCGTTTTCTTTTTTCCATCTCAATTGGTTGCTGGTTGGTATCTGACGCGAGTTGGGCATTTGATATTAAGGATGGCCAGTAAACACGGAAGACTCTACGCAGGCATTTGTTAACAAACACTTGAAGGGACTGGGTATCGCGCGGTGTCATATTCCACGTTTCGCAACCGTACAGTAATGTGGATTTAACGCTGGAATTGAAAATTTTAATTTTGGTGCGTCTCGAGATGTTAGGCGATTTCCAAACAGGGCTGCGTTGGGCAAATGCATTGCGTGCCTTATTAATGCGACTGGCCACATCGGCTGATGAGCCACCGGATTTGTCGAATATACTGCCTAGATAGCAGAAGGACTCCACATTACCAATTTCCTTGCCGTATATTAGGAATTTTTTCGTTGCGTTAGCATTTATCCTAAGTGTTTTTGTTTTGGGGATGTCTATCTTCAATCCAGCTAGCTTTGCTGTTTCGCTAACTAGATTTATCTTTGATTGCATATCGCATCACTATTAGCGTTTGTGTTTTCCACAAATCTACCGAACCGAACCCTAAAGAGCGATATTTAGATTGTTGATTAAGATTGTTGTAAAACTTAAGTAGAACTACCGAAATCTTTTAAACCCCCTCAAGCGGCAGTTTAAACAGCTCGAAATCTTTATTATTAATTTAAGTAGAGTTCAAATTTCGGTGCAAATAGTCTTGCGATAGAACAAATGCAAAATATCGCAACTCTTTAATAAAATCTAATGGAAAATCGGTTTTTTTGTGTTGTTGAATTTTACAACAGAGCTTCGATATCTTGCATTTGCTCTTTTGGAGAACTGTTACTTGCCCCTAAGACTATTCTCCGCTTCTTTAAAGTCGAGAGACGATAAACTAAGAATGTGAGTGTTAAAATTATGCTTCCTCTCATGCACCAAACTCTGTTGTGGCAGCTATATTTTTTTTCAACATTGATTTTAACTTTATTGACCTTAAAAAAGATAAAAAAAAGAAGTTAAATTTTAATTTACGGTTCCAATGTAGTTTTTGTAGGATGTTGTATACAAACAACATGGCGCATAAACGGGGTAACAACTACCGAACTACCGAAATCTTTTAAAACCCCTCAAGCGGCAGTTTTAAACAGCTCGAGAGTTCAAATTTCGGTGCAAATAGTCTTGCGACAGAATAAATGCAAAATATCGCAACTCTTTAATAAAATCTAATGGAAAATCGGTTTTTTTTCGTTGTTGAATTTTGCAACAGAGCTACGATATCTTGCATTTGCTCTTTTGGAGAACTGTTACTTGCCCCTAAGACTATTCTCCGCTTCTTTAAAGTCGAGAGACGATAAACTAAGAATGTGAGTGTTGAAATTATGCTCCCTCTCATGCACCAAACTCTGTTGTGGCAGCTACATTTTTTTTCAACATTGATTTTAACTTTATTGACCTTAGAAAAGATAAAAAAAAAGAAGTTAAATTTTAATTAACGGTTCCAATGTAGTTTTTGTAGGATGTTGTATACAAACAACATGGCGTATAAACGGGGTAACAAGGTAAATTTTTTGCTAGAAGAAAATAATTGTTTTATATAAGTTTTATTGATTAAAAAAGTAAAAGCATTTAATAACGGAATAGTTTTTAAAATATTTTAATATACATTTTCATTTTATTCATGATACTATTTGAAACAATTTTTTAGGCCTAAAACAAAGACATATTTATATTGTATTTAGTTCAATATACAGTTGTAAACCCATTTTTACAAAGTTTTCAACGGGACTGCTTTGGTTTGTAACATGGGAAATGACCAACATCATCATACCTAACGTCTTTAACTTGAATTGAGGGTACAAAACGCTTTGAAGTTACAGGAGACATTTGGGGAGAGCATGGCCGACCACGCTTCTTCGGACCAAAAGTACTTGTATATATAGACCAGTAGCAACTTTAGTTTGAAATTCTATAAGAGTGACTGCGGAGTTCAAAACCCAAAATAAAATTCTCATGTAGTATTTTCGGGATCGGTGATTAATTACTATATAATTCACAGAGCATATCTGCCAAGTCAATACCTCCCATAAAACGGTTCTTTTGCTGAACAGCAATTGGAATATCAACAAATTTTTTTCTCTCTTTGATTCCATCGCCAACATTTAGATAATGGTTAAATACAACTTTGATATCATTGTTCGATATCACTCTATAATCGAATGAACCACGTCCTTTTTCTTTCAACTTTGCATCAGAGTCTAAGCTTACTTTTCCTAAACGGTTGCCTTTGTCTCTTCTTCAGATGAAAGGATATGAACTTATTGTAAAAAAACACCTCATAGTTTTGATTTTTTGTTAAACTCTTGAGTAGGTGGATAACAATGTCCGAAGAAATACCAAAACCTTAATTAGGGCAAGTTCCTTCTCCAGTGTACATCGAGAAATGATATATTGCCCGATTTCCCACATCTTGTAAACATTTTAAAACCCCATTTATGAGGCTTTTTCGGGTTGTACTGTTTTAATGTTTATTTACCTTTAAAGGGTATAACCAGCTAATTTATGCAGTGATGCTGCTCTGGAGGAAGTTTAGGGCAATTTTTTCGAAAGCCCTCTAATATTGGGTTTTTTGAAATTTATCATATCCATCCTCACCTCTTTTCTTGTCGTCACTAGAGTCATAGGTGCATCTACTAAAGGAATCCATAGCATTCTCATTTCAGGGTATTTGACGATTTCCATATATAGACGGATTATCAAATATTGCTGCATTTCTTTGAAAGTTGCATTCACCGAAACACCACTTTTTCGGACTGAATATAAATTAGTCTCTTCCAAAATTTTGGTGACCGCGCTGTCATCACGTCCACGTCTTCGGAAATAGAAACACTCCATTGTTTTTAACAAGTTTCTATAGTTTTTTTTTCTACACTTTAAGATTTTTAGATCCAATTTTTGAAAATTCGTCTCCATCGGGGAATCCCTAGGGATTGTTGCAACCACTTCCACCAATTCTAAGCATTCAGCTTCTGTTTCCTCAGGGAGCTCATCACGTAAATCGGCAGCCGTTATTTCCTCGCAAACTATATTAAACGTTTGCTTCGTCAATAATTTCTACCGAAGGTACTTCAGGTTCTGAATCATCCCAATTGAACTCCAGAATATAATTAATTTCTTTTTCAGTCCAAGCCCGTTTGCCCGTCCATAGCGGATTTAAGGTCCAAAAAAGAATATAACTTACTGGAGCAACAAAAAACGTTATGAAATATGGTAAGAATAAAACAACCGTAAATGCACCATGTTGGACATGTACAGCATATCAATAAATGCTCTCAAACATTGTTTGAATAAAAATGTAACCTTTTTTTTATTTTACTTCACACCTGTATAATGAATTGTCACTAAAGAAAAGTTATCAGTGAAATATTTTAAGTTTTTTTTATGAAAATTACTGCACTTGTTTAGTGACAAAATTGGCAGGAAAAAAATCGTACAACCTTTGCACACAAAACACTAAATAAGAAACACAAAAACTTTTTTATTGGGAGAAGAAAAATAACAAAACTAAAGCAAAGGCATAAAATGTATTTTTGCATTGCTTTTCTTAAAAAAAAATTATCGTTAGATATGAGATATGGGCTCTTAAATAGCGTTGTTGTATACAAACAACAAATGAATGCATGAAAGGGTTAATCTCTTTCATTAAGTATCAATAACTTATGTCTAGCACAGCTGATTCTAATTGTAATGATCTGCTCTGTAGGAAAAAATTCTATAAAATAGACCAAATAAATATTTTCCAATTGAACATTACGAAAAAGTACAGTTTCTGACTTAAGATATTTTTGCCTAACGCCAATGAGAGACGAACTGACATGTAGCCATACAGGTATGTGATGAAAATCGATTTTGAAAACGAAAAGATTAAATTTCAAAAATTTCGTTTTCGGTATTTGAAGAAAGTTATCTAATTATCCAATACATTTTCACATTATTTATGTCTCTTGTTGCGTTCATGTTACAAAAAATATACTAATCTTGCGCAAACTTAAAGCGCAATATCATTCTAAAAAAAAGCGTTTTTAAAGAAAGTAGCAAAAGTACGAATTTGTACCCTGCTTGTTCTTTAAAGAATAAAAAAAATTACATACATTTTATTAAGCTTTCTACATTAATACTTATTTTATGTTTAAATTTATCTATAAACAAAAAACGTTCTTAAAAACTATCTAAAAAGTACGAATTGCCCTGGTTTGCCTTCATCTTATGTAAAAGAACAAGCTCGGTTTAAAGTTCGATAAAAATTATTTTGAAAAGTACAAATTTTTACGCTGTTTTGTCCCTCACGTGTACTTTATTTGTTTTTTGCTTTTATAGATAAGAACATTGTTTAAATTATAAGAAATATTTTTTTTTTTTAAAGATGTGTTTACAATAAGTATCAAAAAGTACGAATTTTTACCCTGTTTTGCCAAAAAAAAGTTTATTTGTTTTTTGCCTTTAGAGTAAAGAACTTATGTAGGTAGAAATTATGGCAAAATTATTGCGAAAAAGCGGGCTTACAAAATAGTACCCTCAAATGTACTTCATTTGTTTGCTGCCTTTGTCCTTAAGAACAGAGATTTAAAGTTTGCAGAAGATTATTTTGAAAAGAACCGTGTTTATAAAAAGTACCAAAATTTCGAATTTTGACCCTGTTTTGTCGAATTTTCTTTTTCCTAAATTGCTATGCCAATTACGAACAACACCGTAGCTAATTTGGTGTAAGCTTTTTCAAGTCTTAAGCTAAGATCCCACTATCGGCTCAAATAGCACAATCTGTGACGATTTTTATCGTGCTATATCGGCGCACATTTAAAAACATTGTATAATTTATTCTTAGGTGGTCCCATTATCGTCGCACATTGTGACAATTTTCTTCGGTTCATATCGGCCAAAACTCAATTGCGACAATAATCGGTACAATGCGGTCAAACTATCGTGCTATTTGGGCAAATTAAATCAAATGTTTTTGTTTATTTACTTGTTGGCAGACATAATTTTACTTTAGAAATTCGCAAAATTCTCCGTCCGAATATTAAATTATGTTTCCTAACAATTTTAAATAACATATTAATATACATATGTACAATAAAAAATATATTCAATTTCATTCAAACTTACTGCACTTGTTCTTTTTTTTTTTGTAATTGTTGTTTTGTAAACAGATGTTTACAAACCAGGGATGGCAACATCGATACAACTGCAATGTTTTGGTTAAAGCGAATTGTTTTCTTTCATTTAGTAGTACAAATGTACTATTTAACGTTTCAATATATAAATAATAGATAAAACAAATGTAATTTTGGTACAATTGAGCTCAAAAAAGTAAAATTTTAGTAGCCAGTTGGTGCACTTTAAAAATTACGTTTTGCCATCCCTTGTATCGGCACTGATTGGCGACTGTGATCGGCACACAAGTGGCCGATAAAAATCGGTACATATTAAACAATTTGATTGCTCCACATTGTGCAAAATAGTGTTCACATTATCGGCGCATCAAGGTTAATTTTGATTGTCCACAGTCAGCACAATTTCGCCACAGATTGTCGCAAATTAAAAAATATTGACCGTTCACACTATCGGCACATTAAATAAGACAAAAATTGGTACATTGCGCCGATAGTGGGATCTTAGCTTTAGGTTGTTGAGCAAACTACAATATATTTCTATATATCGTTACCTAAAACGCAAAAGGCCCATTCTTACATTTAAAAATTTACAGGTGAAGCAAACAACTATTTCAAATTACAAGTTAATAAATTGCCTTAAATTGTTTATAATTTATTTTTCTTGTAAAACCTACCAGTTGCTTTGACAATTGACAATGTTGCATATTATGCAAAATGTTAGTTTATGGTCTTTTAGCTTTTTTTTTTTTTGTATATTGGTTAAGGTATTTTTAATATTTAACTTCATATAAAAAAACTCTCAGCCTGCATAACACTCTGATGTGCAGTCACCTGTATGAATTCGCCTTTCTACAATTCTAAGTATTTTTCTGTCCGAATTTCCATACGCTTCTAAGGAAGAGAAGAGATATTTTCTTACTTCTGGTAACACTTGTTCGCAAAAGCAAATAATTTGAGCACATACTCATTTTACACTTAAAATACAAGAAAGCGCAAGTTTTTCCTAATGAAAAACTTATACGTTGAAGTAGCAAAAGAACAGGAATTCCTAATTTTTTTTGCTTACTACACACAAACAAAAGTTTGGTGTTTTTTCCTTAGTCGGAAACACCCAGGAACTGCCAGTTAAAGACATCTTACAAAAGGAACACTATAAACTAAAATTTTATTAAAATACAAATTCTAAAAGAAAAAAACTTGAAAACATTTAAAACAAAAACAAAAGTAAATTTTTGAAACTTAGGAAATAGAGACAAGTGTGTTAAATAAAAGAAGAAGATGTGCTGATGGTGAAACAGGGGTGGATGGGGAGGGGGAAGGCATTAAATTTGAAGATAAAATAACAAGCGGTGTTGTTTTTTTCTTTTGAAGTTCTGTTACTGATTTCCACTTAATATAAAGTTTATTAAAAATTTATTTAGTTTTTTTTCATTTAAAATATTTTAGTTGGTCTTTCAATTTCTATAAAAAAAAATGTAAAAATAAAAGAACATATTTCTTACAAATAACCTGATGTTGTCATTTTTATATTGTTATGGGGCATATAAGTTTTATATTGCAGAGAAAAATTTTAATAAAAAAAACCGTTATGTTCAGCATTTGTCACTTAAAGTTTCTTCTATTTAATAAAATTCTTCATTAATTTCCTTTAAACGCACTTTTGTTAAAAATCTTAGTTTTCTCTCCATAAAGAGAGAAATTTAGAGAGTAGTCAAATGACAGATGCCTGTTGACAGGAGCAGTGCTGCCCGTTCACCGTATGATTTAAAACATATTTTCTATACATTCACCGCCAACTAAACAACTTTTAACGTTTCAAGATCTTGGCTCCCCATGTTGTGAATCGTTTTTGAGTGCTCAGCACAAATTTTCGCTTCGAAGACACCAGCAAGCATTAGAATTTTATAGAAGGGCGTCCTGTTTATTATTGCAACCAGTTGTTTTAAACATCATTTGCCCCGTGCTTTAAATCTTTGGGGGCTGTTGTATTGAACTATCGTTTATCGTCTATATGTTCATCGGCTGTAAAAATTTGTCCCCAAGACTAGAAGTCCTTTTTAATATCGCTGTATATAGTAAAAGTGACTCCATTTTTACATCTAGACTCCTTTCCGCAGTCGTTCAATAAAGAGAATTCTCCACTGCTACACCATCGCATTTCGCTTATGCCCAGAACTCCAATTCCGAATTGTTGTATTTGTGTCTTAAATTGTGCTAGTCTTGAAGTCTCACTCGAAGTTCTAACGTTCTACTGGCCAAGTCTGGTCTTTTTTGTGTGCCAAAGGTTGTCAACGATGGAGTTTTTGTTTCTTCTGTTGTAGAATCGGTGAAATTGTTGCAAAAATTTTCTATTCTCATGACAAAGTAAAAGAAAACAAGTTAGAGTGCTATATTCGGCTGTGCCGAATCTCTGATACCCTCCACCGACAGTTCGAATATTTAAGAAGTAATATCTGTATGATTTTATTATTATCTTAAACTGTGACGATTTGTTATTAATTATGGTTTAAGACGACTAAACTGTTTTCCGGTAGTAGGGTTTATATGGGGCCTAGGGTAAATTATGGACCGATCATCACGAAATTTCACAGCGTCATTTCTAGTCCTTTAAAACTGTGACGTACCAATTTCTGTTATGCTAGCATTATTAATTATGGTTTTAGGTGTACTAAACTGTTTTCCGGGAGTAGGGTTTCTATGGGGTCTAGGGTAAATTATGTACCGATCTTCACGAAATTTCACAGTATCATTTTTAGTCCTATAAAACTGTAACGAGCCAAAATTTGTTATGTTTGCATTATTTTTACGGTTTTAGGCGTACTAAACTGTTTTCCGGGAGTAGGGTTTCTATGGGGTCTAGGGTAAATTATGTACCGATCTTTACGAAATTTCCCAGTATCATTTGTAGTCCTATAAAACTGTGACGAGCCAAAATTTGTCATGATTGCATTATTTTTTACGGTTTTAGGCGTACTAAGTTGTTTTCCGGAAGTAGGCTTTATATGGGGCCTATGGTAAATTATGGACCGATCTTCACGAAACTTAACAGTTTAATTTCTAGTCCTATGTAACGGTGACTTGCCAAAATTTGTAATGAGAGCATTGTTAGTTAGGGTTTTAGGCTTAATATGCTGTTTTCCGGGAGTAGGGCTTATATGGGGCCTAGGGTAAATTATTGACGGATCTTCACGAAATTTCACAGCGTGATTTCCAGTTAAATAAAACGAATTGTTGCGAAATCTTATATCATTCTGTGCATTTTTCCACCATTTATGTTAGTTTTTGTAACAAAATTATCAATTTTTTTTAGGTGGTGGTTCCACATTTTGATTCATAGCTCAGATCCTATTGAACCGATTTTGCTGAATTTCAATCCCAAACTGCTTAGGATAACTACAAGCAATTTGACACCAAGTTTGTTGATTTCTTTTGAGTTTTTCGAAAGTGAGCGTGTTTTCAACAGACGGACAGACGATCAGACAGACGGACATGGCTAAATCGACTTAAAATTACTCAAGGACCCAGAATATGTATACTTTATAGGGTCTGAGATGAATAGTAAAAAAGTTTCACACGGAATGACAAACTGAATATACCCTCTTCACAACTAATTGTGGTGGAGGGTATAAAAATTTAATTAATTAATTGTTTCGGTATATATTTGTAAAGCATGTTTTTATTAGAGTGTCACAACTTTGAAATGGCATCACTGCTTAATTTGAGCGCCCGTTTAACTGCTGATAGCTGATTTTTGTTCAGTTTGCTTTGAAATTTCATTATGAATCGACTTATACCAGAGCAACGCTTGCAAATTGTTGAAATTTTTAATCAAAATAATTGTTCTATTCGTCAAACTCATCGTGCACTTCTTCCATTTTATGGCGTACATAATCGTCCTTCAGAGCGGCTAATTCGAAGATCTTTTCGGACTACATTTACTGTTACTGATATTGTGCATCCCGTCAGACGCCGAACAGAGATCACTGAAGAAGCTGTAGCCGCTGTACAGGAAAGCATTGAATATTATCCTCGTCAACACTTTCGTCGCCGCTCCCAGCAACTGGGGTTGTGTCCTTCCACTTTATGGAAGATTTTACGAAAGAATTTTGGCTTAAAAGCATTCAAGATTTTCCTTGTGCAGGAATTAAAGCCTTACGACCATCGTATGTGCCGTCAATTCGGCGAATTGAAGCATAAATTGAATTTCCATTCAAACTTTTATTTTCCGATGAAGCCCATTCCTGGTTGTATGGGTACGAAAGTAAGCAGATTGGAATGAGGAGAATCCACAAACTTTTGTCAAAACATTATTACATCCACAGAAAATTACTGTTTGGAGCGCTTTATGGGGTGACAGAGTCATTGGCCCAGATGGCTTCAAAAACGATCATGGTCAGAATGCGAACAGTTCTTGAAAATTGGTTTTCCAGATTGCGACTTTTACACGCCAGCCGTGGCTGCCACATGGCAGAAATCATACTTAAACATTAATTTCATAAAGTTGATATTAAAAATATATTTCCTTGTTTTATTATGATTTAAACTTGTGTCACTCTATGAAAAACACCCTTTATATAAATGAATGCGGTGAAAAAAAATATGGTTATTGTCTAAAATAATATGGTTACATATAAAAAGGATGCTTACATTTTTTAACAAATCTTGCAGAACTAATTCTTTCAGTGTTTTTTTTATAAATTTGATATTAATAGTTTTGTCAACAATTGTGTGTTATTGTGCGCGTCCGAAAGAAAAACTTTCTACCGACATCATGCAAACATTTCAGTAAGTGAGTTCATGGTAACCCTTAATTTGTTGTTGTAGTTGAGGTTGACTTAAGTTGATTTTGCGTTTAGCTGAGTGAGACTTTTTCTTTTCTTATTGTTTTCTCTTTGTTGGCTAAAAATTTTGACATTTTAGTTTCTATGCAAAAGATGGTGAAACAACTTGATGGTGGGGTGGGTGTGTTTTTGATACATCGCACTTGAGAAATTGCTCCTGCTATTTTGTTGATTTTCTTGTTGACATTCATAAAACTCAAAATTACAAATTATTTTTGCATTTTTAACCCACATCATTTGTCAAAATTTTTTTTTTTTTAAATTTGGTGTATATTTATGAGTTTATTTACTGACTTATTTAAACTAAAATAACATTTTGTTAATGTCAACAACTTTTATTTAGAGTCAGCAAAATTTGTTAACATTTTGTTGAAATAGACAAAATTTTTGTGGTATTTCACACACATTTTTTTCATAAATTTCACAGCTTAGCAGGTTTAACAAATTGTGCGTATTTATCGAGTGGATAATATTTTCGGATTATGTAAGCGAAAAAAAATGTATTCATAATTTAGAATTTTTTCGTAAAAGTTTTTTATTCAAAAGAAATTTTAATTTCCACTTTAAAATGTTAAACTGAAAATGAAATAAATGCCCTTGTGAACATTAATGATTTACTATACTCAAAGTATCATATGAAAATATAATCAAAGTAATTTAAGGGAATACAAACTTTTTTAATTAACAAAAAAAACCTTTTCTTTAGCTTCACTTCGGAAAATCAAATCTTGTAACGTTAATTTAACCGCCTTATACTCAATGCAAATGGATGAAACTTTGCAGGCATACATATTCCCGATGACAATACACGAATACATGGGCGTAGCCTGGATAAAATCTAGGGGGGGGGGAGCAAAAAAATTTTTTTTTATGCTTTTTTTCACCGCCTTTTTCTCAATGCAAATGGATGAAACTTTGCAGGCATACATATTCCCGATGACAGGACACGAATACATGGGCGTATCCAGGATAAAATCTAGGCGGGGCGGTCAAATTTTTTTTAAATGTTCTTTTTTAAGAAAAGCGTTTCTTAAGAAAAATTTTTTTAAATATTCTTATTATTATACTTGATAAAAACACTGAAATTTATTGTTGATGGGATAAGCAATTCCTTTGCGCATTTCGCTGGTTGTTTAGGCCAGATCATCAGGAAATTTCACTCAAAGATTCTAGAAAAACTAAAGCTATTATACAAATAAAACTGTTATGCGAATAAGAATTATAAGCAACAGTTCTACTTGTAACCATATCAAAGCTTAAACACAAACAAGAACAATAAACAGTGAGTTTATCTCTTCTTATATTCCCCACTTCAATTGGTTGGAATTCATCCAACATAAGTTGTAGTTGTAATCGGGTTAAGAAGAAACAAAATAAAATCAAAAAACAACTTGCTTTATAGTTTTCGCAAAAAATAAAGCATATTGCCAGTTTAGTTTTTTTTAAGCCGTGCACTTGCCAGTTCATTATCAATGTTAATTTTTAGGAAAACAAAATTTTTAAATTAACATGATTTTGTTTGTCGTGCTTAATTCCCAATTTTTTTTTAGAATCAAATAATATCAAAATTTTTCTGACACACAAAAACACCATTTCTCATCATTCATCAAAAAAGTATTTCGTAAAATTCGTCATATTGTCTGTCAACAAAATCATTCTTCTGAGACCGCAAATAAGAAATTGCTAAATAAATTTAATTCGACCGTCTTGCTTTTAATTTGCCAAAACCAAAGCATGTTCGATTGGGTTGTTGAAGTGAAAACAACTCAGCCGTGAGTCGCAGTTCCCAACAATTGGGGCTATTCACGAGGAATTTAGGTGAATGAAAGTTATTTCAAGTTGAAACAACTTGAATTTCATGTAGAATCAACTTGTTTTGAGTATAAAATAAGAGTATGAAAAAGATTCAGAAACACCTCATATGTATTTGTTTTGTAATAATTCTAAACACTTACCGCCGGAACCTGTTACACATATTTCACCGTTATGGACCATCCTCCGGTCCATATGTTATATTCTACTCAAGGCCGTGAATGTTTAACTTAATTGTGTAAGTTCAAAAATATAGTAAAATTAGAAAGTACCAATTTTGAAAAAAATAAAGTAACAAAAAGTCACTTCTATAGTTTCTCAATCACTCTGTACTCAGCATTTGTAATTTTTTGTTTCTAGGTTCAGTATTAATACAAATTTTAAAGTTACCAATTAAATAACGAAAAAGGACCAAAAAGATCCCTTTTATAGATTCTCATGCTTAGTTTTGTGTTGCTAAGTTCAATACCAACGGAAATTTAAAAAGTACCAATTGAAAAACAAAAAGTACCAAAAGGGCCCTTCTTATAGATTCTCATTCACTCAGGACATTTCATGTTTAATTTTATGCTTCCAAGAGCAATATTAAAAAGTACCAGCTGTAGAAGGAAAGAGTACCAATAAGTTCCCGCTTACAGATTCTTATTCAATTAGGACCAGGCATGTTAAATTTTATGTTTCTAGGTCCAATATTAACGAAAACTCAAAAAGTACCAGTTGAAGAACAAAAAAGTACCAACAATTCTTATCTAATAGGGTCTCATTTACTCAGGACCCTGAACCTATTATTTTATTTTTCTAAGTTCAATATTATAGAAAATTCCAATATAACCACATGCAGCACGGAAAAGTAAAATACAGAAATTCAATTTCGCGCATTTCCACTTTGTGATACTTTTTTTCTCCCCATTGAAGTTTAAGAAATTTTAATATTGTAGTGGGAGCCCATAATTTATTATTTATATGTCAGTTAATGGAGAAAAATGTTTTTTTTTTATAAAAAGTACCAAAAGTTTGTACGATTTTCATCCCTGAAATGTTCGAAATTTGAAAAAAACAAAAATTATTTTTAATTTTTAGATTTAACTTCGAATTTGATATTATCTTTATTTCGATGTTTATTGGTTTAAAAGTTTGATGGGGTGACAAAGAAGTTACAAGATATAGATTAAAACCGTATACTTCCTAAAATTTCAAAAAAGTACCAAGTACCTGTCCGGCTATTTTTATAATTTACAATGAGTTTTTGTTTTCCTTTAGTTTCGGTGATATGAGGTAACCGAATTTACCCTTTTTACCTTCTCAGACATAAATAAAAAATATATTGTGTACTTTTTTAAGTACCCTTCAAATTGTTTTTTTATTTTTTTGTTCAAATCGGTTACTGTTTTGCCTTTGCCGATTTATATAAAGAATAATTTCACCAAATAGAATACGGGAATTGGTCTTTATAAATTATTTTAATCATGAAAATAAAAAGATGACAGTTTTTCTTCTGGTAGTGTTGTTTCTACATACAAAAAACAAACAGGAGTTGATGGATTCAAAATTAAACAATGGTGTTTTAAAAGTTTTCATTTAAAATTAAATTTAAAAAAACGTCCATAATTTTGCAGAAATTTACTATGATTGTTGGCGTCTGGCTTGCGCAAACCAGGCATGATCTTTCCCATTATTTTAATCGTGTGAAACCGGATTACATGTGATGCTGGCATTTGGCAACACCCCATGATGAATGTAGCCCAGCTTGTTGTTAACGTCACCCTAAGAATGTTTCTCTTACTTGTTTTTGAATACTTCGATCAGCCAGACGCCGCTAGCAAAAGAAAAAACCTGAAAAAATTGTAAATTTTAAATAAAAAAAGAAGTGAAAAAAATAAAGTAAAGTAGAGTCAAGTTTCTAAAGAAAAGTTAATTAAACGAATCGAAGAAAATAAAAATTTGTAAAAGCAACTACAGATTCAGAAAGTGAATAAAACAACAGAAGGAAAACTAATTCAAGTGTATTTTACCTTTTTTGGAAACGAGCCACAAGTAGGCAAGTGAGTGCAAAATAAGGTTGGTTTTTTTTGAGCCACAAGTGTGCGAGACACGAACTGCCACAACCAGCCACGTATTAAGCCATCAGAACCAGCGAGACCGCCAGGTAACCCATTACCACATAGGTAATGATTTTTAATTAAAATTGCGCCATGATAACTTTACATGGGTATTTTTTCTCTCTGAATAAGTGCCTTTGGGCCGATAAAACAATTAAATATGCAGGTATGTGTTGAGATAAAATTCGGCCCATAAATATGGCTTGGAACCTTAATCACCATAGAAAATTTTATTGGAATCGTCTAAATTTACAAATATGTATGTATATTGCTTTTAAGGGTTCCAGTCTAGAATCTTAGGAGTCCACAGCACACAACTTTCTACATTCAGATCTGTCCTGTAGAAGCACCTTAATTTCGAACCAGGACTTTCCTTTAACCGAGCTTCATGTTGAACAGACCATCACCAGGTTTTATATGGCCTACCAACTCGCCTGGCACTGCGAACTAAGTCCTAAGTTCAAGCTTCTCTTTTTAATTTTTAAAGTTGGACTTTTTTAATTTCGTTATTAGTTTCCATTTATTGCACCTTAGTTCATTTTTGTATTGGGGGTTATTTTATATTTTTATGGATTTGTTTCTTTTTCAAAAGAACGACTTTAATTCATAATGAACTAACTGCCTAATTTTAAGGATTAACTAAAATTATTCGTTTGAAAACAAAAACAAATTTGAGTTTTTTTTCTTTTTCTTAACGAAAAACAGGCAGTTAGTTCATTTTGAATGGTCGGGCTTGTCTATCCGTATAAATTGTTTTCTCCCAGAAAATTTTAATTTGTCGCCATATGTGGAATGAAGTGCTGGCAACCCTAAAATAAAGACTAAAAAGAGTGTTTTCTATTTGATTCAAATCTTGCGTTATTTTGGAAAACCCTTTACATAACTCAATTATAAATTTCGTGTTTATTACATTATTTTTTGGTTCTATCGGGTTCAGGCGCGGATCCAGCTCGAGCCTTACGGGGGGGAAATTTTGTATGATACAAAAAAGTAAAAAACTTGTATTAAAAGTTTATTAAAAACAATGTGTATATATTATATAAAAAACAAAACAATAAGGTTAAATAAAATATAAAATTAATCTTTTTAAATAAATAAATTGTGATTTCCTTGTGAGGCAAATAGATAGTACAGTCTATCTTCGGTCATTGTTGATCTGAGCCATGTTTTTATTCGACGATGGGTAGGAAATAACCTCTCGCTCGTAGCATTACTGATGAGCATTGACACGAAAATTTGAAATAGTTTTCTTAGATTTGGGTAGATATCTTCATCACAGTTTATTAAAACATTTACAACGTTATCTGATAGATTTTCAGATATGTTCCATGTTTGTTGCCAATGCAACAGTTCATGCTCAAGTTAAGATGTGTTAATCTCGTTTATCAAACATAATCAGCTCATCAGCTAGTTGTGGTTTTAAAAAAAATGGTATAATATTTAATGGAATATAAGACTCGATGTATAATTTAATTTTTATTTTAAAAAATATGTATTTCGACGATCATTAGTTCAATAATTGATACAAAATACTACCCCACCCCTGATCTCTTAATGCTATACATGAATTTAACATTATTTTAGATGCTTTTTGAGCTTAAAATAGCAATTACAGCAGACTCATCACAATATGTTAAAAAAAGATTGATATTAATTCATACATTCATTAATGATCACAAAATTAGTTTATATATATAATTTGTTTTGTTAAAATAAATAAAATTGGGTTTATTATATAGTACTGAAAAACTGTAGCGTGCGTTGTAAGGCGTGCGTCACAAAGGGTTCACGGCTTTTATCAAAAAATTACAACATTTTTAAGCTGCGAATAAGTGATTTTAGAGTTCTCTCATATTCACCTTTCTTTTAGGAATTAGACTTTGTATGCCTTATAATGCAAAATTCGCTAGAAATTAGGAAAACACACTTCAACTTTTAAAGTTGCTTCTAATTTTTGTGGCGTGCGTCACAAAATTTTGTGATCAATTATTTCGCAACAAAAGCCTGCTAAGAAATTATGATATATGACATTCGTAAGTACATGTTAATGTCACTAAGTACTATATGTTAGTTGAAGCTATCTCTTTTGAAAGGCCAAAATATGTTTATATATCAATCACAAAACACATGTGAATGTAGCGTTCGTTACGCAGCTTTTGCCCATATGACTTGATTACACTTTGAGGTAGAAGTTTAAGTATGTTCAAAACATTTAGGATATCTATTGGGAAAGGTGTTTCGAAATCTTCTAAAATAAATTCAATAAGAGGAATGTAACCTACAACTCGGTAGTAATCTTCAACATTTTGGAAGTGATTATTTCGTTCAAATCTTGTCTTTTCGATTGGAACCTCGATCTGAACGCAAATAACTTTAACTTTTTCAAAAATCGCTTTAAATTGTTCTTCGGCTTTATATCATTTCTCTTCAAGGCACATGATTAAAGTTTTGATCAGGCTTGATCCTTTTTGAAGATCAATATCGTGCTTTTGTAAAATGATATGTACTTAGTGGCTGTGTTACAATAAGTATCACACTGAATATGTATATTCCGCAAATAAGTTCAAAAGTACTAAGGAGTTCCTTAGTATAAAGGTAGAGATACACTCAGACATTTTTTCCAAAACTTCTACTATAATAATAATAATAATAATAATATGATTTATTTCAATAATGTTTTACAATTAAAGGATACAATTTACATTAGAATAAATCATAAAAAGACATAACGAAATTGTTGTGTGTCTGATTGGCTATTTTACATAAAAATTGTATATAACTATAATTTTGTGCTAGAATTTTAACTACAATTTAATGTTAAAATTCATTACGTTATCGGTATTCGGTTAAAATAAGATTTCTATATTTCAAGGAAATTTTAAAAAATTTATATAAACGCATATAATCTTCCCCGTTCAATATTTCAAGGACCTCATTATATAATAGGTATTCTTTTCCAAAGATACTTAAACGAACATTGGAAAAAAATGGGCATCTGCCAATAAAATGGTACGTATTCTCATCTTCATCTGAATTACACAATGTACATATATTTGTAGTGTTGTTATAAAAAGAGCGAGCATTCAAATTTAATAGCCCACCTCTAGCTTTCATAACAAGACTTACAAGGTAAACTGAATAATCGTCACGGAAATAAGTTTGTGTGCCATATTGCAAACATGGATATAGATCATAAAATCGTGAGTGTCTAGCACTGGCGACAAAGTTTTCATATTCGGTAGATCTCAATGAATCAAGGATGATCTTGTGTTGAGAAAGTAAAATGCTACTCCTAGTCACAATATCAAAAGTAATACCTACTCTTCTATACAAAGTTCTCCAGTGTGATAATCAGGAAGTATTGAGCTGAACCGTTTTTCCAGCTAGAATACGCGGTAGTCTGTTTGCCGGAAGATCAAATATCTTTCTAATATAACAAAAATGCAGTTGTAGAGTTTCGAGATAAAGTGGAAATATGCCAGTTTCTAAATACAGCATATAATTTGGAGTGTTGCGTGGAAGAGAAAGCAATTTCTTTAAAAAATATCTCAAGAGTTTCTCAACGTCATCAAAACTATGATGTACACTTGTTGCAAAGTGTAAAGCTGAGTCGTGACGGTCTACCCATCTTGTCTCGCATAATGTAGAGAGTTTGGCTCCCAAATACTTTACTAAAACTTTGCCTGGGATGATTATATTTAAAAAATTTTGTCGTTTCTTTAACAAATGATACAACTTTTTGTATTAGTGGCACTTTATTGCTTTTAGAAATTGAGTTGTTTGATTTATGGGAATAGCATGGCGTTTGTTTCGCATTTGTCGCGGTTTCCAGGATTTTTTAACACCCATTTGTTCCAACTCCTACACAATTTTTTAGGTCAAGACCAAAATTTGTCAAAGCTTTAAGAACTATTGATGATAGTGCCTTCGCATCACTTGACACATCAACGTCATCCATATACTTTGAAGCCTCTTCAAATTCTTTTACAACAAAGCCAATAAATTCATCCCTAACAACTTTTTTGTTGTATGTTGAAATATCTTAAAGGTAAGGAAATCTGGCTTTTCCCCGACAAATCCGTGCGTTCTTCAAAAATTATCGAATAGAATTTTGATTCATATAACATATAAAATATTGCATTTACTAAGGCTTATTAATAAATCAATCGCACGCATTATCAAGTCAGACGTTTAGTCTTTCGATATAGATGGCACCTGCTGGGATTGAATGTAGAATAATAAGTATTTGAATACGGTAAACTAGGTGTTTCATTGGAAATATCTAATAAATAACTATTAGGATTAAGATCTGGATACTTATTGAAAATTTCGTTAGAGATTCAATAAAAAAAAACAAAAAATCTTGCTGGAATTTCCAAAAATTTTGTACTTTAAAAAAAGTATTATTATGAGGAATTCTTGTATTATCGAAATTAACAAAACATGTTTTTATAATTTACGGGGGGAAAATTTCCTTATTTCCCCCCCCCCCCTGAATCCGCGCCTGATCGGGTTAAAGAAATAGTTATAAAATCACTGAAATAAGTGTGTAAGAATTTGTTGTTACTAGTCATGGGATAGCCAAGCAACTGATACCAACATTTTTCAAAAAAAAAAAAAAAATATGAAATTAAAAAAAAATTAAAGAAAGAGAAAAAACAATTAATAAAACGGAATTGTAACGAACAGCTTGTCCTCAACTATTTTATTGATGCAAGAACAGCTTGTGCAACTACTTAAACTCTTTTTTTTTTTAACACTGATTAATTGCCAACCATAATTTTAGAACTAATTAAGTGCTACGATGGTAACCTTTTTTTTGATGAGACCTTCGCTGAGTTTGTTTTCTAAAAATTTGTGATGAATTTTTTTACGCAGACACATTGTAGAATTATAAATGATTCTTACTTATTTTCCAGCTTAATTAATAACATTTTTATAATCTTAAGTAAGCAATATAGAAAGTATAGTCGGTAAATACAGACCATTTGGTACCCTTCACCACAGTGTACATAGAAAACTTATCAGGAGTGTACTGCATTTTGGAACCTAAGCAATCGCGGACACGGAAAAAGATGTTAAGATTTATATAAGAGTTCTATGTGCTATATAACAGAGACATTAACTTCCTGGTGAGATTTTTTTGTCTATGGGACCTGAGGTCAGCTCTAATCCCAGCACTACAAAGCGATATCGTAGCTAATAAAAATGTTTTACATCAACACCAATATTTATAAGGAAGTTTTTGTATATAAAGCTATTATCGGGATTGATATTTGTATGGGGTCATTTCTGAAAAATTGTAGGAATAGAACTATTACAAAAAAAAAGCTTTATAAAATACATAACTGAAATTTAGGTCATAGAATAAATTCGAAAAATTAAAAATGTTGAATATAATATAAAGTTACCTTCGGAAGGAAATAATTCCCAGTTTCTATTTGTTAAAATAGTTGAGTTAAATACATTCATTTTATAAAGTAACACTATCCAGTGAGACACAAAGAATGCTGACGACGGCCGTAGCGGGCCAGAAAATGCATTACATTCTGCTGGTGTCTAATAATTGTAAATTTTTCTGTACATTCAATATACCTCATTGCTTTCCAACGGAAGGCTAAGGTAAAATGTAAAAAGAAAATACAATATAATAGTCTGGTAGTGTATAAAGTCATTTCTGAAAAATTGTAGGAATAGAACTATTACAAAAAAAAAAAAGATTTATAAAATACATAACTGAAATTTAGCTCATAGAATAAATTCGAAAAATTAAAAATGTTGACCGATTTATATGAAATTTGGTAATGCCGGCTACACTACAATTTTTAGATCGACTTAGAAAGAGATTTTGATTTGATCGGTTAAGTAAAAGATAGATTAAGGGCCAACATTCTTGAATGTTACACACATCAGCACCATTGAACCAATAAACCATTCGATAGGTTTTTACTTAGAGAAGTACACAATATATATATTATTAAAATCTGGGGGTAAAAAGGGTAAAAACGGGTAAATTCCAGAATTTGATATTTCCAAAACTAAAAGAGATACAAAAGAAATTTAATAATTATCGTTGCTCATTAGAAAAATGAGCGGACAGGTGGCTGGTACTTTTTTTAAAATTGGCCCTTTTAGGCAGTAAACGTGTATAACCTGTATTTTGGAACTTCTTTGTCCCCCATCTATCGTTTAAGCCAATAAACATAGAAATTAAGATTACAGGTAACCCTCGATTTACGCGGTCTGTTGGGACCGAAGAAAGCACGTGTAAATCAAATTCGTGTAAAATTCGAAAAAAATTGCAGTAACCTGTAAAAATTTACATAAAGCAGTAAATTTAAAATTTTTAACGCAAAAAATTTTAGGTACATTGTAAAAAAAATCTTTTAATTTTTGTAAAATATGTCAGTATGCACTTGTGCAGATCTATTTTAGTTGATGAAATTTCTTGAATCAAAGTGCTGCAATTCCCGTAAAATAAAGATTATTATAATTTTTTGAGCGTGTTTTATTAAAACCGCGCAAATAAAAGCGCGTAATTCAAAAAAAAGTTACTATTATTGATCCGTGCTATATCTTAATCGCGTAAATGAAGTACCGTGTAAATCAAGGGATACCTGTATATCCAATGCGTAGCTTATCCAAAATTACAAATATATATGTGTACTTTTTCGAAATTCGAACGTTTGAGGGATGAAAATCGTACATACTTTTCGTACTTTTTATAAAAAACATTAATTAACATATAAATATTAGATTATGGGCTCCTAATAAAATATTGGGAAGAAAAAAAGTATCAAAAATCGGAAATTAAATTTCTTCCTTTTACTTGTGGTAATTTTTGAATTTTCTATAATATTGAACTTAGAACCCTTAAGTCATAGGTTATGGGTCCTGGGTGAATGAAAAACTAAAAGATGAAAATGTTGTTACTTTTTTGTACGTCAACTGATACTTTTTGAATTTTTGTTACTATTGGGCCTTGAGTGAATGAGAATATGTATGAATGGGGTTCTCTTCGGTACTTTTTCGTTTATTAGCTGGTACACCAATACCCCGGTTTGCGTCACTAATTGGGACCGGAAAAACTCGACGCAAACCGAAACGACGCAAACTGAAGTACGATGTTCCATACATTTGTATTGATTTTCATTCAATTGGTTCCGAGATTCATAATTTTAGATGAAAAATTTAATTTTGATTTGATAGACTCTACAACGGATAATTTTATTTTAGATCTTCAAATAAAGTTAAAGCTTTCTTCTGGGTAATCTTTTGTTTTAAGGGTATTTATAGCTGATTTTGGTCTTCAATCCAAATAGTAAGAAGTGGCTCCATATTTTTTTCTAATTTTTGCAACCTGTTTATGTTGTAACGATGTTCTTGTTTCAACAAATTTCTTAATTTTATCAGCGTCACTGGAACAACAAATGGATTTAATGTAGAAGGGGCTAGTTCAAGGTTTCTTTCAATATCAACAGCCTTTTTCCCTAATTTAGAACGCGTCAAAATGTACATTTTTTGTTCTACGCTTATTTGTTTTTTGACTCGTGGTTGCAAAATATAATTAAGTTTAACTTTACTTCAGCAAATTTAATTTGAAACCAGTTGCAATCAGCAGACAACCTTCACATACATATTTGCATTAGACTTAAACGGGAAATCCCCTTTTTCTTTTTAAGCTTTATACAAACATTTTTATATTAGCGACGCAAATCGAACACTAGCGACGCAACTTCGAAGCCATGCGAAGCAAAGTATAACAAAATCGACGCAACTTCGAAATCACAGAAATTTTAAAAAGACGCAACTTCGAAAACGATGCTAACCGAAGCGACGCAAACCGGGGTATTTGTGTACTTTTAAAGTCTTCATTAATACAGAACCTTGATATATGAAATTTAACATCCAGATTCCAGTGATTGAGAAACTATTTTTTGGTACTTTTTGATTCTCATAAAGTTTTTTATTTTATTGAACACAGAAATAAATTTAACATTCAAGGACCTGTGTGGAAGATAATATATGAACCGGAGGTTGGTCCCCCGCCAAATCGATCCACAAAGACGGAATAAAACAAATGCTCGAATACAAATTCATTTTAACTTTATGTATGTTTTCTTCATATTTGCATAAAGAATTATGGTCGAGTTTCGACCACTGAACAAACAGCAGTTAATGAAAAACTACGTCCGAGAAAATTCTGCTTTTAACTTACGTCAAGGTGTTATAATGGCATTAAGCTTAAATGCAAAATACGTTGTATAAGCTTTTGTGGCTACTTAAATTTAGTGTTGCTACAGACTGAGGTTTTTGGTCATAGTTTTAACTTTGGATTGCGATTTTATTACAATAAATGCTCTTTTACACTTTTTAAGTTACTACTAATCATCATAAATGTTACACAATTATTCATTAAAATATATTTTAATTAATTATGTCAGCACTACAATTTACTGTAAATTAATTCAGTTTTTATGCAAATTTTCCGTTTTGTCCTTCGTCTTTGGCATGAGCTGTTCTTCAGCTACAATTATCCTTTTAAGTTCTTTATATAAGAAACTTCGATTTTTATAGGAAAACCTTGTGCTGTTTTACATAAAAACGATGTAAAAAAGTGTATTTGTGTGATTGATTACAGAGTGTATTTTGAATGATTGACGTTGACATAGAAATGATTTAAGGGAAGTATTTTATGGCTAATGTCGACATTCTAGAAATTATTCCATACAAAATAAAAATTAACATATTTTGGTTTCAATGTCAACAACAAAATTACTGAATAAATAAATAAAACAATGAGTGAATTATTATTCTAATTAGCTCGTTATCGTGTTTTATTAAGTGGAATTTATTGTGTATTATGAACTGCTAATTTTGTGGAATAATTTTCATACGTAAATCAAAATCCATTATTTGAATTAATATATTAAGCGCATAACTTAAAAACCAAGCGGGATTTTGATCGCTTATTGTAAAATATTGGCACAGTATAAATTAACTGTATAATCCCATGAGATCTAAATAAGTAGGTAGTTCCCTATGACCCGTTAGCAAGTCTTCTAGGTATTGTTAATTTCAATCCTACAATCTCCTGTTTCTTTAAAGATTTAGGTTTTCTCATAGTTCTTTCATTATTCTGCCGTCTAGTGCTTATTCTTTGGTTGCACATATAAACTTTTAAAAAGGTTTAGCGTTCTCTAGGTTCATGGTAATCAAGGATGTCCCTCTGGATAGCATGTCTGTCTCTTCTTTCTTGTTGACTTGGAATCCAAACTATCGTCAGACCTACGTATTCAGATTAAGTTCGCGGCCATAAACTTATAGTGATGACCACGAAATTTTTCCATTTATCTTGCAACATAAGGATTCCACACAGCGTTGCCATTTGCCAAGATTTCCCTTTTTTGCAAGTTTTTGAGATGCAAAAAGTTTTTAGTTTATTTAAAGTTTTTTCAAGTTTTTAGTATGTAAATTTTGGAAGTTTTAAAAAAATTTACGTAAACAATAATAAAGAGTGTTTTTTTGGAGTGATGCAACTTCGCATCACTGCTTTATATGACCACCCATTTAACAGCTGAAGTGGCTTTTTATTTAGTTTGCTTTGACATTTCATTATGGATCGACTTACACCAGAGCAACGCGTGCAAATTGTGGAAAATTTTAATCAAAATAATTCGGCAAATGGGCTGAAGCATAAATTGATATTGATTTTGAATTTCCATTCAAAATTTCATTTTCCGATTAACCCCATTTCTGGTTGACTGGGTACGTAAATAAGCAGAATTGTCGCATTTGAAATGAGGAGAATTCACAAGCTTTTGTCAAAATAATATTACATCCATAGAAAATTACTTTTTGGTGCGCTTTATGGGATGGCGGAGTCTTTGTCTTCAAAAACGATGATACTCAGAATCCGAAAAGTTATTGAAAATTGGTGTTCCACATTGCGCTTTCTACGCGCCAGCCGTGGCGGCCACATGGGCGAAATCATTTTTAGACATTAATGTCATTAAATTTTCTATCCAATAAAGACCGTTTCATTGATAACAAAAATATATTAATATGTTTTATTATGATTTAAAATTGTATCACTCTATAAAAGACACCCTTTACTTACCTTAAAAAATATAAAAAATATATTTATTAAGTTGCTGAAGTTATTTCAGCACTATCTTCATATAAATTATCTGAAGATGATGAAACAGACTTAAGAGTTCATTGTATAAAGTTTTATGTTGAACTTTGCAATGGATTGTTAAAAAGGTTCGATTTTGATACCGACTTCCTTAAGCAAGTTTAAGCTTTATAAGTTTTATTGCTAAATTATGTGTTATTTTCCCAAATGTTGTAGATGTAAGTGATATTCACTTTGATATTTCCGAACATAATTTACAAGAAGAGTAAAATATTGACAGTTTTTTGGGAGGACACACAGAAAAAAATACCAATGTAAAATTAACATGGAAAAATGTTGATTGAGAATCATAGTAAATTTCAGCAAAAGTATGCCCTTTACTTAAATTTATCATTATTTCATATTAATTTTTAATAAAAAATATCAAAATAACCTTAAATTACGTTTATTTAATATTATTCACTGTTAAAAAAATAAAAAAAAAATATTAAAATATAAAAAAATATGGATTCAATATTGAATTTATATTGTTTTATATTAAAATCAAAAGTATATATTGTTAAATTAACATGCATACATACTTAAGTATGTACATTTTTTATTTTCATTTTTAAAATATGTTATAAAAAGAAGACAATTCCCGTATTCTTTTAGTTAAAATTATTTATTTAAATAGTACATCAAGTTTTCAAAGTAGAATGATGACGATATCGGGCGATTCTGCTGATGGTTCTGTTAACAAAGGAGAATACAAAATAAGTGAAACATGTATTACAGGGGTAAGTGTTTTGAATTATTCTAAAATAAATGCATATGTTGTCTCTGAAGCTTCTTCACACTGTTAAAACACACTCAAACCAATTTGATTCTACATGAAATTCACGTTGTTTCAACTTGAAATAACTTTCATTCAACGTGATTCCGATTGTTATTTCAATATAAATTACACTTTGCTCTAACTTTACTGCAATGTTAAATTAACATGAATTATAGTTATTTCAAAAGAAAAAAATGTTGTTCGCAGTTATTGTAAAATCAGGTTGAATTAACATGAAAAACGTATGAAGCAAAATCACCACCGAAAAATTTTAAATCAGCCTTGTTTTCTACGTTTTTAACTTGATTTTTTTCTGTGTGGATGTATTCAAAGTTAGACGTTGTGATAAGTCCGAAGTTTTTCCATATTTAAAAGAAATAGGTAATTCAATTTTGTCGTTACCAATATCTACAGCAAATGTAGAGCGTATTTTCTCAAAAATTTATGTAAACAAAAATAGTGTTAGAAACAAATTAGAAATACCAACTTTATGTGGTATTTTACGAACAAAAGATTTTTTGAAACGAATAACAGTGCTTGCAGCAACTTTTAGCAATCAAAATAAATGGCTTATTAAATAAAATGAATTCCTATAACATTTTGGTATTTTCTTTTAAAAATTTGGCACTTTTAAAAAAAAAGTTTTTTCTTGCGAAAACAAGTTTTTTTTCTGAGACAACAAGATTTTTTTTTAATATTTGGTAACGCTGATTCCACACCAACCGAACTAATTACTTTTCAGACTAATGTTTGTTCTATAAACCACACATAAGAACGAATCAAAACAATTTTTGATACGCCGTTCGGAGGGATATGCCACTCTAGCGTAAAGTTAACCCTTTTTTAGAATGTGAGAATGTGTTTGCGTTTTACACAATTATGGTCTAAATTATAAAAGTAACCCAGCAAACTTTTGCCATGCCACACAAAAGTCTGAGAAATTAGATCTATAAAAAAAAATCGTTTTTTACTTCTTTTTTTTTATACATTTACTTGAAGTTTTAACTTGAATCGTTTTTTAATTTTTAAAACTTAAATAAATTTAAAAAAATGTAAAGAAAAGAATTAATACTTCTTACCCAATAAAAAATGGAGCTTCCAACGAAGCAGGTTTGTAAGGGAGAAACATAAGGGTTTCGCTTACCATTGCGCTTACGGAAGACATGAATTTTATATGGCGAGTTCCCACTTTGAACCAATACATTTTTGACACATAAAGCGCATTATTCAGCGCACATAAATATTGTTGGATGTAACGATCATCTTTACACACTGAATGTTTTGATACAGTTATTTTTTAGTATTCTCCCTTACAAACCTGCTTCGTAGTAAGGGAATGCCGTAGCACTTGAAATGTTATTTGTTTTTATAAAAGTTGTTTAGAGTTCTTTCACTTACTTTACTGCATTTCTGTTTGTCTTATTGCGTAGCGCATAATTGTGCACTTATTTTTTTAAATGTACCTTTAGTGCTTCGCAAAATGGTAAAATTTTTTATTCGGAAGCTAAAAATTATCTAATCCAATCAAAGGGCCAAATACCGGCATTCGATATCAATCGAAATTACAATACTATTCAAATAGGATTGTCTTACGATATCCAATGCCGTAGTTTTGCCCCTGACTGTAAATTTCAAAATTGTTAACTCATCTTATAGTTGTAACACAAGCCCTTTAATAACCTTTATGGGGTTAAAGTTGTGTAATTCAAAAGTATGTACGATATTAAATATCCACAGAGTAACTAGAAAATTTGCACGCAGCAAATGAAACTTATCTGCAGTACGAGAATTTGAGGACTGAATTATCTGCACATAAGGAATAAACTTTTTGCATTTATGATCCCATGAAGTCAGTACCACATTCATCGTCGAACTGACAATCTGTCCACTGTGCCTCAACACTTGCAACGCGAAATAAAAGAATACTACTAGTAGAAGAAATCTGCCAAAGGGTTTTGAAAAGTTAGCTCGGTTTTCGAAATATGGGCCCCTGGCGTTTTTGAAAAAAAAAATATATGCTTAATGTACTTCTGAGCTTAAAGACTATTTTAGATGTCTTCAGTAGAATTGTATGGCGATTTATTTCTTGGAATATATTAACCCTCTAACACTCATTTAAAGGAGTCATTTGTGTCCTTTTTCCCAACTCTTACACAAAAGTATACTTAAACGGCACTTTTAAGGGTTGAAATGTTCTACGAATAGTTTCTGCATCAAATTTCATTAGGGGTCTTCTAAGACCAAAAGTACGTGTGATCTATTAAAAACGAGGTTTCGAAATTTCGGGCATTGAAATTTTTGATGACCCGAATTTTGTTGCCCTGTGTTATGTGTCCATGTTAATTTTGAAAAAAAAAACTACTCATCGTTACTTAAAAGATAATAAAACTTTGTGCGGCAGAGCAATGACGACAATTAAAAATGGGCACATGATTCCAATCCAGACTATTTTTACAGAAAAAATGCAAAACCGACTTTAATTAGCATGTTTGTTACAAATTTCTACTATTAATTAAATTCCTCACTGATTTTCCGCCTGCAATCAAATTAATTGATCATATCAATTAACATATTTGGAAGTTTGTGCTTTTCTTGCTATTGACTTGCGATCAATACGTTTAATTGAAATGTGACCACCAGCAAGAGAGGCTTTATTAAACAAAAACACACATCAAAATATTTTTTCTATCAACACAGTTAATTGAAATAATTAAAATATTTTTTAGAACTTTGAAATATTTTGAATATTTGTCAAAATGAAAACATACACACAAACATTATAATTTTTATGTTCAGTTAAGACAAATTAATTGTTACAATAAAAACAATTGATTGAAACAGCATAAATACTTGATTTAATTGAAAACATTTTGGTGAACATTTTTTCTGTGTTCAGAAATACAGAGAATTTTGACGTCCGCAAATATTCTTTTTATGCAGTCATAAGTTACTAGTTTTGTTTAATGGGTCCACATTCGACCACTTCCCTAAAAATTGACAAAAAAATGGTGTTTTTCTTTACTTGTGTCAAATATTCACTGTCATTTTACACATACTGCAAATGCAGTATAATTTTGATTTTAGAAATAAAAGTTTCTTGACTTGAATTTTCCTTAATAAGACTTTATTCTCTAAGTAATTTTCTTGTAATTCTAATAAAACGTGTTTTTCTCTTTTCATTTTCTATTACAGGTAAGTCAAAAGCTAACTGAAATTGTTTTTGCATTAAACTTGAAAAGTACTTGGGAGTCACCAGCACTGTGGATATAGTAAAATGCATCACCATACTCTAAATCCCAGAGGGTGTTAGTGCATATTATTTTTTAAATTTAAAAGGTATAAAATGCAAATAAAAAATAATATTTAAGACTAAGAACTACAAGGATAACACATTTGTAAATTGTGAAAAAATGCAAAAAAGGGTTTACCAAAAAGTATAGGAATTAAGAAACGCAGTGCTTTAGCCATTATAAGCGGTTAAGAAATTCTAAGTCATAGTGAAGGTACTCGACAAGTAAAGTAAAACCTCTAAAGTGTTTGACATTGCCTGGCCAAATCTTAAGGTCAAGAGCAGTATATGCAAAAAGAATAATGATTAAAATAAAATCAACTCGAGTGAAGATGTATTTTTCTAAGGAAAAATATTTTTTTTTTTTTAAATTTACAAGATTTTGTTTGTCGTGCTTAATTCCCAATTTTTATTCTTGATAAAAACACTGAAACTTTTTTTTTTGAAGGGATAAGCGATTCCTATGCGCGTTTCACTGGTTGCTTAGTACAGATCGTCAGAACTTCATCCAAAGAGAAAAACTAAAGATATTTAACAAAAAAACAGTTTTTGCTGACGTTTGGGACACCTTTAAATATTGGAACTAGACCTTTAAGCATACCGATAAGCTCAAAATCACTTTCTGCGTCGATAAAAATATGTCCTTCCGTCCGGCCGGCTGGCTGGATGGCAGCTGGCTCCCATACAAATACAACTCCCGAAAAAAACTTATAATGCCATAACGTTCTCATACACACTTAAATGTTGATATTAACATACAAATTGGCGGCAATAATTTGTACACAAAAAATAAATAAAAATTCCTTTCAACACGGAAAGAATTATTAACTAAATATGGCATGATTGTCGTCCAAGCCAAAAATAACTTATTCCAAATATATGTGTGTGTTCGGTTTCAGCAAAATGTTTTTATTTTTAGAAAATTTTACTTAATACTAACAAAATAATTTTAAGATTTTCTTGTTTTAAGAAAAAAATTTGATTAAGTTAGAAAATGAACTTTTTTCCGTGAATTAAAAAAATTGTGATTTTAATTAAAAAAGTAATTAAGTTTGCACCAGTAAACAGATTAATAGTATCAACTTAACATTTCAATTACTAGATTAAACGTTTTAGCCACTTGATTAAGCTTTTAATTAAGACTGATCTTATTTTTGATTAATGCTTTAATTGTCCACCAAGACTAATTAAATTTTTTTTTTTTTTTTAATTATCAAAATTAATGATAATAAAAACTTGTGTGCAAAAACTTAAGAAATTTGATTTTAAAATAAAATGCAAATTTGCAGTTTATAACTTTTTTTTAGTGGAAAAACGTTTCATACCCACAATCGCAATGTCATTTAAAACGTTTTTCCACTACGCAAGCGGCTTTTAAAACAAAACCATTAAACTGTATCATTTTTTTAGTAACTAGTTGACTCTTTGTATGTCGTTTTGAAGGCGCTATGCTGCATCATTTTGGGTGATTTGAGGTTTAAACAATGTTAGAGAGTAATGTTAACGATAATTTGCAAAAAAAAACTGATTTTGCAAAAGTTATTCGCGGCTTCAATTATAAAGTTGATTCAATCCCGAACTCGTACTTGAAATAAGCCAAAAGTGAAATTATAAGGAGAATTTTATTATGATTGATTTACTTACCCCGTTTTACACCTTGCAGAATTTCAATTATAAAACACCAACATCATTTTCGAAATTTCCGATATGGTTTTTGCTCTAAAAAACTTAATGTGCATATATTACTAAAAATATAAACTAAATGAGAAGCAAGAGTTCTCAATTTTACTTTTTTAACATGAAAACAATATGTTTTCGTCTTGTTCTGTGGTTTTTGTTGTTTCTACACACAACAAGCAAATCGTTTTTAACTACTTGTGTGGTGTTGTTGTAGTGTCTGCAACAAACTTAAATAAGTTAAATGCTTTTTATGAAGAAAGGAATTTTGACCGTAGCCGGGGCTCGAACCCTTGCCGGCAGGTTACCATGACATGTTTCGATCGCAACCACTCGATCTCCTCAGATGAATTTGCCGTCTTACACTCGCAGCCATTGACAACTGCTGACGTGAATAGTCAAACATCAATCCTTAAACCAAATTGTATTTTAACCTTTTGATAGATCGAAATTTGCTTTCCTAAATGATTATCCATTTAAATTTATTTTACATGTTTTTTCCTTACTTCTGTTTTCTCGTACTTTTTGTCAAGAATTCTTCTTAAAGTCAAAAGTACATTTTTCTGCTTTTCCATTTTTATCTTTCCTTTCTCTGTTGACCTTTTTCAGCACAACTTGAAGGACAAATGTACACATAGAGCTCGTCCCCTAGATTTGACCAAATGAATCTGGCAGCTAATCTTTATGTAAAATTGTTCGCTGAATCCGAATATGAAGTCAGAATTATCAAAAGTAGAACAGTTTTTGAGATATTCCAAAATAACGGTTATTTGTATTTTTAAAACAGATGATGTGACTGAAATCCAAATATCTTCAAAAATTGTAAACGGATTATGTAATTCTTTCTTTTTAGCGAAAGGTTATAAAATTTCTAAAATAACAATGGATTGCTTGTGAAGATTGGTCAAGAGATGACAGAGTTACAGGGGACAAAAGTTCAAGCTTCATTGAAAATTTTATGATTTTGTTCAATTTTGTTCTTTTCAAGTTATTTTTTTTAAACCAATGATTTAAAAATCATAATGTTTTATTGCTTGCGACATTAGATTATTTTAATATGAATATTTTGAGCCCAACAAGACATAAATTGGTACAAAAATGACAAAGCTACAGAAGATTTAGTAAGTTAACCCACATAGAAATTCAATAGTTTCAAGCAATTTTTAATATTTATTGTTACTAAAAATTTAGCTTTGTATATTTATTTGTTGTCGGTAAGTGCAATTAATCTGCTGTAACTTTGTCATTTTTGCACCGATCTGGTTCCTATTGGGCACAAAATGTTCGTATTGAAATATTCTAAAATTTTATTTTTTGGATATTTGCATTTCAGTTCTACTGTTCTACTTTTGACAATTCTGACTTCATATTCGGATTCAGCGGGCAATTTTACATAAAGATTAGGCGTCAAATTTATTTGGTCAAAAAATCGTCACGTAGTGTAATTAGTATTGTGGTTATTTTGTTGAACTATTTATGGTTTTTAATCCAAATTGTTAATCAGGCTCAAGTTCATCAAATTAAATTTTCATTAAATTATTTTTATCAAGAAAGGAATTTTACAACATGAAAATTAATTAAAATTGTTATTGATAATCTTTCATTCCTGACCGTGGCCGGGGCTCGAATCCTGATGTTTGAGTATTGACGTCAGCGGTCGTCGATGGCTGCGAGTGTAAGACGGGAAATCCATCTGAGGAGATCGAGTGGTTGCGATCGAAACATGGCATGGTAACCTGCCGGCAAGGGTTCGAGCCCCGGCCACGGTCAGTAATGAATAATTATCAATGACAATTTTAATTAATTTTTATGTTGTAAAATTCCTTTCTTCATAAATATAATTTAATGAATATTAAATTTGATGAACTTGAGCCTAATTAGAAATGTGAAAAATTTGGATTAAAAACCATAAATAGTTCAACAAAATTACCACAATACTAATTAAGTTAAATGAGACTAAAATGCTCACTTTGTAATTTTACTCTCAGAGTGGCACTACCAACGAAAAGTTTAATCTTTTTTTTACTTGGTTTAAGAATTGTGTACTCATTTTAAGATATTCCGGGATTGATTTGCGAAAGTAATCCCATTTAGGAATGTTTAAGGTACGTTTTAGTGTTATTCCTACTTCAATTTTTTAATACTACTAGTACTTTAAGTAAGTACTTTATGAATTAATTAAATATATATTCTAACTCAGTAATCTTTTAAGACATAATCGAGTCTTGTTAGAAAAAATTGATTATTATTCATTGATTTGTTTTTCGTTTTATACTTCATTATTTTTAATTATAATTTTCCGTTTATTTATAGATAATTCTAAAAAAAAAGAATTAATCAATTCTAAATTTCAATATACTTAAAAAGGTATTTTTAACTTCCCCAATTATCCTTAAGGCTGGCTACAATTAAGTATTAATAAAATTGTAATGCAATAAGCACAATGAATATTTTAATATTAGAAATAATTTGCCAAGAAAAATCCCAAATTTTTTACATTTATCTACTTCGTTTACATTATTGTTTAACATTAAAGGTTTTTATTTTTTTTTTTTTTTCTACTCAAGTATCAGAGTTTTAAACATGCTTTAATTTTATGTTGTGTTTTTTTTCTTTCTTTTATTGTGTTCAGCCTTAAGAAATCGCTTAACAAGACAAACGAAAGTTTATAAAGAGATATTTATACTGACAATTCGAATTTCGCTTTGAGCCAAATTGACTCAAGATTGACACGAATAAAGGAAATTGTTAAATTTGAATTAGGTGCAATATCAGTTTCGAAGTGGAACATTAAAACATTAGATAAGCAAAAGGACGTGAATATTTAATTCGTATTATATACTGAGTATTACACAATCTACATAAAATTATTTAATGTAAGAAAAAATACGAATTTAAGATAATTTTATAATTTGATTTGGGCTGGATTTCATTAAGGTAGTTTTCTGTTTGTTCTGTGTTTTCAAATCTATTTTTTTTTTTTTTGGCAAGAAGAGCAGGTAAATTTAAAGACCTAAATAAGTGCTCGTTTGAAATTTGGGCATACTTAAATTTAATTATTATAGCCACACCACAATAGTGGAGAAGGTATTATGCATTTGTGCTGATGTGTGTAACACCTTAAAATATTGGTCATAGACCCACCTACCGATCGACTCACTTTCTGAGTTGATCTAACGATGTCCGTCCGGCTGGCTGGCTGGTTGGCCGTCCATGTAACTTTGTGCGCAGAGAACATGTCGCAACTTTGGAGATAATTTAATAAAATTTGCACATTGGTTCTTATTGGCACAAGGATCAAGCCTATTTTTTAATGTTCCTCATCAAATTCTGCAGAGCTTTTTATTGCATTTAAACGGCATATTTTTTTAAAAATCTTTTTTTTTTTTAATTAAAAAAGTTTGGATAAATTCTGTCATTCTGTTTGGATTTAAAATGAAGTTAACTTAAAACTAACTAATGGCAGATTTAAAAAGAGTCACAACTGACTCAAAATCTAGCTCGTTTTCTTTAAAAAGTTTTATTTGATTTTTTTACAGAGTGGCGTCAGAACGAGTCAGTACTCACTTCTTCTGCATAAGTTTCAACTTACCACAAGTTAGCTTTTGAGTTTGTTTTTGGGTAAAAAAAATAAAAGAAAATTAACGAATTTTTGCTTTTATATATCAAGAACAGAATTATTCCAACTTAAACACTTACCCCAGAGTACCAGAGAGAGGAAGAGAAAATAATTAAATTTACTTTGAAAATTAGATGTATTTAGCTTAATAATTTAAACAAATAGAATATGGGAGTTGTTGCTTCTTATTTTACTTTTAAACATGAAAATACATTGCATCAACTTTGAGTTAGCTAAACGATAGTTCAACACTTATCGAGAAGAAAATAGTTGTACAAAAACGACTCATTGATCTCTGCTTTACTTTCAAGTTAGCTAAAAGTTTGTTCAATACTTTTTGAGAAAAAGGCAGTCATACAAAAACATTTGACTCACATCTGTATCATTTATGTGTTGTAAATTATAAAAATCCGCAGGGTATTTTCAAGAAAGTAACGAACACTATATAGTGTTTTGTTCTTTGTTATAAAACAGAACAATTGTAGTGGTTTTGTAGACATTCATTAGATTTTAATGTTCTTAAGTGTTTATTTTTTAACATTGATAAAGAAATGAGCAAACAAAAAATTTTTGCAACGAACACAGCACGAATAACTGTAGTGTGTGTTGTGCACATGTTTTGTTTGTGTAACATTTTTCCACTGGGTTTTTGTTTTTGTAAAAAAAATTTTAGTTTTTTTTACCAGCCAGGAGGGTGCTGAGCACAACCAGGGTTGTCAGATTTTTTTTAACTCCATCGCCAAACCGGATGTCAGAAATCGCCAAACGTCTATTTTGCTCAGTTTTCGAAATCTTTTTTAGTTTTTTTAATTAAATTTTGCATACAAAAAAAAGCTGATATAATATTGCAGTCAAAAATCGCCAAAAACTGAGAAAAATACAAAAAAGTCGCCGAAAGTAAATTTTGTTTAGTAACTGTTATTTTTTTTTTACCATAAAATGGAGAAAATTTATTTAGTTGAAAAAATTAAAATTTAGCACACAAGTCTATAAGATCGTATACTTCAGGCTCATCGATTTCATTACTGGTGTTTTAACCTGCATACGTACTATTAGATTTAAGCAGTGTTTAAAAAACTGCAGTCGAAGTTGAAAAACTGCCATCTCTTCCACTTCTTCATTTGTCATTGGTCAAAAAAAAACTTTTGCTTTTACTTGTAATTCATTTAATGTAAATAGTCGCTGCCAAACCAAATCAAAAAGCGAAAAATTGTTGACAAATTTTCGTTTTTTGCTCGACAGGTTTTGGTTTCGACTGCAGTTTTTTAAACCTTGGAATTAAATAGTGACTGAATATAAAATTCACTTAAAATGACAATAAAGCAAAAATCATGTGAAAAAAATTAGCCAGACTTTTCTTAAAGTATGTATGTATATATTTATATATATTTAGCTGGAGAGGCCTAACTCATCTTATGTGAACAAAAGTGCAAATTTTTTATTTCAAAACCGCTGAAATTATATGAATGGTAAAAATAGCCGAGTAAATCGCCAGTTATATCAAAAATCGCCACAAAAGTCGCCAGTCGCCAAATGGAAAATGGAAAATCCCATCGCCAAACACGTTTTAAAATCGCAACGTTTGGCGAGAAATCGCCATATCTGACAGCCCTGAGCACAACGTAGTTTGTGGTTGGAAAATAAAAACAGAACGCAGTTAAATGTTCTCTTCTTTTTGTTTTGTTCAAAGATTACAAATAGAGAAACGTTATTTTATTTTTGATTTACTACACAAACACTATTAGCGTTTGTGTTTCCCACAAATCTACCGAACCGAACACAAAGGAGCGATATTTAGTGTTTATTTTCGAACACTGATTTAAAATAAGATGATTAAATATTTATTTTAGTTGAGAGCAAAAAATAATGATATGTCAAACAATTGAAGCACAGCCGCGACCAACGTTTTAATTCACAAAATAATAATTTTTCAGGAGAGCAAAAAACGTTTTTTGACAGGCAACATTATTATTTTCTATTATTAAAAATAATGATAATAAAAACATTTATGCAAAAGGCTTTTAAAACATTATTCCGCACTGCAAAACCATTTCGGTTTCATCATTTTGTTAGTAACTTGCAATGTTCTCCCACTGGCTGACACTTTGCATGGCATTTTGAAGGCGTTGAGGTGCATAGTTTTGGTTGATTTGATGTTTAAACTGTGTAAGAGAGTAAGATCAACGGTTATCTGAAAAAAAACTGTTTTTGCAAAATGTGGCGTTTACAACGTAATTCGCGGCTGGGCTTAATTATTTGTTACTACAACAGTAATATGTCTAAGGCCGTGCCTTTAATGGCAACCTTATCTACACTATGGTTACCATCAATAATAGACAGCTTTGTTATCGAGAAAAATTAAACAGTTGCGTGATAACAAAGTGTTGATGGCATAAAAAACGATCGTCGCAATTATATTTTAGCAATTGGCAATTGGTGGGGCGATGGCAGAGTTTGGTTTCAACACAATGTGGCTTGAAAAATATTGTTCATGCAACAAAACCAAATTTTTCTTCTCGTTAAATACAAATAAAAAATTTACAAGTTGAAACAAATTCAGTTTACAATTACTGTAGTTAAGCTAAAAAATAGAAAACGAGAAGATGCAAGTTTTTGTTGCTGCAAAATGTTAAAGACAGAAAAAAAAATTTAACATGCTACACTAATGTTACGTGTTCAAGTAGCAAGAAATTACTATAGAGTAAAATATGTATGTACAAATTTATCTTTGTCATGTATTTTGTCTTATTTTTTTTCGTTAAACTACAAGTATTGCAGTTTTTAACATTTTACATAAAACAGTGTAGATTAACCCATTTTGAGTTGTTGGATTTTAATAACAAACTTATAAAATTACTAAATATTTTGAATAAAAGTAAAAATAAGGTATATTTTTGAAAAACTTTTTCATATAAAAAGAATTATTGAAGTTCTTTTAATAATGTTCAAAATATTACGACTCTAAAAGGGTTACTAGACTAGTTTGGCACTGCAACTGTTATGCGGCTCTAATGCTGCTAAGGCCTTGAAGAGGTTGTAAAAAATAGAAAACAACTAATAACAGCATTGCTTCTGTTGTAGCTTTAATACCCACACCACCAGAGTAGAGGAGGTATTATGGGTTTCTGCTGGTATTTGTAACACTAAAAAATATTGGCCATACACACTTTTTGAATCAATTTAACAATGTCCATCTGTCTGGCAGGCTGTTTATGTAAACCTTGTGTGCAAAGTTAATATCGCAGTTTTGAAGATAGTTGGATGAAATATGGTACATAAGTTTTAATTGTCATAACGAAGAAGCTTATATGTCGAAAATGGTAGAAATCCGCCCATACTTTCATATATCCCTCTTATAAACTTCTTTCCGGAATACACAGTGTAGTGTATTGTAGTTCCTAAGATGAACAATGTAATTATTTGTTTTATTTTTTTTATTTTTATTGCCCATGCAAATCTACACCACCCTAATGAATTATTGATTATTGGAAATGTAGCGGAGGTGTAGTTTGCATGCAACAACTATTGTATTACTAAATGTAGTTTTAAGTTCCCGTTATATTTGTATAAAAGAGAAACTTGAAAACAATAAATCATCATTATAATATTGCCTTTAATCCTGGCAAATTCCTTTTTTATTTTTGGGGCATATAAAACTGCCAAGTAAAACTAAACAGGGCATATAAAGCTGCCTTGTATAACTCTTTACCAGTGGCGTTTATTAGCGCCGGTAATCAACAAAAACACCAACTAATTTTTGTCTCAACTAGACACAAAAATAAAAAACACACTAAATGGATTTCAATTAAAAATTTGTGATATTAATTAAATTTGCACCAGTAAACAAATTAATAGTATCAATATAATATTTAATTCATTTGATTTAACGTTTAATTCACTTAATTAAATTTTTAATTTACTTGATTAAACATTTAATTCACTTGATTAAACGTTTTATTCACTTAATTTAACGCTTTATTCACTTGATTAAATTTTTAATTAAAACTGATTTTATTTTTGAGTAAAGCTACGTTCACAATCAAAAAAACAATTTCGTTTTTTCTTCTATCTTTTTTCTTCCCAAAGTATTTCATATATTTTCCTTTCATTTTTAGAACAAAAATGTAACTTAAATTTTTTTAAAAATGTAACTAAAGTTGAGTCAACTAGAACTTCAGCAACAATTTGTATGAAATTGTTTCTGACGTTTAAAATAATTTTGTTTAGTTTTGAATGAACATTTTAACAAAATGTTTACAAAAATAAAAATAAAAATAAATGCATAATATTGTTGTGGCTAAAATTTGCGAACGGTTTCTTGATGCAAAATGTGTGTAGTTACAAAAGAAATTGTTGCTCTATTATGAACACCAAATTAAAATGTTTTTTTGATTGTGAACGTAGCTTAATGCTTTAATTAATGAAAAATTTGTAAGAATTTTTTTCTGTTTAGAGTCCTTGTGTCCATAAACCATTTTGTTATGCTGGTATTTAGATTTCACTTGGTTGAAAAATATCTTATTGCAACATAAATTTTCTTACCAAATTTGATCGGAATCGGTCCATATTTGTTTATGGCTGACCTATAAATACCACTCCCGAAATTTAAATGCCATAACTTCCCTTTTAACGTTTTTATTGATATGAAAATAGGCAACGATAATTTTTATAATAATTCGCAAATTTTGTGCTACTAGGTGCTAAAGAGTGCCCCGGTAGTGAGCTAGTCTATCATTGCCGGTGTTGCGGGTTCGATTTCCGCCAGAGACTCTGGCTTCTTTCCTGCAGACAAGCGTAGAGCTTCGCGGGATTAGCTTAGAGAATAAAATTTAATTAATAAATTTGCAACCAATAAAAAAAATGGACCAAACATCCCATATTATCCTCCTCCCTAAAATCACTTAAAGACGCAAAAATCTCATAGATGCATTAAATATGTATTTAATATTTTACACAAAAACCTTTAATATGAATCTTTAGCTAACAAAATACTTTTAATCCGGCGAGTCCATGACATCAAAATGGTATCCACTCTCCAAAAAGTGTCTCTAGTTATTGTGGTCTAGGGTTTCAAATGGTCGGCCTTGGCCGACTTTACTTTCTGGCTTCTTTTTTTATTTTTGTAAGTAACAATATGCAACAAATACGTAGCTGGTTAAAACTTAAATAAAGTAAGGCGCGATAAATATACGAACTGTGTTAATATTTGACAAACTACTGCTGGTATAAATATTTTCTTCAAGAGCACATGACTAAAATTTTGTTACAGCTATTTGAAAATTATGCTAAAATTAAACTAACAAGAGTTTTACGTGCACGTGTTTGCAATTAATTATAAATTCTTTAAAATGAGTCAACACTTAACCAAGATTAATGTATCTATTATCCTTTTTATCCTCCTGTTAAAGAAAATAATATTGAAGCTTCATAATGATATTTTTTTCTTAACTTTTTGCCTTACACAGTGTTTTTTGTATGTTGCTGTACATGTATTGATAAAAGGGTTTCTAATTTTTCGGAACTTTTCTATTGCCGGTATCGCATAATAACTTTTGTTGAAATTTTTTGTAACGAATCTACACAGAAAGAAAAACATTCGGGATAAATTAAGTTTTTAATACTTTCTTTAAGTAAAAGTCGAACTTAAATGGGATAACTTTTGAAAATCAAATCCGGAATTTCTTAAATATAAAATAAGTACAAAATTCTTAAACCATGAAAAAATATATTGAACTTTTCGTTGGTAGTGGCACTCTGAGAAATTAAATTTACAGCGCTTTAATCTCATTTATCTTATCAAAACTTGTTGTAGGCACTACAACAACACCACAAAAAACGATTTGCTTGTTGTGTGTTAAAACAACAAAAACAACAGAACAAGACGAAAACACATTATTTTCTTGTTTAAAAAGTGAGAATTCTTGCTTCTCATTTAGTTTATATTTTCATTTATATATGTACATTAAGTTTTTAAAGTAAAAACCATATCGGAAATGATGCTGGTGTTTTATAACCGAAAATCTATAAGGTTTAAAACGGGTAATCAATCATAATACAAATCTCCTTCTAGTTTCACTTTTGGTTTATTTCAATTACAAATGCGGGATTTAATCAACTTTATAATACTTGAATAAAGCGCATTTTGAGATTGACTAAATCTTAGTTTTACTTAAATCAATCTCATTTTCGGATTATTTCAAGTACGGATTTGGGATTGAATATGGATAAGTTAAGTATCTTGCGATTGAATAATCCGTACTTGAATCAATCTTTCCGTACTTGATTCAAGAAATCCGTACTCACCGTACTACTAATACCGCTTCAGATTGATTTGAGTACGGATAGAATAATTTTGCTTTTAAGTGTATATATAAATCGGTAAAGGCAAAACAGTTAAGAAAACCTTTTGAAAGGTATTTAATTTACAGTATTGCATGACGTATATTAAAATCTGGGGGGGATAAAAAAGGGTAAAAACGGGTAAATTCTGTATCCTCATATCTACAAAACTGAAAGAGAAACAAAAACAATTTTAAAATTATCGTTTTTTATTAAAAAAAAATTAGCGGGCAGGTGTCTGGTACTTTTTTGAAATTCGGTCCTTTTAAGGATTATTTTGGAACTTTTAAACCAAATAAAAATTATGCCAAACTCGTAACTTTTCTAAAGGGTACAAATATAAATTTGGTACTTTTTTATTAAACCCTTTTTCTCCATTCATTGACATTTATATTTAATTATGGGCCCCCACTACAATTAATACATTTTTGATGCTTCAATGGGGAGAAAACAAGAATCAAAAAGGGAAAATACGGGAAATTAAATAGTTTTTGAATTTCCTATAATATTGAACTTAGAAACATAAAATTATAGGTGTAGGATAAAAAATGTTGGTACTTTTTTGTCCTACAAGTGGTACTTTTTGAATTTTCACAAATATTGGACCTAGAAATATAAAATTAAACATGCTTGATCCTGAGTGAACAAGAATCTGCATGATTGAGCTTTTTGGTACTTTTTCGTCCTACAACTGGTACCTTTTTAAATTTCCTTTAATATTGGACTTTGAAACATAAGACTAAACATGCAATTAAACATGAGTGGATGAAAATATATAAGAGGGAACTTTTTAATACTTGTTGTCCTTCAACTGGTACTTTTTGAATTGCCGCTAGTATTGGACCTAGAAACATAAAATTAAAAATGCATGTTCCTGAGTAAATAAGAATCTATGAGGGGGAGTTTTTGGTTCCCTCTCGTTGTAAATCTGGTACTTTTTTTATTTTCGTAATTTTGGAGCAAGAAACATAATTTTAAACATGCAATATCCTGAGTGGATGAGAACCTATAAAATGGAACTTTTTGGTACTTTGTTGTCCTTAAACTGGTACTTTTTGAATTTTGAAGGTGCAAGATCCTGAGTTAATGAAAATCTGTAAGGGGGACTTTTTGATACTTTTTCGTTTATTAAGTGGTACTTTTTGGTGCTGATACTTTTTGGTAATGTTAATTTTGCGTCCAAAATAATTGAGATACCATAAGAGACGACTTTTTGATACTTTTTTGTTTTTCAATTGGTACTATTTGAAATTGCAAAACTAAAATTAATTTTCACGGACTTGGTTGGAAGATAACAAATGGTCCGGTTCACTAAAACGGAAATAAACAAATGCTTGAATCATATAAATTAATATAATTAATATTGATGCTTTGTTTATACGAACATAAATAACTATAGTCGAATTTCGATCACTGGACTAGTTCTTCTGTTAAAAAGTGTTAAAAAAATAAGAATCAATTGCATTATCTGAAATATCTGGCATTAGATTCAATCAGAAGTCGCATGGCTTTCTGTTTGTTCAAATACGCTTGGTACCGTCGTCAAAGCTACTTATCGCTTTAAAAAACAAATCATTACAGTGCTTTACAAATTTTTAATTTGGAAAAATACCAAGAACACCACATGCCTAGATAAGTTAATTGGGACCTCCTGAACACGAAAATCGCTGTTATTTTATTTTCCTTAGTACCGTTTTTAAGATAACGGTACTTTTGTGTTTTTCGGTGTATGGTCCCACTCAAACCCTTGTGGAGCCCAACCAAAAGGTCCGATCGAAATAAATGGCATAGCGTTGGAAAGGTTATCGAATGCCTTTTCCATCGATATGCTACAAATTTCTATCTGATAAGAAATGGCTGAGTAATGGCACCTCAAAGTTCAAAAAATGTAAATTTTTACGTTTTTTTCAAAATTTTTCATTTTCATTTCGTTTTTTTACTACGTTATATTAAATATCTGGAATGTTTTATTTCCGTGTTTTTAAATACGTTTAAACTGATGGATTTAAAAAACACGGAATTTTATATGAGATGAAAATATTGTCGTTCCACAAAATCCTTAATAAAAACTTTATTTTTCATTCGATTTTTTTCAAATTACGCTTAAAATGTTGGTAATTAAATATACTATTTGGCTGAAGAATAAAACATTCCAGATATTTAATATAACGTAGTAAAAAAACGAAATGAAAATGAAAAATTAAATAAAAAAAACGTAAAAAATTGACATTTTTGAACTTTGGTGCCATTACTCAGCCATTTCTAATCAGATAGAAATTTGTAGCAAATCGATGGAAAAGGCATTCGATTACCTTTCCAACGATATGCTACTTATTTCGATCGGACTTTTTGGTTGGGCTCCACAAGGGTTTGAGTGGGACCATACACCGAAAAACACAAAAGTACCGTTATCTAAAAAACGGTACTTAGGAAAAAAAATTGCAACGATTTTCGTGTTCAGGAGGTCCCAATTAACTTATCTAGGCATGTGGTGTTCTTGGTATTTTTTGGCTGTAAACCAGTGTTATGGAGCATAGAAAATTTTTTCGAGAAATATTTTATCTGATATTATCCCCTTACCGCTTGAAATCAAAAGATTTGTCATTCGTGTTTACAAAGTTGAGCATTTTTTTTCGAGATTCTGTCGGACAATGAGTCGAACATTACGTGCTCGCATAATAATTTTTCATATAGTTTTATGATTTTTTTTCTTCTAAAATTAGGCGTTTCCTTTCCTTCACCGTTTTGCATATAAAAAAATAATTGCATTGATAATTTTGACATTAAAAAACTGTCAGTTAGCAAGAAATTTATGAACATTGATTTCCAAAACTTCCCAGGTATTCCCAAAATATTTCCCCCATAATCCCAGGAGTTTTTCCCCGGCTAGAAACACTAACTGACTAACATTCCTTTAAACACATAAGTGTTGATATATAATTTCCGTTTAAATATGTAAGCATTTCCGCTTTGGCAGGTTTTTGCATGAAAGTGGGAAAAATCAATCAAAAAATGTGTCAGCGGTAAAAATAAATGATTTTGAAACTGTTAAGTAATCAAACAGAAAAAGTGTTTGATTGACATTTAATATCGTTGTGGTTTTATTTAAACTGCTAAAATTCAAATGAATGAATTTTTTACTTTATACAATACGAAAATTCTGTGATTTTGTATGAATGTATTAAAATCGATGACATTTATCGAATTTTTGTCGTAAATATACGTCATTAATGTCTCGCATGAAAATATAAGCGTTAAATTGATGGAAAACTATTTCCTAATCCAAAAAAAAACCAAAAATAAAACTAGACCGGGTCAATAAGTTCGCGGCTCTTTAAGCATTCCGCCTCTTAACTAAAAAGGCAACACTGCTCCTGTTGACTACTACGTCAATTGGGAAGAAAATAAAAAATTAATGAATTTCGTGTTCTCATTAAACATTTTGCATGGCAAAACTTCATGAATTGGACTTAAAATTGCTCCCTAATTGCCCTATTATCATGTGCTCGAGAAGAAATGGCTCGGCGGAGAGAGATTTGACTCAAACGACGAAATCATTTCACAAAAAAACTTTAAAAACTAAGAAATACCTATTTTGTTGACCTCGACACATCTTATTTTTTGGAGGGATTAAAAAAAATTGGAGAAACTTTGGACAAAGTATACAAAACTAAAACCAAAACCTTTGTTTTATTTAAACAGTCACGGACTTATTGACCCGCCCTCGAACAGTAAACTAGTGTACACAATAAATAGCCAGTGCCTACACGAGTGGTTTTAGTTAGGGCTGGGTTCACACTATTAAAGTTTTATTTCACAAATGCTCTTCCCCTCTCACAAAAAAAACACCGACTCTCTGAAAGAAAACTTTCACAGAGTTAACCCAACTAAACAAATCGTTGGAATTAACCTACCCCCCGATCACACGGGCATTTAGTTTGGCCATTATTGCCGGGTCAACTGTCAAATTCTATTGCTAATAAAAGATATTTACGAGTACTTGTGCCCTGCATGAATGTGTGTTAGAATACATGTTCAGCAACAAATGTTATAAGACACTGCTGAGCAATTATCTTGCAATAAAAGCTGTCAAATTCAATTGTCATTTACTTTTGAGATGTTTTTATTATTACAAGAAAAACACACAAAATTAGGTAAAAAAAAACTCAAATATGTTTTATTTAACTTGCTTTTAAGGCATCTAGGTTAGGTAAGGTTAGGTTTAATTGGCAGCCGTCACGACGACGGCTCACTTGGGTCCTTAAAGCGGACCCGTTGTGGTACCCTTAGCCAGTGACAAGAGTCAGCCAGTATTCACCAAACTATTCCCCAGAGTTTACTGCAGCCTCAAACCACCCCTTCTTCCTGCAGAACAGAGAGATCGATTTCAGTCCAACATTGGACATATCGTCCAGACATGACAATTCCGGTCCCCGAAAATGCTAGGTTTAGACATTTTCGGGGACCAGACCGGGGCATTGCTAAAAAAGATTATTACACTAACTAATTGTGGGTAATTAAATTCGTTTTACGTACTGTTTAAATTGAATAAAAATATAGTTATTTTACGAATAATTTTATTTTTTAACATTTATGTTTGTTATTCAAAAAACAAACTACCAAAAAATAATGTTTTTCCGTATTTATTTTGTTATGTAGTTCGATTCTTTTCGGTTAAAATATATTTTTAAAAAGTTAAAACTATTAAATTTTAAGGAATATGATGTTCAATAAATAAAAAATTTAGAAATTAATGAAAAAATCATTTGTTTTAAATGAAATGTAAATGATCCGTTTTTTAAATGAGTTTTAATTTGTTTAAAATGAATTTTCGTTTGAATGTACCTACATAATATTTTGAGTGCTCTTCCTCCTCATAATGATAACTTCTGCAGTTGTCATTATAATCAAGACCCATTCTCCTAGCATGAGTCCCTATGACCCAGTGACCCGTAATGACCGATATCACTGTTCTTATCCAGTCTCTGCCGAGACCGAGTAACACGCGCGTTCTCGCCACGTCATAGCCAGGCCATAAATTCCTAGCCATCAGGCACGTATGCTTCCGCTGACCCCTTCTGAACGACTCTCGTCTGTTGAGAGTCTTGCAGCGGGCCATCGAAATGCCGATCAGGCCGTCGATGAACATGTCGTCCAAGAGACAGCCTTGTTTGGCCAGACTGTCCGCAGTTTTGTAACCCAGGCATCCAACGCGCCCTGGTACCCATGTCAGCGTTACCCTGGAATGTTCCGCGATCTCATTTAGAGATATCCGTCATTCCACTGTTAACAAAGATGTCGTGAAGACACCAGCCAGAGGTTCAATGGTAGCCTTGCTGTCCGTAAATATACGTATATCTCTCGATATACGATAGTACCTCAGCCAGTTTACCGCCCGCCTTACAAGTATCTAAATAGTTATTTTATTTTTTAAATATTTTATTTTATTTTTAGCGCCCATCTATTCTTTCGCTATGCAAATAGCGCACCTCTCATCAGCATATTTTTCAATTTAAGTTTTAAGAAATGTTTGTGTTCGCTACCTCAAAATATAAGCTTGAACATTTGACACATTAAATCTATCGGCGTTATATTGCTTGTGTCAAAACATCAGAAATTGGTGTTGCGTTTAGGGGGTTAAGCCCACAACTAACAAAATTATCAAAGCTAATTTTTAAATGTGTTTTGAAATAACATCAAATGTGTCTAAAATAAAAACACGCAGGGAAAAATAAATTGCTAAATGGTCATGTTAAACTAAACTTTTTTTTAAGGGAAGTTTTCGTATTAAAAAATAATGCTAATCAAAAAAAATTATTTGTTGGCAACTAAATAAATAATAAAATGTTAAAACTTTTCATTGGACAGTTGCAAAGTAATAGGGATTGGTTATAGCTCTTAATGTGAAGGGTACTTGCCACTTAAACATGACGGTGTCCTAGGCTGGGTTATTGGCACCTTTTTGACACTTTGTAACAGGTCACTGAACTAACCTAAATAGATACATGCAATGAATTAAATATATTACCATTCGCATATATTGTCCCGAGCGAACCATGTTTATATGATAGAACCCCTTCATATAAAAGTATAGAACCAGATAGAATCAACAACTGCTGGACAAAATTTAGTCACATGCCTAGTTTGGTTTCAATTACACTCCCTCTTTAAACACATTGTCAGCAGGTAAGAGATATGCCTTGTTTTCACCTATCACAACTGTTTTTTTTTTTTTTTTTTATTAAAATATTGTGTTTACTGGGCACAAGATAAATGCTTTTCAAACAATTGATACTAATTTCCTTCGGGGATTTAAATAAAGTATTCTATAACACAATTGTAGAGGAAATATTTCAATACCTTTTCGAATTTCTTAGTAAAGAACAGATTCTCAGCAGCTTTAGAACAGCTTCCCATTGTAAGAGAATATTAAATGTATTAAATTTAATTTAACTTTAAGTGTTTTTAAATTTAAAACACTTGGGTTATTCCATTTCCTCAATTTAATGTGCAAAAAAGCGTAATTTCCCCTTAGGTTTTCCACTTTTCTTTCTAAATATTATTTTTTCCAAAAAAAATAAAAAAAATTTATTTGTCTTGAAATTTCTAAATGTTTTACCTTCGAAAAAATTTTGTTTCTATGAATTTTATTTTTATAGATTATTTTTCTTGTTATTGTAAACTCTTGTATTATTTTCAGCAAACACTTAAATGACAAACACTTGATAAATCAATTTGTGAATGAAAAATAATTCCAATAAATTTTATACAAAGTAAATAAATGGAGCAAAAAGAAAATGGGAAAAATAAATTAATAAAATGTTAAGAATTGTAAGTGATTTAAATTGAAGACAAGTAAAAGAATTTTAAAGAAATTATGGCTTATTACAGCTAGTAAAAGACAAATAGACAATTGAAAATGGTCTTAAAAATTTAACTAAATGAAGGAGTCCTTTACGAACCGAATTCAAGGTTCTTTAGAAAATATATGCAGTAAGGATCAGGCCTATCAGAGATGGATATGTAGAAGGCCATACGCACCACGACACATCACAAAATCTGCAAAACGTTACCATTTATGTGTTGATTGTATCTGGGACCCCAGTGACCCGTAAATAGGCCAACAAGTTGCCTACATTCCTCCTTCTCAAGCAGAAGTAGCCTACCTGCACTGCCACAGGCCAGGGTCACAAATTTCTTGGACCGTCTGAACCCAAAAACGTACGTCCTAGTGAAAGAATTCACGTTTGGACCATGTTTGTATCGTCCCCTCAATGTGAACAACAGAGACGCCGTAGAAAGGCACAAGGTCTGAAAAATTACGACGGGCTCCCCTTTTTGCCCTTTCTTTGCCCACATGACTGTCGTACGTCCCTTTTAACTTATCTAGAGTTAAATTATTGTTTTACGGAGCAGCAGTATACGGAATTACTTCCACCTTCGATCAGAATTGATTTCTGTGAGAGGTTTATTTATGGAAATTATGTATGTAATGGTAACTTCTGAGTTTCGCCATATAAGCCCCACGCCTAAAATCCATTCAAGACAAAAAAATATCGTATAGATGTTGATATTAAGAAGATATTCGGCACAAATAACTCTTATATAAATCTTATCATCATAACATAAATTTCTTCTGGGTCCATTACAAACAGTGGGTCCCAAATAGAGAACTCTCGAAATATTTTTAGAAAATACTGTGGTGAAGGGTACCATATTGTTATTCTTGAAGGACTATACTTTCCCATATGTTCATTATATTTGTTTTTAGGGCACATTTTTACTTTTTTTAGATTATATTTTCAACGTTTTTACCGCACAGATCCGGATTCTCTTTTAATTATAGAAACATTTTAATTTAATTTACAAGCATCTTAGTTATCAATAAATAACGATTGACAAAATGTGGGCGGGATTGGATAAGTGGGCGTGGCACTTTCCATACAAAGACAAACAAGACCCAAGGTATGCAAATTAGTAATGAGCATTCTGGTTTTTCATATACAACGTTCGATAGAATCTGGGCGGGAGTGGAGGAGGAGGCGTGGCGCAAAATTTATTTATTTATATCTTGAGAGCGGTAAGAGAAAAATTGTCCAAATTTGGTACACATGACTCTGTTATCAAAACAGAACCTCTTTAAAAAAAATAGGCGTGATTATAGAACTTGGTGTGGCCCCTCCGGTAAAAAGACTTTATAGATTTCTGTTTATCTAGATTTCCAAATTAGGCACAAGCATAACGGTTTTCGATAGAAAACATTCGATAGTATATGGGCGGTAGTGGAAAAGTGAGCATGCCTCAAAATTGATTTACTAATGGCGATTTCTTTTCTGATAAATATGTTGCATAAATGTTACATGCTCTACACAAAAGAGATAGAGCATGTAACATTTATGCAACATATTTTTCAGAAAAGAAATCGCCATTAATCTAAAGAACGGTAAGATAAACATTTTTGAAATTTGGTACACATACAGTTGAACTTCTATAACTCGAAACACCATTATCCCGACAAAAAGTTCGACTTACAGAAACTTCAAGTTAGAGAATTCGTTCGGTTTTCATGTTATTTTAATTTTATCTCGTACTAATACATGTGTACATATTTAAAGACTTCATTCAATGAAATATTGTGTAAGTTGATAAGTGATAGATGTCATATTTTAAATTCTAATTAGTTTTAAATAAAACAAAAATTTAAGATGGCAAACAATTTTTGGAAAGAAATTTGACTTGTGGAAGTGTGGCCACGCGTGGTGAAAATTTTACTTTGAGTTATAGAAAAATTCAAGATAAGGAAGTTCAAGAGTTCAAGTTATAGAAACAAAATCAGGTAAATTGGTCTTTCCACCGCTATTGCCAAAAGATTCCCCTCGACTTAAAGAATTTTCGACTTATAGAAGTTCAACTGTAGTTGGGTAATCAATACATAATTTCTCTAAAAAAATAGACAGGATTGCAGAAGTGGGTGTGGCCCGTCCCGTAGAAAAATATTATAGATTACTGTGTGTCTAGAGAACAGCAAGAGCCAAAGTTTCCGAATAAGGTAAAAGCATCCTGGTTGTAAATAAACAACATTCGATAATATCTGGGCGGGAGTGGAGAAGTGGGCGCGGCACCGTTCTTACCGTTCTTTAGATAAAAATAATTTTTTCTAAAGAGGGAAATTGTTAAAAATAAAGCTTAAGTTTGATCAATTTACTGGTCAAGCATTTGTTGGACTTGTTTGTCAAATGATTTTCAGGTCTGAACATTGTTTTTTTTTTCTACTTTAGAGAATATATAAAATCTTATTTTATTTAACAGCATTAAACTTTTTATTTAAAAATATTAATAACTACCGCTTTTCTTCTTATCTTGTTTTAAATAAATGACTGCAGATTATACATTGTTCGTTTTGCTTGTTAAACTGTGATATTATCTTATTTCCAGATAATAAGTGCTAAAGATAAGACAAACAGAAGATATTGAAACAGTAAATACGTATAAGCATCAAAGAAAGAAAGGAAAAAACTTCACAAGAAATACTTAAAATTTTGTAAATTTTCTCTTATTTATGAGAACAAAAACATTAAAGCGAATTTTTATTTTCTATTTGTCTCCAATATAGTTTGTAGGAAAACAGTAGAGTGTATTCGAGGAATTATTAAATGATATTTGTACTTCCCTTTTTTGCGTCAAATTGTGGAAATAAAAAATGTGTATAAATTCCTTTTTTGCTTGCTTAAGTGGAAAACCATTCGAAAGCATCTTAATGTCTGCCATCTCAACTTTGTGTGATAAATAATTGCATGACATACAAGGAACACAAACCTACTAACTTTCTTACTTTTTAAAACACTAAATGGAATTTTTGCTGTAAAGAGTTCTTTCAAGTGTCATTTAGATAAGATTCTCTATAGAAATAATCACAAATGATGTATAATAATTCTTTTAATACTTTATAATTCATCTTTTGCTTTTTATACCCTCCAGTAGTGGTGAATGTGGCTAAACTAATGGTGTTTTCTTTTCTAAAAAATAATGATGCATTATAGTTGTGTAATATATTTATTAGGTTACACTATCCCTTACAAAGTGATACATTTTTCTAAATTAAAATGGAACAAGATAATAGCTACGTTTTACACTCAACACCAATGTGTATTTAGCGTGTTAAATATTGAATGCAAAGTTTGTACTTAAAGCGATATTCACCACGCTTGTAGCAATTTTCAACATTCAATTTTCTTGCAATTCCAATAAGCGTTAACAGCACTGATTTTCAATAATAAATGTCAGCTGTTGTTAAAAATTTTGCGACAAAAAAATATAATAAAAGTAAAACAAACGAAAAACAAAAAGTTTTTATATCCATCACAATATAACTAAAAATCACAATAGGTCTGTCTGCGTACACATATTTTGCGAAAAATGTTGCAAAATCTTGCAAAATGTTGTCTGCGTACTCCAAATCTCTTGCAGCGAGAGAGCCAAAAAGAGAATTTTTTGACAGTTGGAAGTTAGAGAACTTGAAAAATTTTACTGGAGAAATTTCCGCTTGCAAGATTTTGCAAATAGTTTGAACAGCTGTTTGAATGAAATAGTTTTTGTGAAATGAAAATAAAAATTGAAATTTAACAATGGCAGAGGTAAGTAGTTAGAATTGTGTTGATTTTTAACGTTTATAATAAATTTTAATAAACAAAACATTTTACTTCATGCTAGAAACGTCCAAATATACAGTGCGACCGTGGCATAAGTGAAGTGGAGATGGCAGAACCCATAGAACCAGCAGAACTTTGTGGGACAAACTTTGCAATTGAAGAGGCGAGTATTTGGAATTGTGTTCCTGGCTAGCACTTTACATCCAAATTATTTTTCTCCGTTGTCAAGCTGTTGGAGGGCACTGTATTGGACATTTTATTCTTTTTTTCCATTTTAAGCTGGCACTATGTTGTGCAATGTAAGCAAAAGAAGTTTTATAAAAAACCCGACAAATAAAACTAAAAACTGAGAAAAAATTGAATTTACCAAATTAATAACAGTGTAATAACAAGTTTTTTAATTTACAACACTTTTTAAGCTTCACTTTAATTAATAATTTTTTAATTTACCTCGAGAATTCAATTTTGCATACACATATGCTAAAATTCTTTTGCTTTGCTATTTTAATTGTTTACACACCGATTAGCTGTTTTCTTGCAAAATTTCACTGGATACTGTCTGCGTACTTTTTGAGATTTTTTCAGCCGATAGAGTAAGTAATATTGGTATTTCTCTCCCAAAAAAATTTACTGAGTATTTGCTACTGGAAAAGTGCCCAGACAGAGCTAATATAACGCAAATTGTCCGCAAACACAAGAAAAAAAAATACTTGCTTGCCGAAAAAAGTACTTTACGCAGATGCAAAAAAGGGTATTATCTCAGTTATAGCTGCGGGTAAGAAATGGAACAAATTTGCCATTTATTGTTGCAACATGTTTTGCAACATGTTTTGAAAGGAAAACGACAACTTCTCACATTTTTGCATATATTTTTAGAATGGAACAAAAACCCGCACGAATGGTAGCACATACGGAACATTATTGTCAGAAAAGAAAACAGCATAAGTTTGTCATTCCATGTGAAACTTCTCTAATATTAATTTAATACTACATTTACATTAGGCCGAAATCTTGTAGATTTGATTTAAAATCTTTTTCGAAATCTAGTGCGTTTACATTTTAATTTTTTGACGTTAGCGAGATTTTGTTTTTATAACAAAACAACTGACTACACACAGAAAAAAAATCAATGTAAATTCGTTCAAAACAAGGTAGATTTTACATTTTTCAGTAGTGATTTTGCTTCATTGTTGTTTCATGTTAATTTAACAAGATTTTACAATAACTTGCGAACAAAATTTTTTCGTTTTAAAATAACTATAATTCATGTTAGTTTAACATTGCAGTAAAGTTAGAGCAAAATGTCATTTATATTGAATTAACATTCCAAATCACCTTGAATGAAAGTTATTTCAAGTTGAAACAACGTGAATTTCATGTAGAATCAAACTGGTTGGAGTGTGAAGACAACATATGCATTTATTTAAGAATAATTCAAAACACTTACCCCCTACATATGTTTCACTTATTTTGTATCTCCTTTGTTAACAGAAGCATCAGCAGAATGGCCCGATATGGTTTTCGTCATCATTCTACTTTGAAAACTTGATGTACTATTTAACTTAATAACTTTAATTAAAAGAATACGGGAATTGTCTTATTTTTATAACATATTTTAAACATGAAAATATAAAAAATGTACATACTTAAGTACGTATGCATGTTAATTTAACAAGATAAACTATTGATTTTAATATAAAACAGGTTTTTATGGATTCAATATTGAACAATGTTATTTTAACAGTGAATAATATAAAATAAACATGATTTAAGGTTATTTTAATATTTTTCATTTAAAATTAATATGAAATAATGATAAATTTAAATAAAGGGCATACTTTTGCAGAAATTTACCATGATTCTCAATCAACATTTCGCCATGTTATTTTAACATTGGTATTTTTTTCTGTGTGTAAAAGTTTTTTTGTTACACATACAAACACAAAAAGAAATATACATTAAAAAATTTGCATTACCTTTTATAAATAACACTGCTTTACAAATTTTAAGTTTGGAAGAGTACCAAGAATGCCACATGCCTAGATAAGTTAATTGGGACCTACTGAACACGAAAATCGCTGTAGTTTTTTTCCTAAGTACCGTTTTTTAGACAACGGTACTTTTGTGTTTTTCGGTGTATGGTCCCACTTAAACCCTTGTGGAGCCCAACCGAAAACAAGTGGCACATCGTTGGAAAGATAATCGAATGCTTTTTCCGTCGATATGCTGAAAATTTCTACCTGATAAGAAATGGCTGAGTTATGGCACATCAAAGTTCAAAATTTGCCTATTTTTTACGTTTTTTTCAAAATTTTTCATTTTGATTTCGTTTTTTTTCTACGTTATATTAAATATCTGGAATGTTTAATTCTTCAACCAAATAGTATATTTAATTACCAACATTTTAAGCGTAATTTGAAAAAAATCGGATGAAAAATAAAGTTTTTATTAAGGATTTTGTGGAACGACAATATTTTCATCTCATATAAAATTTCGTTTTTTTTAAATACGTTAAAACTGATGGATTTAAAAAACTTTGATGTGCCATAACTCAGCATATTGGCGGAAAAGGGATTCGATTATCTTTCCAACGATGTGCCACTTGTTTTGATTGGACTTTTCGGTTGGGCTCCACAAGGGTTTAAGTGGGACCATACACCAAAAAACACAAGAGTAAGAAAAAAATTACAGCGATTTTCGTGGTCAGTAGGTCCCAATTAACTTATCTAGGCATGTGGCGTTCTTGGTATTTTTTGGCTGTAAACCAGTGTATTCGTCTGTATTATTTTTTTCAATTTTTATTAAACTTTTTAATTTTTTTTAACAATTTTTGTTTTGTTTTTTTTTAATGTAATTTTTTTGTGCAGGGAATATATTTTATAGTGCTATATTGAAAAAACCATAGCTGCATCATTAAGTACTACTAGATTTTGAGTAGATTTCGTCGAAATCTAGGCACGAAGTAGATTTTGTTTTGTATGGGAAGTCTAGTCAAAAACAACTTAATTTGGCTCGAAATCTCGTACGTTCTAGATTTTGCGTAGGTGTAAATGTAGTATAAGGCTCGATAAAGTATATATATTCTGAGTCATTGAGTAATTCCAAGTCGATGTAGTCATGTGCCTCTGTCTAGCCGTCGGTTCGTCTGTTGAAAACCGTGCCCAAGTTTTGTAACTCTCGCGTCGAGAAATTTTTTCTCGCTTAACTGCGTCTGTAACTTTTTTTGGCGAGTACTAACTGTCACAATTTACAGAAAAAGTGTCTCTGAAATATTTTAGTGAGAAAAGTTCCCTGTTTGAACAGTCAAATAAACTCATGAATAAAAATGGGGCCAAAAAACGTTTAACACTACAAAACAATTAAAAATGCAAAGAATAATAATAATAATCAAGGCCCGGATTTCAACGCAAATGCATATTTGTTCTCGTCAGTCGGAGATTACCATATACAAAATATCTTTGCGAATCAAGAAATTTGCAGTCAAATGGCATCCATTTGTTTGTGTATATTTTTGCATATTTTGCTTTGAATACATATTTTTGCATATATTGCTGATATTGCATATTTTTGTTACATATTTTGAAAAAACTTGCTTTAATTGCTTTATTTTGCCATGCACCCTTTCCGCAGAAGAGATAAAAGACAACTTCGATGATATTTATTTATTAATTTCTAATGGGAAAAATATTTTGTAAAGCACCCTCGCGTGTTGCCGCATATAAAAAGAATTATCCAGATTAATGTCTTGCTCTCCAGCCTATAACAACCGGAAGGGGACGTGGTTGAAAGCAATTATGTATTATGCTGAAAACTTTGGCCAATTCAAAGATGTAGTAAAAAGATTCAAAAATGGTGAATTTAAGTTAATTGATGTTGCCATAAATACGATGTATTTTGTGGGCGGTAACTTAAGTGAACAAATTCGAAGCAAGCTTGATAAAGTTTAAACAAAAATTGAGGATTTAAATTTATTGTTTTAAATCCTTAACTGCTTGCATATATAATATAAATTGTTTTCGAAAATAGCGGAGTGGAAATGAATATGCCACAGAGAAACTTTCAGCATTTAATCATGCACCTATCACTTCCGTTTTAAATTTTCAATTTTAGTAAATTTTGTTCGCCGTCAACGATTGTGTGACTGGCGTTCTGAACGTCTGCAATGTCACATCGGCTTCGAGTAGAATATTATGACATTTACAACGTAACGACGTAATCTCTTTTGATAGTTTTAGACACATTTTTTTCTCACTTTTCGAGAAGCGATGGAATATTTTGTTTCACATCTTTTCGATGCGGTTTGAAATTAAAATCCAAATGTGGAACCACCTTAAAAATATTAATAATATTGCTAAAAAAAAAAACTAACCTAAATTGTGCCGAAATACACGAATTGATATTAGATTTTGCACAAATTCGTTCTGTATGACTAACATTCATACTACTGAATTTCGTGAAGATCGGTCCATTATTTGACAAAGGTCTCATATAAAGCCTTCTCCCAAAAAACTTTTTAGTTCCCCTAAAACCTTAACAAATAATAAAAAATTTGGTTTATCGCAGAGTAGCAGGACGATACATACCTACATTTTTGCGATCGTTATATGTTACTGCCTTATTTATAAAAAATAAAGCAGGTTAATAAAAGGTTTATTGAAAAAATTTTTGAAATTTCAAATTCAAATCCGTTTCATAAACCCTTTATTAACCGGTTTTTTTAATATAAAAGCGACCATAAATATAGGGTGGTTAAATTGTAAGGGCCGATGTTGAATGTGAACCACACCTAAACGCCCAGCTTTTTTCTGAATTTTATTTGACATTTCTCTATTTCAGACTTACTCAATTTGAACAGAGATACACAATCGAGCAACGCGTTAAAGCTATTCAGGCTTATCATGAAAATGGGCGTTCAAATTAAAATGCATATCAGCTTCAGTGATGAGGCACATTTTCACCTCAGTGTATACGTCAAAAAGCAGAATTGCCGCATTTGGTCGAATGATAATCCAAGAGTGATTATCGAAAAACCAATGCACCCACAAAGAGTGACTGTTTGGTGCGGTTTATGGGCTGGCGGCATCATCGGGCCGTATTTTTTCCAAAATGAGGCCGGTCAGGCAGTTACTGTGAATGGTGTTCGCTATCGTGAGATGATAACGAACTTTTTATGGCCCGAATTGGAAGATATGGATGTGGACGATATGTGGTTTCAGCAGGACGGTGCCACTTGCCACACAGCTAACGAAACAATGGCTCTTTTGCGCAACAAATTCAATGGCCGTGTTATCTCACGTAATGGCGATGTCAATTGGCCGCCAAGATCATGTGATTTGACACCGTTGGACTTTTTTCTTTGGGGTTATTTGAAAGAAAAGGTGTACGTCGATAAGCCAGCAATAATTCAAGAGCTAAAGGATGAGATAATTCGGCACATTACCGGCATAGAACCTCCATTAAGCCTCAGGGTCATCGATTTGGACCATCGGATGGAGGTGTGCCGCCGTGGTAGCGGCCCCCATTTGGCCGATATTTTGTTCCATACATAATTGAGTAATACCAATATATCATAATAAAATAAAATTACAATAATTTCCTAAATAGTTTGTGTTTTATTCAAAATCAACATCGGCCCTTGAAATTTAACCACCCTTTAAATAAATTATATGAACAAAACATTAACAGCTGGTTCACAGCCTAACTGTTTAAATTTTGTTTTGTCCCTGTATTTTTCCTTACTAACTTACATCACTAGCTTGTAAGACCTAAGAATTCTCATTTAGTTTATTTTTATTTAAGTAGTCATAGTTTGTTTTATATAGGGAAACGTGAATATTGCCAATAACACCAGTAGTATTCACCCTCCGAAGCTATTAGTAGCCATATTATTTAGACCGTATCCAGTATTTAAGCAGTATCTAGTATATAAATAGTATTTAAGCAAACACCGACGTATTAAAACCGTATCCCGTATTAAACCGAACACCGTTGTATTTAAACCGTATCCAGTATTTAAATTTGTATTTAACCGAACACAAGACTCTGCCGAACTCTTTTTGTATCCGAAGCATTTAACCGAACACCACGCTCCCGAGTTTCGTTTGTGTCCAAGTGATCCGAAACCGTTGTTAGTCGTATTTAGCCGACCACCACCGCTCTCAAATTTTGTTGGCAGCCGAATAATCAGCAACAGTTGTTGGCTGTATTCACCCGGACAGAGTGATTCGAATCAGTAGTTTCTAACACCACTGTCAGCCGACCGCCAACGATCCTACTTAGCGGTGGCAGTCGACTTATCATCAAGCCGTAGTTTCGATCGTATGAACTGATACTAATAAACCATAACCGAAAACCGTTAATTATAATTTTATCATCATAGCAAATCATCAGTATCTCAACGCTGCCCCTGCGGATCGCCACCGTCATGGCTCATGCCAGCAAGATCTAGCCGCTTCATCAGCTGGGCCCGCATATAGTAGTGACGCTGCATCCACCGAATACTAAAGATTTAAGAATTTCAAATAATTAGGGTTTTATAAACAAAATGCTTTGTTCAATTGTTGTAAGAAAACATAAACGAAAACATCTCGGGTATGATTTCAAAGGTCTTACCTCAGCTGAGAAAGTAAACTGAATTAAAACCGTTTTATAAGAACGGTCTGTTACAGTTGCTTAATACTAGAAATCACTCTACGGGATTTTGTAATGACTGAGCCATTGTTTACCATTGGGCCAATATTTGTATTCTCCTCCTAAAAATCATTTTAGTTCAGCTAAAACTTTTACGATTCTTGATATTTTATTCAAATACTAACTAGAACTTGCAGCATACACTCACAATATTATTACAGTAACGGACTGTAGTTTATTTAAGAAATATTCCGTTCAGTCATTTTTAAATAAATAAACATTTAAAATTCCAAGCAAATTTATTTTTAACAGATTCTTGCAGTTATTCTAAAACTAAGTGGATATTAATACGGATTTTCAGTTGCAGTTAATATTGTCCGTTGATTGAGTTAAATTCTTATTTATGTCAAATTAAATAAAAATGTTATTTAAAGTAACGAAAAGTTCATTTAATTTTTACTGTCAAAAATTCAACCGCGAATTCCGTAAAAACAAATGAATATTCAGTTATTTTATAGAAATTAACTACCAAAAATAAATGTTTACTTATCTATAAAAAATGAATTGCTTGTTTTGTGTAAGCAATTCCCATTTTCTATTTGTTAAAATAATTTAGTTAAATGCATCAAATTTTAAAAGTAAAATAATTGGGAAGCCATATCGGTCATGCTGCTGGTGTCTTATAATTGAGAGTTCTTCTGTAAACAACGTGGTCAGTGCAACAAAAGTTAAACAAAAGTGTGTAACAGGGTAAGTAAATAATAATATTCTCCCTCTCTCGCTTATAAGAAAAACAAGCGGACAGCTGTTTGTCTGGTATTTTTTAGAAATTCGGCTCTTTTGTGGAGCAAACGAAAATTACTGAATTTAATAAAATAACTGAATATTTAATTGTTTTTACTGAATATAGTGATGAATTTTGACAGTAAAATTTTACAAAATAACTGAATATTTATTTGATTTTACGGCATATGGTGTTGAATTTTTGACAGTAAAAATTAAATGAACTTTTTGTTAAAAATAAATGAAAAATAAGTAGACCGATTTTTAACTAAATTTTCATTTATTTTATATTACAATTTCAGTTGATTTTACGTACGGAATATTGTGAGTGTAAAACTTTCTAATTTTCGGTCAATAATGTCGATCTAAGCCGCAACCAATTTTAATACTGACTTGAGGTTTCGTACAAATTGTTTAATAATGTTTACCAGCAATCGTATTCTGTAACATGCTTAGCTAAAGCTTAATCTCGATCGCTAAAATGCCTTAAGGTGGAAGTACATAACACGCGTTAGTTCGTCGACAAGTATCTTGCTTTTATAAACTTTAGCGCGTCAAAAACTACAAGTTACACAACACGCGTTACAAAAGCCTTTCCTGTCAGCTGTTTTTTATTTTTTTACTTATTTGTGCATTAAAAACGGGTTCGAAAGTATATCAAGATTTTGTTATTTTATTAAATTTATTCTTTTTATATAAATATTGTATGTTTTTTAAGCTCTTCTATAAGTTTTTCTTTTATGATTCACAAATTTGTTAAATTATTATTTTTATTGTCAGCTGATTACTTGTCAAAAACACACAACGCGTTAAAAAGTTCAAAGTTAACCAACTTTCCGGCGCAAACGCGTCAAATATTCACAAATTTGTTAAATTATTATTTTTATTGTCAGCTGATTACTTGTCAAAAACACACAACGCGTTAAAAAGTTCAAAGTTAACCAACTTTCCGGCGCAAACGCGTCAAAATATTTTGCATGTAGCTTGTTCTATGAAAACACACTAGCTTAACTTTTTTTGACAGAAGACGACAGAGCGCGCGCGCACTAACGCGTGTTATTTACTTCTACCTTTAGAGAATGCAAAAATTAAAATTTTTAGCGATTACATTTAAATCCAAAATTGCTGCGAATTAAATTTTTATGGCATTGTTAAATCTAGCAATGCACGTTACTGTATTGTATTCGTAGCCAAAAATCGTTAAATCAACCTTATAGATTTTTAGCGATAGAGATTTAGCTTTAGCGAATTACTGAATACGGCCACAGGGTTTCAAAAACTGCAGTCAGAAACAAAAACTGTCGAACAAAAAAACGAAAATTTGTGTACAGCTATTCGCTTTTTGAGTTTGTTTGACATCGACTGTTTTCATTTAATGAATCAGAAGTAGAAGCAACCGCTTGTTTTTTTGGACTTGACAAATGAACAAGTGGAAGAAATGGCATTTTTTCTACTTTGACTGCAGTTTCTTAAACGCTGATTTATACATCCCATAAAGAGCCCATTGTGAAATATTCTACACAAAACAAATGAAAAACCAACTTCAATTAACGTATTTGTTAGAAATTTGTACTATTAATTAAATTCCGTACTGATTTTACGCCTGCAAACAAATTGATCATGGCAATTAACATATTTGTAAGTTTGAGCTTTTCTTGCGGTTTAGTTTCAATGAAATGTGACCACCAGCAAAAGAGGCCATATAAAACGTAAACACAAATCAAAATATTTTTCTCAATCAACAATTGAAACAATTAAAAAATTGTTTGAATCTTTAGAATATTTTAAAAGTTTGTGTGTATGTTTTCATATTTGCAAATATACACACAAACATTATAATTGTTTTTATTTTCAATTAAGCTGCGTTCACATCAAAAAAACATTTTCACTTGGTGTTCATAATAGAGCAACAATTTCTTTTGTAACTACACACATTTTGCATCAAGAAACTGTTTGTAAATTTTAGCCACAACAATATTAGGCATTTATTTTTATTTTTGTAAACATTTTGTTAAAATTTTCATTCAAAACTAAATAAAATTATTTTAAACGTCAGAAACAATTTCATACAAATTGTTGCTGAATTTCTAGTTGACTCAACTTTAGTAACATTTTTAAAAAAATTTTAGTTATATTTTTGTTCTAAAAATGAAAGGAAAATATATGAAATCCTTTGGGAAAAAAAAGATAGAAGAAAAAACGAAATTGTTTTTTTGATTTTGAACGTAGCTTTAAGGTAAATTAATTGGAACAGTTAAAAAAAATTGGTTGAAACAGCATTAATTAATCAATTGAAGCACAGCCGCGAATAACGTTTTAAGTTACAAAATAATAATTTTTCAGGAGAGTAAAAAAACGTTTTTTGACAAGCAGCATTATTTGTTTTAAAAATTTTTTTTTTCTATTATTTAAAATAGTGATAATAAAAACTTTAATGCAGAAGGCTTTTAAAACATTATTCCGCACTGCAAAACCATTTCGGTTTCATCATTATGTTAGTAACTTGCAATGTTCTTCCACTGGCTGACACTTTGTACGCCATTTTGAAGGCGTTAAGGTGCATAGTTTTGGTTGATTTGATGTTTAAACTGTGTAAGAGAGTAAAGTCAACGTTTATCTGCAAAAAAACAGTTTTTGCAAAATGTGGCGTTTACAACGTTTTTCGCGGCTGTGCTTCAATTGAAAAAATTTTAGTGAAAATTTTTTCTGTGTAGACACGTGGACAGTATCAAATGTTAGATTTTTATTAATTAACCCATCATGTCTTTAGTAAAACATGTAGCCAAAATTGTATTCGTTTCTCTTTAGTGGTTAAATAAATTAAAACTTGAAAGCCTCCTTTGCGATGTACTTTTAATTAAGTCGAAAAAAATCACTTCATTGAAATCAAATCCTACCATTTTTCGTTTTTTTTTTTGTAGTTCAGTGTTGAAAAATAGTATTAGTTTTTGGAAATGTGTTGCCATTAAAAATTTTGAGCCAAGTGCTACAGATTTGTCTTATTCCCTACCATTTTTGATTGTTTCTTTTTTTGGGGGGGGGAATTTGCTTTTGCTTTCATTTGCCCAACTTAACCCAAAAAACTAAGGAAACACAATTTTTATTGTTTTATATTTTTTTTTCTTGGTGTTGGCCTCTAGTCAACCCAAAATAAAAAGGTACAAAACCACTTAAAAAAACTTGTCTAAAATTTATTTTGCGTGACGGTCAACAATTTGCTAAAATAAAAACAACAAATACTCCTGACATGTTTCTAATATCCGGTGAACGACAATCATCGTAACAAAGTCAGGGAAAATAAGGTGAATAAAAAAATCGTTAAAATAACCCAACCAAGACTATAAAGAACTAATTTGGTTAAAAATAAGCCCCATCCAAAAATAGAAAGTCTCACAATTTGTGATTTACCTTCTCCTGACCAAAGATTTTTATGTTTATAGTTTACTAATACCCAACCGGGTGGTGCTGCCTGCACATATGATTATGGGCGATAAACAAGTTTTCGTCATTTAAATATTCTAGTTTTTTTTAAGGATCTTAACAATTTGTTTAAGGAATTTATTAAAGTGATAAAATCAAAATGCTTTTTTGAGGTTTAAGTTAATAATTTTAAATAAAGTGTATTAGATTTTTGCAATATTAATTTTAAATCGCTTTAGATGCATAAATTTTGCAACTAAATTATTTTCTACTCTAAAGTGTACTCTTACTGGTATTACCGTGCCATTTCTTTTTTTTTAAGGGCGTGTGGATGCTTTCCCTTTGAACTTTTTTATGATTAAAATTCTAGACATCCCTGTGACATGGTTGAAAAAAAGCATATCTAATGCAATTTTTACTATTGAAGTGCTCTCAATCGTAACCCACAGTAAAAGTTTACCACATATGAAATTCTTTTGTACATACAAACATTTGAACTGTAATAAAAGTATCTTAAGGATTTGATTAAAATAGAATGCAGAGAATATAGTTGAAGAGCAAAAGAAGTAACCATTTTTATGACTATTAAGTATTTTTTTTTTTTTTTAGTACTATTGCATTCAGGGATTTCAAGTACAAGGATATAAATCTTTCACTTTTTATATCCTTTGCGACCGAATTACAAAGTTTGTACATAAAACTTTTTAACAACGGTAAAATAAAATGATATTTAAATAAGAATTTTTCGATAATAAAGAGGACTTGGTTTTTTTCGAAGTTAAAGCAAAGTCAGTTTTTTAGATAATTGTTTTTTTTTTCAGTTTTCGCACGATGAGAAATGATTCATATTTAGAAGAAAAAAAAGTTGTGTATAAATACTGCAAATAAAAGCAATAAAGTTTCAGTTGTAATATTTTCATTATGACTTCCTTTTTGAAACTCTCACCACTGGTGGAAAGGGTAAGAGTAGAAAAAATTTAATTGGGCACCTGCCGAGTTGGCCTAACCTCGAGGTGGGGTTAACCACTGGATGGCTAATAATTCGTTTAACAATCGCCCTTGTGTGTGAAACATATACAGGCAGCAATTTCGAGTGTATCATCTGGCAAAATGTATACAGTATATCCTTACTAAGCCGGAGCTTTGTAAACACCGCTGCCTTAGGATTAGCCACCAGCAACATCTGTTGAATAGCAACTGTACAACCGAAACTGATCGATTAACGTGCATTCCTTTCTTCCGACTTAAGTTCAAGGTGGATCTCAAGCACTTCGAGTGTTAATATTAAGCACTTACGAAATGTTCCTCTGTGAGTTAAGGATTATTTGCACACACAGGTGCCAACAGGTACCAATTCGAGTTTATAGGCTACCAAAATTATTCACCCACACCTTGGCTAGGAGTCGGAGCAATCTTACCACCACTGCCAGTCATAAATCCCTACAACTTCTGTTAAATAGCAACAGCACCTGGGGTCTTTCAGAGGCCGAATTTTCCCACAAGGTTGAAAAATCAGTCTTCCCCATGTGAATGCTACCCTACTCGCAACTTTGGGCTTAAACCACAACCTCCACGTGCCTCCCGCTAGTATCTCTTCCTCAAAAATGTTGCTCTTCGTTGAACCCTTTTGTGGGTTTATACCTAAAAAAAGCACTCCCCCATCGAACGGTTAACAACTTACTGAAAAACAACTTTCTATCAGAAAAGCAAGGCTTTCGCAAAGACAATCTTCCTAAAAGACAAGAAGCATATCTCGCAAAAAGGTATTCTAACGGAATCCTCACCATAAGTCAGACTATTGCTTGCAATAACTGACTACTCTGGCCCCATCAGTTAAGTACAGAGGTACAACTTTGAACCCAATGAAGTTTATTGCACCCCAATGAGCTCTGGATGTTTGGTGCATTCCAGGTAGCATTCACCTGAATCTAAAATGTTTGAGATTCCGAAGAATGCCAGTATATTTAAGCGTCAAGATTTACTGAATCACCAAGGCAGAATTCATTTACCTCTGATTATGACTAAGCAGATATTCTTTCAGGGGTCTAATCACCGCATTCGATACTATCGTATCGCATAAACTATCGAAATAGACTGTGACGTATCGAATGAAGACTCGATAAATGTAATGTCGAGTTACTCGATATCGAATGCTATTATTTCAAATTCCATACATTTCATTCGATATCGAGTCTCATGGTCAGCGTTGCCACAACCAAAAAAAATTGTAACCAAAATGTAAAAGTAAAGTAATCAAAAGCGAAAAAAAGTAACCAAAACAATTTTGTATCAAAAGTTATACCATTTTAGTCGCACTTCAGTTGAAAAATATGTCAAAAGAAGAAATTGTGTTCGTTCGTATTTTGTAGGCTCATAAACTGCTTGACCGATTTTTACAGAGTTTTGACGAAATAAACATTAAAAAAATTTTGAAAATTTTTAGTGGACGTGGCATCTCCTATAAAAAGTTAAAACTTATTTTGGTCTATTTTAAGAACATTATGAGCAAGAGCTTTCAACTTTTTATATAAAGAGTAAAACTTTTTAAGTCTTGCTATGTTATTATCAGGGAAACCAGAAACATGCTCTAAAAAACGCGTTTGATGCGCATTAAATATGAAGTAAAAACTGGAATATAAACCCAGAAAATGTTAAGAATATGCCCTAAAAAAATCAAAAATTGCTCATTTAAAGGCAAAATATTTAACAATTTAATAAAAAAAATATAAAAAACACCTAAAAATATTATCGCTTAAGCCAATATTAGGTTAAAATTTATACAACAGATGTTTACGCCGAATATTATATCGATATTAACATTCATATGGGTTTTTGTGTTTAAGGTTAACATTTAAAAGAAAGTTAAAAATCTTAAGGGAGGGAAGCTCTGGGAAAATATAAACTGACTCGAAAATAATTTAATTTGCATTAACATATTTTTTATTTTTAAAAACCAACATAATTAGATGTTTTACAGGCAGAGAGATCTAATTCGGAAAGAAGTTTTTATGGGGAACAGTAAAATTATAGACAGATTCTCCATATACAAACCAGGCTGACGGACGGATGGACATCGTTACATCACTTTTAAAAGTGAGTCTGCGTCGATCGTTATACTAACATATTGATATAGCTTTCTATGTTCATTGCATAGCATTTATCTTTAATGACACGCTGCTTTGTCTTACAATTTTAAAGTCAAAATTAAATGTAGATGGCGAATTGAATTGGGTATACAGATATATATTTAAAACAGGAAAGACATCTGCCAACCAGAATTTCGGAAAAAAAAATTTTTGCTGCAAAAGCGCTTGTATGCATCTAAAAAATTAAACATTAATCAAAATATGCCTTTAAAAGGCAAAATATGCGCTTTAAACTTGAAAAATGCTGCAAAAATGCTCGTTTAGCTACATTATGCACAAAAATGTTGCAAACGCTAAAATATGCAAAAACATGCACTAACAAATCGATGCCAAAATTCATAGCAGGCTCTAAAACGACTAAAAAGGTATTCTAACGCAATCCTCACCATAAGTCAGACTGTTGCTTGCAATAACTGACTACTGTGGCCCCATCAGTTAAGTACAAAGGTACAACTTTGAACCCAATGAAGTTTATTGCATGAGATTCCGAAAAATGCCAGTATATTTAAGCGCCAAGATTTACTGAATCACCAAGGCAGAATTCATTTACCTCTGATTATGGCTAAGCAGATATTCTATCAGGGGTCTAATCACCGTATTCGATACTATCGTATATACTTCATTGGTCGCACAAGGAAAAACATGCAGTTTCATATTTATGGTTTCCCTTGTTATTATGCTATCAAAGTGTAAATTTGAGCTAAATTATGCGGTAGATTTTTTAATATAGATGCTTTTTGCCCGGTGGAAATAGAATCATATTAAACCGGATGGGAAGGTAGCAGATAATGGCCGTCTACAATTCAAAGTATATGCCTTATATGGTTAATTTGATAGTCTGTTAAAGTTTAAGCTTCTAGACAAATAATTTTTAAGTAGACGAAAAATTTATTGGTTTTGGATACGCAAATACCACTTTAAGGGTCAAATAAGCGGAGCGGGTAATTCTTGTTCCCCGAAAACTAAAAATTGGTTATTTTTGGGTTGCAAAAAAGTAACCAAAATGGAAAAAAAGTACACAAGTACACAAGTACACATTGGAAAAAAAGTAACCAATTTTGGTTAAAAGTAACCAAAACGGCAACGCTGCTCATGGTACCAAAATAAAAAATTACCATCAATTTTGCTCGATATCGTATGCGCTGATTAAATAGAACCCTGGGGTCAAATCACCGCATTCGATACTATCGTATCGAATAAACTATTGAATTTTTTTTGCATACGATAGACACTGTCGTATCGAATGAAAACTCGATAAATGTTATGTCGAGTTACTCGATGTCGAATGCTATTACTTCAAATTCAGTACATTTCATTCGATATCGAGTTTAAAGATACCAAAATAAATAATTTCGATCAATTTTGCTCGATATCGTATGCGCTGATTAAATAGACCCCTGTTTTAACATCATACAACTTTAAAAAAGGCTTTTATTCAAGTAAATTTTTAAATCCATCAAATGCAGAAATTCCTATGAAGTGATTTAGTAAAATTTTAAATAGTTTGTTCAATTTGTATTACAAAAGATGTACATTACAAAAATCCATTCAAGTGTAAATGTAGACTTTAATTATAAATTTACTGTTCAACCCCTGTTAATATGGTTCGGACATCCTTTTATCTCGTTCGTGTTAACCCATATCCTGGTGTAATGCAAAGCAAACATTGAGCGTATGAGTTTAATAATAATACAAGCAATAACAACAACAGCAAAACTTATGCACATTAAAGTTGCAGTTGCATGGGTCAAGGTGAAAGTTTTATGTTCTGCAAGTAAATTACATTTGTGACATCAGGTCGTTTTATGGGGGAAATAAAATATGACATTAATTTATTTGTACAACCAAATAATTAAAAGCCCGAAAAATGTAGATAGGAATTCTTTCAGGGCTTGATTGTAAAATTATTCAACTTTTCGATATGTTTGACATTTTCAAGACAATAGTGTGTGTATCGTAATACTACAGGCCTCATTAGTTGTAATTTTCCGTTGCGGTTCTGTGTCTTAATTTTTTGTAACAAATAAACTGTAATTACTTTTTCTGTAAAGGTATCAGTAGTTTTTCAAAGACAAAGATAAACTTAAACTGAATGCCAACATACAAGTTGACGTACGTAGTCTAAAAATGTGGATTTCTCGTAGTTTTGCAGAATTTCAGTGTTGCCAGTTTGGCTATTAAGTGGCAATTCTCCCGATTGTGCACACATTTGGTCACGAAGTGCATGAAATCTATTTTGATTTGAATGCCCCTTTTTGCAAAAGGCTTTAACAAGTTTAACGCATTGCTCAATTGTGTAGCTCTCCATGGTTGCAAAACACTGGAACAAAGAAATGTCAAATTAAGTTGGGCAAAATCCTTGCCGTTAAGGTATGACTCGTAATTAACATGGGTAGACCACCCTTTAGTTATCTAAAATTTTGGAATCTAAAAAGAATTATAAAAAAAGACTTATCCAAAATAAAGCTTTACGATTTGAATCATCGGTCATTTTAAGTACGTTTTGTTGCGGTTTTGAATTTTCTCAAAATCATTCAAATTCAAAGTGCCGGTTAATTGTTAACGTTGACAAACTGCAAAAGCTGTTTAAAGTTTCATATTCAATGTAAAGTTCTCTTTAACATTAGATTATATATTTTTTACTTTAATTTAGGAAAAACAAATTCAATTCTGTGTGTGTCATGCATCAGTAAAATTTTGCTATAAAACCTCGCGTTCTAGGAAATAAACATTATGTCCACCAGAACATGAAATGCTTGATATATTGCTTTTTTAGGCATACTTTTGTTTGTGTTTGCATAAGTGTTATTGCCATTTGATACTTTTAAAAGAGCTTTCCACATGCAACCTAATAAATAATAAGTTGTAAACACTCAAATTCACACTCACTTCAGCTCTAATGCATTGAAATTTACACGTTCGCGCTATAAAACCGACAATAAGCCGGATATGTAATTAACTCTGACAAACATACATGAATTATTTACGAGAAATAAAAACAAAGTGCACATGCATACGCATATCGTTAACACCATTAAACACTTCGTAGCTCCCAAACTTTTTTTTTTGTAACATGCGTCGCTATTTAAAATCTTCAATATCCACAAGGAATAATAAGACCTCTGCGAATTTATCTTCAAGAACTCATTATTAACAAGAACAGTTTGCTATGTACAGTAGAACCATAAGAAGAGAAACACTATTGTTGTGAACACTTGTTGCAATTTCAAGCGTAGCGTTAAAGCGCCTCCATTTTGGCGTTCAAATCATTTTTACTTTCGTTCATTAAAATGGAGTTACATTTTATAATACCTGGTGTTATTTAAGATGTGACAATATTTGGCAATATTGTTGCTTTAAAAGAGAGCAATATACCTGAAAAGGTTCAAGACATAAGCTTCTACCTTTCTGCAATGAATATGTACGAAATTTTAAAGGCCAAACTAATATGATCGTCTTCAGACTTAGAGGAAAAACGCCTTAAACAACTTTTGACTAAAGAGGAACTTTCTGGCAAAAAAAAACAACATCAGATTTATTAGGTCAAATGCACTCTTTAGTCCAAGCCAAGGTTTCTAATGATATCTTAAAACAACTTTGGATGCAGCGGCTACCTTCTTGAAAATCCACCATTCTATTACAGGTCTTAAACAAATTTCAGTTATTATTAACCATAATAAAGGACTAATTTAACCATAACATGGTTGTCGGTGACAATAATATGGTTAAATTAAGCATAAAATTACTAAAAATTTCTTTAAAAATTGTTTTGTTGGAGGTGATCATATCTAAACGAGTTTTTCTTTGGGTGTATGAGCAGATATTGAACGACTTTGCAACAAAATGGAATCTTTTAATAGATCAAGAAACAAAGCAACAAGTAATCGCAATCATTTTAAATCATCTTCTAGAAAAAATAAGCTTCTATGCTGGCATAATTTAATGTTACGAGAAAAATCTAAGAATTTGGTTACTACATACAATTGTATGTCAGGAAAACTTGTTGGAGTTCTACCTTTTGTTACGAATGCAACCAAGAGCTATGTCATCTATTTATTCGAGATATTAAATTGTAATCAAGGTTTAGGATGCTTCCATTGCTCGAGCATCGCTACTGCAACGAAAGCAGCTCACTTACCTTATACGCGGTAAATCAAACAACCATTGCAACAAGAATCTCACTTTCGATTTCGGATCTAAGCGACATTTTAAGTGGAATTGAGTCACTGTGGACAAACAGAAACAGACTGTTGGCTCAAACTTTTTGGAAAACTATGGTTTTAACTCAGTGATGTTAAAACAGCCAATAGGATAGACAATGCAATTGAGAAAGTTTCAGCCTAATCGAATAAAGCTAACACGTGCCTCATTTTTTTCCACTAAAATTCGTATTTCTTTGTCTTTATAACCGAAACCGTTCATTCTAGGAACCTGAGTCGAGTCTTGTTTTATAGGAAATTTTATTCCTATTAATTTTGATATTGATAGTTTTGTTTTAGTTATACCAATAGTTAAAGTGATATTTAGCATTGCGACATACCTCATTTTAAAGATAATTTGTGCTCCAATCGGTTTTTTTAAGAAAATAAACCAATGTGTCGTTTTTAAAAGCATTTTTAAAGTTTTAAGATCCAGTACGGACTCTTTGAGAGATTTTTGGTGAGGCCACTAATGGTCCGCCGGTATTTTGCAAAGAAAAAAGTTATTCACCTGAAATGTGATTGTGGTCCAGATTGAGTATAATTTAAGGGCCAACAAGGGAAACCAAAAACACAAGTACATACGCACGAAGTTTTATTGTCCATACAAAAAAGATGTGTCATAGGGTGGCGCATAAGTTACCTTATGATCGCCAGAAAAAGAGCTATATTTAAACGAGTTGTGTGAGCTGTGGCTTTATCTTGTTGAAACCACAATTCTAGCTTTATCTTAAGCTCGGACCTTTGTAAATTTTCAATCATTGCCCGTTACTGAATGCCAATCACATTTAACAGCAACTTGTTCGTCTTTTGCGAAAAATTTTTCTAATGATACTGTGCATCTACACTCAAAATGAAAATCAATCCATCCGAAGCGGTATAAATAGTACGGTGAGAACAGATTTTCTTAAATCAAGTACAGAAAGATTGATTCATGTACGGACTTTCAATTGCGAAATACTTAACTTATCTATATTCAATCCCGATTTCATACTTGAAATAATCCGCAAATGAGGTTGATTTAAGAAAAACTAAGATTGAACCAATCTCAAAATGCACTTCATTTAAGAATTATAAAGCTGATTCAATCCCGAATTCGTTCTTAAATAAACAAAAAGTGAAATAAGAAGGAGAATTTTATTATGATTGATTTACGTACCCGTTTAATCCCTTGCAGAATTTCAATTCGAAAACACCCGCATCATTCCCGATATGGTTTTTAATTTAAAAACTTTATGAACATATAAGTATAACTGAAAATATAAACTAAATGAGAAGCAAGAGTTCTCAATTTTACTTTTTAAACATGAAAATAATGTGTTTTCGTCTTGTTCTGTTGTTTTTGTTGTTTCTATACACAACAAGCAAATCACTTGTGTGGTGTTTTTGTAGTGTCTACAACAAACTTTGATAAGTTAAATGAAATTAAAACGTTCACTGTGTAATTTTACTCTCAGAGTGGCACTACCAATTTTGTAGTTATTTCGGGATTTTTTTCGAAATTAAGTACGTTTTAGTGTTACTCACTTGTTTAGCTATTAGCCATACAAATTTTATTGTCGTTTTTTTTAAATAATTATTTTTATTTTCACAAATAGAATCTGGGAATTTATTTCTCATGGTGACTAACATTTTTATTATGTAAATTTTCATATTATTCATTTCGTATTCTAAGTCAAATTACAATTTTTAAATGCTTTTTTACTTAATAGTCTTATTCCTTCAATATTTTCCAGGAATATTTTCTATGCACTATAAGAAATATACAAGTGAAAATTCTGATAGTTTCGAAATAACGGTATATCTCGAAAACCAAAGCCGACATAAAGAAAAAAGTTTTAACTTTCTTAAAGTAAATTTTATTGCGTAATTTCGGTTTATTTTAGTTTTTCAATAAGCTAAAGCGTTTTTGAGTTGCGCGAACATATGTTAATCTATCTATACAATATATAATTTCTTAGTATGTCAGGATGTTTGCATGTATGTCCTATTCTTTCCACACACACTTGAAGTACTTTCTCTGCGGAAGATCGTAACGAAGCCATATTTTTGATTTTCGGCTTTTCAACCAGTAAAACTATAAAGATCTCATAGAAAATATGTTTTTTTTATAATATGGGGAACTTTGGGCCCCACCCGGCACGGCTAGGCACCGTCGGATTGACCTGAAAAATTAGATCATGATTTCTTACACCAAACCTCATATTTTAAGCAGCGCAAACAATTAAATTTAAAAAAAAAAAAAAATTGCGACCAGTCTAATACACATTCGATTAAAATTAAAATTTATATAAATTTTTATTCTCTTAAAAAATTCCAAAAAATTTATAAAAGGATTTATTTCATTTATTATAAAAATGATTGATTAACTGTTAAGATTTGAATGGTCGGCATAAATTGTGGACGGCTGTGGACTACCTTAATTATTATATTGTTTCGACTCTGCATATGTTTGTTTTTTGTTTTTATTAAAATGGATTTTACCGTAAAAATGTGTACCCGCATAAATGGTTAGCATGGTTAACAACAAAAATAAAAAGTTAATTTATTTTTTTGTTTTTATTATTGTAAATGATGCGAGAAAAAAGGCAGCACTTCATTCTGTGTTCTCACTTAATTGATTGTTCAAAAAATTCTCTATGAATATAAACTGATTTTATATGATGCTGGAAAATAAAAAATATACTGAATATTTCATGAGAACTCATTAATTAAAGTTGTTTATTAAATTCGATAAAATTTTAATTAGTTACAAGGACAATTCAAAAGATTTTCGAATTAAAACATAAGTGCTGTTGACTTCTGATTATTGCAATTAATCTTCGTTAATCTAATAGAATTGTTAAAAAAATAAAGAAACATGTAACATGTAGTTTTGAACAAATGTCGACATTGAGGATTTATAATCAAAACTCTAGTTTTGCTTATTCTTCACAAATTTAGAGTACTTTAACAAGGTTTTGTTTAAATGTGCTAAATTCCCATTACATACTATTGATAAACTGAAATTTATTGTTGATGGGATAAGCTATTCCTATGCGCATTTCACTGGCTGCTTAGGCCAGATCTTCAGGAAACTTCATTCAAAGATTTTAGAAAAGCTAAAGACATTATACAAATAAAACTGTTAAGCGAATACGAATTATAAGCAACAGTTTTACTTGTAACAATGGGTGCGTTCGTAAATGCATCACTGCGCCGCATCAGTGATTTCAAATCGTTATATATTTATCAGTGAAGTAAATGTGGACCAAAAAATTGTGAAATACTCCACAAAAATAATAGTCACACAATAAAAACAATTATAATTATTTTTTTATCTGCTTTAAAAAAAGTTTGCTTTTCTGATGCAGCGCAGTGATGCATTTACGAACGCACCCAATATCAAAGCTTAAACAAAAACAACAACAATAAACAGTGAGTGTATCTTTTCTTACAATACCGACCACAATAGGTTGATTTTTTCTCAACTAAATGTAGCCGTAAGTAAAGAAAAAACAAAAAAAGCCAAATTTTTTATTTTGCTAGTTATTTTCTTTTCGTATTTTCACTTGGCAAATCCCTTAGAATGATTCCAAATCAGAAAAAAAATATAAATATAAAATTTTAGATCGTTTGCATAGTTATTAGCCGTGCCTTGAGCCCACAAAGTTTGCTAAAATGTTATTTTTCTCACTATGGGTCGCTTTAATTGTTGATAACTTCCGTAATATTTATTTTAGAGAAAAACCTTATCTACAAATAATCTCGGGCTATATCTTATGAACAATGTTGCTCTGTATTAGTTTTCTTTAACATGAATATTTAATATTTAATATTTAATTAAATAATTAGTTTAAAAACCAGTGTTTAAAATTCAGTCGCCAGTTTTTTTTTTTAACAGGCAACTATGCTGAAAATAGTTCGACACATCAATTTTCATCCACACTCATACTTAAATCAGTTGAACTGTGTGCGCACAGTTACTGAAAAAACAGTAACACAATTTACTTTTTTTTTCAGCAGTCAAAAGAATCAGCAGCCGACTCACTCCATTTTTAACACACAGACTGCTGAACTGGCGACTTAAACACAGAAGCTGATGTGTTTACAGTTGACGTAAACATTTTTTTTTTAGTTTACTAAACGACGTAGCTAGAAACTGGCAGTTCGACTGTATAGTCGCGTAACACAAACTGGCTGGTGACTATATTGAGTTCTGTTCACTTAAAAATACATTTGTTTTGTTGTTGAAAAAGAAAAGAGAAATACAATTACATACGTACATATGTATGTATGTATTAATAGAATGAAGAAACTTATTTGTAATGTTTGGAATGTCAATTATAATACTTTTTATTTAAAAATATTTATTTGTGCTTTATATAGGTACATAGGAATTTAATAAAAAATTTAAAAATTGTTTTTAAGATAAAATGAAAATAAGATTTTCTATAGAAAAAATAACAAACATACAAATTTTTTCTGTTAGTTTAAAATATTATAAGTTTCCACTAAAATTATTTATTAACTGTTTTATTTTTAAATCAAGCTCTGGGTCTTTTTAATATTAAATTATTTATTTTCGATAATAATAAAAAGACCTAGAGCTTGATTTAAAAATAAAACAGTTAATAAATAATTTTAGTGGAAACTTATAATATTTTAAACTAACAGAAAAAATTTGTATGTTTGTTATTTTTTCTATAGAAAATCTTATTTTCATTTTATCTTAAAAACAATTTTTAAATTTTTTATTAAATTCCTATGTACCTATATAAAGCACAAATAAATATTTTTAAATAAAAAGTATTATAATTGACATTCCAAACATTACAAATAAGTTTCTTCATTCTATTAATACATACATACATATGTACGTATGTAATTGTATTTCTCTTTTCTTTTTCAACAACAAAACAAATGTATTTTTAAGTGAACAGAACTCAATATAGTCACCAGCCAGTTTGTGTTACGCGACTATACAGTCGAACTGCCAGTTTCTAGCTACGTAGTTTAGTAAACTAAAAAAAAATGTTTACGTCAACTGTAAACACATCAGCTTCTGTGCTTCAGTCGCCAGTTCAGCAGTCTGTGTGTTAAAAATGGAGTGAGTCGGCTGCTGATTCTTTTGACTGCTGAAAAAAAGAAAATTGTGTTACTGTTTTTTCAGTAACTGTGCGCACACAGTTCAACTGATTTAAGTATGAGTGTGATGAAAATAGAATACAGTTCATTTTTTTCCAGCATGTTGCTGAAAATAAATGAAATTTTATGCAAATTTTGACTGCTTTTAGCAGTTGTTCGAAACCCTGTTAAAAACAATAACTTGAAAAAAACAAAATTGAACAAAATCATAAAATTTATAATGAAGTTTGAAGTTTTGTCCACTATAACTCTGCCATTTAATGACTCATCTCTTCAAACGACCCAAGGTTATTTAATAAATTTTATAACCTCTCAATTAAAAGAAAGAAATACATAGTCTGTTTAAAATTGCTGAAGATATTTGCATTTCAGTCACATCATCTGGTTTAAAAACACAAATAACGGTTATTTTGGAATATCTTAAAAACTGTTATACTTTTGACAATTCTGACTTCATATTCGAATTCAGGGGAAAGTTTTACATTAGCTGTCAGAATCATTTGGTCACGACTTTGTTGAACATTTGTCACGTAGTAAAATCACCAGGCAAAGAAAGCGAAGGTATGTGAACATTTCGGTGTTATTTTTTAATTTGGTTTTTTCTGGATAAGATATTCATGTTAAAGAAAACTAATACAGAGCAAAAGTTATCAACAATTAAAGCGACCCATAGTGAAAAAAATAGCATTTTAGAAAACTTTGTGGGCTCAAGGCACGGCTAATAACTATGCAAACGATCCAAAATTTTTTATATATATTTTTTTCTAATTTGGAATCATTCTAAGAGGTTTGCCAAGTGAAAATACGAAAAAAATTGCCCATATAACTTGCGGTCACCTACTGCCACATGCATATTTTAGTTATCAAAGTTTTTCTTGGGAGTCAATTATATAGAAACTTTGTTTCTATATAATTTTCTTTTTAAATCTCGATAATATTTAATAGTTTGTTTATCTATACAAAACATCTGTCAAAAAATAGGCTGCATTTGAGAAGTGGGCTTGGCAGCTTCCATATAAAGACAAAATAAAAATCTGTATATCTTTAGAACAGTTTCTTTAAGGGTATATAAATTTGAATCAAATTGCTCCGTTATCCATACACAAGATCTGTTTTTAAAAAGATGTTGCTTGTTTTATTTCAATATGGCAAGCGAAGCGCACCGGGTACACTGAAAGAAAAATGCTTCATATATTTAATGAATCATTTTCATAAAAAAATGTTCCTTGGGTAATTGAAAATTTTCATTGTTTAAATGGAATTTCATAGTTATAATGAAGTGTTTTCGTTAAAATCGCTTCATTAGATTTCGTAATTACGTTAAAAATTTTCATTGGATATATGAAAACTTAAGTTTGTCCAAGTTAAACAAAAAATTTTAATTGGGAACATAAAAAAACAATATACAAACATAACTATATTCATAAATTAATACAAAATTATAGTTTCCTTAAAAAAAATGTTTAATTGTTAATTAAAAAATGTAAGATTTAATAATTTCGAACATCTAATGTTACATGTATGCCATTAACTTTATGAAATCAAAAATTTTTTTTATAAAAGCAACATACATATTTCAATAATTGCCTTCATAAATTTAAATTTTCATTATGACAATAAAAATGTCATTATAGTAATGAAACAAAAACTTTCAATCCACTTTCAATCAACGTTGTTATTTTTATTATTGACAACTTAATCTCATATTTACGCTCTTAATTGAGTAAAAAACATAGTTTTTTTATCCAAAAACTACACTGCCCCGGTAGGCTAGCTGGTAGTGAGCTAGTCTATCAGCACCGAGGTTGGGGGATCGAATCCAGCCAGAGACAGAAAAAAATGAAAAATAAAATAAAAAGTAAAATAAAATAAAAAAATAAAAAAAAAAAATAATTAAAAAAAATAAAATAATTTAAAAAAATAATAAAAAAAAAATTTATTACTTTTTTGAAAGTATTCCTCCAATGAATAATATTCATAGATCTAATGTAATGTTTCATTAAATCCTTTTAATGAAACAGGTTTCATTGATCCAACGAAGCGCTGCATAGCTTCCTTTTTAATGCAATTTTTCATGGGATTACTGTCAAAATTCATTGGTATTGCGAAGAAAATTCTTTCAGTGTAAAGCTAAAGTAATAAACAAAATTAGAAAAATTTAATAGAATTTTGAATCGAAAAGACATAATATTTTAATGGTTACCTTGTTTTTTATTAAAAAAAATTAAGCGGACAGATGTCAGATTTTCCTAAATTTTTGGTGAAAAGAAATCGCCAAATAAAAGTTTTGTATAAAAAAGAACATACAAGTGTATTTTACCTTTATTTAAATTTTCTATATTTAGCTTTATTCTAGTAGTGTGTTTATATTAAAGTAGACAATCGCAAAACGCTTAGCATTTGTGTTTCTCACTTGAAATCGCAAAATACGTGTTCTGTAAATCGCAATCGCAAGAAGTTTGGCGACGTAAAATTGCAATAGTATTCGGAAGAGAACTAAAATTTTTGAAAGAAACTATGGGAGATCGACAGCAAAACGCACGAGCTTTGGAACACCTTAGGAAATCTGGCTTTTTGCGATTTTTAATCGGGCAATTGTCATAAGAAGGCTGATTATCTTAAAACCTAGAACGTATGAGATGAGTTAATAAAATTTTGCAAAAGAGTAATTTAATAAAGTATGCAAATTGAGTAGAGTTTGATGCAAAAAAATCAGTTTTTATTGGAGTGATTTATTCTATGTGAATATAAGTCAGAATATGGTAAAATTTTGTATTTATTTGAAGCAAAGGAGAAATGTCTTAAAAGTTGTATTCGAATTGGATATTTGGAATTGAACTGGAATTTTCGTTAATACTAGACCTAGAAATTTAAAACTGAACACGTATAGTCCTGAATGAATAAGAATCTGTAAGGAAAGGCTGTTGGTACTTTTCCGTTCTGCAACTGGTCCTTTTTTGTATATTCGTTAATATTGAACCTAGGAACAAAAAATTAAACATGCAAGATCCTGAGTGAATGAGAATCCGTTAGAAGGATTTTTTCGTACTGGTACTTTTTTAATTCTCGTTAATATTGGTCCTAGAAATATAACAATGAACATGCAATCATATTTTACATCATCTTCCTTCACAATTTAAAAATCTTTTAAATCTTGTTGTATTGGAAATCAAATAAATAAAATGTCCAGAGTGGATGGGAATCTATTAAAGGGAAATTTTTGGTAGTTTTTTGATCTTTAACTGGTACTTTTTAAGGGGAAGCTTTTTGGTACTTTTTCGTTCTGCATCTGGTACTATTTGAATTTCCGTTAATATTGGACATGGAAACATAAAATTACACATGCATGGTCCTGAGTGAAAAATAATTTGTAAGGGGAAGTTTTGTCGTACTTTTTCGTTCTGCAGCGGCTACTTTTACTTATTTTTCGCTGATAGTGGACTTTTAAATATTACATTTATATAAACATACATTTAACATGCAAAGTCCTGAGTGGAAGAGAATGTATAAGACGGAACTTTTTAGTGCTGTTTTGATTTTAACCTGCTACTTTATGAATTTTCGGTAATATTGGACCTAGAAACATAAAATAAAACATGAGTGAATGAGAATCTGTATCTTTTGGTACTTTATCGTTCTTTGGCTGGCACTTTTTTAATTTTTATTAATACTGAACCTCGAAATATATACTTAAACATGCAGAGTCCAGAGCAATTAAGAAACTAAAAGCGGAGACTTTTTTGGTACTATTTTGTTTTTCAATTGGTACTTTCTGATATTTTTATTTTTATTTTAGAACTTACAAAATTAAATTAAACATTCACAGACTTGAGTGGAAGATAACATATGGACTGGAGGTTGCTCCCTCGCCAAATCGATCCACTAACACGGAAAGAACAAATACTCGTTTATGTTGATAACTACCCACAGAGGGTGGAGCGGAATGAGATTTATTTTTCTTTGTTTTTTTCATCATTTTGTGAAGCAGAATAAGGGAATTTATTGCGAACAACTAAAAAATCGAACAAAAATAACTGCACCCGGAATTTTGCGAAAAGTTATGCAAAACATGTTAAAAAGAGCACGTATGAGCAGGATATCAATTTTCAAATCTTAGTGTATTCCCCAGTAATATCCTTTTTAGAAAAAAAAGAGTAATAATAATCACAAAGCTAATTCTGCGCCAACCTGTTTGTATGTTTTTTCATATTTGCACAAATAATTATGATTGAGTTTTGGCCACCGGCCAAACACTAGTAGTATTAATTATCCTTTAAAAAATTAATAATATTCCAGATGAAATTAAAACACATTAATGTTTGCTCATGAACAATTGGCAACATTTTAAATCCTTAAAACAACAGCCACTTTTCCTAATTGAACAAATTCAATTATGTATTTAAAAAGATTAAATTTTACTAAAATGTTATTAAGTGCTAATAATGTTTTTATTTAATTTTATAATAATAAAAATAAATGCCATGATATGAAAATGAAACCGCAAATATTTGTTTTATTAATGAAAAATATGAAATTTTATTGGAATAATTTAAAAATATATTATGGAAAGTGCTTATGAAAGCGTTGATTTTTAAATGTTTAATCCTTAAAACTAAATGATAGTTTCAATATAATTATTTTAAGTAGATAATATAAAAAAAATGGTAAAATTTATTTTTTAAATTAAATGTGATTATTTAAAAAAAAAAAACTCAAAACAAGTTTCCATTGAAAATGATTTAAATTCATTATTTATTTAAATAATAAGTTTTAGTAGGTTTGAAAAAAACTTTACTAATTAAAAAAACACTTACAGCCAGGCCCAAAACAAATTTTAGAAATTGTTTTTGTTTTAAATGAAATTCTCTATGCGAACTTTAACGTGTGACATCGTGGGCCTTTCTGTTAATTATTTGTCATAAATCATTTAATTCCACTTGTATGAGCGAAAAGAAAGGATTTTTTTAATTTTATATTTCCTCATCAAGTGGCATACACATGTGACTTTATTTATGTATGATATTTTGTTTTTTTTTTTTTTTAGTTGCTTCAAAGGAAAAGCAAGTTAAAGGATTTTTCTGCTCTGGTAGACTTTTCATTTCAGTTTTTATGTTAATTAACAATATGACGTCCTTTGTGAAATATTAATGACGACAGCTTTTGCTGCTTCTTTGGTTTACAAATACGTAACACGCCATACTATTTTTATGAAATTTGTTATAAATTTTTTTATAGACATACACCTTGAAGTTTTTTAATTTATTGTATAACGGTATCACAGTGCGTATGAATAACGCTTGAATTAATTATTAATCATACGTGATGCACTTACCAACAAAAGGCGAAACTGTTTGTTTGACTTGTACAAGAACCAGGGCTGGCAAACACCCGGGTTTTAAAAAAAAACACCAACCCAGTGGGTTTTTCATGGGTTTTATTGGGTTTTTTGGGTTTTAATGTTTTTCGTGTAATGCTATAATAATAATTGGTTATTCTGTTTTACTTTATTTGACACGTCAAATATGTACAAAATCACACTTTTAAATTATAATATAGACATTCAACATGAGTGCAATTTTCCATTTTCCTTTTTTTGCAATCAAAAAAATCAGAACTGAACAATAATGGTCAAAAATTAATAATTTTTACCAGCAAACTTTTACGATTTGTTCGCTTCAGTAATAAATTGCCCTTTAAGTTTAGCATCAATAGAAAACATTTTTTCCCTCTTGTTGTTTAATATAGAATAACCATAGAAATCGTGTCGACTTTTTATGTATAGGATTTTAGCTTCAATTTCGGCCTTTTCAAAATCAAATTCAAGTTTTTAAAAAACAAATTCGGAATTTTCGTAATCCATTTGAGTATTTTACGAATCACATTTCGCATGTTTCAAAACAAATTCATTTTAAAAAGCCTGATTTTGAATTTTAAAATTAATTCGATTTAGAAAAGGCCGAATTTGAAGTTAAATACCTTTAAGTGGTATACTTTCTATGTTTCAATTAACAAATAGAGAAGAGCCCAATAATGTTTAATCAACATACGGACAAATGGGCATATAAACACTTTGTATGCATTTTATAATCATTTTATTTTTCTGTAAAAAAAATTTAAAAATTATACCATCTTTGTATAAATGAATATAAAGGAAAAAACCCAGTTGGATTTTTTAAAACAAAATACCCATTAAAACCCGGGTGGGTTTTTGTGGGCTACCCAGTGGGCAGCCAACCCTGACAAGAACATAACATTAGTTCTTATGAGACAACCCACACCAAACCATACAACCGCAAACCTGTATTTTTGACTAACTGCGACAAAACATTAGTTGCAGAAATTACATGTGGTTCAATAAAGAGTAAGACAAAGCAGAGTGAAACCTCGAACTTCGTTGCACATAATTGAGTGCTTTCTTTTGATGTAGCCCACATTTTTAGGAAAGCTTTACAAAAAATTATCACCCAAATACTAGCTGTAAACAACTTTAAAATAAACCTTTGTATATACATTTAAACCAATGGCTTGTTTTATATTGACATATGTGACGCGACATGACGAAAGGGACCTTATCTTGCCAGAGTAAAATTTTTAGTACAGGCAAAAACGTGAATTAAAGTCAAAATTTTATGTTTTGGATTTTTGACACCTAACGCTACCTAAATATCTCGTCGTGTATGTACACCACACTATTTTCTTTGTTTAATGAGCTGTGTTTGACACTTTAGAACTTTCAACCAACAACAAAATATTGCCGTTCAAAGTGAATTGAGTTGCTACAAAAGTGAAATAAAAACTTCGACAAATTTTTAACGCATAGGGAAAAATAGGGATTTTTACGGACTGCGTAAGAAATTTTCTATCAAAACTTTAGTTATAGCAGATAAGAATAAGTGTGCGAAATATTTTATGATGTTTATTCGTCGAGTTATAGAAGGTAAAAAAAGATTTTTTTTTTTTAAAAATTTTAAATAAAAAAATTCAGACAAAAAAAATTTTAAGCGATTCTTATAGAAAATCGATTAATCTTGACACTAAAGCAAATAAATGTGTAAAAAAAAAATTTTTTTAATTTGCAAAAATGAGCAATTTTTTTTTTTTTTATTTTATAACCGAAATTAGCATATAGTCCTCATTATGTTGTAAAAGATTTATTATGGGACCTCTATTAGTTTAAAAGTAATGCAAATTTCTTTACACTTGTACATGTGGTTTTTGCAATGTTGTACCGTAAAGGACAGCAAAGAACCAGTTTAAATTGAAATTTTTTTTACTTCGACTTCATTTTTTGATTTTACTTTTACCAAAATTAGCCTTTGGCGTACTTAATACATTGTAAAAATTTTGTTTTGTGCTCTTCATTAGTTTAAAAGTTAGGCAAACTATTTTATTAGGTTGTCCGCCTCACAAATAATGACCCATGTTATAAAAATTATACTTGCAATATAATTGTTATTTTTTTCGCATTGCGCAATTATATCGCCAATGTTTATATGATATTCGAAGGTGGCATAATATATTGGCTGCAATCAAAAGACTTTTGATTTTTATAGGTTAGGTTTTTTTTTTTTTATAAAAGTTGCGCCACATTTTAATTGAAATCATTGTGCCACTTATTGCATATTATGGGGCAAAATGGGAATAATAGGGCGAATATAACATGCAAGATTATTCTATGCTGAATGGGGCGCTTTAAAGCTTAACAATAAAATAAATTTAATAGATTTGAAAATAAATGAATATGTGCCAAATTAGTTTCAATTATAATTTTTGTTTGCATGCAGCTATTTTGGGAAACCTTAAAAATTTTTTTAACAAAATTAACATTTTATGTTTAACTTTTTTGCTACCACACTGTACGTATAGAAATATTTTTTTTTTTTACACTGCGTTTATTTAAATATTTTTCCACGTTTGAAATCTATTGAACGTTTCTGTGGGAAAACAGTTTTTAACATTTTTAATTTTTTTTTTTTTTTTTTTTTTTTCTTTTATCTTTAATATGTTTTGTCCATTTCGTTCAAAAAGTTTCTTAAGTTTTTGTGTGACTAATTTGTCTGTCATAGTCTCTGGGTTTTCTTTCGCCATATTTTTTTCATTAGTTCTTACTCTTGACCTCAATGATCGGATAACGTAGAAATATTTGTCGGCTACAAGGTCAAGCAATTTTAAGCATAAAAAAGAAATATAGTGTGTTTGTTGACTAATAACTGCGAGATAATGTCTGGTTGATGCTGTTGCTAGTGTTACCATTTTAGCAAATTTAAGTACTGTATTGACGATTTTACTTTGTCAAAATTGATTTTTTTTAAATAAATGTTTCTTCTTTATTTTGCTTAACGTTACTAAAAAACTAATGAAATTTACATATATTTGTATTTTTTGCAGTCAGTCTAACAAAATTTTTATTTTGCCAAAATAATTGTTTTGGAATGATTGAAATAACTTGAAATTTTTGTTTAGTCTTTTATATTTTGGTTGCACTGGCTGTTATATTACAGCACACAGTGGGATGATATAATAAGTTTTGGAGCAAAAACTTTAAAGAGTGATGCTAGTAGATCAAAAAATTTAGGCACTGAGCATTTAACTTTCTAAATTAAGAACAGTATAAAATATTATGAAAAAAACACTTAGGTACGGCACGTTAGTGTACCATACCAAATTTTGCCATTAACAGTATACATGCATATTCTATAAAAAAAAATAAAAACAAGAAAAAAATCGTTTATGTAAATTTGTTCACAAACAAAATACGTAACACAACGATTCTGAGCTGACGAACACAAATACTTATAAAAGGGCCAATCTTAATTTAGCGTTCGTGTAGTGTTTTTAGTGTATTTTTATGCGATCTTTATGACATCCAATAGCATTCACATAAAACACCCAAATGCAGCAAATTCGTGGAAAATAAAGTATGAAAGTAACATAGTTTGTAATAATGTTAGCTGTGAAAATAGAAAACTTAACAATCATACTGGAAAAGTCGAACAGTACATTACAAAAATCCCACGTGAGCTCAGCACAGCATGTACAATAAAATATGTGTACGCTAAAACATTACAACACGTACGCTAAAACAAGATAGGTACGGTATCTTAGTATTAATGTTTTCACCTCAATAGCGTTGTTTATCGCATTTTTTTGTGTACAAATTCACAAACACTAAAATAAGCTGTAGAGTTTTTGTTTCCAAAAATACACTACGTAAGTGTACAGTTTTTTCTAACTGTGGTTTTTATAGTTTTCTTGCTGTTGCGAAAATTTCCGATAAATCTTTGTTTTTATTAAAAGAACCCATTCCCACCTTTTACATTTCATCAAATGAACAACTTGTGTGAAAGTGGAATACGATTCACCAAATTTACACCAAAGTCAAATGGAATTTCTAAGAAAATGATAAATATATGGCCACTAAATATATTTAAGACATTTCTTGGTAAGAACCCCTGCATAGACATTAATTAAAATAATAAATAGAATTTTTATAAAATATTTACATTTTCCGGCATTATAAAATTTCTGAAATTGAATTTTCAAAAATAGGCTTTTTCACACCAAAATCCCACTGTGCAGAATACAAACCAAATTTAATTCTCCAAATAAATTTGAACATTGAAAAAGAAAAATGTTTTTAAAGTTAAGTGATATTGTATTTTTTATTTTTTTCTTTTAAAACATTTAACAATCTTTAGGAAAATTCCATTATTTCAAAAGAAAATTTAAGAAATAATTTCCATTATTTTTTATAAAAAGATTAAAATAAAAAATCTTTTAAATTGAATGCTGTTTTTTTTAAGTTATTTACTAAAGTTGAAGCGCTATTGAATGTAATAGAAAATTTTTCAAATATTTGTGTTACATGTTTCTTTAAAGTTTTTTTTTTTATCTTGAACTTTTAATTTAATTATTATCTTTTACTTGTGGTTTTACTTTCTGTTTTAAAGTTTACTTAATTTAATTAAAACATCATCTTATGTGAATGTTACCCTTTTTATTTGCTTACATCCTGGTTGGTTGTGCAAGAATAATTTTATCCTTTTAATATGCACGTTATGAGCCATGTGATCCTTCATTTTATAGGTTGCTTAAGAGTTTAAATTTATATTACATTAATAAAGCAATTTTACATGTTATTGCATAGACATTTAAACAAAATCAAGTACTTTTTTTTTTAAAATCTTAAAGTATTACGAAATTAAAAAATTTGTTGAATCAATTCATTACATACATATACTTTTTTTCTGTCAAAAAAACTGAATGCCACATTGTAGCTGTTGTGGTGCATTCCTAGGCAATAATTCTTGAACCAATTGAATTTTATATGGGAACATCACTCAAAGTTATTTTCTGAGTCGATCTAAAAATGTCCGTCCGTCCGTGGCTTGATGGTTTCATCCATGTAACTTTGCAAATTCGTTACATACGTTTCACAGTATAAGACAACTCTATTTAAAATGTGGAGAATCGTTTCATAATTTCACATGGCCCAATGCAAACTGCTTTTCAGACTCGCTTTAATGCCCATTAACTATCGTTTTATGGGCTCCACGAAAAGCCCCCCAATGAAATAACGCCCAGGCAATAACCCCCAATGAAATAAACCCCAAAAAAACAGGAAATAACACCCAAAAACAGTGAATGAAATAACATCGAAAAATAAATTAATTAAACCCCAAAACGAAAACAAAACAACCCCCCATATTTGGAAGTTATTTCATATGAAATAACACCCAATGATGAAAATGAAATAACCCCCAATGAAATAAACCCCATCAGCAACAAAAATGAAATTATGCCCAAAATTCATAAAAGATTCAGTTTCACCAAGGATTTCATAAAGTCAATATGTACCAACAGTAAAGTCGCAAAATTATTGAAATGAATCGCGTGGAGGCCCGCAGGCGTCTTCTTCATAATAATGATATATTCGGTTCAAAAATATTGCTGAAGTTATTTACCCGCCCGTAGATCCTTGTAGCCCTGCTCTATTTTTGCAGTTCGGAAGACAATTTGCCTTTTACGTTGGGCCTTTACACAACTACCTCCACTGTTTAAAAAAAATTGTTTTTCACTTATAGAATATAGCAAATTGATATTTCTTCGTTTTCCACCAACAATATCGAATTTCATTTTTTTAAATATTAACACGAGATGATGTAAAGCGTCCGAACTTCGATGCACAACTGAAAATATTTTATGTTTTACAACAACTCAACTCAACATGCAAGGCAGATTGTACTCATATGTTGACACTGTTATTCCAAAAAACAGTTACTTGAATTCTCAAAAAAAAAAAACGAAAGAGATCGAAATAAGCAAATGAAATAAACCCCAAATAAAATGAAATAACCCCCAAAAACAAACAGCTTTAAAAACAAAATAACACCCGAATAAAAAATGAAAAAACACCCAAGTTAAACACGCTATGAAACAAGCACCGAATCTCAAAAATTTGTTGGGTGTTATTTCATTGGAGATTATTTCATCATTGAAAACCCAAAATGAGGAATGAAATAATTCCCAAAAAAAATTAAAAACGGCACAAAATAATTGGGAGTTATTTCATATGAAATAACACCCAAAAATGTATGAAAAAAAATTGGGGAATATTTCATTGCTCGTTTGGGCGTTATTTCATTTGGGGGCTTTTCGTTGTGCCGTTATATGTTGGTATTTAAATTAAAATGGGTGCAAAAACTTATTTTATTACAATCTTATTAAAAATTCACAGTTCAACTAAAAATCACAATTTTTTAAATAATTAAAAAACAAAATTGCGTTAAATTAATTTCAACCCGAATTCGATAAAAAAAAAACGGCCGGTTATTTATTCAGAAATATGAGAGTGTGGTAGTGTTGCCAAATCATCCATTTAGTGGCTAGATTTAGCAATTTCTCAATTTGTTCAGCCATGAAAACTTAATTTAGCCATTTCTTAAGATATTTTTATTTAGCCAAATTTTCATCAAGTTTTAGAAAATGTAAGATCAAAAATTATATCTTTGATGTTATGCAAAAATGTCGTTAGTCAAAAAATGCATTTTTAAGTTTTTGATTAGGGTTATCTCCATTTTTTCTCTCTTTCGTTTCATATCAATAACTAAAGTATAACACGGAAAAAATTAAAAATTCATAGATTCAAGCAAACAATTTATTGATTTTCCACCTACTTATTAACAAAATGATTACATAGATTAATACAAATTGTAAAAAGTTCAAATTGTAAATATTTTTTTTTTTTTTTTTTTTTTTTCAATTAACTAGAGTTTGCCTAATGGTCGAAATTCAACCATACATTTTTTTTGAATGTGGAGAAAACATAGTGAATCTAGGTATATATGAAATTACATGTTTCTAGCATTTATTTTTTTCCGTGTTAGTAGATCGATTTGGCGAGGTAACAACCTTCGGCTCATATGTTATCTTCCACGTGAGTTATGAATGTTTCTGTATCTAATATTAACGATAATTAATCAAAGTACCAGATGTAGAACAAAAAAGTACCATAAAGCTCCTCCTAACATTTTCTTATTTACTCAGGACCATACATATTTAATTATATATTTATAGGGCGAATATTAACAAAAATTCAAAAAGTACCAGATGAAAAACTAAAAAGTACCAAAACTTTTCATCTTATAGGTTCTCATTCATTCATTTCAAAATTTCCCGTATTTCCCCTTTTTGATACTTTTTTTTCTCCACAAAGAGGTGCGGTTGACAAACAAAGGAAGACAGCGTTCTTAAGTGTTTTGCCTGTACCGATTTATACAGTCGAAATATTCGTAAACCGGTTTCTCAAAAATTTCGACCACCCTATTTCTTTATTATTTGATAATTGAAAAAAAAAGAAATATTTTATTTACATATGTGTTCTGCGTTTGTGTTAGTAGCAAATTTGAATGCGTATAGCTCTTGAATTATTAAACAGATTTTAATAAAATATATATTGTGCACTTCTGTGAGCAAATACCTTTCAAATGGTGTAAATTTTGGCAAACAGACGAGGAAAGTGTTCTTAACTGTTTTGCCTTTGCCGAATTATATATAGATGATATTATTAGTATTAATTTAAAAAAATAATCAAAAAACTTTACTAACTCAAACTATGTGTTAATTAATTTAATTAAATATAGCTCAGGTTTTGACCATTTTCCACAACAATCCCTGCGGCAAATTTGTGTCAATTGGTCCAACAGCCTTGTCCTGGGAGTTGTGAACATAGAACAGGTACAAAAATTAAGAACTCATGACCAGTCAAATGAGAACCAATCATGTAACTGGTTTATCAAGAACAAATAGGAAGAAGAGTAATGAATTACATACAGTACAGTCTTCACCGGTGGTGTGACATATTTTTAGGACTTTCTAAAATTTCGTTCTTGAATTTAATTCTAGGACAGTTTTATTGAAATACATAATACTACATTGTATTGAAAAACAAGTAAGAAAGTATAGTCGGTCAAGCCCGACCATATGATACCCTACACCACAGTATTAAAAAACACATCATGCTTATGTGCCCATGTAAATATGGATTTATCTATGTTTATAAAACTCATTCAAATCGGGTGAAAAGTTTGTGAGGAGCCCCCTACCTCCCCTTGTGGTCCTATTTTTGAAAAATTATATAGCTTCATTAAAATCGGTTTGAGAGGCAGAAATTGGCCCTATCTCCCCTCGTGGTCCTATTTTTTTAAAAAATACATCCCTTTTATGTCCATGAAGATATGGTTCTATGTAAGTTTTAAATTTCATTAAGATCGGTTTGATAGTTTCTGAGAGGAAGAAATTTCGCCCTATCTTCCCTCTTGGTCCTGCGATTTGGCCCATTTTCAATAGGCTTGGTCCTTGTGTCAATAAGAACCTATATCCCAAATTTTATCAAATTATCTCCAAAATTGGACATCCAGCCAGCCAGCCTGCCAGCCAGCCTGCCAGCCAGCCAGCCGGACGGACATCGTTAGTTCGACTCAGAAAGTGATTCTGAGTCGATCGGTATCCTTTAAGGTGGGTCTAGGACCAATATTCTAATGCGTTACATACATCAGCACAAATGCATAATACTCTCTCCACTATTGTGGTGTGGGTATAAATACTACATTGCAGTAACTGTCACTAAACAAGTCCATTGAGAATAGATGTGCGACTGGTCAAAGGTGACAATTGACCCCTCCAATGACAACCCCATGTAAAAGTGATAGGTCTTATTCATAGAAAGTGTTAAAAGTAGAACCGTCCTCTACCACCAAAGACCTATCACGGGACTACTTTGGTGTCAGTTCGCTTCCCTCTACGGATTTTACAAGTTTAAATTATTTTATTTAAAACGCAAAAATAAAAATCAATTAAGATTTTTTGTTATTTAATTAGTATTTTAATTAAAAATTTAGTTCAAAACAACTAAAATGTTTATTAAATTAAAAATATTTTTAATTTTCTTTTAACCAAAAAAAAAAATAATTGATTCAATTATCACATTATTCGAATTGAAATGTTTTTTAAACAATTTTTTTAATTGATAAAAAAAAACTACTGATAATTTGTTCTGTGTAAAGACAAAACGAAAGATCCCACGTTTTTTTGTTAAAAGGTCTTGATTCTACTCCAAAGACTTCGGTAGTCAATTAATAAATATGAATGACTCCTTCATTTAAAGAACTTCATTCTACAAGCGTTACCCTCAACGCAATTATGAGTTTTTTCATAAAATAAACAAAACTTATCGTTTAATTAATGAAACCAATTCAACTTCACCGTTTCGTTCTGGGTCCGAAGCGCTTTTCTTTCACTGCACAAAATATCGTAGAATTATCTCTTAAATTATAAACTAAACTGTGCGTATAAGATTCTGTAAAACAACATCGTACAAACCCCTTTGATAAAAAATTAATAAACCGCAAACCCTTTTTTGTACAGCCAATAATCGAATATTAAGTAGTCGTTATTAAGAACCTAACGAAAACGCTAAATAAAAAAGAAGTAATAAAGTCAAGCAACAAAATTTTTAATAACTTGCTTTGAAACATGACTTCATCCCATCTAAAAGTTTATTTCTTTCTACGGATGTAGGAAATGATCTAAAAATGTTCTCACTTTCCTTTTCTCTTATTTGGCACTTTGTGGTAAACTGTATTTTAATACTTTCACTTTGAAACTCTTTTATGATTTCCGTAAATGAAGTGTCTGTTACTTTTTATATAATTTTTATGTCATGATTAACACATTAACTGGGAAATTGTTGCTATAAATTGTCACGACTGGTTCTTATTTCAGTTTTGTAATGAAATTTTTAGCAGCTAACACTTAAACCTTTATATTATTATCAAGATGAGGTAAAGCGATAGTAAAAAGTGTTCCCGCGAACAGCAGTTGACTAACTAGTAGTTTAACAATAACATTTGATGGTTTTACTAATGGTTACCCAGTAAAAAAAATTTGGGTTTTTTGAAGCACTACAGAGAAAAAGCGCATAATCAAGCGCTTCAATTAGAGAGCTCATATAAAGCAGTTAAAGATAAAGTAAAACATAAAAAAAAGCTGCTATTTTAGTGCTGACAACGAAGAAGGTTTTAAAGCGAAAAAAATAAAAATATATTATGGTTTACGAAAATGTTTGAAAAAAGGCATTTAAACAAGTAAAAGCAAAACATTAATGAATATGTTAATATAGTTTGTCCCTTAAAAAAAGCACTTTAGGAGCGCTTTGTTTGCATGTTAAAAGAAGCGCTTATTGTCAGCAGAAAATAGTCCTCCAAACCGGGAACACCCCATACAAAAATCAGGCATCCCATCAGCAGGTTTGAGGTATGAATTTATACAAAAAACCTGCTCCTTTTGGAGCACAATTTTTACTGGGTAATAAAAAGCTGGACATAATATTTTATTCATTAATTTTATTTAGCTAATGAATGACTGCAAATTTGGGCCTTAAAGTTCAGTTTTTTTTTTTTAACAAAAGCCGATATAAATGATAATAAATATTTGAATTGTAGCATTATTATTTACTTTCCAAGTTTTATTTTCCAAAGAATATGTTTGTGTTTATGTTTATGATTGAAATCCCATCCTAAGGGTTTTTTTAGTAAGTGGCAATAGAAAACTTAAATAAAAAAAGTTTCGTAATTTTGTATTTCCTACTTAAACAATTTTATTAGCCTTAAGGTACGGTCACATATGGCAAACATTTGCCACATTTTAGTTTGACTGTATTTGTCCAAAGTTTATTTTAAATAAAAAAAATTATATTTTATTTATTTTTTATTTGTGTATTTCAAGTAGATGTTAGAGAACTCTAAATAAAATATAGGAATACATGTTGCTCATGTTTTAACGTAAAACAACTTTTTGACTAAAAGAACTATTTGGTCAAATTGAGAAACTTTCAATATAATTTTTATTAAAACCAAAAATATTTATTATAAAGCCCTTTTGAATTTTATGCTCCGGCAGAGCAACAGCAGGGAGACAAAACAATATTTGGTGTAAAACTAAAAAATGCGTGCTGCCCAATAGTTGACGCATCTCTTAAAAATGGTTTGTGTCTTTGATAGTCACTAAGTCATTTCAGAAGGAAAAAATCTGTAATTTATTCCCACTTTGTTGTTTACCAAATCAGTGTTCGAAAATAAACACTAACTATCGCCCCTTAGTGTTCGGTTCGGCAGATTTGTGGAAAACACAAACGCTAATTGTGTTTGCGTAGCATTTCATTTAAAAAAAATACGTTAACCTGCTTGTCATCTTTCGAACACAAATGAGAACACTTAATTCCGTTCGGTTTTTTTTACCACAAACTTCATTGTGTTTTGCTCATTAATGTTTGTCCCTTTTAGCTGGTAAAAAAACCCAAGCATTTTTTACAAAAATAAAACAAAAGGCAGCAAAATAATTTTAACAAACAAAACACATACACAATATACCCACAAGCTATTCATGCTGCGGTCGTTGCTAAAATTTTTTTTTGTTCATTTCATAATCAATGTAAAAAAGAAACATTATAGTACATTAAAATATAATGTTTGTCTACAGTATCACTAAAATTGTTCTTTTTTTAACAAAAAACAGTACACTTTATAATGTTTGGTTCTTTCTTAAAAATAGTTACGAACGTTATTAAGGGTTGTGTTCGTCTACGCAAACACTAAAAAAAAGATATCGTTCCTTGGTGTGTTAGCCGAACACTAAATAGCGTTCTTTATATTTTCGAACACTGATCCAAATATTGTAAAACAATTATTATGTATTATTTCTATACCCTCCACCCATGGTTGCCAAACTTGACGATTTTTCTTTAGTGCAAAATTCAACATATCGTAGATGAAAGCCGACCAACCAGCCGAATCCATTCTAAGCCTTATGGCTAATATCCAAGAATATAATCTGTTCTTATCAGCTTAACATCTGACAGAACCTCCATTGGAGTTAAATACATGTTTAATTGATAATTGTAATCAGACAGAATACTTATGTGGCTCCAATTCTATCACGAGTTAGACCAGTATTGCAGTATCGTCGGAATTTTTAACTTAAAAAAATACTTTGTACTTTGTAGTAGAAGAGTGCCAACGATTATGAGCTGCCAGACGAACACAGAGGACCTGTATCCAAATTATTTTGTTCTTTTAAAGGAAAGAAGTATTAAAAAAACTCTCGAAATATGTGACTAGATAGGGAGACGTTATGTTCCATCAGGAAGACGCGCTGTCCCATGTTGCAAGACCTTAAAAACACTTTTAACAAAAAACTAACTGGGAAGTTTTGCTTAACCGTCCAAACCTCGCCACGTGCAGCTGTCATATCTTTTGATCGATCGAGAATGACTTAACCTTCAGAGCCTAATAAATTGTCTTGTTTTTGTTATTAGCCTCAAAACATGAGCAGTACTTTTGGCGCAGAGTCCATGTGTTGCCAATTAGATTGAAAAAGGTCGCGGTTGCCAAAAAATTATTTATCTTGCAACAATGTTTGACATGAAATCTGAAGCATCACTATGTAGTTTTAGGATAAACAAACCCAAGATTAATTCCATGTTCAAAAATAAAGCAGACTTGAAATTATCACACTAATTCGGCAACAACCTGCCTTGTGTTTAATTAAAGCCTCACACTAATTCGGCAGTTCCTTTGAACGCCTTGCAAATCAGCTGAAACCCTGACAGCTACAAAAATAACCAAGGGCTATAGGGAACTAAATACACCAACACGCATTGTTTACACATTACAATAGAAAACGTCCAGCCTTTTGGCTACCTGGAAAGCATAATTACAACAAACGGAGGATCCAAAGAGAACATTGAGAACCGTATCAATAAAGCCCTACAAGCCTATTATATCCAGTTTATGTTATTAATGTAGTTGGCACTTCTCGCTATACACCGAACTAAAAACAGCTGCTTGAAGTCAGTTTTGAATTGAGGAATGCATCAAGTGGTGACCTCAGAACAATCCAGGTTTTTATGAACAAATTAATTCGTCAGAATCTGACGAAGGGGGCGTCTAAGACACAGTTTGCGCCTAAAGTTAGAAATAAAAGCCACTTTCAGCAGACAAAAGCGAATGTAACTCAATCGTTGAGGCCCCATGATCCTTAAAGAAACAAAAATCTTATATTTTTAAGTTATATACCTAATAAAAATCGGAATTAAGAAGGAAAAATAACAAAACACAACAAAAATATTTTAGGCTTAAAAAATTGCAGCAACAAACAACTTCAATATCATTTACTTCATTGTTTATTTTAACTTTAAAGAATAGACAAACAAAAAAAATTCAGCGAAAACACATCCCACACTGAATCATAAACAGGCACAGCTCAAAATATATCAAAATCTTTTTTTTTTCTTCTCGTAAACCAGTACCCATGTTCTCTCACTTTAGTGAGAACTTCTCGCTTCGAAAAGATGTGAAACAAAATATTAAATTTTTTCTCGAAAAGTGTGCCTGCAACTCATGTCGAAAACTATCAAAAAAGATTACGTCGTTATGTTATAACTGTTATAACATTGCGCTCCAGGCCGATGTGACATTGCAGAAATTTTAAAAATGTTCAACGACGGCGGCGAAAATACAACCTTCGACTATTCCAAAAAATGTAAAACAAAATTATAGCGACCAGAAAAATGTCGTTGGTGTCACTAAAAACCAGGGCCAGGCCCTGGTGGTGCGAATATGAATAAAAATTTCTTGACAAAGATTGCCAAGCCCACAGATACAAAAAATTTGATTTCTCTAAATTATTCCACTCAGAACAACGTAATATAGGAATTCAGAACAAATTAGGATGGTCAGTCGACGTTATCTAGGTAAAATATTAAGAGAAAGTTCAAAAACGCCTGGCCAGACCCAGGTATCCACTTAAGGGTTAAGTTAAAAAAAACTATAGACGGTTGCTTAATACCTTTTTTAAGTTTTACGTCAATTGGGTAAAAACAGATACATAGTTGATATAATATAGTACATACCCTTTTCCGTGATATTTGCAAACATTTTTTTTGTCTTTTGCCTGGGCGTATGATTAAAAAATTCAATATTCCACATACTCCTTGTGCTTCGAGAGAAATTGTTTTATTCTTAAGCGGCTTATACACTTGCAATAAAATTGTTCAATTTCACGTATTGTACAATTATATCGCCAATGTGTATTTGTTATTCGAAGGTGGCACAATATATTGGCAACAATCAAAAGACTTTTGATTTTTATTGCACAACGAAAAGATAGTTGAATGTGTTGGCAACATTGTACAATGTTGTTTATGTTACTCCTATAGGTTATGTTCACCTTTTTATTGAATGAAGGAAACCATTGTTGGACTTATTGCATAATACAGGACAAAATGGAAATAATATGGCGAATATCATAAACAATAATATTGCAAGTGTATAGTAAAGACCTGCACAGATACATCTGTTTGTATCTGTTTCTGTGTTTTTTCTAAAGTTGATGCGTATGGATGAGTGCTCTTGTGTTTCTGATATAAGTTGATCTTGATATGATTTGTAAAAGAGTGGATGTAAGTGGATACAAAAGCGAAAGAGAGTATCATATCTGCTAATATCTGTTTCGCGAAAGCAGATCCTAGTGGATGCTGATGGAATACAATAAGTTACTTATTGTACGATACCGTTATTTTCAATTATTTTTGAACGCAAAAGAGCCGACCCTTTGGCTGGCTAAAAAATAATTTTTTACAAAAACAAAATATGTACACATGAACAGTTATTTTTTCAATCATTTTTACACCGAGCACAAAAAAAACAAACAAAAAAAACTTTACAAGAACAAAATGTGTTGCTTGTTTTTTTGGAAGGCAAACATTTTTGAAATTTTCGGTACCGATATGTATTTTGTTTGTGTAAAAAATTCTTTCATGAAATTGAAAGGTTGCGTTTTCTTCGTTCAAGTGCCAAGTAGACAAATATTATTAAAAAAAACTCTGAAAGAACTAAACAAGTGTATGTACATACTTTGTATTTGTGAAAAATAAAAACTAGCAGTAAGCGTTGTAATCAGGCCTACCATATTTACCGATAAATCTGCATTTTGACGATTTTTTTCCTCTAAATTATCAAAGTGCATATTTTTTGATAAACACTTACAGCACGGTAATTTTTGGTTTGTTTTATACAAATTATTAATTTTGGGTAACTTGTTACACAAAGATACAACTTTTATTAATTTAGCGCTGATACTTAAGGAAAAAATGGTTATACATATTTATTTTATATATGCAGTGTTTGTATTGTCTAACCCAACAAACACATTTTGAAAAATATACAACTTCATATGAGAAGCTTAAAGAAATGTGGTACATATGTTTTACTTAAGCTAAGAATTGTAACCAGAAAAATAAATAATTTTTTCCAATAGATATTTGTAAACAAAAAATTACTTAGGTTATTAATAACCAAAAATAAATAAATTTTACTTTAATTGGTTACCACAACCAAAAAAAAATATATATAACGATAATGGTTAAAGGCTCCCAATTGAAAATAAAGGAATTTTTTCTCGTAACCTTTACAAAAAATAATAAAAGTAATTATTTTTAGTCCCTGAGTTATTTTTGGAATAAAAACAAAAAAGTCCATATAAACAGCTATTTTTCAACGTAAACATAAAAGGTCGAATTTAACTCTTAAAAACAGAGTTTTATTAAGCCGTCATAAATTAAAACTCATTTCGGGAGTTTGATTTAAACCGACATTTAATTAAATTCATATTTTGTACTTGGACACCCAAAGCTTGTAGCTGGTCAGAGCACTGCAATTAAACTAATTGTCATTATTTTATGACTGCGAAATAAAACTCTCTTTTTAAGAGTTCATCCATACCTACTTTTATTTTTCATTGAAAAATTATTTTTAACTGTGGAGTTAAGATCGTTTATTCTAGATCACCATAGGTTCTTAATGAGACGAACCTTGGTATAAGACAGTATAGGTCTCCGCTGACTCTAATATGGAGAGTTTTCAAGCTAAAATTATATGCATCACTCTTATTAACGGTCCCTGCAATTTACCTTTAAGTAAAATCTATTCATATAAAGGGTGTCTGGTGGCAAAATTATATTTTTAAATGCGTTTATTTCAAATAGTAATAAACGGTGCGGAGGAAGGTCGGCGCCGTTGGAATTATCGATTGGGAGGATTTGTGAGTCACAGTTCGCTGAGGAGACATTTTTTAAGGGTAATGATTCTTACGTAATTGCTCGTCGACAATTTTGTTCAAAGTTCATTTTCACTTAAATAGCCACGTCAACAAACAAATCTACCGTTACTGGTCTCCAAGAACCTAAAACCTTCGATTGAAACATCAAATACCTTTACATTGCCCCAGGGTAAATGTTTGGTGCGCCTTATCCACGCATGAGAAAATTGGGTCATTTATTTTTTTAAATTCTCGAAAAACAAGGCTCCGTTTTGAACAGTGTGTTCAAGTCGACACAAGACATGTGGATGACATACTCTTTAAAAATAAAATCCACATTTCCATTCTACCGTTCAATGCTTTTAATAAAACTTTGTGTCAATTATTAACATTTTTATTTAAGTTTGAAAATATAAATCTGCTATCAGATACCCCGTATTTTTTTAATTAAATAAAATTTATTTATAAAACATTTATTTTTATATATTTTTTTAAAGCATTATGTAATGGTTAATGGTTTTGCATTGTTGTTTTTGTCATTAAAAATATGTTTTATTGTGTTTAAAACAGTAATTTTAATTTGCCGTTTTTTCATAATTTGATTTCCGATTTGTTTTTGAAAATATGCCGATTTTTTACTAAAACCATCTGGCAACCCGGGTTGAGATCTTATACAAATTTTTACAAACTCTCTTATTTTCATCAACTCGCCGACAATATTTAAAAATACAACAGATTACCACAGATATTGTAGAAATACTTATGGTGACAACAGATGTTTGTAAGCAAAACAAAAATGTTATGACACACTCAATCCAAAACCATAAGCATCTGTTTTTGTTTTTAAGATATGGTGAGTGGGCAACAGCAAAACCATACAATATCAGTTACACTCATTCTCTCATTTATATCAGTAGTAACAGATATATATCTGGTGTACCTGTTTCAACAATACTTACTGATACACTCGTGCAGGTCTTTAGTGTATAGGCCGCTGTAGTCTGGGTTCACACTATGAAAGTTTTCTTTCTGAAAGTTTGAGTTTGTAGCTGAGAGGGGAGATAATAATAGAATATTATCCTCCCCTCTCATCAATAAACTCAACATTAATGTAAGAAAACTTTGATTAGATAAAATTAGATATAAATAGTCACTGCAACCATATTTCAGTTCTTCTGGTAGATTTTATGATTGTCACTTAAAGGGAAAAAGCTCTAAAAAAATATTTAAAATAATAAATTGCCTTGAACTGTTCATAATTTATTTTTCTTGGCAATTGACTATGTTGGTCTTTTATGGTCTTTAAGCGTAGTCTTTCTCTAATATTTTATCAGAGAATCGTTTGCCAGTTGTTCGATTGCGATATTATTTTCGTTTGCCGTAGTCAAGCGGGTTTACGCGGATAATTAAGTTAAAATATAATTTGCAATTGAATTTGTACTTCTTAATAAATAAAATTTAAACTTCTTTTTTTTCTTTACAGGTATGTACGAAATCATTTTTGGAAATACAATTTTTAAAACTTTAAAAAGGTAAAAGTTCAAAGTATTTTTTGAAATCTAAGAAATTTATTTATAAGTCTTGCTATTTAGTGTTTAGATATATGTGATCCGCAATATTATGTTAAACTTTCTTAAGTAAAATTTTTATTTGAGCATTTAATTTTTGCAGTCAATGGCTGAAATAAAATTGCCTTCATCCCAACAACCCCAAAATGGTTTAATCCAAAAGCAAATTTAAACTATTTTGGAAGTTACCACAGCCATTAGCGAGCAGTTGTTTCGTGTTATTGATTTACCACACAAATGAATGATGTTTGCGAAAAAGTGTTTGGAATGCTAACGAAGTAACAGATGTTGTTGATAGATGATACATGTTAATAAAAGATGTATATGCCTCGATGGCATGTAATTTACCAACATGCAATGCAACACACTCTTAAATAATCGTAATATGAAATATGCAACAAACTTGAACGCCACTAAAAATTGTAGGAATTTTTAAGTTAAAGTTTAGAAACACGATTAAAATTAAGTGTTGCAGAAATTTTTACAGTGCATAATAAAAAAAATATTTGATACTATTTATTGAAAGTTACCTCTTAGCAAATCTGGTTCTGCGGTATTGATATATCGGCCTCTAATATCGAAAATAAACAAAGGCTTTAAAATAAAATTTTTCTAATAATTTCAGCTGCCTGCTGGTATGTTAAAAAAAAACTCGAATATTTCCCAGGATCTCAATCTGCCGTTAGTAAAAATGATGATCGCGAAATTGTCCGCAAAATATTTAAAACTGCTTGAATTCCACTAAAATTCTCTAGTTCAAAATATTTCAAGTGATGGTGTGACCACACCCGTCTAAGAACAAGAGGACTGATAGAACTTATCCGAATAGAAGGGCACTAAACATTTGCTTACATATGTAAAAAGAAACCGCGATCGAGAAAACTTTCGTCCGGCACTGACAAGGCATAAAATAAATGAATAGAATAAAATTTGGTAAATTACACTATTCAACAAAAGTATGTTCAGCAACTTTGTAGAAAATATTTTTGTGAAACAAATTAATTTTTGGATCTATTTTAACAAATCGTCAAAAAGACCCCTAAGAAGGGGAAGGGCAAAGATGAAATATTCTGCAAATATGTTGGCCATAAAAAACATACATACGCCAAAACACACCAAAGCCCAATGCAGAATTTATTGTTGAAAGTTCATCTTTACTATATTAGTATTGCATGCATTCTACAACTGACATGAAATGCTTAACTTTAACACTAATATGATGTTAGTGTTAGGTATAGACTCATCATGTTAGAAGTTTTCTCATGTTATAACACGGTTGTTAATGCAAATGTTTTAACATAGCCAAGGCCCATTGAAAAGGTCTGCGCATTATAACATCAAGTTATAACAGCAAATCATGTCAGTTGTAGACGGGCAGTTATAAGGCCGAAAAGTTTGTAAGATTGTAAGCGGCAGGGCTGCCACATAAATTTGTGAAAAAATCGTAATTTTCTTGAGAAAAAATAAAAAATCGTCTTTATCGTTTTGAAAAATCGTCAAAATATCGGACAAATTGAAATTTGGTTTTTTTAAACTTTTTTTGTTCGACTCTTACTTTGTCCCTTTTTTATAAAAAAAAACAATCAAATTAAAACATAATTACTTCATTCAGAGCGTTTTTTCTTCAACGAGCGCATTTTTTAATCGTAGAAAATTTCTCACGAGCCAAAAACTCTAACACGAGCTGATTCCTCTGTGAGATTCTTCCGTACCACAACGAAGACGCTTATTTTAATCGTAGAGGGAATCGTTTGAAGTGGGTTAAGATTATCCAACGATTCTTTTAAAAAGCATGTCAAGAATCGTATGAGTCTCCTGGAGCCTGATTCTGGCAGTCGTGATCGAGTACTTTCTCGATTCGAAATCAATTTAATATTTAGTTATTTCAGTCAATACTAAACGAATCGGAATTATTTTTTCAATGTTGTATAGCATTAATTTGAAATTCACAATACTGAAAAAATAATTTCGATTCGTTCAGTACCGATTGTTTGGAATAGTTTGCCATTAAAGCTCAATTAGATCGCTCCACAAGTGGCTGAGTTATTAGCAAATAAATACGGTTGCTTTTAATTTCGCACATAAATTTCTATAAGCCTTCACTTTTTGAAGTCTTCTTATTATCAATCAACTTAATTTTTGCTTTTCCACCTGAAATGATTTAAGTAGAATACTGATAGCTAAAATAAACAAAATCATTTCATTAATGACGAGTAATAGATATAATTTTTTATGGTTTATGTGATGGCTTTACCTTGTCGTTTTATATAAATTGACTACTCAAATTTTCCTACATTCCAAAAACTGCGGCAACGGTTTAATATTCGGAATACATTAAGAAATGCATTAAATAATCACGCCTGTCTTGGATAACAAGTGCACAGTTTTTTCCTTGAAAATTTTGCTTTTTAAATAAATTTTTAAGGAAAAAGAAAACTTAAACATTTAAGCTGTTTTAATTTATAAAAACAATTCAAGTTTTCGTTTTTTGCAGACTGAATGAAATCGTCACCTTTTTAGAAAAAAATCAGCAAGTCGCCACTTTGCTAATTTTTGAACAAAAATCGTCCAAATGACGATAAATCGTCAAATCTTGCAGCCCTGGTAAGGGGTCATTTCTGGAACTACCGATCCGATTTTAAATTTTTTTTTAACAAAATGAAGAATGGGACCCCCTTACGAACATATAGATATATAAGTTTACACTTAAGTGCTTAGAAAAGGGTCCAGGTGCGCTAAGCCTCCTACTCTAACCTCACTTCGTCTCCAAACCTTAAAGTGACAGAAAAAAGGTAATATTAACCGTTGTTCTTTAGAAAAATAAGCGGAAAGGTGTCTGCTACTTTTTGAAATTCTGCTCTTTTAGGCAGTTAACGGGTAAGCCTTGAATTTTGGTACTTTTTTGTCATTCCGTCCGTTTGATTATTATAAAAAAATAAAAAAATAAACCAATAAACGTAAAAATAAACATAACATCACGTTCGATACTTATGAAAAAGATACAAATTCGGTACTTTTAGAAATTCGTTACTATTGTTGATACTGCTTTTTACAGAGTATTTTTCTCCATTCTTTGACTTCTATGTATTAAATGGGCTCCCACTACAATATTTAAAATTTTGATACTTCAATGGGGAGAAAAAAGCACCAACAAAAGGAAAATACAACTGGTACTTTTTTTAATTACCGTTAATAAAAAAAACATAAAAATCAAAATGCAATAGCCTGAGTGATAAGACTATATGGGTGAACTTTTTGGTACTTTTTGGTCTTTAATGGTACTCTTTGAATATCCATTAGTATTGAACTAAAAACATATAATTTAACATGGAAGTTCCTAAATAGATGAGAATCTCTAAAGTGATCTATTAAGTACTTTTTCGTTCATAAACTGGTACTTTTTGAATTTCCGTTAATAATGGACCTAGAAACATCAAACTAAACATGCAAGGTCTTGAGTGAATGAGAATCTGTAAGAGGGATGTGTTTTGGTAGTTTATGTTTCTCTAACTGATACTAACTTAGGATGGGGTTCAGGGCTGCCAAATCTCCTATATTCAGAAAATATTATTTATCGTTTTAGAAAAGAACTATAGTTTATAGCAATAGTTTCCGTACTCAAAAGAAAACGGAAGCCTTTTTACACGAGTACGTAGTAAAGTGTTAATCGTTATTGAAATTTTTATTTTAAAATATTAAGAACTTTTATGGGAGCCAAAAACTTTTGTCGTTCTCAGGTATAAAACCTTTTCATACATCTTTGTTTACCTGGTTTTTTTAATTAATATGAATTTAATTAAAGTTAATTACCTAAATCTATCCTATTTTCATAATTACGACGTTTAATGTCAGGTCTTGCTTGTAAATATTTAATAAGACAAGTTCGGTGTTCTTGTAATTTAATTAAATTGTTTTCTTTTTATTCTCATTTCTTTTGTTAAGTCAAGCATGTAATTTATCCAAGTGTGAGTAAAAAAGAAAGCAACATAGAAAAAATATGAGAGAAGTAGCAATGAAAGCCTAAAATAGTGACTAGAATGGACAGAGAAAGAAAAAACCCAAACTCAGCTGGACGAAAAAAAAACCAAAATATATGATTGTGTTAGTAAGAAATTACATTATTTTGTTGTTATAACTTTAAATGTTTCGAAGTTTTGAGAATAATTTCTTTTAAACTTTTTAAGAAAGTTTCTCCTCTAGTCATTTCTCTATGAGTTAAAAATATTCTGTTATGTGTTTTCTGCCTTAAGGTCAAGTAGCCTAATCAAGGTTTATAACTTACACACACCTCTTTAAGAATTCTTACTATGGCTTTATTTTGCAATTATATTAATTCAAATTAAGACTAATTTTGACAGAAAAAAAAATGCTGCAAATTTAATTTTTAATGAAGCTGAAATGACAGTCGTTTTTAATGTTACTGAAAAATTTTTTAAATCAATTTGTGTAAGAGAAGTTCTGCCATTTGCTTTAGACATGTTTTTTAATGATAAACATATGAGAAATCAATAAAAAACAAGTTAGAGTGCTATATTCGGCTGTGCCGAATCTTTGATACCCTCCACCGATAGTTCGAATGTTTAAGAAGTAATATCTGTATGATGTCTATTTATTATTATTATCTTAAATTGTGACGATTTGTTATTAATTATGATTTTAGGTGTACTAAACTGTTTTCCGGGAGTAGGGTTTCTATGGGGCCTAGGGTAAATTATGTACCGATCTTCACGAAATTTCACAGTATCATATATAGTCCTATAAAAATGCGACGAGCCAAAATTTGTTATGATTGCATTATTTTTTACGGTTTTAGGCGTACTAAACTGTTTTCCGGTAGTAGGGTTTATATGGGGCCTAAGGCAAATTATGGACCGATCGTCACGAAATTTCACAGTGTTATTTCCAGTCCTAAAAACTGTGACGTACCAAATTTTGTTACGCTGGCGTTGTTTTTTACGGTTTTAGGCGTACTAAACTGTTTTCCGGGAGTAGTGTTTATATGGGGCTTAGGGTAAATTATAAACGGATCTTCACGAAATTTAACAGCGTGATTTCCAGTTAAATAAAACTAATTTTCGCAAAATCTTATCTCATTCCGTGCCTTGTTCCACCATTTATGTTATTTTTTGTAACAAATTTATCAATTTTTTTAGGTGGTGGTTCCACATTTTGATTCATAGCTCTGGTCCTACTGAACCGATTTTGCTGGATTTCAATCCCAAACTGTTTAGGATAACTACAAACAATTTGGCACCAAGTTTGTTCATTTCTTTTGAGTTGTTCGAAAGTGAGCGTGTTTTCAACAGACGGACAGACTGACAGACGGGCATGGCTAAATCGACTTAAAATTACTCAAGGACCCATAATACTTTATGGGGTCTGAGATGAATAATAAAAAAGTTTCACACGGAATGACAAACTTAATATACCCTCTTCACAACTAATTGTAGTGGAGGGTATAAAAACAAAAGAAATTAATTACCTGAAGACATAGAACAACTAGAGTAAATAAATACAAAAAGTAAATTTTCAAATTTTTTTAAGTGTAAAGTTCACAAGTTCACACATTTCTTAGTCAACCCAATAGTGGATTCAGGTTTCCTTGACCGCTTTATAAATAATTTTTTTTTTTTTTCTCTTTTTATTCGAGTTGTTTTTCTATGCATGAGAATTAAAAATAGCCTGCCAAAAAATTTAATTTAGATATTGTAATCAAACTCAATAATGATTTAAAAAAATCACGGGAAAGCTTGACGCCCATGGCTCCCTTGAATATGTAGGGTCTTTTGTATATTTAGGCTCTGTCATTTCAAAGCCCGGAGCACATCCCAACACAATTGGAAAGTAAAAACTTGCGTATAACATACTGAACGCGGTATTAAACTCGTCCCCACTCTCCACAGGCTCTAAAATCGTTAATCAGAATCTTTAGCAGTAATGTGAGATCCTTACTGGAACGCCGCTCCAAAGTATGTCGGTGCTATCCAATCATTTTTTAACCACTGTCAGAATAAAATCTTTTGGCCTGCGCGTATTTGTAATAAAGCCCCCTGTGATAATTCGTACAAAACCCCTTTTTTGGCCGTAATCCGAACTCGTAAATGGCGCAGAATAGGACATACCCTTAGGAAACCACCCGGCGATATCACCAGAACTGCCTTAGACTAGAACTGCCAAGGCCGCAGATGCGTTGGAAAATCAGCGCACACATGGAGGAGGCAGCTTAAGAAAGAAATCAGTTCGACTGGAAGCAGCTGGGTCGAAATAAACAAGCAGTTAGGGATAGGATTGCTTGGAATAACTTTGTAATGGCCCTATGCTCCTTATAATAATTTTGGGAATAAAAAGCAGAACAAACACATATTCAATATGGTAACCTCCAAAAAAAAAATTGTTCTAACGAACAACTTAAAAATATATTATAGTCACTTTAACCATATTATTGTCATCAGCAACTATATTATGTTTAAATTCGTACTTAATTAAGAAGAAGCCACACGGGGAATTGAGGTAACTGAAACGCTAAAATAAACGTCGCGTAAGTATTGCATATTATTAACTCGGAAATTTTGTATGACTGTTTCAAGATCTCCGGAGCAATTGCACGAATTCCTTTTAAAATATTTTTTTTGTTTAAGCGGTTAAAATGAGCGGTTCACGGAATCCTATTAAAACGCTGTCTCTTGTCAAAATGAGTTAATCGAAAATATCCTGCAACAGCTCGAAAGTCTACCTGTCTGTTTATATTGTGCTCCCCCAGGTTGCATCCTTCGTTAAATAATCTTCGGTCTAAAGAAATATCAAAGACTTCAGAAGGAGTCTTCGAGATTTCTGAAGTACGAAGATTGACCAGAGTTCCTCAACATCTGGTACCACGGGGGGCTTTAAACGCATTTAAGCGCCTCGAAAGTGATTTAGCTCTAATCACATCAAATCCAGATGATTAACCATACATTGAAGTAATTTGTTTGTCATTTTAAATTGGCATGATTACAACTAAATCATTTCACATTTCACGTGTACAACTGGCCATGGCTTCTTCTTAATGTTTGTATTTCGTCTTTAAATAATCCGTTCATTTTCACAATTTCATTACATACCTGTTAAATATCGATTATGATTAGTAATCATTTAGATTACTTTTTAAAAAGAATCGTCATGATTATTTAACTCTATAAGAAAAAATTTCTGATTACTAATTGATTACGATTACAAGTAATCAAACAATAATCTGAAGTACCGGCGATTACCACAAAATATTCAAAAAGAATCAAAAGTAATCAAAAAGTAATCCGATTATTTTCAACGATAATTTTTGATTACTTTCAACAATTGTGTATTCATTTGCACTAAAATTTTCTTCGAAAAAGTTGATAACCTGTTTAAATTTTCATAATAAATAAATTTTAATATATTTATTTTAAAAATAACAGAATTCAAAATATCAAAGAAATAGTTAGTTGTAAACTTATTTATTAAACAAAACAAAATCAATATGTTTATAAAAATTTTTGGTAATAAAAAAAAACTAACAAAAAACTTTTATTAACTAATGCCGAGCAACGATTATTGGACGAATAATCGGTCGAACACTTCCCTGCGGGAAATTTGTGTCAATTGGTCCCACAGACTGGTCCTGGGAGTTGTGAAAATAGAACAGGTACAAAAAGAAAGAACTCATGACCAGTGAAAGGAGAACCAATCACGTAACTGGTTTATGGCGAACAAAAAGGTAGAAAAAGTAATGAATTACAGTACAGTCTTCACCGGAGGTGTGATACATTTTTTTGGGACTTTCTAAAATTTGGCTTTTGAATTTAATTCTAGGACTTGTTTTTTTTTAAATAATATTACATCGTATTGAAATAATACTACATTTAAGTAACTGTCACTTAACACGTCCATTGATAATAGATTTGTGATTGGTCAAATGGTGTCAATTGACCCCCTTCAATGACAACCCCATGTAAAAGTGATAGGTCTTATTCATAGAAAGTGTTAAAACTAGAACCGGTCTCTGTCACCAAAGACCTGTCACGGGACTACTTTGGTGTCAGTTCGCTTCCCTCTAGGGTTATAATAACATATTTTTCCAATGGGGTTTATTAAAACTAATTTTTCAAAGGAAAAATCAGACAATGATTGTCGCCTTGGACTGTTGACGATCCCGGCAAAAGAAAACAGTCGTTCCACTGGAGCTGAAGATGTTAGGGGAGTATTTAAGTATATAAATGCTTCCTTTAGCAAATCATATTTTTGCCAATTCCCGTCAGCGCTTGAATTTTCGATTAGATAACTGAAGAATTGATGCTTTATAGCGGATCGTCGGTCAGGTTTTATATGATCTTGTGGAGATGATGAAATTGATACAGTCATCATCTGTAAAGTAAAGGCGCTAAAAATCAAACAAAATTGAAAATAATACAAGCATTGGCTCACCATCATTACTAAAATCAAAAAAATCAGGGACAGCCGATAAATTATTTTTAATTTCATAGTTAAATGTTCCGCAATCTTTGGCGTAAAAACTGTAAAGCGTATCCAAAACTGTGGTGGTTACATTCTCAACGGTTTATTCCGGTAATTTAGGGCTTAATCTTTGTAACACCTTGAGCCATTTAATTTTGATGCTTTGAGTTAAAACTGTTGCCGCAATCGCGATATTTGCCTCAAGCTGCAACGTGAAATATGGTTGAAACCTTTGTCTTAGCCGTTGTTCCATTTTCAAAATAACAGAGGATACTTGTTGCAGCTCCTGTTTCCTACTTAGTTTGTGTAGCCTATTGCTCAATGTCACAAGAGTCGGTATTAAGAATCCTGTGTTAAAAGAAATTTACATATTTATACATATTTATATTTTAAATTTGGTACGCTACAACCAACTCCGACTAATAGTACCATAATTCATATTGTTTTCTCCTTGAAGGAAGTCCAGCGCCTTGGCGATTGGTTCCATTACCAACTTGTACATCTCCACATCGTCATTTGGCATTGGCCAAATAAAAGCTGTTGCTTTTACTTCTGGTTCATTTAATGTAAACAGTCGCTGTCAAACTAACTCGAAAAGCGAAAAATTGTACACACATTTTCGTTTTTTGTTCGAGTGTTTTTGGTTTCGACTGCAGTTTTTTAAACCCTGGAGTTATTACAGAGTAAACTGAAAAATTACTCTCAATTCAGTAAATAATATGAAACTTAATCCCGTTTTATAATTGGAAATTTTAAATAATAATGATGAGCACAGTTAACCTGAGTAAGAGTAGCATTTTTGCGTGATTGTTTCGTGACTCATTTAATATTCTGATACAAAACTTTAATGCGATTTAAAATAATAAGAAATTAAATATTTCCGAAATTATTAAATACTTGTATTTAATAATTTCGGATTATTATAAAAAAACATTTTTGATAAGTTTTTTTATATATACATAAATATACATATATATATATGTATATATAAAATAAAAAGGCCACCCGCGTGATCATGAGTAAAAAAAACTATAACGGTCCCATCTCAAGTAATAATAACAACAATAAATACCTCAAGCAATTGTTTTCAAATGTAAAAAAAGAAATTAAGAAAAATGCAAGCAGATAAAAACAATAAATTCGATAAACAATATTTAGCGACACACAAAATCTTAATATTAATTCTTTGCCCTTTAACCCATTCTTAGTCGGGAACCTAATTAATATAAATAAATATAAATATAAATATATACAAATTTAACATTAAACTGTTTCCAATAAAAATAATTGTATTTTTGAAAATAATTAAAAAGAATCAAAAATAATCGTTGAAAATAATCGGATTACATTTTGATTACTTTTGATTCTTTTTGATTATTTTGTTGTAATTGCCGGTACTTCTGATTATTTTTTGATTACTTGTAGTCAATTATAATCCTTTTTTGGACACATTGCTGATTAGGAAAGGAAGTAGATTATTGGTAGATTGGTATCAAAAACCAACCTCATCAGGTAGAATTTTAAATTATTATTCTAAACACCCAAAGAGAATTATCATTAACACAGCTAGGAATCTAATAGACAGGATATTAACAATTAGTGACAATAGATTTCATAGGAAAAATAAGGAAATTATTGGGAATATTTTGAAGAATAATAGTTTTCCCAACAAATTGATTTGCAAATTAATAAGACAATACAATATAGATAGATCTCGTAATATTGATGAGATTTCGGCATCACGTATTTATAAGTCATTAACTTATGTACCTGGGTTTTCAGAAAGATTAGAAAACTCGAATATATATGATAAAGGGAAATACAGAATGGCACATAAGGTGATTAATAATGTAGGGAAATTATTCACAAAAACTAAGGATAGATTACTAAAGTCAGATAGGTCGAATTTAGTTTATAAGATTCATTGTGGTGGCAATGATAATGAACAATGTAGGAAAATATATGTAGGAACAACTGGGACAAAACTGAAAATTAGATTAGCTGGACATAAACATGACCAAAAATATAGGAATTATAATTCAGCCCATGGAACGGCGTTATCAACTCATTGTAGGGATTTTAATCATTATCCTGATTTTGAAAACACATCAATTTTGAATACGGAAAGTTTTAAGAAACGTAGATATATGTTAGAAATGTTGCAGATAAATAATGTTCCATTTGAGAAAAGGATTAATTTTAAAAAAGATACTGAGGGCTTAGCTCAAATTTATAGACATTTATTGAATAAAAATAAACAGGTTGATGTAAGGGATAATTATAAATAGGTATTCTTCCTTGATTGTTTATAAAATAAATTTCAGATGGCATAGCTTATTATTGACGGAAAGGGACATTAAAATAGGTTTTAGGCTTTGAATAAATTTAAAAAATTTTGTTTTCCTTTTTTGTTTGTTTGTCTTTTTGTTTAAAGTTTGTAGAATGGAATTTTAAATGTATTATGATAATTTTGTTTTTTTGAAATTTTGAAATTTACTTTTCCATTTATTGTCAAATTTTATTTTATTTATAAAAAAAAAATTTCCTGAAGAAGATTTCCAACGGAAATCGAAATATTGAATAAAAACTTTTTAATTAATTTTTTAAAAAAGTGACCTGAAGCTTAAATAATTTAATAAAGTATAAAATTACTTGTAGTCGTAATCAGTTAGTAATCATGCAAAACCCAAAGTAATCGTAATTGTAATCATTATTTTACCCTTTAAAAAAAAGTAATCTAATACGTAATTGTTACGATTACTAATCATTACTTAACAGCTATGTTTCATTACACTGGTTAACAGCCAAAAAATACCAAGAACGCCACATGCCTAGATAAGTTAATTGGGACCTCCTGAACACGACAAGCGCTGTAATTTTTTTTTTCCTAACTACAGTTTTTAGATAACGGTACTTTTGTGTTTTTCGGTGTATGGTCCCACTCAAACCCTTATGGAGCCCAACTAAAAACTCCGATGGAAATAAATGGCATATCGTTGGAAAGAAAATTGAATGCCTTCTCCTTTTTTACACTTGCAATATTATTGTATATGATATCCGCCATTTTATTTCCATTTTGTCCTATATTATGCAATAAGTTGCATAACAGTTTTATTCATTCAATAAAAAGATGAACATAACCTATAGGAATAACATAAACAACATTGTACAATGTTGCTAACACATTTCACTTTTTTTTCGTTGTGCAATAAAAATCAAAAGTCTTTTGATTGTTGCCAATAAATTGTTTCACTTTTGAATATCACATTAGGGTGGCCGTTATTTTTTGTTCGTATTTTCACTTGGCAAGCCCCTTAGAATGATTCCAAATTAGAAAAAAAATATATATATATACAATTTTAGATCGTTTGCATAGTTATTAGCCGTGCCTAAAGCCCACAAAGTTTGCTAAAATGCTATTTTTCTCACTATGGGTCGTTTTAATTGTTGATAACTTCCGCAATATTTATTTTACAAAATATGAAAAAAGTAACAAAACTTTTACTCTTATCAACAACTAATACGGTGTAAAGGGACCTAATAAAGATAACAATTTTTGTTAATTGTGTAAAAGGTACTTAATAAACTTTTGTTATTATTCTTGGGTGAGTGTTTTAAAAAGAAGAATTTAAAAAAAAAGGTTCTAAAACCGTAAACAGTTTTTGATTTTTTAAAGACAATTTTCCAGCAAATATGTCTTCGCCAAAAATAAGTAAATATGAAAGACAATATAATAAAGTTTGGGAAAAAGAATGCTGAGATATTGGAAAGTACTTACGATGCATTGAAGTATTAAATAAATGACGGATGTATGTATTTTTATTGTTAATTTTAATGATGGCCTAAACCGATTGAAAAAGCTCCAAATTCTTATAAATTGGTTCATTCGTCTTTAAAAACAGCATATTGTTCTGCTTGTAATTCCTCACTGGAATCGCATAGAAGTGGTTTAAAAAAACATGCCGAAACCAGTCGCTACAAACAAAATAAAATAATTTTTTTTTTACTAAAATTTTTTGTTTGGGGATTATTGGGGATTTCTTATTAAAACTTTTCTTACTATTTAAAAAAAAGTTAAAATGTGGTCAGAAAAAAAAAACAAAAAAAACATTAGCTTTTTAAGGTTTTGTTTTTAATTTGGGGATTTTTTTTTATTTTATTTTTTTGGGGACAAGGAAAAAGTACCGGTTTCTTGTGCCCAATTTTTGGGATTAATATTAACACACATTTATGTTTAAAATCGTTTTTAATACAAAATTATTTTCTTCACTTAACACTTAAAAGTAACTTAATTCACCGATGTGGTACATTTAAATGCATTTTAAGTTTCCATTGGAAAAATTTAGCAAGGTGGTCTCAATATTAAACCAATGCAGCAACAACAGGCAAAACAACAGCAAACAACTGTTTTTGGAGGCCACCTTGTAAAAAATACACTTTTTTATGATATTTTTTTTGTATTTAGTAGTGCTGCCATACTTTTATCTTAATTAAATAAGACTTTTTAAGCAAAATTAAAAAAAATCAATCTGTATGGAAATGCGTTTTAAGTTTATAAGAATATTAACTTTATATTGATTTAATTATTATCCTGAAAATTGGGCATTAGAAATACTCATATAAGCTTCCCTTTCTGCACTTATGGCCAGTTTCAACAATTTATTTAAATATCAATTTATGTTTAAAATTTGTTTTTCATGTCCAACAATTTTAAAAATTATATTTTAATATGAATTGTTATTTAAATAGGGTTGGTGAACTTGGCCATTAGTGATTCAATTTTAAATAAAAGTTTTTTTAAATATATTTTTTTCTTTTTTTTCAAAAATTTGCCACTGTGCGTTCTTTGTTTGTTTTCTTTATTCTTTTTGAGTGTAAATGTTTTTTTTTCTTTAATTGTTATTGAAATTCCATTCCATTCACACTTACTTTTGTAGGAAAAGCTTTTATTAAAAAATCTCTTAAAAAATAATATAAATTGTCTAAAATCTTAGAAAAAAATGTTTAACCGGAAATTTGCATGATTTTCCCTGTTATCGTTTAATGTAATCAAATTTGGGATTGGCGGGCTAATTTAAATGGACACATCTGTAATTTTTTGCAGGTGTGTTTTATGCACAAATGTTTGCAGGAGTTAAAAATCGCCAAATGGCGTGATTGATTTGAAGAAAACGTTTCATTATTTGAATTGGTTAGTTAATTGATTAAGTGACTATTTGAATTTTAAACGCCTTTAGAAAAGAAAATGTTAAACAATTCTTTAAGATTTTCTGAATAATATTGTGTAATTTCATGTTTTTTCTTAACTTTCCTTTAAACCAAAAGGCAATCATCCCTTGTCTGTCTTAAGGCTCCATTAAGTATTGTGAAGGTCAGTCAAGTTTAGTAAAAAAAAATAGTCGTCAGTTTAACAAACATTTATATTTCTTAAAAAAAAAGAAGCAAAAAGGAATCAAAGACAACAAAATATTTGCCTAACGTTGACATTTATATTACGATTTCTCTACATTTCCATTAGCCAGGTCATGACGCTTTTGGCGTTGGAGTTGAAGATGCTGATGTCGATTTATTGACTTTTAAATGGTCACGCAGAAGCCAAAATAAACAAAATGAAAAACTGTTTGCTGTTCATTCCACAACTTTTTCTTTATTTTCGGCATTTAATCCAACGAATTTTGTGCTGAGTGCTGAAATAAAACATTTTTTTTTTTTTTTTTGTAAAAGTAATTTATGTAAGAATTTCAATGGTGTCCTGTGAAAAATCGCAGTTTATTTGCAATCTCGTTGACTTTTGGGCAGCAATTCGGTACGAACTGTTTGATCAGCAAAAACTTATCAATTGTAAATTATTCAGTCACTTTAAAAACATTCGCATTTAATTGCCCTGTGTTATCAATTGCAATAATCAAATTTACTATGTATGGCGACTTTAAGCTGGTGCGGATCACGCGTTCTATGCGTTGTATACTTTATTGCCCTTTTTTAAGGCGAATACGACGCATGCAAAACTAGAAAGTAATCTCACTTCATGCGTTCGATGCATATATACTTTATTGGCGTTTGCTGTAGATCTGATTCTACGTTTAAGGCAGATGCATTGAACACGTAGTGTAAACCTCCAGCCTTAACTTTTCGCCAAACAAAACACATTCATTGAAAAAATATTTTGTTTCTTTTTTTTTTGCTCACTCATCTCTGAATTCATTTAAAAAAACACATACAATTTTCAACAATAAAGTTAACGAAATGTATATATTTTTATAACAAAGAAAAAACTTTATAATAAAATTGCTACCATAATGGAAAAAAAACTTTCTGCCAAAGTCAACAAAGAGTTAAATATCTCTATTTAAAACTTAAGAGTTTAATGTGTCGTTGTTTCATGTAGCACAAGTTTTTTGTTTTACTGTTTTTGAGAAAGAAATGTGTAAAATTGAGAACACACAACAACACTTGGAAGCCTAATTACCAGTTAATTTAGCAAATTATACATGCTACAAGGACGACATAGGATTAAGGATAATAGCCTTATACTGCAAAGGTAAAATAATCTTTAAAGTTTTTTAGCAGTTTACAAAAGCTGCTGCTGCTTTTCCGAAAAGAAAAACATTTTGCAAAAGTTGTAAGAAGATATCATCTAAACGTGCTACTTTTGTTATCTTAACTAATACAAATAATTGGTTAAACAACAAACTATTTGGGAAAAACTAGGGTTTCTATTGGGGAAAAATATTTTTGAAATTCGCAGGATCTTATGAAGGTAAATTTAGGAATTATTTATTTTTTTGAAAAGTTTTACACGTTGTGGCATTAAATGATAGTAACCGCCAGCTCTTTAAGGCCCAACCATAATGTACTTAAGTTGGGTTAAGCAAATGAACGAATACATGTAGATTATATGAGGCAAACTATATTGAACTTGAGGAAACTTTTTGCTAAGTTTAATGAAACTGTCATTAGCTTAAGCAAGGTGCGAATCTAATCGCACATTCCGCAAGGAATCAATTGTTTTTTTATTTTGTTTTTGCTTTCTTAAGTACATTTGAGAGACTTTTGGTTAATTGTTGACAGTAGGTTAAGCAAGGCTATGCACATTATGGTTGAGCCTTAAGTGTCAAAGACAGGACAAATTAAGCCGCAGCAAATGATGGCACATCACAGAGCAATTTGAGACTTAACTTTAAAATTTTGTGACATCTGCCAGTTCATTAATGTCAAAAAAAAAAAAAAAGGGCAACTGAAAAGCTATAACCATATATTCGGTTGTCAGGATGGGATCGAGTCTTCAACGCCTTTAAAAAATCCTTCTAATTTAAGCAGTTTATTAATTGGTCTTGCGTTTCTCGTTCCTGGGAACAAAAACTGCCCTCGGCTGTCTCTCATCTCTTAACGAAATGCGAAGCACTAATGGTACATTTAAAGAAATGAGCGCTACGCAATTAGACATACAGAGATGCAGTAAAGTAAGTGAAGGAATTCGTAACAAGTTTTATAAAAGAAAAATATTTTAAGTACTACGGCATTCCCTTACTACGAAGTAGGTGTGTAAGGGAGAAAATCAAAAAATAACTGTCAAAAGTATTCAGTGTGTAAAGCTGATAGCTACATTCTCCTATAGGTATATGCTTTGAATATGGCGCTTTTTGTGTCAAAAATTTATTGCTTCAAAGTGATGACTCGCCAAATAAAATGCATGCCATCCGTAAGCGAGATGGTAAACGAAACTCTTACATTTCTCCCTTTGTTTGAAGTTCAATTTTTTATTGGGCTCATTTGGATCTTTTGGCACAGGGATAAACCATGAATCAAAAAAACAAGATTGCGCACGCAGCCGTACAAAAAAATTCTCTACTGCGCATCTACGTCATCATAGTCTAACTATGAGTGTTTGTTGTAAAAAATGTAAGACACACAAAAATACACATACACAAAGTCTATTTCTTCGTCACACACAAAAATAATTGACCTGCGCAATTCGCAATCTTGTTTCTTTGATTCATGAGGATAAACAAATCTGAAAAAGATTTACGTGGATTTCTTCCTTATGGCCTACCCTACGGTGGATCATTTCCACTTGGGATACAAACTAAGCGTCTATCCAACCACCACCGCCTGTATGCGGCACCATCAAACACAGGTAGCAATTCGAGTGTACAATCCGGCAAAATTATACACTCATGCCTTGTTTAGTTTAGAGCAATTTTAGTTTAGATGCTCTTAAATAGCAACAGCACCTAGAGATAGTCCTCCCTCATGCCAAAATCTCCCAATAAGTGGTAGAAAATCAGTCATTAAATGGAATTTTAAGGATAAACCTTCCCGCGACTTTTAATTAAAACCACAACTACCAAGTGATCCCCGAAAGCATCTCTTCATCACAGAAGCAACTATCAATTCCACCCCTTACATCAACTCCTTGCTCAACATTGGAAGTATCTATAATCAGAACATCATCATGAAAGACAGTAAACATTTTCCATAAGTAGTATACTAACAGTATGACCAACAGTCAGCCCGATGCCAGCTCACCGGGGGTGCAGATTTCCTTGGTACCAGACAGATAGGATCGCCAGCGAGCTGCGATCGCAAGAGATCGTGAAGATCTCCTGTGAAATGTCAATTATTGATTTTGGACGAATCCCTGGTATAAGCATTTGAGGATGTTTCAATAAGATGATTCCTACAACCTCTGGGAGGACAGGGACATACAGTAGAAAATTAGATCAGAAGAGGTAAGTAGACTTGGTATCACCTTACGTGTTCCACTGGATCTGGAAAGCGTAGGCGTACTCAGGACAGCAGAGGAGAACCAAACAACAACTTATATGCTGAAAACTCTTTTGTAGGACTTCCAAGCAATTTTGGCCTCACAAAGATGACTACCGTATATCTCTACCACTGATAGGGCACAAAGGGCCACAACGAATCGATTCCACTCGCTCCGGTTTGATAATATTTGTTTGACTTCTCTCTAGCTTCTATCAATATGGCTTAATTTGATGGTTAATTGTCAACGCCAGGTGCGAGACAATCTGCCTACTCTTTGATTTCTTCCCTTTGGGTTTCATCTAGTCAATTTCAGTTTTGGGGGGGTGCTTTAATATCATGTGAGATTAGGCCATGATGGCTTCATCTCTCATTCAATAGGGGGATAAAGCCTTTTTCTTTTTTTTCATTTGTATGGGAGATACATCCATCATGGCCTTAGCTCACATTAGCAATATTAGAAAATGGCTTTATCTCTCATTTCAGTTTCGGAGACACTAACGTTAAGTATTGAAATCTGGCTCCGCATACTAAAGTTTTTCTGCGTGGCGGCCTGCGGCCGTGATATGGGGTTTTTTCCTCCAGTAGGATGCGGCAGGTGGCTTCGCTGAATAAAGTTTTCCTGCGTGCGTCACAAGAATAAAAAAATGTTTTTCAATGATAACTAAGGATTTTCCCTTTTACAGACTGTTTACACCATGCATAACAATATTTTGAAAAAATATGGCTTTATCTCTCATTTGCGAAAAAACATATGGCTATATCTCTCATATCACAAAATTTTAATTATGACCTTACCTCTCAATGATTGGGCAATAAGGCCATTATGGCTTTATCACCCATTCAATTGAGCAATAAAGCCATCATGGCCTTATCTCACATGGTTTTGGCTATATCAGTTGGAGGAGAATGTGACCAACGGTGGGGTGCTTTAAAACCATGGGAGGTAAGGCCATGATGGCTTTATCTCTCATTCAAAAGGGAGATAAAGTCTTTTATTTTTTTTTTTTTTGTTAATTTGAATGGGAGATAAAGCCATCATGGTCTTAGCTCACATTAGCGATATTAGAAAATGGCTTTATCTCTCATTTCAGTTTTGAAGAACTTTTGCATTTTACATTGATTAATAGTTTTCACTTCCGGGAACACTAAAGTCAAGTATTGAAATCTGGCTTCGCATACTAAAGTTTTTCTGCGTGGCGGCCTGCGGCCGCGCTTAGGGGTTTTTTCCTCCAGTAGGACACGGCAGGTGGCTTCGCTGAATAAAGTTTTCCTGCGTGCGTCACAAGAATAAAAAAATGTTTTTCAATGATAACTAAGGATTTTCCCTTTTACAGAATGTAAACACCATGCATAACAATATTCTGAGAAAATATGGTTTTATCTCTCATTTGCGGAAAAAAATATGGCTATATCTCTCATTTCGCAAAATTTTAAATATGACATTATCTCTCAATGTTTGGGCAATAAGGCCATTATGGCTTTATCTCCCATTCAATTGAGCAATAAAGCCATCATGGCCTTATCTCCCATGGTTTTAAAGCACCCCACCGTGACCAACCCAACGCCATTCACGTTTTTATACGTTTTCCAGAGCTCCTTGTTACGCATGGTGTTAGACCAGAAAACTTTGAGGATTCTTCGTAGCCATCGATTAACAAACACCTGCAGGCAATAAACGCCGTGTTCTGTTCCAATCCAAGTCTCACAAGCATACAGGAGCACAGACTTAACACAAGGGTTAAAGATGCGAATTTTACAGAGGTGTGCTGGAGATCAAAATCGTAACACGCAAGAATTTGGAGGCTGTTTTTAATACACTTTTAATCTAATTTATATAATTTTTGTTATAAAGTTCTGTTTAATAGAGAAATTTGTGTACAAAATTTGTAATACAATACTTTTATTGCGGAAATTTTATTAAAAAACGACTTTTAAAATTCTTGCGTTTCCGATTTCCAGCACACCCCTGTTGGTGTTTTGGGAAATGCCAGAAGATTCTCAAACTGAACGAAAGGTACCAAACGCTCGGTTGGCTTTAGAGATTCGGTAAGATACATCATTGCTAGAACCAGCTGCATTTGTTATGATTTGTAAAGTAGCTGTAGCAAAATGATGTGACTTCCACCAGTTCACTGTTCTCTATACGGAATCTGCTTGTATTTAAGGTGCTGTAACGCATTACTTTGTTATTGCCAATGTTTATTTTTTAACCAGCTTTTGCTGTTTTGAGGTGTTTTAATTTCGGCACTTTATCCTTATAAGCTGTTTGAAAGGAGGCAGATATCATCTGCATAATCTAGACTTTGTAATTGGTGGTTAAGGACCCAGCTGATGCTTCTTCTTGTTTGAGTTGCTTTGCAAACTTTAACATCTAAAACGAGGTAAAAGAGCAATGGGGAGAGTATGCAAACACCAGCTACGGGATCAAAGCTGCTGTTCAGTGCGTTATTGGGGACAACACGACATCACGTTGTCAGCTTTTTTCCACACTTTTCCAACAATTTAAACTTCATTGAAAAACTGAAACACATTGGTCTGCAATCCACATCTTCTTTAATTATCCTAAGTTTGGATAAGGCTTATGATTTCGAGTGGGACTCCTTTGCAGGCAAGAGCACTCCACATTACGTTTTCATTTAGCGTTTCAAAAGCTTGCTTAAAGTCTACTACTGATGATCAAAGTAGTGTAGCACTTTTTATGTTTATAATCAATCACAACTGCCAGGTTAGTATGCACAGAGTTTGGGAATCGGATATTATGACTACAGCCGCATTTACAGAGATACAAATAAGGAGGAGAGCGTGGCAAATCTTCTCGATCGGTAGTGAAAGATCTAGTAGCCCAAATGGGACTTTTTCCTTCTGAAGAATTTGTCTGATAATGATGGCATTGCTAAGAGCTCGTTTTGGTTCTACGGTGGAAATTAACTTAAAAACGAAATTTAATGGTATCACAATGAATCAAAGTAATCAAAGGTCAGCGAAAGCTGAGCTAAGAACACAAAGTAATAACACTTCGTGACAAAATTTCAACAAAGTCGTGACCAAATGAATCTGACAGCTAATTAAATTATGTAAAATTTTGCGCTGAATCCGAACATGAAGTCAGAATTGTCAAAAGTAGAACAGTTTTTGAGATATTCCAAAATAATCTTTATTTGTGTTTTTAAAAAAGATGATGTGACTGAAATGCAAATATCTTCAAAAATTTTAAACGGATTATGTAATTCTTTCTTTCTAGTAAAAGGTTATAAAATCTAAAAAATCTAAAATAATAATGGATTGCTAGTGAAGATTGGTGAAGAAATGACAGAGTAACAGGGGACAAAAGTTCAAGCTTCATTGAAAATTGTATGATTTTGTTAAATTTTGCTCTTTTCAAGTTATTTTTTTTTAAACCAATGATTTAAAAATCCTAATGTTTTATTGCAAGCGACATTAGATTATTTTAATATGAACATTTTGAGCCCAACAAGACATAGATTGGTAAAAAAATTACAAAGCTACAAAAGATTTAGTAAATTAACACACATAGAAATTCAATCATTTCAAGCAATTTTTGTTAATAAAAATTTACTTAGCTTTGTATATTTATTTGTTGTGGGTTAATTCAATTAATCTTCTGTAACTTTGTCTTTTTTGCACCGATCTGGATCCTATTGGGCACAAAATGTTCGTATTGAAATAGGCTAAAAATTTTATTTATTTGATATTTGCATTTCAGTCACAGCAAAAAAAAACACAAATAACGGTTATTTTGGAATATCTCAAAAACTGTTCTACTTTTGACAATTCTGACTTCATATTCAGATTCAGCGGAAAATTTTACATAAAGATAAGTTGTCAAATTCATTTGGTCAAAAAATTGTCACGTAGTGTAATTAATGGGCGGGCGAAAACTTTAACAAACTTTTAACAAAATAATTTCACGCAAAACCTGAAAAACATAAATATTTCTTAATCACTTAAAAAGAGGTAGCACGCTAAGTGACTTCTCCTGGACTTAGAAACAAATCCGAAATTATACACAAGATTTTTCCGATTAAACACATAACATAAACTTGATATTTATTATCAACTAGCTGACCCGGTCCGCGTTGCTGGCCCCAAGCAAACATTAGTGTTGTATTACCAGACGATTTAAGTTGAGCTGCAAACGAAATTTACAGCCTTTAAAATTTTCCTTCCGTAAAAACCTAAATCGGTCAAGCCGTTCTCAAGTTATGCACTTAATAGAAAAAGTGGGCGTAGAAGTAGGCGTGATACATTTTTCTTTCAATGAAAACGTAAAATGGAATAATACGAACATTTAAAAGAAAAATTAGTCAAATCGAAGGAGCCGTTTTTTGATTTTAGGTAAATCGAAAAAAGTGGGCGGGGCAAAATTTTCTTTCCGTAAAAACCTAAGTTGGACCATGGCAATCATTTTAAGAAAAAAATCGTCCAAATCGGTCAAGCCGTTCTCCAGTTATGCGCTTAATAGAAAAAGTGGGCGTAAAAGTAGGCGTGGTAAATTTTTCTTTCGATGAAAACTTAAAGTTGATTAAGACGAACATTTGAAGAAAAATTAGTCAACTCGATGGAGCCGTTTTCTGATTTTAGGTAAATCGAAAAAAGTGGGCGTAAAAGTGGGCGGGGCAAAATTTTATTTCCTTAAAAACCTAAACTGGACCATGGCGATCATTTTAAATCGGTTCAAATCGGTTAAGCCGTTCTCAAGTTATGGTTTTTGCCACGCCCCTCCGCCCCCAGACCGAAAATCAAAAATCAGACTTCACAGTGTCACCCGCCTGAATATCCCTGAAAATTTCATCAAAATCGGCCCAGCCGTTTTGGAGTCCATACGTTACATACATACACACATACACACACACATCCAATTTTATATATATAGATAGATTATTGCATGCCTCTTATAACAAAGTATATCCCGGAAGTGAAGAGAATTTGAATGCGCTTCTAGGAATTCAAAAATTCGAGGAAACTAGGAACCCTTATAAGAACTTATTATCCTGCTTTCGGCATTCGTGTGTTTGTTTTAAGTATGAATGTGCATGTTATTACACGTCACAAGTTTTGCAACTCTAATCCTTAACTGACTTGTCTTAATGTGAACAGAATTTAGAAAATGGCCACTCCAAATAAGTTTTTAAAGCAAATAAACGTCTCCAAGGGGTTTTTTTTTTTTGTTTACAAATTACAATCTCTTAAGAATTAATGTAACAATATTTAATTTTAAAATACAAAAATGTTTTCTTTCTTAAATACCTTCGAGTAATAAAACCGAATTTAAAATTTCAAGTGAAAAGTCAGAAGGCCAAATAGTATTTGCTTGGAAATAATTTCTAAAACAAACAACAATTTATGACTTTTTTTTTTGCTTTGTTGAAACTTTGTTTTATTTAGCAATTTCCTTTTGTGTTGTAGAACTTAATACAAACATATTGTTTTTTTTTTTTTTTAATTTTTCTGTTTGAACTTCAGCATTAGAAAGTACCCATCGAAGCGTGTAACCACAAATTTTAAGTTTTTATGAAAAGCTTCAATCATAAAAGCGAACAAAAAAAATAACAATTGAAAAAAAGATTAAAAGAAGAATAAAGCTCTCAAAGGAGCACATACACATTAAAGAAAAGAGTTTTATCGAATATTAAATTTCTTGTGATCGAATAAAGAACGCACATTTTTAAACCGCATTTAAACCGCAACAATTTATGATTAAAAACAAGTAACAGTTATTTTTTATTAGTCTCAAGAGTTAAGTTTTTAATTTCTTGGACTTTCTTGGGAAGTCTTGAAAATTTTTCCCACAGAAAAAATTTAAATGCGAGGGCATTTCAATAACTCGCAGTCTTTTTAAATGAAACACAGGTTTTTTAATAAAAAATAATTTTAGTTTTCAACTTGATCTCCTTAGAGCTCCATACACTTTTTCCAAAGCTAAGCAAAACTAGTTTTACCAATTTTTGTATCCCTTCCAAAAACTACGATTTGTAAGGTGATCAATGTATTTGTTCGTCAACATGTGTTTGTTCTTAAGATATTTTCATCGTTGGAGTCAAAACTTTTCCCGAGCTATTGGTTCACTCCTTAAAACAAGAAATAGTCACTCGGTGTCAAATCTGGTGAATAGGTCGGAGGAGGGAGCAATTCGTAGCCTAACTCATGAATTTTTAAATTTTTTCCTTAAATCGCAAGGAAGTCTGCACTTAACGATGTTAAATACAAACTAAATGACGCAGTTTATTGAAATTTCGACGGAAGTCAACTGACGGCTTCCTTTTTAGTTAAAAAGCATTAAATTCAAAAAGCCACGGATTTTTTAACCCGTCCTCATAAGTATCTAAATAATATTTGGTATGATTTAAAGGAGGACTTTGAGTGCCCCGGTAGGCTAGCTGGTAGTGAGCTAGTCTATCAGCTCTGGGGCTGCGGGTTCGATTCCCGCCAGAGACTCTGGTTTCTTTCCTGCAGACAAGCGTAGGTAGAGCTTCGCGGGATTAGCTTAGGGAAAATAAAAAAAAAATAAAAAAAAACTTTATATTTTTATACAAAACTGTTTAAGAATTTAAATCTTTCCAATAAACAAAATACTTTAAATGCAGAATTTCAAAGGCGCTTTACCGTACGGTTTGGCTGGCAAGTGACTAGATCATTTCGAGACATTATGCAGTTGCAAACTAGAGGCCATGAAATGTGTTTTTACAGAAAAAAGAAAGCTTCCTTTACCTAGCAGCCACACGTTCAAGTTGTTCTTGATAGTCTTTTTCATATACTGTTTGTCAAAATTTACATAAATTGAAAGCTGTGACGTTGGCTGCACTCAATTTGTAAGCAATTTCCTTTCAAGATGTCATCAAAACAACAATTTATAAAGAAAAACATATTATCAGCTGTTAATTGAAGGTAAAATTGTCAAACAAATGGAAAGGTGAAATTGAAAGCCATCTCGTGGTCAATTTAAAAAGTGTGAAAGAAATTGAAAGGCAAAACTTGATCGTGTGGCCTCTAAGTTAGCGCCCTCATGTGTAAAATTTAGACTCAGTTGGCAACTTGAATACCTTTATTATAGATCCGCAAATTTACCCCTTGCCCTGGCGCCGGTGCTATTTAACCTTCGTTGCAATTGCAGTTTATATCGAATACTGACAGTACTCCAGAGATCCGCCAGCAGGCTCAACTTAACTCTGGCATGAGCAAAAATAAAACCCTAATCTAGCATTTTTAAGTTTTCCCGTTTTTCGTGATTTGGGATTAAACCACAAATACCAAATACGAAGGCTCCTCAACCAACAATCAGGCCAGGAACTAGAAGAGATCAACTACTTCCCGGAGTACCAGATAAGACTCTCGTCAGCCTAGATCTAAGAGGTCTGTCAATGTAAAGTCCCTGTCAAGCCTAAAGTTTTGGCTGCGGGAAACATTTGCATGAGCGCTGCCCTGGGGCACACTCCGTGGTAGATGCTAACCAGTGGGTGAGAAACAATGAATTTACCAGCAATTCGATGCTATCAGACATGTTCTAGAAATCGTAATGAAGTGAAATTGAAAACGAACGAGATTTCAAGTTCAATTAATTACAAAATGACCATGTAAAAGCTAATTGGTACTTAAAAAATTAAATTGTTAAAATGGAATATTTTATGAACTTTTAGTACAGTGTAATTTTTAAAATTTACACGATTTCAAATCTACTTCATTTCAATTCTAGACTGTATAATTCAGTTTTTAACAAAAATTTTAGCATTTATAAAAATAATAATTTTAAGGATTTTTGGCCATGTCCAATGCCAGATTTAGCTGTAAAAATTTTCAAGATCTGGTCACACAGGCCATGAGAGCTGGAACATTGCAAAAAGTGACACTAAAGCTGTACAGGGCTGTATTAGAAGATGAACAGCAATAGTTTCGAATCAACCAGGTAGCCGCCAAAGAGGTAACCCCTTCGAAACCTGGAGGCGACAGATCAACAAGAAAAAGCTGGCGTTGAATTAAAAATATAGCAATGGATACATTAAATTGAAAATCATTTGACGATTCCCTATGCTACTTATAGGATAGGTATGTTCCCTTACCTTAGACCGACTCAACTTGAATGGAACTGAAAAAAGTGATTTTGTTATCCCTCTGAAAATAAAGCGTGATATGTTTTATGATGATTCCCAAAATTTGTTGGTTCTAGAGTTGACCATCCGTGAGCTGGACCATTTTTAAAAAAGGTATTTTTTCAGTTTTTCGAAATTTTTTGTACTTTGCGCCAAGACGACATGAATACAATTTGGTATCATCGAAAAGAGTTTTTGAAGCAGCATCCAATGGTATATAAAACTTGACCACTTGCGACTTGAGATATTGAACTAAATACTTATTTTCGTTTCGAGTTTTCATACAAATTCAACGTATGTGGAACCACGCTTAAAATCAGGGAATGTTACGGTTATTTAAAAAATTTAAGTAAAAATCTCCATAGATTGCAATTTTTAATATTAAAATTTTTACAAATCAAGAAAAAAATGTTTGCATATTTTTTTTATTAAAGATTTCGCTGTAAAAGTATTCCTAACTCGACAACACTTGCAAGAACAGAAATATGTACTAAATGCCTGAATATGCAGAAGATAGAAGAAATAACCAAATTGTTTCTCCCATTGTGAAGGAAGCTTTTAAGTAAATGAGCAATATCTTCTTGCTATTTTTATGCTCTTGAATTGTTCTTAAAGAACCAGACAGACGCTTTTTTAATTTTAACAACAAAAAAACAAAAATACATAAAGACCTTCAAATAGCCCCATAAAATATTTATATTGTAGAAATGTGTGCATAAAATTAAAATATTAATTTTTTGTTTGTTTTTTATGCCTAACGGATAAATGTGCATAAAAAATATATTTTGTTTTCATTTTAACACATGATTTGACACGCATACATTTAATTTGTTTTCTTACTTGACAAAATAATGTTTAAAAAAGGTTATAAAATACTTTTTATGAAACAATATCTTAGCAGGAATTTAAAGATGTTTAAGAATATTTAGAATATGTTTGTTTAAAAGAGCTCATTCAGTTGCGAGGACTTGTTTTCTTTTTTCTTCATAATGTCCTTTTGGTACTTTTAAGCATTGAGTAATTGAAAACATGCTTCATATTATTTAATACAAATTACCGGTTTTTATATGCAATTTCGTTTTATATTTTATTATTCCTTTTAACATAAATTTAAAATATTCTAAAATATGGTACTTAATTTTGGATGCATAGCAATATTTATTTGAAATATACTTTTGAAATATTGTCGTAAAAGGGGATGTGCAAAAATACATGTCTGATGTTAAAGTTTAACTCTGTTTCAAAATATTCGTTTAAAATTTGTGATGAATTATAAGAAACGTATGAATAATAAGTAAATAAGGGTACCCTATTAGTGTGAGTGTTGTGGTTGTCGATTCTTGCCAGAGACTCAGGTCTGTTTCACTACAACAGGCAAAAGTCTATGTGGCTATTGCCTGGAAAATTTAGTTAGAATATAAATGTACCCACATACCACCTTTTGCGGACATAAATTGGTTCGACTCGGAATCACTTTCAGACTCGATCTTTCGATGTCCGTCCGTCGGGCGGTCTATCCATGTAAACCATATACATTTAATGAATTAACAAGATTTTGTTTGTCGTGCTTAATTTCCAATTTTTATTTAAAAAAAAAACACTGAAATTTATTGTTAATGGGATAAGCTGGTTTCTTAGGCCAGATCATCAGGAAACTTTATCCAAAGATTTTAGAAAAACAAATAAAACTGTTAAGCGAATAAGAATTATAACAACAGTTTTACTTGCTACAATATCAAAGCTTTAACAAAAACAACAACAATAAACAGTGAGAGTTTATTTAGTCTATTTTTTTCGACCTTTTAATATTATTTCTTCCTTTTTTTTAAATCAAGCTCAAGCCTTAAGTATTAAAGAAGGCAAATGGAATATAATAAGGGAACATACGACTATTGAAAAAGAATTATTTTTAAGGATTCTCAAATTTTGCATAGATGATAGTAGATATTTTCAATATAATAACAAAATATATTCTCAACAAAAAGGATTACCTATGGGTTCCCCAGCTTCTCCAGTTGTAGCAGATATAGTTATGGAGGAGCTTCTAGATACTTGTATTAGAGGATTAACTACTAAACCAAAAATTATAACAAAATATGTAGATGATCTATTTTGTATTATTTCAGAATGTGAAATAGAAAACATGTTAAACATATTTAACTCTTTTCACCAGGATATTAAATTTACAATTGAAAAGGAATGTGATCTTAAGCTTCCATATTTAGACACATTAATTATAAGAAAGGGGAATATGTTATTAGTAGATTGGTACCAGAAGCCAATTTCTTCAGGAAGAATTATTAATTATTATTCAAAACATCCGAGAAGAGTTATTATAAATACTGCCAAAAATCTAATAGATAAAGTTTTAAATATTAGCGATATAGTTTTTCATAGAAAAAATAAAATAAAAATCAAAAATATTTTAGAGGATAATAATTTCCCAGGAGAATTGATTTGTAGATTGATTGGACAGTACAAAGAACATAGAGAAGGTAATGGGACTACGGTTACTGAACCTAAGGTTTATAAGTCTTTAACTTATGTACCAGTGATTTCTGAACGACTGGAAAACTCTAATATTTATGACATTAATAATTATAGGATGGCTCATAGGACATATAATACATTAGATAGATTATTTAGTAAAATTAAAGATAGAACAGAGAAATTAGATAGATTTAATATTATTTATAAAATTCCCTGCAAGGGTAAGGAGAATGAGATATGTAATAAGGTATATATAGGTACTACGAAAAACAAATTAAAAACTAGACTAGCAGGACATAGATCTGATCAAAAATACAAAAATATATCTTCTCAAAAAACTGCATTGTCTTCATATTGTGCACATTTATTTTAAATACAGAAACAAACTACAAGCGACGCTTCATGCTAGAAATGTTACAAATAATTAACACACCAGTAGAACAAAGAATTAATTTTAAAACCGATACAGACAATGTAGCTCAAAATTACAGACATTTAATTTATAAGAATAAGATAGGAAATTGAATAAGTTTTGAAAAATGTAATAGAATAATTTTGTTTCCTGTGTATTATTTTTACTATTTATTTTTCATGTTGTCAATTTTTGTAATTTAATTTTAATTTTGTTTTATAAAAATTTGTTTAAAAATTATAAACTTAAGATCCCTGAAGAAGCTGTCCATTGTGGCAGCGAAATATTGGATAAAATAAATTAAAATATATTTTTCTTAACCTGACCTTGAGCTTGATTTAAAAAAAAAAAAAGGAAGAAAGTGAGAGTTTATCTTTTCTTGCATTCCCCACTACAATTGGTTGGAATACTCCCAACATTAATTGTAGTTGTTAGTAGGTTAATAAAAAACAAAAAAAAAACAAAAACAACTTGCTTTATTGTTTTCGCAAAAAAAAAAGCAATGTTGCCAGTTTAGTTTTGTGCACTACAAACAAAATGTTTTTAATTGAAAATTTTTTATTCCCAAAAATTACTTTGATAATATTATGAAATTTTATATTGGCTCTGATTGTCTCATGGACCAAATCGTTTGAAAATTATGACAATGGGTCCATAACTTCACATAGCCTTCACAAAAACATATATCCTGAGCAGACTATTTATGCCCATAAATTATAATATTGTGTTGGTAATAAAATCAGCTTTGGCCCAAAAATATTTTATTGCTGTCTAAATCATGCTTTAAAATTTTATCTAAATCGGTTCATATTTAACTATAGCTGCCATTCAAATAACATTCCCGAAAATAACTTTTAATACCATTACTTTTTTGTAAATGTTAGCATTGATATAGAATTTGGTGGCAGTACCTTCCATAATAATGAAAGTTTGGAAATTTAAAATCATCATCGGTCACCGATGATTTAACATTGTCAGCGTTTGTCACGATGAATCATTATGACGTCCGCACCGCACCGTGTAGGTCTTTTATAAATAAATTAAATATTAGAAATTGGGAATTATTTCCTTGTGAAGGTTACTTTATATTATTATAAACATTTTTTTCATTTAAATATATTTAAGAAGAAAAAATTTCATATAGATATCATAAGAAAAATCTTTAAATAACGAAAAACTTAAAAATTAACTGAGAAAACTTAAATATTAAAATGCAAATAAAGCAGCCTTTTTAAAATTACGCAATAAGGGTCTTAAGTCCGAAACTAGTTTTTCGTTATATTAATTGAAAAGATAAAATTTTAGCGATTTTAAGCAGTTGTCTTCACAAATCTTCACGTATTGGTAATGGATAGCGCTTACATCAATGGCACAACTCCTGAAACCGATTTTCCGAATTAATTGCTGGGCATATACTATATCTTAAGAACCCCAATTAGGGTGTTCAATCGACTAATTATTGTTCGATTAATCGAACAATTTTAGACGATTAATTGTTCGAATAATTTAAAATTGCTAATTTCGATTAAAGGATTAATCGAAGAATTTACACCGATTAATCGAATGATAACAATATATAATATTTCTGTTAAATGTATAATTTTTATAAAGTTTTAAGTCGAATAAACCAACAAAATGTATGTGTCCATTGGAATTGAAAAAACAAACAGTCATGTTTAGTGAGTAATTTAGGCCCTAATTATATAAAACGCAACGAAAAAGAATTACATTGAAAGCCAAAAACAAAGTCATAAATATTTTGTAATTTTGTTTTTGCGTTGCGATTAATTAGGGCCTTAGCTTATATTTTTGTTACATTTTTTCAACACAATTTAATAATTCATTTCGCAAAAGAAAATCGACAAAGGTATGTTAACTCAAAGATTTATATAAATGTATCGGGTATATTCTAGAAATCGAAAATTCAATCGAAAATTCAATTATTTACGAACTGACCGTAGTTTTTTGTGGTTTTAAGTGTTGTTCTTGCAAAATAAGAGATACTTAAAGAATGAAGTAGATAAAATGGAATATTAGGCCATGTCACAGAGTACAATTCCATTCGGAATGATTCCGTTCGGATTTGAAGAAAACATATTTGTTTGTTGATGGAAAGTGTATTTTGATAGTTTTATGGCCTTTCAGATACAGACAACTCCCATACCGATCATGAAAACAAAAATGGTTTCATTCCGAAACATGTTTTCGTCATTTTCTGAAGCACCAAAGTACGGAATGAATTCCGTTTCCGAACGGAATTGTACTCTGTGACATGGCTGATTGTTAGGAACTTTCAGTACAGGGTCGTTTTTAAAATTAGCTTTATTTTAAATCCACTTCATTTCGGATTCTAGAACACGCCCGTATATTTTAACAAAATAGTTCATGCGTTTCTCTAGAGGAAATTATTTGAAGCAGCATAGCGGATAGAGGCATAGAGGATGGAATGTCCGTGATAAGTAGCAAAAAATCCTAAGACTCTCTTAAAATTTAAGTGCCTGAAGTGAAGCAAAAATTTGGAGCTATATTGACAAGTTTTATTTGAACAAGAATGTTTATTTACTCAATAACTAATTTATAAAATTTCGGATTAAGAATTATTCGATTAATCGATTAATTTTAAAATTTTATTTGTTTAATCGAATAAGTAAAAATGGCAAATATCGTTTAATCGTTTAATCGAACAAAAATAAAACCCGATTAATTGAACACCCTAACCCCAATAAATGATTTTTAAGCAAATCAAACGCAAAAGTTTGATTTTTAATTGTTTGTTGGGGATGAGTATTAACATCATAAACTGGGTACAAGGCTGAGAACCGGTATAGCGGTGAGAGCAAATTCAAAAATATTTCTTTTAAGGTTATTTAAAATAAATTGATCTTTCAAACTGTATTGTTGATTTGTTTCATTTTCATAAAGATTTAAAAAGTTATAAAGCGTTATTTATAAAATTTATGGAAAAATAACGAAAAATTTAAATGTAGGGTGCATAAATGAGCAAACGCATTGCAAAAACTTATGATTTTTGTACACCAAAATAAAGCTTGGGCACTTTTCAATCCAAATTTTTAATATTTTTAATTAGGCTTAAGTTCATGAAATTTAATTTTTCATTAAACTATTTTTATGAAGAAAGGAATTTTACAACATGAAAATTAATTAAAATTGTTATTGTTAATCTTTCATTCTTGACGTGGCTGGGGCTCGAACCTCGGCCGTCAGGTTACCATGACATGTTTCGATCGCAACCACTCGATCTCCTCAGATGGATTTGCCGTCTTACACTCGCAGCCATCGACGACTGCTGACGTCAATGCTTAAACCAAATTGTATTCTAACATTTGGTAGATCGAAATTTGCTTTCCTGAATGATTATCCATTTTAATTGATTTTACATGTTTTTTCCTTACTTCTGGTTTTTCGTACTTTTGTCAAGAATTTTTCTTGAAGTCCAAGTACATTTTTTGTTTTTTTTTCAGCACAACTTGAAGGACAAATGTACACATAGAGCTCGTGCCTTAGCTTTAACAATAATTAGTATTGTGGTTATTTTGTTGAACTATTTATCGTTTTTAATCCAAATTTTTAATATTTTTAATTAGGCTTAAGTTCATGAAATTTAATTTTTCATTAAATTATTTTTATGAAGAAAGGAATTTTACAACATGAAAATTAATTAAAATTGTTATTGATAATCTTTCATTCTTGACGTGGCTGGGGCTCGAACCCCGGCCGGCAGGTTACCATGACATGTTTCGATCGCAACCACTCAATCTCCTCAGATGGATTTGTCGTCTTACTTTCTTAAAAGTGAAGAAAATCTTGACAAAGTTATGAAGAAAACTAAAAAAAAGGCCGGTAGACCCGATTTTTAGCAAAAATTCGACTTTAGCGACCTCCAAACATTTTCCGAAAAAATGTAAAAAATACTTTTCCCTATAAGCTCTTAAATTATGCTTCAGCACCCATGAAAATCCAAAAACACAAAATTTTTTATGACACACTAATGTACATATCCCAGTAAAAACTTCGCTTACTTTTTCAAAATGAATAGCTTCTCATTATTTAGTAGCTTTCTTCTATAACTACAGCTATAACAACTTCTATAACTACTTTTTTCTGGATGTATTTAAGTAAAAAAATATTGACTTACTTTAAAATGCGTTCATTTTGGGACTTCCCTTGTAAAATTCATTGGTTCTTTCAGTAGAATTGTAAGTAGTGCCTTCATGTTTTTCTGATTTCTCAACACATTATTTTGTAGGCGAAGTTTTTACTGGGATATAATTGCAAATATAAACTAAATGAGAGGCAAGAGTTTTCAATTTTATATTTTATTTTTTTTTTTTTTTTTTTGTATTTTAAATGTGTTTTAGCCTCGTTCTGTTGTTTCTACACACAAAATTGTCTTTTAACTACTTGTGTGGTGTTGTTGTAGTGTCTACAACAAACTTGGATAAGATAAATGAGATTAAAACGCTCACTTTGTAATTTTACTCTCAGAGTGGCACTACCAACGAAAAGTTTAATCTTTTTTTTAATTGGTTTCAGAATTTTATTCTTATTTCAAGAAATTCCGGGATTGATTTTCGAAAGTAATGAATTTTAAAGTACGACTCGTACATTATTTGTCCCGAGTGTTTTTCTTTCTGTGTAAATAGGAAAAAATCCTTTTTGATTTTTTCGTTTAAAATAAAATAATTTAAACTTGTAGAATTGTTGTTGGGAAATGTCAAAACCTGCGCTGTATTTAATTAAATTAATTAACACATACTTTGAAATGGCAAAGTATTTTGATCATTATTTTAATTAAAATTAAAAATATTATTTATGTAAAAAGGAATATTTATAATTTTATATTTTTTACAATTTATATGGGTAATTCCAAAGTGTTGAACGTGACAGTCGTACGCATCAAAAATGCAATAACATTTTAAGCAAAAAATATTTTTGCGCTTTCTTAACCCTTAATTTATAGCACTAAGAAAGCACTGTTATCTATGCTAAAGTTTATGGCGGGCGCGATTCTAGGTCAAAGATAATGGCAAAAGAAGTAGCGGTTCGAACGTGAAAAAAACAGAAGTAGTTTTTGAGGTCATATATAAAAAGGCGTAATTCAGCAAAACCTGGCACAATTTTTTAGTCAAACTACTTTCAGAATTTTACGTAGCAAAGGTCAACAAGAAAAAGAAAGACAAAAAAATGAAAAAACAAAAAAATATGTACTTTGAACTTCAAGAAGAATTCTTGACAAAAAGTACGAAAAAACAGAAGTAAAGGAATAACATGTTAAAATAAATTAAAATAGATAATTATTCAAAGCAAATTTCGATCTACCAAAGGTTGAATACAATTTGGTTTAAGGATTGATGTTTGACTAATGACGTCAGCAGTCGTCGATGGCTGCGAGTGTTAAACGGCAAGCCCTCTGAGGAGATTGAGTGGTTGCAATCGAAACATGTCAGGGTAACCTGTCCGTAAACACCTGGGTTCGAGCCCAGATTGAGTCAAGAATGAAAAATTATCAGTAAATTTTAATTGATTTTCATGTTGTAAAATTCCTTTCTTCATAAAAATAATTTAATGAAAATTAAATTTAATGAACTTAAGCCTAATTAAAAAAATATTAAAAAAATTTGGATTAAAAACCATAAATAGTTCAATAAAATAACCACAATACTAATAAGTAGCAATGTAACATTAAAATGTCTTGGTTTGATTCCTAAATCTTCTGTATTTTCTTGTTTTAAGCCAAAATCGATACGTGACATTTTGAACGTTTAATTTAATAATGATTAAAATGAAATAAAAATTTACCGTTAATCCGAAATCTTCCTTAAATTACAGAACATGTAAGAAAATTTTTTTGGAATAATTTTTATTAAATATCACCTCTTTTAAGAAAGATAAATATTAAGGAAAACATACAACAAAACATTCTCACATATAAGAAATTACGTTTGCACAACTTTGCTGTCTGATTGTTCATCTAAGTGAACAAATTTATGAGTAAATTTATAAAATAAGTAAAATCTAAATATTTCTCTAAACAGTATCGTAAAATAATCAGCTCTTAATAACTTTTAAATTTTCGGTCAAGGTGTACCTTTTGACGGAAATGCCCATATGTAGGAGCAAAATCAATAAATTGTTTTCGCTTGATTCTATGAATTTGGAATGAATTTGGTGATTGCAGACAATTTTTAATTTTTTCTGTGTTAGACTTTAGTTATTAATACCAAACGAAAGAGAGATAAAAATTGAGATTAACTGAATCAAAAACTTAAAAATACAGTTTTTGACTGAAGACATTTTTGCATAACATCAAAGATATAATTTTTGATCTAACATTTTCTAAAACTTGAAGAAAATTTGGCTAGATAAAAATAGCTTTAAAATTGGCTTAAATAAGTTTTTCATGGCTAAACAAATTGAGAAATGGCTAAATCTAGCCACTAAATGACTGAATTGGCAACACTACCACACTATCAAATTTCTGAATGTATAATCGGCCGTTTTTTTTTTATCAAATTCGGGTTGAAATGAAATTTAACGCAATTTTATTTTTTTATTTCTTCAATTATTTTAAAATGATCGTAGTTTATCCTTTTTTTAAGAGCAGTTCTAGCAAAGATAATTATTTGATACTTTAATGGCCATTTTCTCAATGTATCGACAAACTGTCTGTTACTTACTGTCAACATAAATTTATTGGACCGATAAACTGTCCGTTAACGATTTTGGGTTTCTCAATATACCGACAAAAAACAAAGTTTTCAGCTGGCAACGCCACTCAAAATACATGTCAAAGATGGGAGTCAGCTGATTGAATTTATCTGTACGGCAAATAAAAGGAAAATAAATAATTGGCAGAAGAGTGCGGGTTAGCTTTGCGATTAAAACGAAGCAAATGAGACATTGAGAAAACCAAATTTCTTGAATGTGCAGTTTTTCGTTGGGAAAAAAGATAATCGCCTAATGAGAAAATGGCCATAAGTGTGATGTACAGAAAAAGAAATATTTATTTGAGTTTTAAAAACAAAATCGTTTTTAAAATTTGTTTGATTTTAATTTCAACCAAATTCGATTGCTAAAACATGGCCGAATATTTTTTAAATTTATTAAAAAAAAACTTTTTTTCAAATTATTAAACCTCTTATTTTTTGATTGAGTTTCTTATAAATGAAAACTGTCTTCCTCTTCGAGTTCGTTATAAACGTATTTAACGTTAATAGAAATTTAAGCACATTTTCCAAAAAAAAAAAAATAATTAAAATGTATTGTAGTGCATAAAGTTGCTTTATCTTGATTATAATATATTAGCGTTGCAAGCGAAATTTAAATTTATTAACACTTTTTCTAACATTCCATTCTTTTCTGTTCTGAATGTGAAAAACCTTAAAATTGTAAATTGAATTCATATTGTGGCTTTACATTTGCTTTTAGATGCGTCATCGTTGTTACTGGAGCAACATAAAATATTTTTTTATTTATTACAATGAAAGTACAAAAGACGATAAATTAAAAAAGAATTGCTTTTCTTGTAGCCAAAATTCCTAATTTTGTAATTTTTTGCTGGAAGCCACAATTGAACTGAAATTTTATTGATCCATACTAGATAGAAAAAAAAATGGAATGAACACTAAATAAATCAACTATTGACTTTTTTTCTTAAAAATTTTTGCGGCTTTAAGCTATTACGCGTTCTATCCCATGAATTTTGTTAACCTTTTTTAAAGAAGCCTGCGACGCATGCAAAAGCAGAATGTTATCCTACGACTGAAACAGACCCAATTCTACTCGACTTCGACTTAAAAGCGCCTTAGAGTATGCCTTAATACTGTCAATAGTAATTGATTGTTGACATTAACAGCTAAGAAAACCCAATTATTGTTCCGTTGCCGCCGTCTTGTGTCGATCTCGAATTATGTTGACGTCGTCTTTCATAAAAGAAGTGAATATTTCCGGATCATCTCTCATTTGTGGTATCAATAGTCCTTGCTTAAGTTTCAATTTTAAAGTCAGACTAGGCGGTAGATACTAACGGCACTTGACACAACAAGATCTGATCATAGCCGATCCAAAGTTTCTTTGCTTGCAAGAGTTTCCATTAAAAAACGCTTTAGTGATGCGGAAGTCTTTACTACAAATAGAGGTGGGGCTCGTTGGAGAATACTGCAAACGCCATAACTTGCTGCTCTCATCTAACTGTCTAAAATACAATTTATGCACCATATGCACCATGACCATAGTGTCCATAGATGTTTCCTCTTCTCTAAAAAAATCTTTTTTTTAGAAATTTTCGCATTTGTCACCATCTCTATACCTGCCAAATTCAAATTGGTAGACGAAGGGGCGCTCATACTTCACTTTCTTAATTTGCATATGGCCACATCCCCAGAATGGTCTACCAGGATAAAAAAAAATAAAATGCTAATTATCATCGTCTTTTATTGTTTATTATTAGAAAACAAGTCTATGTTCTTATAACGGTTTCCTAGCATATCTGAGCTGTTTTACTTGAGGAAATTGAGCTGGAAACTGGAAAATTTTATATTTTCCTGTATTTTCTACTTCTAAAGACTTTTCTATATAGTTATTTTACATGCAAAAAATTTGTTATGCTTACACTCTTTCTTCATAATCTCTCCATTACAATCAATTGTAAAAGGAGTATTAATTTTTTTGTTAAGGAAGACATTTATGGTAAAATGCATGGTGATAACAATAAAAAAAACATATTGAAAAATCGTACGTTCGCGATCCGTACGTTCGCGATCGGTACATAAGCCAATTAAATAAACCCGAAGAGAGATATTTTAATTTGTAAACACTGGATGGAGACCTACATTGATACACTTTACAAATAAATTCATCACTTTTGAAAATTCCGTTTCATTACGCAGATTTTTACATTTCACTACTGTCAACCTAAGTTGACTTCTATTTGCGTACGTTCGTGACCTCACGTTTATAATTCTTATTATGAAAATTTAAACTTGATGAAATCCATCTTTTGTACTAAACAGTGTTGCCAGTTTAGCCATTTAGTGGCTAAATTGAGCCATTTTTACCCTGTTTAGCCATTAAAAAATGAGTTTAGCCATTAGCCATTTTTTAGCCATTTTTCAACTTGTTTAGCCATACATTTTTTTTTTTGCCGTTTTTCTTTTAAAAGAATAATTTTTATTTTATTATAGAAATTTATACAAGTAAAATAAACATTTTGAACAATTAAAACGCCTTTAATTTAAATCACAACTTTTACAAATGTTGAAAATCGCTATAAAATTTGACGCTGAAACTTCTTTCAAAATAAAGGAACAGTATTCCACTATTAAATTTACAAAATGGATCAACACAAACGTCGGTATTTCTTTCTGGTTGCAAGTATTTCAATAAAGGGATGCAGGCGGTAAAAAAATTGTTTTAGAAATTTCAGAATTGACTATAAAGTTTCTCTCACTTCCATGGTCTAATGCTGAAGTAGAGGGGGTGTTTAGCCAAGTAAACATCGTTAAAAGTAGTTTGAGAAATAGGTTACATTAAGCATCCGTTAATTCAATTTTATCAATTAGGTAAATATTTTCACCATAACAGCACAGAAAAAAGTAAAAAACGGTTTTGATCACCAAAATAATTGAAACAAGCAAAAATTGTTTAATTTTGCACCTATCACCGAAATGATTATACCAATTACTCAAATTTGCAAATATTGCAAAACAAAGATTTTTTCCAATTAAAAAGTTTTTACATTTTAATTACAAAAATAATTGAAAAAATTTTTAATATTAAACAATATTTTAATTGAATGAATTAACAAATTAATTAAAAAAAAAAAATTCAATATTTTAATTGAATGAATTAACAAATTAATTAAAAAAAAATCAATATTTTTATTGAATGAATTACTAACGTAATTGATTACAATACAGAAAATTAATTATTTTAATAATTGTATTGTTTAAAACAGTGATTGAATTTTGGCATTAAATCGATTAAATTTTTAATTGAATTAATTAAACAGTGTATTCGAAATACAATCTAAATTCAATTGTGCAAATTATTCAATCAAACAAATTGCTAATTGAATAAGTTTGTTAAATCAATTCAGTTGATGGTTAAATGAAGCAAAATAATGATATTTAAAATATATGATTTATTTAAATATGGTTTAAAAATAACTTGTTTTATTTGTTTAATTGTAATATCTCATGCTTAATTGTACAAATTCTGGAAGATTTTTTTGACTAAGGAAGTGTTCAATTCAAACAACCGAGTTGATTGATTCAATTAAACTTATAATTAAAATTAAGCTTAAAATCAAGTAAAATTTTAATTGAAAAAAAATATTTTTTTTTAATTCAATCAATTAAGAACGTAATCAAATTTATTTTAAAATTCAAAAATCACTATTAATTGAAAAAAAACTGCCAATAACTTTTTCTGTGAGTACAATAATTATACCACCACCACAATAGTGGAGAGGGTACTATGCATTTGTGCTGATGTGTGTAACGCCTTAAAATATTGGTCATAGACCCACCTTTATGTATACCGATTGACTCAGAATCACTTTCTGAGTCGAATTAACGATGTTTGTCGGGCTGGCTGGCTGTCCATGTAAACCTTGTGCGCCAAAGTACAGGTCGCAATTTAGAGATTATTTGATAAAATTTGGTACAAAGGTTCTAATGTGGTGTAGAGTATCATAAAGTCGGGTTTAACCGACTATGCTTTCTTACTTGTTTTTTTATTGTAGATCTGGACTCAAAAGGTTGGGTAAATGTTGTCGTGATTATGGTTACCTTCAAATTATTTAAAACTTATGATTATTTGAAACAAATGAGTGATTCCTATGAGATGAAGAATAACGACATCGAATTTTTCGATGATTTCATTTTTTAATATTAATTTATTTTAATATTAATTTACGTCTATTCTTATTTAACAAATTGATCTTAATTCACAATTTCATCGTTAACAACTTTAAATTAATTATTTCTGTTTTGTTATTAAATTTTAATGTGTTTTTATTTAAAAAAGCTTTTAGCCATTTTTTAGCCCATTTTTAGCCATTTTTTAGCCATTTTTGGTTACCAACTTTTGGCAACACTGGTACTAAACATAGAGCTACCCAAATGCTATCGAATACCAAAAAAAAGATGCTAGGAAAAGTTTTGTTTTCTATATTATTTGTACATCAAAAGCGTACGAACGTACGTTCGTGACCCGAAAGCTGGTCATCAAGCAAGTACCAAAACCTTGGGTTAACCGCCAGTTTTTGCATAAAATCATTTTACAAGTCAAAGGAACAACTATCACCTTTTTAATACGCTCAATGACATTCTGTTTTTTCTTACCTTAACGCGTAATACCGATTAAAAATTAAGATTTAATTTAAAACATATGTGGAGGATTCACAAGGTGTGCTAACAAGTCATAATATTCTTAATAATATTTTACAATTGTTTAAAAAAAAATATTTGTTTAAAGTACTTCTTTGAAATAAAAAATATGGTTTTTTTCTACATTTCCGGCTCTGACTCTTTCAGCTTATCGTGAGTTATGCATATCGTGAATTATTAGTCTTTTTTTCTACCGGTTTGATTTTCGCCGCGTTTTCTTTGTTTTGGCGGTAAAAATTAAGTTTATACTCGGTCGAAATCAGTTCGCTCTTAGCTGCTGTAACTACCTGGTCATCCTCCGGCTCCTAATCAACGTTTAAAAATTTATTCATTCCTCACTCATAAGTATACCTACCTTGTACATTTAAAAAAAAATAAATATGTAAGTACTGTGAATTTAAACAAGTGTAGCCGTCTCTTTAATAAAATCCTAAAGTCGCCAGGAATCGTCCCCTGCCCCTGTCTCTTGGAAACGAATTTTTTATCCTCAAACGAGCACTTCCCCCTATATGCTCTTCTCACCCCCTTCATGAGGCTAAGTGGTAGCAAGGACACCAATAAGCCTACCTCATTCGTCTGATCTTCAGTCAGTTTCTGTTCCCTTTCTTTAATCTTGAATAATCATTATCCCAGAAATAAACAACATTGTTGTGCTTCAAACTAAATTAAAATGTTAATGCTGTGTTCATTGATTCTTCATAACTGAAGAAATCTGTAGTAGAAATCTTAATTTCAAGCGGTTGCCCACAACAGTCATATATATTTCTTGTAATTATTTTAAGTCATAGTACTTTACAACTTAACGACTACCTTGTGAATCCTCCAATTAAATAAAAATACTTAAATTTGTATAAAAAATTTTAAAAATTTTAAAAAATTGCCGTTTATGTATACTTTTATAAAAGTATTTACCACAAACTTTGTGAAATTTAATATCGTTTTTTAACTATGTCAGTTTCTTTATTTACTTTTAATATCAGTGGCGTAAAGCCTTTGAAACTAAAAACTCATATTTCTTTAGAATAAAAGTTTAGTTTGCCTTTCTTAACTTTAATTTTTGCCTTCGTATGAACGAAAAAAGTCTTCCTTTCTACTCATGATACAAAAACTTTATGTACATGTGTTTCCTTTTCCTGTTCATTTGAATTTGCATGTGTATGCGGAAACGTTTACAACAGAAATACAATTTGGCTTCTTTTACCTTCTTTTGTTACGAACGACGAGTACTTTAACTTTTTTCGGTTTTTGTAGCCAAAACTCTTGACATTGTTTATAGCCAATGTTGTGTCCTTAGAAAAAATACTCTAAGGTCATTATAAGTCAACAGGACAAGAACCGAAATAAATAAATATAAAAAATAAACGTAGAGTGGAAAAATGTTGAGAGGTAAAAATAAATGTTTTTTTTTTTGTAACATAAACTTTCTGACTTACATTTGTCTAAAAGTACCAACAATGAATTTTATGACATCAGCAATGAAACTTGCGGCAAAAAAACGCACTCACAGAGTCATTCAACGTTTTATTTGTGGCCAAAGTCATGATAACATCACCTCTGGACTGACGCTCTTCGTTTTGTTTCTTTTTTATTATTATTATACAGTTACCAAAATAAAAAGAAAAATAATCCGCATTTCTAATACACTGAATAAAAATTATTTTGATGTTTTATTTATTTTTATTAAGTACAAGCCTGATATAAAAATTGTTACATTTTTAAATATTACAATCGAACATATAAAATGCAAGCTCCTTCTCGTTTGGGATTTCTCGAAGAACTTATCGAAACTAACAAAACGCCATTTGGTGTTCGCTAGTTTTAGCTGCTGCTCAGACTTAATTTATATTTTGGCTATAACTTCATTTTTCTGAAGAAGATGCCATTGTCACGGCTATATCTCGGACACCAATTGCAAGCTTTGTTTCCTGTCCTCAGCACATCTACCAATAAAATTTTTTACCATTTTGCGAAGCACTAAAGGTACATGCGCTACGCAATAAGACATACAGAAATGCAGTAAAGTAAGTGAAAGAACTCTCAACAACTTTTATTAAAAAAAAAATAACATTTCAAGTGCTACGGCATTCCCTTACTACGAAGCAGGTTTGTAAGGGAGAATACTAAAAAATAACTGTATCAAAACATTCAGTGTGTAAAGCTGATCGTTACATCTAACAATTTTTATGTGCGCTGAATAATGCGCTTTATGTGTCAAAAATGTATTGGTTCAAAGTGGGAACTCGCCATATAAAATTCATGTCTTCCGTAAGCGCAATGGTTAGCGAAACCCTTATGTTTCTCCCTTACAAACCTGCTTCGTTGGAAGCTCCATTTTTTATTGGGTCTGTAGCTATAGACTAGGAGAAAAAAAGTGTAAAACAAACTAGTCCGAAAAAATTCCAGTAGTGCTTCAAAATTGCTAAAATGTCGAAAAGTTAACGTTTTTTGTATTTTTGTTACCATTTTTGACCCATAAATGCCAAAGTGTGGGAAATTTAGTTGAGTGATCTCCAAAAAAAATATTCCTTTTAATTAAATTCATAATTCCTTAGAACATTTTAATACTGTAAAATACTTTTTTTCCTTTATTCAGGGGGCATTCGATATGGATCGAAATTTCCATTCAAATTGTATTGTAATACCGTAATTTGCTCTCAGACCTTAATTATCGAAATCAGATAATCATTTGCGAAGACAAACGTATTTATACCAGTGTTCGAAACTTTATATTACATACTGTACTTTAGTGTTTTATGCGGTAGAAACATGAAACAACAAAAACGGCAATAGTGTTTGTTTAGTAAATACCTTAAAAAATCCGTATTTTGTTTGTGATCTTCGATGAGAACACTTTATTGCGTTCGATTTTTCTAAAAACACACAAACTTCGTGGTCGTCGATTTTGTTTGTCGTGCTTAATTCCCAACTTTTATTCTTGACTGAAATTAATTGTTGATGGGATAAGACATTCCTATGCGCATTTTACTGGTTGCTTAGGCCAGATCATCAGGAAACTTCCTCCAAAGATTTAGGAAAAACTAAGGCCCGTTTTCACGACTAACCTTTAAAGATCGAAATAGTTAATGGTACATTTAGCACTAGTGAGGAATAAAGTAACCTTCAACTATTTTTCGTTTTCACAACTTCTGTATAAAATAAACTTAACATATTTAAAAATGTGGCAATACTAAAGTAAATACCGTATATTTTATCAAAATAAATATACGAACTGGCAACTACGTACTATCTTTTACTTTTCTCATATTAAATTTTTATGTCCACAAATATTTTTTAATAATGGCAAATATTAATGAAGTACCGCGTACACGCGAATTTAACGTTTTGTAACTTTTTTGTCAAAATACGAGTTTGTTGTTAATTTACAAAATATACGTATACTTGGAGTTGCATATACATATAACAAATATGTGAATATAATATGGCAATCTCAAATCTAAACCTTACGACAAAAGTTAAAGGTGGAACGTTCCTCTCTTTATCTTATCCTTCACTTTTAGGTTAAAGGGAACTTGTGATAATTAAAAACTCATTATCTGTTCGATAACTTTCTACATTTAGCTATCGTTAAGTCGTGAAAACGGGCCTAAGGCTATTAAACAAATAAAACTGTTAAGCGTATAAGAATTATAAGCAACAGTTTTACTTGTAAAGCTGGGATCACACGATTGCCGCAATGCACCAATTTTCACACTTTTTAATTCACCAATCGTGTGACTGCACAACCAATTGGCTCTTGTACCAATCGAGGACAATATTGTGCTTACTTTTACCAATCAAATGCAACCCTGGTGCGGCAATCGTGTGACTGTTTGCTATGCAACCGCGCGCTAATAAAAATAACAAAAATGCACTAATATTTATTGCCTTCTTGTGCGGCGTCTTTTTTTAATAAATTTTACGTTTTTGTGTTTCCTTTAGTAAATAATGAAGATAAATATGTATATATTTATTATGCATTTTAATTTTTGCTATTAACAAATACATATGGGCAGTATTTACAAAATAAAATATCTCTCTTGGTTTTTGTTTAATTGGCTTATTTACCGGTCGCGAACGTACGGATCGCGAACGTACGATTTTTCCATATGTTTTTTTTTCATTATTATCACCACGCATTTCCCCATAAATGTCTTAAAATATCCTTAACAAAAAACTTAATACTCCTTTTACAATTGATTGTAATGGAGAGATTATGAAAAAAGAGTGTAAACATAACATATTTCTTGCATGTAAAATAAGTATGTATATAAAAATGTTTTTAGAAGTAGAAAATACAGGAAATTATTAAATTTTCCAGTTTCCAGCCCAATTTCCTCAAGTAAAACAGCTGAGATATGCTATGAAACCATTCTTGTATAAGAACAAAGACTTTTTTTTATAATAAAAAGCAATAAAAGACGATGATAATCAACATTCTATTTTTTCATTTCGGTAGACCATTCTGGGGAAATGTCCATATGTATGTTCTCAAGCATACTATTTATCTGTTAAGGGCGAATATTTTTATTAAAGATATTTAATAAAACTTTTCTTTTACACTTTTACGGATATTTTTCATTGATATTTCTTAAAGAAAATATTTGTTAACTTAAAAACGAAAATAAAAAATTTGTTAAAGAAGCCGAGACTTCTCTTAACTAAACGATATCGGTAGTTAAATTAATAAAGTTACAGAATTTAGCTACTGATATTTAAATAATATTATTTCATACAAATTTTCTATTACGTTAACATTCGAAATTGTTGAACATTTCATTTTTGGAATTTCATAAATGTTTCAAATAAAACTATTCAACAAAAAATTGTATAGTAGGTACCTATATGAACAAAGTTTTCGTTTTTAATGAACATATATCAACTAGAACGTCCAAACAAATGAAAAAGCTACTACAACATCTGTTTTCACAGTTGTCAAGTAAGAACAATCGTGTGACTGTGCTGCGGCAATTATTGTACCAATTTCACTTTGTACCAACTAGCGGCAATTAAATTTAAATAAAACAGGGCAATCGTGTGATTTCAAAATATTTGGTTGGTGCGATTTCATTATTGTGCGTCAATAAAGCACAATCAAAATTGTGCCATATTGGTGCATTTGCGGCAATCGTGTGATCCCAACTTTACAATAGTAAAGCTTAAGTAAAAACAACAACAATAAATAGTGATTTTATCATTTCTTACATTCGGTTCCTTTTGGTTGGTTAAGACAACAAAATGTTTTTAAAAAACAAAATCCATATGATCATAAAAATGTTCAATTCTTTAAGTTATTTTTTTTTCAATACTTTTTGCTTAAATGAGTTTTTAACGAAACACTGGCTATTCGTGATGTGGTCGTATAAATGAGAAGCGTTGCTAAAATTTTTTGTTTGCTCATTTTTTCATTAATATGAAAAAAACACTATAGATTAAAAAAAAAAATCTATAGTGTTTGTACTGTTTTATACCGTAAACCCGGACACTACAAACTGGTTATAATGCTGGGTACACACTATGCAACACGTTTACGCAATCCAGTGAATTAAATTCATTTTCATTCATTTCAGATTGCATACACATCAAAACGCTTTGATATTTTGAGGTTGCATTGAAACAGTTTCCATGTAGGTTGCACTGTGTGTACCCAGCATAACGTTCGTGAAAATAGTTATGAACGGTTTAAAGAGTTGTGAACAAATACACAAAACTAAAAAAAAAATAAACAGTTTCTGGGTTTGAGTACCGTACGCTAAATAATGTTCGGTTTATTTTCAAACACTGATTTATAACCACACCACAACAGTGGAGAGGGTATCATGCGTTTGGGCCGATGTGTGTAACACAAAAAAAATATTGTTTCTATTCTGAGCTTTTAGTATACCGATCGGCTCGGAAACCCTTTTTTAATTGATCTTACGATGTTCGTCCGTCTGGTTGGCTGGTAATTTTAAAGATTATTCCATGAAATTTGTCTAAAGCCTTATCAATGTTGTTATTGCCATAACAACAAATTTTGTACTGGTAGGTCCAGAATCAACCATACGTCTCATATAAACCCCCTCTACAAAATCACTATAAAACCTCAAATTTTAATTTTGCTTAAGATATCAAGATAGTATTCAGTATAAAGAAATCGTATAAACTTAAATCTTTTCAGGGTCCATGGTTGCCCATGGATCCCAAAAATAATACACTCTCGAAAAATTCAAATTTTTTGAAAACTAAGAATCTAATACAAAAATCTTTTGAATTTTTTTTTGTTTTTTCTTAAATAAAAGTAGATTTTGCAAACAGTGACACTCTGTCATTTAAACCAAAAAAAACAGTTTTTCGTTATTTTTTTTTTAAACCAAAATTCTTCTGCTTAACTTTTTACACGATTTCTTTTAAAAATACAAAACACGTACATTTTATTATGGCTGTAGTTTTTGCTGAATTATTATATATTTATTTTTTTTTTTTGATAAATCCGGTGCTGCCATTTTGTTAAATTAAGCAACCGATTAAGAAAACGAGATTGATTGTTAAGATTTTTATTCAAAAAAAAAAAAAAAAAGAAAAAGAAAAATGTTTTCTTTATTAAGCAGATTTTAATGAAATGTTTTTTTTACTGATTTCAGTATTAGACTTTAACCGACTTCTAGCAACACTGGCTAAATCGCTTTTATACTTTTTTATACTGTCATGGCATTACACTCTCGTATTTACCCAATTTTCTTGTTACGATAACAATAGTGAAAAAAAATGTCAAATAATCTTGTTTTTGTGCTCTTATTGTGTTTTTCTTTTACATTACTGTTATTCATGTGTTTTTCTGAGCTCGTATTGTTCAAAATACGTGTGAAATCTCAAAATAATGTCAACAAAATGCAACAATAAACAATTCAATTCAAATAAAAATAAATACAAATTGAAACACGTTGTGTTTAAGAGATGAAATAAGTCATTGTTTATGGATTTTGTTGAATGGAAAATCTTTTATTAAGTATGTTCAATGACATTTTGACAAGTGAAGATTTTTAAATGTTCACGAGAAAAACTATTGCAATTCTTAAGGAACATAAAATGTACAAATGTATGTAGATTAGGTATGGGTAGTGCACGACTTTACTTTAGATCCTTAAGACGAAAAACGTCATAACTTCCAAAGAGTCACTCCTAGAGGGGTAAAGAAAAGGAACGAATCGCTATCCTTGTCCTTGGGGTAACGATTCATTAGGAATTTTGCTATTGTGCCTTGTATCAGTTTCGTTAATCAGTTGTTGTTCCAGCCAAGTATGTAGATGATTGTTTAGCTAGAAAGTTTTTCTTGGGAATCAAAAATTATATTTGGTGCAGTGGTGGGGAACCTAGTTTGATTCTTATCTTTTTCCCAGGGGTACGGCCACCTGACTTTTTGTTATCCTCTTTCGAAGCCGTTTATGTCTTAAAACTCGAGCACCATGATACAAGTTATTCGTGCTTTGTCAGGAATCAAACCTGGTGTGCTTCGTTTTCTAAACAAGCACTTTAACCACTACAGCAGTCCTCCACCATTTTTTTATTTCTTTCTCCTACTCTAATTCTTATTTTTCTAATTGACCTTCTATGTCAAACTTCCAACCCTATCTACTCTCTTTTAGATGACAGCAACCTTTGCCATTCGTACTTATTTGATTAAAGACCAAGCGTATCCTGTGCCGGTGTTATTAGGCAGAATATGAATGATAAGCTTGGCGTGACCTTGTCATAGTCTCGGAGTAGTTTCGTGTGCAAACAGTCGATTTAAATGTGCCGAAAACCCTAATGTTGCGTGCTGACGCATAAACGCGTGACAGATCAAGGTGCCGTATATATGTACATATGGGAGTTATAATTTTTGAGGAATCAGAATCTCTTGATGTTGTGGGCATGAAGATACAATGTGATGTCCTATGAACAAAACATGTATTTAAAGTGTCAAAAAATGCTTTCAAGGCCTCAGTTTTTTAACTTAAATTTGTGCAAGATATACTTTACTCCTAACTGTTTATACCACCTATATCCGAGCGCGTATAAAATGCAACTCTCATGTATGGGTCGATGCTTTAAAGTATATTTTGGAGCTTCTCGACCATGTGCAGAAGAGAGCGAAGATTCGCATTGGTGACAGTTGGGTATCCAATTCTATTGACTCCCTTGAGCACCGTCACAATGTGGGCTGTATTTGCCTGTTTTATCGTTACTACAATGGGTTGTGTTCTGATGAAATTAGGGATCTGGTTCCCGAAACCCATACGTTTGTTTGTAATACACATTTTTCCTCAAGAGGCCATCCTTTTGTGGTCGATTGGCCGGTGCATCGTACAACGCATAGCTGGGAAAATTCTTTTTTTGGCAGGACTGTTCGAATGTGGAATAACCTTCCTGCTGAAGTCTTCCCTCTCACTTTCAATATGAATAAGTTCAAGTCGAATATTCACATACACCTCTCCCTCTATCCTTCTTCCCATAACCTATTTTCCTAGATCCAACACAATGCAGTGCATTAGTAGGGGTCATCCCCTGAGTTCACATGGAGGATTATGTGCGGCTTAAAAATCACGAAGTCGTCTTAAAATTGTGTGCTTCAATGACTGATTTTCAAAGTAAATTTGGATAATTTGGAAACGTTGTTCAAGCCAGAATCTTTTCATGAATGTCAAAAAATAAGCGCAGTATGACAGTACGTTTGACAGCTGATTCCTTCGTAAGCTATTTTGGGTTGCAAAAGTACCTTTTAAAACATCTTTATTTCATTTGATACAACAGAATAAATTACACTGTGGCTTTTTAATATGAGAACGTTAAATGTTCATCGATAATGATACTCAGTAATCGTTAAGCGAAAATCCTTCACCAATTCATTAGTTTTCTGGACTTTGTAAACATTAACTGTTCTGCCGGATGCTTAACGTTAGGATATGACTTTTGGCATGTGGCACGTTCTTTTGTAAATTACTACTAAAGCGTTCCTTCGAAGGAAAGAAGAAAAAAGACTCGAAAAAATTTTTTGTTTGGAACTAAAATAATAACTTTAGCCATGCAATTAAAAGATGTTTACTTTTAGATTTTGTTTTTTTTTTAATTAATCTTTACAAAAACAGGAATTGTTTTATAGTGATTTTTTTGTACCGCCGACCGTTGTATTTGTCTTGTTGGCAATTAAATAAACTGTCAGCAACAGACAACAAGGAGAACTAAAAGCACAAGAAAATCTCAGCAGTAAAAAAATGTTAAAACTGCATAAAATATCCAATCAAGAGCTGTCACAAATAAAAATATTTAAAAAAAAAACATTTGCAATGTGGAAAACTCCCAATTCTGACAGGCAAAACATGAAAATAAATGTTTTTGGATTCCATGTGGAGAAAGACAAAATAGCTCTTATTTATTTAGTTAATTTTTTGTTTAAAATTTAACATGGAATTCGTCCTTGAAATATCTAAAGATAATATTGTGTCCTTTGTTTTTAAACATTAAATCAGTATCAGTATGTATCAGTATCACAGAAATGTTTGATTAAGAATTTCAATCTCATGTTAATTTTCTTTGTATACACTTTGCCACTAATTGTTCATGTCACAATCAATCCTTTACACATGTTTTGCAGCCACAAATCGCAGTGTTGATTAGTTGTTGGTGCTGGTATCAGTGTTTCAATCAAACTTGTTTGCATTTCCAGGGAAATGTTAATAATTATTACATGTTTGCTGATATGCTTAATTATGTGGGTAAATCCCAAGCATATATATATGTACCTACATCAATTAGGATGTTCCTACTTTTTAAAATGCTTTACATAAATTGTGTTCAATTAATGTCCTTATCAAAAATTTCTTAGTAATTTAATTGAAGCGCTTAACTCAAACCTGGGATTCCTTTGTCCAAATATAGTTAAGCCCTCGAATACTATTTCAAAATTGTTTTTACACATCTGAGGGAAATTTAATACAAAAGTAATGATGAGAACAAGACTAACAAGTGAAATAGTTCTCAATTTCATTTCCACTTTCTTTCTTGGTGGAACAGACATGACTTTAAAGCTGTGTAGACGAGAAGGGTGTATAACGGGGTCTGAGAAAGATAAGTCTTTCTTAACTTTTCTCATGCGAAATTTAAGGTCATGCCTGTTCGCTCAAGCAAAAAAGTATTGATGAAAATTTGGTCTTAATCTTTATTTATGATTCGTTACTAAACAGAATTCCGTGGCACAACAGCGGATCAAAACGTCTTAGTGCCAACAATGTTTAGAACTAACTTAAATATCTGCCACGGTACTCAAAACTACTGAGTAGATATAATGCGGCTACTGACGTTACTGTGCTCGAAATTGAAGTAGCACAACAACACACATAGATAGCAATTCAAATGCAGGATACCGAAACTCTCCCCGTGCTTAGAAGATGGAGCTATCAAACCTTCATTGCAAAAGAGCTTTTACCAAAATCATCATACATGACCACTTTATGCTGACATTTTAAGATCTCCTTAACCGCTTATTTGAGCTATATTATTTGAGCCTCACCATGAAATCAATAACCAGTACAGGAACTAAGTCACAGGCGCTATTGCTTCCCGTTACACCTGATAGTATATCTGGTTAGCCATAATCTCAGGGTGATCGCCAATTTAAGACCCCGCCGAGCTTAAGGCATAAACTGCGTTCTTTTTCCCCGGAGAGCTGGTGCTTTTCAAGACGCTTAGCGCCACCACAAGGGGGACGACCAAAAATTTAAACAATGTTTAAGATAAAAGAGAGTACCTGTCGTGTGGCCTTTCTCCAAGATGCTTAAAAAAACTGAGTAGACACAACGCATCTTCTTACGCCCACACATATGAGTGGACTCCTCACAACACACTCAGGGGGCAAAACGTTTCGGCAGCACCAATACACTCGTCCCTTGCTAACCCAGCTAGAATTTTTTGAAAATTTTAATCATATTCGAGTCTTTTTATTTATTTATTTATTTATTTGATTTATTTATTGATCACAACCCAGTACAAAGATAAATCTTATATTGAAGCACTGGATCACAGGAGTTGGTATACAAACGTATTAATAGTAATTAAAAAAATATAAAAAAAAAAAAAAAAAAAAAATATAAAAAAAGTATATATAAAATTAAAACTTATATACATATAAAAAAAGTAGGATTTAACATAAAATAAAATTTAACATAAAATAAGATTTATAATTTAAACAATGTAGAAGTTTAATTTCTATAGCAAATATTGTTATTTTCGTTGAAAATATTCAAAGATATATTTTTTGAATTGCGTTGCATTTTCAATTCTTTGCAAATGCAAGAGTTATCTTATTTTCATTGCAAAGCAGCAAACAAGCACCTACACTTAGAGAGATCAGTACGCAGGCCGAACTTACCAACAATGGGCAAAAATCATTACTTAAACCTGACTTTTTAAGATCTTTTTTTCACCGCGTGATTCCCAACCGTAAAACTGAGGGTAAAACGAAGTCAAAATGACAACTGTACATTATGAAAATGAGCCAGCAAATGATTTTGAGCTCACTTCTACAAAACACTTTATTCGAACTAAAATCTAAAAAAAACTTCATTGTTTTTTAATGAAAAATTCTAGTATTTCCCAAAAATGTAACAACTTTTCTATCCGTGTTTTGGAATTGAAAAAGTTAGGGAAATTGGAAACCCTGCTTAACCGTCAACTTACTGCAGTATCTTGTATTTAAACAATAAAAACTTACAAACAAATTGTTCATGTGCATTTATAATTTCGATGATATTCGATCACTTCTCACACACAAAGATAAAATGTAATTGATACAGGCAAAAATCATTCACTCTTACGTGGATGTGTGTTTGCGATTATGTATTTAAAAATCCATGTGGGGATTTAATAAACTGTGTTTGATTTGAAATTCCGATAATATTCATTAGTGTTGGCATAAATGATTAAAACGTAGCAGCATTAATTAATAGAGGGAGGAGGCCTTATAAATTAAATATTAAATTTTGTATACTCTCCACCTCAATTAGTTGTGGAGAGGCTGTACGAAGTTTGTCATTCCGTGTGAATCTTTTTTATTATTCATCTCAGACCCCAAAAAGTATATATATTCTGGGTCCTTGAGTAATTCTGAGTCGATTTAGCCATGTCCGTCCGTCTGTCTGTCCGTCTGTCCGCGTTTTGAAAACACGCTCAATTTTGAACAACTCAAATGAAATGAACTTGTTGTCAAATTGCTTGTAGTTATCCTAAGCAGTTTGGGATTGAAATCCAGCAAAATCGGTTCGGTTATCGGCTATGAATTAAAATGTGGAAATACCACCTTAAAAATTTGATAATTTTGTTACATCACGCTGTAAAATTTCGTGAGGATCCGTCCATTATTTACCATGGGCCCCATATAAACCCTACTCCTGGAAAACAGTTTAGCACGCCTAAAACCGTATTTAATAATGCTATCAGAATAAAATTGAATACTTCACTGCTCACACTAATAAATTTCGTGATGGTCGGTCCATAATTTACTAAAGGCCCCATAAAAAGCCCACTGAGCTGTTGGTGAAGGCCATCAAAGATTCGGCACAGCCGAATATAGCACCCTGACTTGTTTTATTTTATTTTTTATCTCAAATATGTGTATGTATGGCATTGTACAAAATTTTGTATAAACACTAAGTCAAGGTAGTAAAAATAATTAGGGTATTCAAAAGGTATGCTATCAAGTCATATTGTCATAATATCAATATTATTTAATAGTTAAAAAAATTGTTGTTGTGTTCTGTTTATTGTTTTGTCATACCTTCACAGTAGAAGTCTTAATTATGGGAGGTTGCTCACAGCCAGTGTTGCCAATTTAACCATTTAGTGGCTTGATTTAGCCATTTTTTACCCTGTTTAGCCATTAAAAAATGAGTTTAGCCATTAGCCATTTTTAAACTTGTTTGGCCATAAAAATTTTTTGCCGTTTTTCTTTTAAAGAATAAAATTTATTTTATTACAAAAATTTATAAAAGTAAATAAACAATTTGAGCAATTAAAACGCCTTTAATTTAAAACACAACTTTATTCTATGAGTTAAATTTCAGGTCTGTATTTTATAAAGCTTTTTTGTAATAGTTCTATTCTTTTAGTTTTTCAGAAATGACTATTATATTGTATTTTCTTTTTACATTTTACCTTAGCCTTCCTTTGGAAAGCAATGAGGTATATTGAATGTTCAGAAAAATTTACAATTATTAGACACCAGCATTTTCTGGCCCGCTACGGCCTTCGTCAGCACTCTTTGTGTCTCACTGGATAGTGTTACTTTATAAATTGAATGTATTTAACTCAACTATTTTAACAATTAGAAACTGGGAATTATTTCCTTGTGAAGGTTACTTTATATTATATTAAACATTTTTTCATTTTTCGAATTTATTTTATGAGTTAAATTTCAGGTCTGTATTTTATAAAGCTTTTTTGTAATAGTTCTATTCTTTTTCCTTCACAAGGAAATAATTCCCAGTTTCTAATTGTTTAAATCACAACTTTTACAAATGTTGAAAATCGCTAAAGGCTATGACGCTTAAACATCTTTAAAAATAAAGGAACAGTATTCCACAATTAAATTTAAAAAAGGATCAACACAAACATCGCTGTTTCTTTCTGGTTGCAAGTATTTCAATAAACGGATGCAGGCGGTAGTAAAATTGTTTTAGAAATTTCAGAAATGACTTTAAAGTTGCTCTCACTTCCATGGTCTAATGCTGAAGTAGAGAGGGTGTTTAGCCAAGTAAACATCGTTAAAAGTAATTTGAAAAATAGGTTACATTAAGCATCCGTTAATTCGATTTTATCTATTAAGTGAATATTTTCACCATAACAGTACAATATGTATACCACCACCACAATAGTGGAGAGGGTACTATGCGTTTGTGCTGCTGTCTGTAACACCTTAAAATATTGGTCCTCAGCCCACATTTACGTATACCGATTGACTCAGAATCACTTTCTGAGTCGAATTAATAATGTTTGTCCGGCTGACTGGCTGTCCATGTAAACCTTGTGCGCAAAGTACAGGTCGCAATTTAGAGATTATTTGTTAAAATTCGGTACAAACCCAATAAAAAATTTTATCATTTTGCGAAGCACTAAAGGTACATTTAAAAAAATAAGCGCACAATCATGCGCTACGCAATAAGACATACAGAAATGCAGTAAAGCAAGTGAAAGAACTCTCAACAACTTTTATAAAAAAAAAATAAAATTTCAAGTGCTACGGCATTCCCTTACTACGAAGCAGGTTTGTAAGGGAGAAAACTAAAAAATAACTGTATCAAAACATTCAGTGTGTAAGGCTGATCGTTACATATAACAATTTTTATATGCGCTGAATAATGCGCTTCATGTGTCAAAAATGTATTGCTTCAAAGTGGGAACTCGCCATATAAAATGCATGTCTTCCGTAAGCGCAATGGTAAGCGAAACGTTTATGTTTCTCCCTTACAAACCTGCTTCGTTGGAAGCTCCAATTTTTATTGGGAAGGTTCTAATGTGGTGTAGAGTATCATAAAGTCGGGTTTAACCGACTATACTTTCTTACTTGTTTTTTTATTGTTGATATGGACTCAAAAGGTTGGGTAAATGTTGTCGTGATTATGATTTACCTTCAAATTATTTAAAACTTATGATTATTTGAAACTAATGAGTGATTCCTATGAGATGAAGAATAACGACATCGAATTTTTCGAGGATTTCATTTTTTAATATTAATTTATTTTAATATTAATTTACGTTTATTCTTATTTAACAAATTGATCTTAACTCACAATTTTATCGTAAACAACTTTAAATTAGTTATTTCTGTTTTGTTATTGAATTTTAATGTGTTTTTATTTAAAAAAGCTTTTAGCCATTTTTTAGCCCATTTTTAGCCATTTTTTTCCGAAAATTTTAAGACTTCAATAATTAAAAAAAAAACAGCATGTAATTGTTAAATTTTAAACACATAAATGTTAAAAAAGATTTTTGCGGTGGACATGTAAAAGACTGATTTCATCATATTAAGGCTGCGGTTACACTGTCTATGATGAAGATAATGATACATTTATAACATTTATCTAAAACCATTTCTGTATAAGTCTTTGCTCTTTAAGAACTAATTCTTTTTTTTTTTTGGGCAAAAAAACTTTATTCTTAAGAAAACTAACTTAATTAGGAAGTTTAAGTTTTATGATTATATTAACGTATACAAATATTTTTAAAGGAAATCAAGTTGTCACAGCCGACACTGTTAAAAAGTACGTGCTTTGGTTTCATAATTTAAAAATGATTCTGATATCTGTTGTAATGGCAACCCGAAGTCTTAAAATATTTCCAGTTTTTTTAGTGCCTGACTTGAAGTATATAAAATCTTTATTTGAATCTCCTAAAAAAGAACTTTTTAAGCTGCAAGAAATATTGCAAATGTTGTGTACGATAAGCAGTGTTGCCAGAAGTAGAGAAAATTGCTACATTTGCGTTTTTTTTTTTTTTTTTTATTTCATAGAAACGCAGGGGAAATCATATCTATTTTTAAATTTCTTAAATTTTAGGTACTTTTTGAAATCAGCATTTTGTTTTACTAAAACAGCCGTAAAAAGACGTTATTGTAATTTTTAGTTATAAAAAATTTTTTTTGCAAAATAAATCGAAATTTCAGCATAAATTTTAAAATTGTATTTTATATGAAAACTAGCTGTTAAGCCTGTCCCTGCCAGGCAGGAGGAAAAGGTCCACTAAGTTGAGCCCCAACGTCAGTACCATATACTTGGAAATTCTTAGTTCCTTTGGTCTTTTGGGGCTTCAAAATTAGCTGAAATGAAAAACAACACAATTTTGACAGACCCCTTTTTCTCTCAAATCTCCGCCTGTAATCCAAAAATCTTACATCTGACTAATGCTACATTGTAAGGACTATATGATAGGCGAATTTCCTCTTCGTATGACATAAAATTAAATTTTGCCGCGCCCCTTTTTTCCTTTTAATCATTCGCCCACAGGCCAGCAATATTAATATCCGTCTACGTTAGGATTTTGTCTAGGTGTATATGCATGCACAGAAAGATAAACACATACTTACTTAAAGTACGAGCCGTACTCAAAAATTTAAGTACGACTTACACTAAAACTCACTTGAAACTATCCTAAATAGGATGGATTATTTTCAAAAATCAATCCCGGAATTTCTTAAAATAACTACAAAATTCTTAAACCAAGTAAAAAAAACTTTTCGTTGGTAGTGCCACTCTGAGAGTAAAATTACGAAATGAGAATTTTAATCTCATTTAACTTATCAAAGTTTATTGTAGACTACTACAACAACAGCACACAAGTAGTTAAAAAACGATTTGCTTGTTGTGTGTAGAAACAACAAAAAGAACAGAACAAGACGAAAACAAATTATTTTCATGATTAAAAAGTAGAATTGAGAACTCTTGCTTCTCATTTAGTTTATATTTTCAGTTATATATGTCCATTAAGTTCTTAAAGTAAAAACTAAATCGGGAATGATGCTGGTGTTTTATAATTGAAATTCTGTAAAGTGTAAAACGGGTAAGTAAATCAATCATAATAAAATTCTCCTTCTTATTTCACTTTTGGTTTATTTCAAGTACGAATTCGGGATTGAATTAACTTTATAATACTTGAATCAACCGCATTTTGAGATTGATTTAATCTTAGTTTTACTTTAATCAATCTCATTTTCAGATTATTTCAAGTGCGAATTCGGGATTGAATATGGATAAGTAAATTATTTCTGTGCTTGATTTAAGAAAATCCGTACTCACCGTACTATAAATACCGCTTCGGATTGATTTGAGTACGAATGGATTAATTATTCTTTTGAGTGTGCCAATTGTCAGCTTTCTAGCCCATCAGGGAGCTTTAGAACAGCTCTGGATAGACAAAAACAGAGGAACACAGATTTGAATAACACTGGTCTGCAAAAAAATCCGAGCTATTAAATAAGGGGGCTGCAGTGTCATCGAAAAACAATTTCAACTCCCATTTCATATGGCACGTCCAGCCCAATTTTTGGTAAATGCTGTATATTGATAACCAAGTTTTTTGTTCCAAAATTAAAAACTTTTACTGTTAATGTCCTCCAGATACGTATAATGTAATTTATATTGGCTTTCTATGGGAGATGTCACGCCCATTTTTCTTATTAATCCTAATTATTGACAGATGTTGTGTATTGATAATCATGATATTTGCACATTAATTGAAACTGTTACTGTTTCCGTACTCCAGAAGTTTGTATTGTCTCTGTATGGGAACCAGAGAACGGATTTATTTGGGCGATTTCAAAAAAATCGCAGTAAATGAACACCAACAAATACACTTGCTTGCGGTCATACAATCAAACTTGCGCAACCGCAAACATTCACTGCTGGTTTGCAGTCATTCAAATAATGCACATCGTTCTTTGTTATTTATTCCATCGTTTAGCTTCGTTTGTCAATTAAGATGTTTGTGTGTTTGGTCTGACAATGATTGTTTTGGCAAAGAAAAAAAAAATACAAACAATAAAGCCAGAAATCAAGCAATTATTACTCATGTAGGTATTCAGCAGTTACTATGTAGTACAAGAAAAATTGAAATGAAACTAAACGCACATACTTATGTAGGTACAAAAAATTTCCATTAAAACAGAAGACTTTTTTTTATCATCTTAAAAAGTACAGTAGTTCTGTATGTGCAATGTATTCTTGTTATTGTTGTTAACTTTAACAAAGCGTCTCATCGAGTGGTTTATTGTTGTTATTGTTGTTAATGTTAACAAAGCGTCTCATCGAGTGGACAATGACTACTTGAATGCAAAAGTATAAGAATGTGTGCCTTTTGAATTTACACAATTCCCAGCGGTAAATATTGAAAGGACCGCAAGTGGCAGGCCTTTTTGAAGGCCTCTATATTCCTTTCTAAAAGATTCGCTTCGCATGATATCCTGCCTTCAGAAGTATGCCTTCTAGAAGGTATAAACTTCTTTTTAAAAGACCTTCTGAAATATTCAGAACACATTCGCTACTTCTTTGAGAAGGGAGAAAGGAAGGTGTTCAGTTTTATTTACTTTTTATTTTTAGTGACCTACCTTACTCCCTTCTTTGGGAAGGGATCGAAGTTGTTTTTAAAAGAAATGTGGAAGGCCTTGCGCCCAATGACAACCTGTGTAAAAAATAAATAAGTATGGAATGCGGCGAGAAGGGCTTCTGACTGCTTGTGACTGCTTAATTAGGCCATCTATTAGGCCTCTTTACTCCTTCTAGTTACCGCTGGATTGTGTTATATTACGTGCGCAACAAAAATGCAAACAAAGCACTTTCAATAAAAAACGAACACATGCAAAAATCAAATGTGTACGAAACGATGTAAAGATCGCCAACGTTGAACTTTGTTTTGCGAATGTAAATTTGAGCGTATGAATAAATCAAGAAAATAGTAATTTTGCAGTTCTCTGATGGGAACCCACTTCTATTTGTAACAAATATGGACAATTTTACCTGTACCGTTCTTCAAATATAAAAATATCTGAAGAAATAATTCTTATCACAAAATAAAACTTAAAAATAATTTTTATTTTCTAGTAACAGAAAATAATCGGTAAAGTTAAATTAAAAAAATACAATTAAATTAAACTGAAAAAAGTTAAAATTAACGCACATTAGTTAGTCCATGTAACATTCCTTATTGCACGTAGCACTTCTCTTTTAGTTTGATTTTTCAAGTCAAAATGATTAAAATATACCTTATTCGCAGTCCCTGATTTCTTATTAAATTTTAACTATTAGTTCTAACTAGGAATCAATATATGGAAAATGTGTTCGTGGCTTATAGGAAAAAAAAAAAATTTCATTGACTGCGTAGAAAATTTTTGAAAAAAAAATTTTTGGCAACACTGATGAAACATTTGCTTAAGTACTGCTATAAAGTATCTCCAGATTACTGCAGATGAATGTGTGTAAAAAAAGAAAAAAAATATTCAAACGATAAATCAATCAGTTGTTAACTGTAAATGTTACCAGTATCAATACCTTCCATCAACCATGGATTAGTAATCCAGTTGGTTATGGAGTGATTTTTCTTAAATCTTATAGGAGTATGTTAGTGCGCAGTTTATTTGTTCTCTCTGTATATTTGGCTGTCAATGATATTCCTTTGTACGTACTAAAGCAAAAGCTTGGTATGCCTCCACAATCAAACACTTTCTATGCCAATGTTGATAAATCGCTCTTCTAAAAAACTTGCAAACATACACAAAGAGAAAAAATGTGTTTCTCTATGGTTGCGAGTAACTCAACTATTTTCAAGAGACAACTTGTATTCACATTATATTTACCCCAATCATATTATTGTGGTTAACGCTGCATATGATGATGAAATCAGTCTTCTGCAAGACCGTTTTTTAAATGCATTCTACCATGTAGAATTTGGCAATGTTCTCTGTCTTGAGGTGCACCAAAAAGTGTTCAATGCGTACACAATAACGAAACTGAGCATTGTTCGATGTTTAAGAATTCAGTCAATATTAAAACAGCCCACGGTTATTCAACTATTTTTTGTGTTTTTTTCACAGAAATTGTAAAGAAGATCAACATATTATTGTTAAATCTTAAACATAAACATAATAATAATCACGGCAAGAAAACGTGCTTTCCATATAGGAATTTGATTCAATAAAAATTTTCATAAGCAATTTGTATGTTGAAAATAGACAAAATATTGTGAAGAAGTTTTTTGTGACCATATGAAAACATGTTTTTCTCTGAGTGTACTTTAACATGATACTATCCTTAAGCAAAATGACATGCAAGGAAGGCACATAGACGTACTACGTGCAATAACTTTGCAGAAATTTCAAAAAGAACTACGAAGTATTAAAAGCATTTTCTTAAATTTTCAAATGAATACTACGATTTTTTTTAAGGCATCATGAATGAGTGTTGTATAAATTCGGCTTTAAATATTTCTTTTAATAATTCAAATTACTTTGTATAAAAAAGATATAAGAAACATGTTCAGAAATCTGACAGAAGCCAAGCGGTAGCTTTGCACATTTCAAATGCTTTTCTTAAGGTAAAACAATAATTTTTAGGTTTTTAAAGGTTTGCAAGCCGAAAGGTGTTTAAAATTGCACTTATTGATCCAAAATCATCGATGATTTTTATAGCCACACCACAATAGTGGAGAGCGTATTATGCATTTGCGCTGACGTGTGTAACACACAAAAATAAAGGTCCTAAACCCACCTTTTGGAATCACTTTCTACGTCGATCCTACGATGTCCTTCCGTCCTGCTGTCTGACCGGCTGGTTGTCTGTCTTTGTGCGCAAAGTAGAGGTCATTCTTTTGAAAATAATTTAATAAAGTTGGTTCATAGGTACATTATTGAAAAAGATGAGCAATAGTCCATAATTTTTATTATTAGAAAAATCCATATTTGTCCCGAATTTGGCTTGTAAAGCCATAACTTCCTTCTAAATGTTGGTATTCACATGCAATTTAAGGACAATAACTTTTACGATAGCTTGTATATCATGGAAAAAAGTTATGTTGGTAGGTTAAATAGTTACTATTAGATTTATTAACTGATTAAGAATAATTCGATTAATCGATCAAACAAAACCAAAATCTTGTTCGAATAATTTTAAAATGGCTATTTTCGAATAACGGATTAATGTCGATTAATCGAACGATTTTTTTTTATTAAAAAACAAATTAAATAAAAACAATAAGTATTGTGGATATTTTGTTGAACTATTTATGGTTTCTAATCCAAATTTTTAATATTTTTAATTAGGCTTAAGTTCATCAAATATAATTTTCATTAAATTATTTTTATGAAGAAAGGAATTTTACAACATGAATATTAATTAAAATTTACTGATAATTTTTCATTCTTGACTCAATCTGGGCTCGAACACATAAATAGTTCAACAAAATAACCACAATACTAATTATTGTTAAAGCTAAGGCACGAGCTCTATGTTTGCATTTGTCCTTCAAGTTGTGCTGAAAAGGTCAGCAACAAAAAGAAAGACAAGAAAATGAAAAAAACAAAAACAAAATATGTACTTTGAACTTCAAGAAGAATTCTTGACAAAAGTACGAAAAAACAGAAGTAAAGGAAGAACATGTAAAATGAATTAAAATAGATAATCATTCAAAGCAAATTTCGATCTACCAAAGGTTAAATACAATTTGGTTTAAGGATTGATGTTTGACTAATGACGTCAGCAGTCGTCGATGGCTGCGAGTGTTAAACGGCAAGCCCTCTGAGGAGATTGCGTGGTTGCAATCGAAACATGTCAGGGTAACCTGTCCGTAAATACGCCTGGGTTCGAGCCCAGCTTTCAGTCAAGAATGAAAAATTATCAGTAAAATTTTAATGAATTTTACAACAATTCCTTTCTTCATAAAAATAATTTAATGAAAATTAAATTTGATGAACTTAAGCCTAATTAAAATATTAAAAATTTGGATTAAAAAAAAAACGTAAGATGAGATAAACCCACTTAGAATTTGATTTATTCTCATACGTTTTTAATGATTTTATATAAAATGTAGGAAAGTTAAAAAATATTGTAGCCATAATCCTGTTGAGTACTCATATTATTTAAAAAATGTATTTTATGTTCTTATTGAACAAATCTTTGACAAAAAGTAGTATCAACTGTTTTCTTTTTAAATCAAACGTTAAAAAAAAATTCAAGAAAAAGGGATTTTAAATCTTGGGTGAAAAACTAAGAAATAAATAAAAAGCTGAACAAATAAAGAATTGATTTATGTACATAAATAAATCATATCATGAAAGTAGAAAATGTTGTAATTGTATTAACCTTTTTTAAATTATATATACAATTTTTACAATTTGCGTAAGTGTCACAATATTGCCATTGAAAATGATGTAGTGGAAGATAACCCAACGACATCAAAAAATTTCGAACTTGGTCCAATTGAAAAATACATAAAGAGAGACAGCGGTTGCTTTATAGAAGAAATTGTATCTCCAAATACATAGTAGACATATTAAAACACTTGACGGAAAATTCGAAATATAACATTAATGATGCTGCAGACTTTAATTCAAGAATAAATAACACTTGCATCGCCGATGACGAAGTTCTTATTTCATTTGACGTGGTTTCATTATTTCCAAGCATTCCAATTAATTTAGCGCTAAGGACAATGGAAGAACAATGGACATTTTTAGAGACACATACAAATATACCTAAGAATTTGTTTTTGGACATGTTGAGATTTTGTATCAAGGAGAGTAGATATTTAGTGTATGATGACAAAATCTATGAACAAAGAAAGGGAATGCCGATGGGCTCTCCAGCCTCACCAGTCATAGCTGATTTAATTATGAAACAACTTCTTGACATATCACTAAATAAAATGGACGAAAAACCGAGGATAATTATGAAATATGTGGATGATATATTCGCAATAGTAAAAAAGGACAGAATAAATGACACCATCGAAAAACTGAATTCATTTGATGGACAAATACAGTTTACCATGGAGGAAGAAAATGACAACCAACTACCATACTTAGATTCAATTGCTATTAAAAAAGGGAACAATATGAAAGTTAATTGGTATCAAAAACCAACAGCCTCGGGACGATTAATAAATTTTAATTCTAAGCACCCTAGAAAAATTATTATAAATACAGCATCAAATTTCATACGACGAGTTCTAAAAAAAAGTGACATGGATTTCCATAAACACAATATAACTAAAATAACGAATATTTTAACCATGAATGACAATTAAAAATCTTATAAAACGTGCAAAAAACAACAGGCAACAGGTAGTAAGAGAACCAAAAAGGTATAAAAGCATATCATATGTTTCTGGACTCTCGGAGAGATGGAAAAACTCAGATATTTATGACGAAGAAAAATTTGAACTAGCATTTAGAACGGACAAGACTGTGAATCAGTTATTTAGCAAAACTAAATCAAAAATTAAAAAGGAGGAAAAGTCAAATGTGGTATACAAAATTCCCTGTAGTGGTGACGGGCTCAATATATGCAATAAAGTATACGTTGGGACGACAAAAACAAAACTTAAGACAAGAATATCTTCGCACAAATCTGACCATAAAGCTATTGACAAACCTATTGAACAAAAAACTGCACTAGCAGCCCACTGTCCGTTGAAAAATCACAAACCACATTTTGAAGGAGTAAGAATATTACTGGAAGAGAAACATTATTCAAGAAGATTTACATTGGAGATGCTGCATATTATTGATGTTAATCCACAGCTTCGTCTCAATTGCCGACAAGACACAGAAAATTGTGCACACATATACAGACAATTAATAAACAAAAACAGACGATCGATAAACTAGATTAAGTTAAGAAAATCTAAAAAGTAGTGGCACAAGTGTTATTGTGAAGTTTTTGTGTTATTATATTTTTTAATTGTTTACATGTAATTATCTTTGTAATATTATGTTTTGTTTTTTGTTTAATATTAATAATAATTATTATTGTATTTATTTATCCAGAACCCTGAAGATGGTTAGCGCTGCTAACCGAAATATTGGGAAAATAATAAAAATATAAAAAACAAAAATACCTTTCAAGAATTTTTATTTTTTATTTTATTTATTTACGTGGACCTGCAGCCAAACAAAAACCACAAATAATTTATATGTATGCAAAATTTTAGCTGAAGATGGCAGATCTACCAATGCCAATCTAATATCGGATTACTATGGATTTTTTTTTACTTCCTAATCTAATCTTTACATTGTTTTTTAATTCCTTTAAGTAATACAACCATATAGATTTAAGATGAAAAATTTTACGTTTAAAAAAGGAAGAATTCATAGCAGATTTAAGTAAAAATCAAGAATAAAATGGAATGTAACTTATTAAAAATACGTTATTTTTTGTAAAAATAATTTTCTTTTAATTGTTATTCTTATCGATTAATCGAATAATTTTATAGACTTAATTATTTGATCGAACGAACAAAAACCATCATTTGAATTATTCGAACAAAGGTGAAGTGCGAATAATTGACAACTCTAGTTACTATAGATCCTATATAAACCACTCCCTCCATTGCTTATGGGTCCCATGTTGAGTACACAATCAGCAATTTGTCTCCAAATACTGGGGAGTTGGGTATCATATCGTCGTGTATTAAAGTCCATTGGAAATGTTATTTTAATAGGGACTTTTATTTAATTTTTTGGTCTGGATATTTAACCTCCATATACATATAAAAAAAACACCTCACTTCAGAAATATCTTCATAAAAATTTTGAATTTTGTTTCTCCTACTTAATTCCCAATTTTTATTCCATCCCAAAAATTACGCTTTTAAAAAATACGTTGATAATAAACTGGCAACTGCACGGCCTAAAAAAACTGAACTGGCAACTTGGTCTATTTTTTTGATTTTCTTGCGAAAACAATAAAGCAAGTTGTTTTTATTTTGTTTTTTCTTAACCCATTAAAACCAAAAAAAATTTAAATTCATTTATTTGTTTACATGTTAATAAATATAGAAAAAACAAGAAAAACAAGTTAGAGTGCTATATTCGGTTGTGCCGAATCTTTGATACCCTCCACCGACACTTCGAATGTTTAAGGAGTAATATCTGTATGATGTCTATTTATTATTATAATCTTTGTAAAAACACACATCTGCATTAAAATTTGTTGCGGTTTAGACCTATATAAAATTACTGACTGACAATCAGAATCAATTTTAAAAAGCTTTAGTAGAATATCAGTTTAAGCTGAACTTAAATAATTTTCAGGAGAATAAATTATATAAAAGCCATGGTAAGCTATGAACCAATCATCCCAAATTCTGAGAACGATTTCTGGTATTAAAAAAACATAAATTTCAATACAGCGGTGCAATTAGTTTAAGCGTTTGCAGTAAATTTCAGAAGGCTGCTAAAATGGAATCTAAGGAAAATTATGGACCGTATATCACACAATTGCATAACATTTTTTCTGGCCATATGAATCTAAACTGGAAGAAAGTTTACCGCGTATTTAATTATTTTACCAGAGTGGGCTTTATATGAGGCCTATGGAAAGTTATGCACCGATCTTCACCAAATTTCACAGTGTCATTTCTAGTTCTATAAAACTGTGATGTATCAAATTTTGTTATGATAGCGTTATTTTTTACGTTTTTAGGCGTACTAAGCTGTTTTCCGGGAGTAAGGTTTATATGGGGCCTAGGGTAAATTATGAACTGATCTTCACGAAATTTCACAGTCTTATTTCTAGTCCTGTAAAACTTATATGTTCCAAATTTTGTTGTGATAGCATTATTTTTTACGTATTTAGGTTAACTAAGCTGTTTTCCGGGAGTAAGGTTTATATGGGGCCTATGGTAAATGATGGACCGTTCTTCACAAAATTTTAAAGTCTTATTTCTCGTTCAATAAAACTGTGATGTACCAAATTTTGTTATGATAGCATTCTTTTTTACGTTTTTAGGCGTACTAAGCTGTTTTCCGGGAGTAAAGTTTATATGGGGCCTATGGTAAATTATGGACCGATCTTCACGAAATTTCACAGTGTTATTTTTAGTTCTAAAAAATTTTGATGTACCAAATTTTGTTATGATAGCATTATTTTTTACGGATTTAGGCGTACTAAACTGTTTTCTGGAAGTAGGTTTTATATGGGGCCTATGGTAAATTATGGACCGATGTTCACGAAACTTAATAGTTTCATTTCTAGTCCTATTTAACTGTGACGTGCCAAAATTTGTTATGATAGCATTGTTACTTAGGGTTTTAGGCTTACTATACTGTTTTCCGGGAGTAGGGCTTATATGGGGCCTAGGGTAAATCATGGACGGATCTTCAAGAAATTTTACAGCGTGATTTCCAGTTATATATCATTCTGTGCATTTTTATATCATTCTGTGCATTTTTCCACCATTTATGTTAGTTTTTGTAACAAAATTATCAATTTTTTTTAGGTGGTGGTTCCAAATTTTGATTCAGAGCTCAGATCCTATTGAACCGATTTTGATGGATTTCAATCCCAAACTGCTTAGGATAACTACAAGCAATTTGACACCAAGTTTGTTTATTTCTTTTGAGTTTTTCGAAAGTGAGCGTGTTTTCAACAGACGGACAGACAGACGGACATGGCTAATAGGGCCCATACACAATACCATCATAATTGTACAATCAAGTAATTGTGCAATTAAGCTTGAAGCACACAACACACCAGCATGCTGGTACAAAATTCATTTTTTACCAAAAATTGTGTGGAAAAGGTTGTAATGAATAACAATAAAATTTGTTCTGCTGTTATTATTGCTATTATCCTAAAACGAAAACGAATAAGGAGTAAAAAAAACGTGTTTTAATTGAAATTTTGTTTTAAATTTTGTATTTTTTGATGTTTATGCCTTGACGATTTAACATTTATGAGCTAACTTTACAGCACACGATACAATCATGCTGGTACAATCAAAAAAATATCAAACTATTTTTGATAAAGCACCATCAGCTGGTACAATCACACCACAAGCTCATACACGGTCCATCAGCTGGCACAATCACTTGATTGTACAATCATGATGGTATTGTGTATGGGCCCTATAAATCGACTTACTTTATAGGGTCTGAGATGAATAATAAAAAAGTTTCACACGGAATGACAATCTTAATATACCCTCTTCACAACTAATTGTGGTGGAGGGTATAAAAATCGTGAAAGTGTGTGTTTTAGGGCTTTACTCGGACAGGTACAGTGGTGTCATGAGTATGCTTTATTAGTTTTTTTTTTATATTTCTACACTTATACCTTAGGCACCACAATCGGTATCGAATAGGATAAATAACCGGAGCTGCTCACTGGTTTAACTTAGGGATTGCTGTTCAGTTTTAACCGTAATCGAAACTGCGGTTTTAAGTGCCTAAAAACCGAAAACCGACAAAAAAACCTCGGTTATAGATTTTACTTTATAGCTTTTACTTTAACAATATATTTATGCTTGAAGAAATTGAAAATTATTATTATATATGAAAATTATACATAAAACTCGTTTTTCATATACAAAAACTTTATACACATCAGCCTGCAACAATGACAAGGTATTTCAAAATTCTAAAAATTCAAAATAAATACTAAGAAGATAAATGTTACCTTTTATACTCTTAAGTAGATACCTAATTTGTGTGGCACAAACTAACACCTGGGCCTGGCTGGGACCAATAGTATTTTGTATAGAATTTTTGTGACTATTGAAAAAACTCAAACCAACGAGCCCCTGTGCATGGCTGGGACTACTTTTATATGTATGGAATTTTATGGCTATAGCAGGCACATTCTGTTGGGATATAGAACATTTCTTCGAAAAACAATACATATATAATAGGGAAGGGCCTTGCCAGGCCCAGGTGGATACAATATGCACAAAATTTTCATTTGGCCAATTGCGGCGCCCACGATGTTTAAATTTCCACTTTTTTCTCATTTTCTTTGATTTGATTGAGGAATACATAAAGTTTCGTTCTAATAGACATAATATTTATATAAAAAAAACTGGAAAAAGTCAAAAAAATGACTGGCTAAGCCCAGGGATACACTTAAGGGTTAATAAAAGTACCTGTATTGAAACAAATAAAAAATTGTATTGCATACAAAAAAATATATATGTTTATGTATAAAGTTTAACTTTGATATTTTCCAAACCGAAAACCGAACCGAAACCGACCGGTTTTAATCATTTTAAAACCGAAACCGCGGTTTCACATTTTTACGGTTTTTATCAAACTCTAGTTTAACTATTATGAATTATTTTGAAGAGTGGTTACCAAAACAATTGGTTTGATGCAACAACAACAATTAATGTTGGGAGAATTCCAACCGATTGTAGTGGGGAGTGCAATAAAAGAAAAAATCACTGTTAATTGTTGTTGTCTTTGTTTAAGCTTTGATATTGTTACAAGTAAAACTGGTGCTTATTATTCTTATTTGTTAAACAGTTCTATTTGTTTAATATCTTTGGATGAAATTTCCTGATGATCTGGCCTACGCAACCAGTGAAATGAGCATAGGAATAGCTTATCCCATCAACAATAAATTTCAGTGTTAAGCGAATAAAAATTATAGCAACAATTTTACTTGTAACAATATCAAAGCTTAAACAAAAACATCAACAATAAACAGTGAGTTTATCTCTCCTTACATTATCCACTACAATTGATTGGAATTCTCCCAACATTAATTGTAGTTGTAAGTAGGTTAAGAAAAACAAAATGAAAACAAAAACAACTTGCAAAAGCAAGTTGCCAGTTAAGTTTTTTCAGGCCGTGCACTGCCAGTTTATTATCAAAATATTTTTTTGGGAATACAACATTTAAATTTAACACAAAAAAGTTCAATTTTGATCCGCTGTGTAATCTTATAAGATGGATATATGTCAGCATTATGCTTTTTGGCGCCAGCACGCAAAGAAACACGAACTTTTTGAGTATTTACGATCAATGCAAATCGCCAGCGCTTCTTCACGTAAGGCGTTTTTACCATTTTTTTTATTTTAAGTGCCCTTTCTGGAGACACCTCAATGGTTCTAACAACGTCTGCAAAAACTCTTTTGACTGCTTTATGAAGCCTACTTTCAGCAGCAAATGTTAACTCTGGGAACAAGTGTTCACAAGAGACTTAATTTTCAACTGCTTTGATCTTTCCCTCCTTCTTAAAACGATTTGGATGGTCTTTCGAGTCTTGATGGTCCTTCCTCCGAGTCTTCTTCCAAAAAACTTGAAGAGGCTCTACTGGAAAAGAGAAAAGATTCATCCAACCAATTTTAAAGATTGACTCGAAAACATTATTTGTTCTGTGTGCATGCATCCACTTGTTCGATAGTTTGCTAACAAATTTTGAGCTGATTACTTTACTTCATGCTTACCCAGTAAAAAATTTTAAGGTTTTCGGAAGCAAGAAAACTACAAGAGCGCTGATATATGCGCTGGCTATTACATACTACTTAGAAGCAACAGGGAAGCGAAAACCATTGAAGTAAATTTTGAATATAAGTAAATGAAAATTATTTAATAGCTTCCCATAATCCCTTATAAGTAAGCAGGTTGTAAGGGAGTAGTTGAAATGATTATTTAAAAGAAAAAATTTACGACCAAAGTTCAAAGTGCTTCTGTTAATCCCTTACATGGAAGCACGTTGTATTGCAATGATTTCAAAATGTGTTTACGATTATTCCCGACTTGTAATCGAAAACAACAGATGCTTAAAATTGCTTCTTTTTTATTATGCAATCAGTCGGCAAATTGTTTTTGAGCAGAGAGGACGCAAGCAAATTTTTGTGTGGTCAATTACAAGATTTGTTGTTGTTTTCTTTTTAATTTGCGTACAGTTTCGTTCTATTTTAAAAATTACATATTAACTGTGTTGTGTGTTTGTTTTGCTTTTTGTTATTTTGCATAAGTTTTTGCTTCTATACTGTTGTATACAGTATAGAAGCAATTAATCAAAGGTATGAAAGCTGCGGTTTTTGGAAGCTGTTCCTTCACGGAATAATGTAAGCCATGAAAAACGCAGTGATTTTACAAAAAAGTAGTGCTTCCAAGTGGGAATTCGCCATATAAAAATCATGCCTCTTGTAAGCAGGTTTGTAAGGGGGAATTGTGCTTCTCTCCCTTACAAACCTGCTTACCAGTAAGCACCATTTTTTACTGGGTATAGTCATCATCTTCATCATTTTATATACCACTTTTCATGAAAATGTAATGTATGACAGCGTTATTTTTATTTCTTCTGGTCTTTTTCAGAGTACCAAACATTGAACAAATCCTTTTTAGTGACAGACATTGCAACCTAAAGATACGATAAAAAGTGTTTAGACAAAAATAGGCAGCTAATTGCTTAAACATTCAACAATGCACATGTTATATATGATAGAAACGCAAAACTAGCAGCGACAGCTGGTGAAAGACATATTAAAAAGTCTATCACAATTTACAATACCTATTAAATTCCACAATTAATGAATACATTTTAATTTGCATACATATTTTTCTAAACGGAATGCCAAATCAGCGGAACATTTTAAATTTAAAAAATATATAACTCTATTGTATAAATAAAACCGACAAATATTACAGAAAACGTTTGCATTTTTTTATTAGCTCTCGAAACCACATGCAATTAATTATCTACTAATCTGTTATTAAAAATTAAACTTAGCAATTACTGATGTTTAAATCAATGGAGCAGTAATAAAATTGCAAATATTCACAAAAAAATATCGTCAGCTCAGAATTGACTTGGCGCATATGTCAAAAAGTCGGACTGGAGAAAAACGACAAAGAAGATTTACATGAAGATTTCTCGAAATGTACCCGACAGATTTTTTTAAATTTTTACCACTGCTTCCGGTATATGTTTTGAAGAAAAATGTAAATTTTTGGCGCCCTTTCATGAATAAACTTAGAATTTAATAGTATTTTTTGGAAAATAAAATTATTGTTTTGTGCCGCATACGCCACTTTTCTAAAAAAAAAAATTAAAAAAGTGGATTTTTGTGCTACATACGTATACTTATTGCGTGAGTGACTGACCCATTCATCATCGTACAGCCTAAACGCCTGAAGCTAAAGACTTGAAATTTGGACCGGAGGTGGATCTCTCCTCAAATCGATCCACTAAGACGGGATTTTTTTCGAATGTTTAGGGGGTAAAAAAGGGTAAATTCGGAAACCTTTTATCTCCTAGACTAAAAGAGATACAAAAAAACTGTAATGCATATCGTTGTTCTTTTGAAAAATAAGTGGGCAGGTGTGTGGTACTTTTTTGAAATTCGGTTCTTTTAGGGTTAAAACGAGTAAAACCTGAATTTTGGTACGTTTTTGTCAGCCCATCTATCCTTTTATCCAATAAACCTAGAAATAAAGTTTATGCCACATTCGAAACTTATCAAAAAAATACGAATACAAGTTTGGTACTTTTCGAAATTAGAACGCTTAAGAGGTGAAAATCGTAACTATTTTTGGTACTTTTTTACAAAACATTTTGCATTTTGCAATTTTTGATACTATAATGGGGGGAAAAAATAGTACCAAGATGGGAAATACGGGAAATTTAATATCTTTCTTTAGCTATTTGGTTCTACAACTGGTATTTTTTAATTATCGTTAATATTTGACCTCAAAACATAATGAGTGCTTTATATCTCAGAAACCACAAAAAATTTCGCGAAACAGATTTTGGATTCAAAAAGGGGATATTCAAAATATATATACCCCATAACTAACTCAATTTTTTTTAAATGATCAGTAGGTCAAACCAATTCTGAGCTGACGATATATACTGTTGTGCAAGGTGGGGTCCTGTCATTAAAAAATCAACAAAATCTTTACTCTGGCACCATTCGAAAAATAAATTTTTTCGCTCTTAATTTGTCATAGGGACCACTGTGGGACTGTACAATTTCGATTTTATGTTTTTCTTAACTCATAATGTTTATTTAACAATTTTTTTTTTTTTTTTTTTGTTAATATTAAAGCCTTCACAGAATTTTATTAGGGTTATATGCCTGAAACTTAAAATCCTGATATCAAATCCCGACCTTAAAAGCTTTAGCTAGAGAGCCCGATGTTTTTGTTATCATAGAGGAGAAAACGCTGGCGACCATCCGAAAGCCGGCTATGCAGAGAAGCTTTAGTTAGCGATTCGGGATTTTGGAATGCGGAATTTTACGTTCGGGATTTTAAGTTTATTTCCATTATTTCCAAAAACAAAAACATTTAAATTGTAAAACATCCATAAAGAGTTAAAGAAAATCAAATCTATTATTAACCTTGTCAGTAATAAATTTAAGTTCAACAAAATGGTTTTTTATAATATTTAAGTGTTATTTTAGAAGTGTATGGTTTATAAAGTCTGTTTTAAATTTTCTGTTTTTTTATAATCCTGAAAACAACATATATTTTTTACGTTTACTTTTACCTTTCTTTTCTTCTTAAATTTATAGTTCAAATCTTGAATTTTCCAATTGAAAACAAATAAATAAATTTAGTTTTTAAAAGTAGAATTTTTTAGGATGAAAACATACGAATCCCAACAAAAAAAAAACATGTGAATTTATATGCCAACATACAAAAATAAAACCTAAAATTTTCAATTAAAAAAAAAAAAAGATTATTATCAAATTTACAAAAGAAGCTAAAACAAAAAAGAAAAGTTAAAAGAAAGTTTCTCTGTTTTAAATGTACGCCCAAAAAAAGCAGTAATAAATTCAACAAAAGAAATGTTAACTTAAAGAAAGATATTTTATCTGGTAATTTATAAAATTGGCTATTTATGCATATTTTTGTACTTTTTTTTCTAAATTTAAATGGTTTCTTTTACTTTTGTTTTACAACAACTTCTTAATTTTTGTTAAAGCAAGATTTCTGAGATGGGGCTACGTATGAGTAACATCTAAATACGAATTAACTAAAGTGCAATGTGGCGAATGAATAATTTTTATGATGATAAATATTGTTCATTCGATACGAATACAAAACAGCAAAAACAATATTTTATTTGAAAAACTTTTGTGGTGGAAAAAAACTAAATATTTAAGAATAAACACAGTCAGAGGAAACACACGTAAAACGATCGTTAGCGCCAAAACACCAGTTTTACAGAAGAAGATTATTTCTATTTATATTAAAATCTATCCGAAAAAATTTTAAATTTTTTTGTGCACGATTTTAGATCTTTGATTAGTACGTGACAATAAGTATAACAAATGTGGTTTCTTCACCTTTTGCAATAGTTATGGCAATAAGTACTGGTTTACAGTCTTCAAGTTGTAGCCGTCAAGTCTTAATATTTTAAAAGAGAAGGAAAAAGAGAATACCATTTATTTTCCTCTCTTTCCTAAATACACAAGAATTGACGGCTAACACTGGAAGGGTGTGAACCAGCACTTACACCTAGAAAAAAAAACATGTTTTAATATAGTCAACTCCAACAAAACAATTTTTAAAGAATATTTTAAACATCAGCCGTGTTCATAATGAAAATATGGCATAAAGTTAGCAAAAAGTTTATTCATAATACACTAACCAAACTCTGGCCAACGTTTTGCTAAACTCTTGTTAACGAGTTGCCAAACGTTTACCAACTTGTAAAAAACACCCGTTTAATGTCAAACAATTTTGTTCGTTTTTTAATTAATTATTTTTTTTAATTTACTGTCTTTTACTTAATTTATTTAATTTAAAAAACTTTTTAAAATTTTTATATGTGAAGGGAAAAACAAAAAAGGAAAAAATGACAAACTCAGCAATGATTAATGCAAAACGTGTTGCATTTTTGAGTAATACAATGTGGCATCATAAAAATTCAGAGTTGATTTATTAAAAGTTGGCAGATGGAGAAAAGTTAGTTATGAATTAACTCTGTGCCAACAAGCTGCTAAGCTTAATCGGCATTCTAGTTAGCAGCTCGTTGTACGTAGTGTACAAACTGTGGCTAACTTTTTGTTATGAATACGGCTGAATATCTTTAATTTAACCATATTATTGTCCCCTGCAATCATATTATGGTTAAATTTGTCCTACATCAAGAAGCATCACCCATATTATGGTTGCCTCCAAACAAGTTATAGTTAATAATAACTAAAATATGTTTAACACTTATAATAGCATGGTTGGTTTTCAACCAAAGCATGTTGCTCTTCGAAGAGAATAAAAGACTATTGTTAATTTAGTAAAAAATTACTTTCATATTGGACCATAACATGTTTAAAGGCAACCGTAATATGGTTGAAGCTTCTTGACGGAGGACTAATTTAACCATAATATGGTTGTAGGGGACGATAATATGGTTCAATCAAACATATTATGTTTAAAATTATCCTTAAAAATAGTTTTGTTGGAGGTGATCATATTAAAACATTTTTTTTCTCTGCGTGTTGAATTATTATTATAGTATTAACCATAAAATGACCGGAGGCAACCATAATTCAACCATAACATGGTTCACAGTGGCAATAATATGGCTAAAAAAGCCATAGTATGTTCGCTAAGAATAGTTGGAGAGGATAAGGATCTAGTTAATACCAAACTTCTTGAGTTTATCTGCTGAAAGTTATATACGCCTCTTTGTTCATTAAGAAACAAACTTAAATCTTTAAATAAGAAGAGGGAATTTAAAAACTGCCGAAAACAAACAATTTCTAAACAATCATTTTCTAAGAACTTTAATTCTTACCAAAATTTTATACATACATTTTTAACAACATCAAAAACAAAACAGTGGCAACTGAAAGAGTGAAGGGAAATTGAAAAAAGCATTTAAAAAGATAAAGATAAAACAGCAGTCTGGTTATAAAATATTAACGCAGAAACTGTTGTGAAAATAATAAAAACTTTTGGTGTTGTGTTTTTTCTTCTTCCATAGTTTTTTTTTTTAAATGATTTCAAATCAATACAAAGTTTATCTAAAATGTGTATTTTTGCAATTTTTACGTTTATTTTTTAGTCTCTCTCTCTCTCTCTCTCTCTCTCTGTTTATCACGAACGTGGGCATTGTGTTTTATTTGTTTGTAGTTTTTATTAAGAATTACTCTTTGTATATTTAATAATGTGCATTTTATAGTTGTTTTGCTACATGTTGTAAAAAGTTTAAATGAAAGTGAAAATAATAAAAAAAAAAACAAAACAAAATAAATTTTAATGAACGTGAGATTTTGTTTACTTAAAACATTTACGATCTGTCAGATTCTTTTGGAGCTGCAACTTTGAATGGAAAAAAGCCAATATTATTACACTTTTATTATTATGTATGTGTGTGCAGTATCTAAGAACACTCACCCACTTACACACATTATCAAACACAATAAAAATTATAATATAATTATGAAGGTGAAGTACATTTTTTCGTTTAAAACACTTTTCCATATTTAAGGGGCAAATCAGTTATGTAAATCCAAAATTAGGGTACCATTTTAATTCTAATAAAAAAAAATTTTTTTTTTTTTTGAGATACTAAAAATAATTTTATTTCAGTTTATTTCAAATAAGTTCCGGTTAAAATTTAAAAATTATGTCGTCAAGTGACCGCCTATGGGCTAAGCAGGCTACCAATCTTTTTCCAAAATTCTCAATTCAATAAACTGTTGTCAATGATAGATACCTGCTCGATGGTGTTGTTTTTAAGCTCTTAAACTGTTGTGGGATTATTGCTGTACACTTTCGATAATCAAAAACCCCACAAAAAATAGTCGAGTCCCACGATCTTGATTGCCAATTCACTCCTCCTCTACGAGAAATAATGCGATTTTCGAACTTTTCTTTTGAAAAATCCCTTGTTTCTCTTGCTGGGTAGCAAGTGGCACCGTCATGTTGGAACTACATATTCTCTACGGCTGAATCATTAATTTTCCGCCACAAAAAGCTTCGGATCATCTCGCTGTAGCGATTTCCATTGAGAGAGGAAACCTTAATTTTGGACACCTGTAACAACACCAAGAAACAAAAAAGGGGTTCTCAAAACTTAATCTAAAGCATGACAATCTTTTACAAGCAAATAATGTACTCTAATGGGTTTTTTACACTGATCAACATCTAACATCTACCATCAAAGATGTAGAAAATGTGAAACACTCGTTTGCATTGCTCACATCTAACATCTACCATCAAACAAAAATGTCAACATTTTTGAAAATAAAAAATTTTTTTTTTCTACCAAATTGCCAAAATTTAATAAGAAAACGCAAAAATGTATTTAAAGTTCCATTTGTTTAAAAATATAAAAAATACTTAACAAAAAATCATTGCAATAAAAATTGCAATAAAAGAGAAAACTTGACAACAAAAAAAATTTTTGTTTGTCAGTGATGCCACAATAATAAAAGATCTTATTGCCACTTTTCTAGTGCTGACACTAAAATAATCGAAAGATGTTGAATGGAATAAAATGCGATAGGAACATCTTTGAAAGATGTTGGTTTTAGGCGCTATGTATTTCTTATGGAAGATGTTAACATCTTCGCAAATTGTGGCAAATTGATGGCAGATGTTAGATGTTTATCAGTGTAAAAAGGCTATAACAACATTGTTGTAATCTTTTTTTTCCAAAAAAATCTTATTAATTTATAAATGTACCCTTTTGAGTATTTTTCATTTTACAAAACTTTAATGAGCTCAATACTTTTTGTTTATTAGACGTTTGTTTTTCTTTATTACCGAAGTGTAAAATGTAAAACAAACTTATAAAATATTCCAAAAAAATTCAAATGCCAATATCTCGAAAACTCGAGCCAATAGCACAAAACGGTGAATGCCTCTTGGCCCTAAATAAAAAGAGATCAACTATCAGAACCTTTGCCAGAATATTCTAAAATCACATTGTAATTTGTTTTGGGACTCGTCAACTTGATCACCATTCAGAACCAGCGTTCGAAAATAAACACTAAATATCGCTCCTTAGCGTTCGGTTCGGTTCGCTTCGGTTTGGTTGTAGATTTATGGAAAACACAAAGGCTAAGTGTTTGTGTAGAAAATCATTAAAAAAATAACGTTTCCCTGTTCGTCATCGTTCAAACACAAAAATAATACTGTTCTTATCCAACTCAACAAAAGATGAGAACATTTAATTACGTTCGGTTTTTTTAAAGAACTACAAACTTCATTGTGTTCGGTTCAGCTCATAAATGTTCGTCCCTTTTGGCTGGAAAAAACCAAACGTTTTTACAAAAACAAAATACACATACGGAAAAAAACAAAAGGGTATCCAAATAATTTTACATAAACAAAACATATACACAATACATACACAAGCTGTTCATGCAAATTGCTAAAATTTTTTGTTTGTTCATTTCTTGAACAGTGTCAAATAGTAACATTATAGAACATTAAAATATAATATTTGTCTACAGTATCACTACAACTGTTCTGTTTTTTAACGAAGAACAGTACACTACCCAATGTTCGGCTCATTCTTGAAAATAGTTACGAACGGCATAAATGGTTGTGTTCATCTGCACAAAGATTAAAAAACAGCTATCGTTTTAGGGTGTGTGAGCCGAACGATAAATAATGTTCTGTTTATTTTCGAACACTGTTCAGAACTATTGGGTCTGTAGAAGAGAGAAAAAGCAATTTAAGAAATTATCTTTGGACATCTGTGCCCATGTTCTGTAACTCTCGCGTCGATAAAGTTTTCGATTGAAATGTGAGAAATTAAACAAAAATGCCATAAATTGAAACAAACAGCGGTTTTTCTCGCTTAACTGTGTCTGTCACTTTTTTTTTTTGGCGAGTACAAGCTGTCACGTAAGGAAATTACTCGCCAATTTACAGAAAAGTGTGTCTGTAACATTTTGGTGAGAAAATTTCCCGCTTTGAACTGTCAAATAAACTCACGAATAAAAATGGGGCGAGAAAAATGTTAACACTAAAAAACAATTCAAAATGCAAAATGCGAAAAATAATAAAAATAATAATTTGTTCTTGGCACATTTTTCATTGTTTATTATTTTGCTTTTAACATTTTTATAAAATATACGAATGTCTTCAAAACTCGTTTGCATAAAACGAACATTAAAGTCGCTATTTACACAATTTGGTATAGCCGACGGTTGTATTTTCGCCGCCGTCGTTCAAAAATTTTCAATTTTAGTAAATTTTGGTCGCTGTCAACGATATGTGTTACTGGCGTTCTGAACGTCTGCAATGTCACATCGGCTTCGAGTGCAATATTTTGACATTTATAACGTTACGACGTAATCTCTTTTGATAGTTTTCGACATGAGTTACAAACACACATTTTTCTCACTTTTCGAGAAACGATGGAATATTTTGTTTCACATCTTTTCGATGCAAGAAGTTCGCACTAAAGTTACAGAACATGGGTACTGAATAGTAATATTTATTTTTATTACGGCCTTTTTGATATTTATTTAGGTTGTTATCAGCGATATTTTTACACAAAAAAATTTTGCACGAGTAAAAGCTTTAATCAAAATTAGTTTTAATTAAAACTTTAATCAAGTGAATTAAACGTTTAATCAAGTGAATTAAACTTTTAATCAAGTGTATTAAACGTTTAATTGACAATATTAATTTGCAGCAATAAACAAATTAATAATATCATTTAAACATTTAATTCACTTGATTAAACGTTTAATTCACTTGATTAAATTTTTAATTAAAACTGATTTTATTTTTGATTAATGCTTTTACTAGTTCCAATTTTTTTCTGTATAGTATGTCAGTGTGAAATACAAGACAAATTCAAATATTATTATCGCAATAAAAATTTCATCTACACTCGACACTAGACAAACTATTTTCATATGGTTGTGTTCACTGGGAAAATTCAAAACTTTTTACTGCTGCAGACAGAAAGATTTAAGGCGCACATCTGTTGATGAAATAAAATAAAACAAAATAATATTTACGTGTTTATTTTATTTCATTATTCTTGTTTATTCGTTATTTTTATTGTGTATATGTGCTTTTTATTTTATTTACGTCTGCGTCTTTTTGTATGTGTTTGTAATTGTTAGCATTGTGTTGATAATGTTTTGTCATTTTCATGATTTTATGATGATTGTGATAAAAGAGAGTAACTGAGCTGAAAAAGATATATAACAGATAGTTGTCTTTTAGAATCATAGCTGTTGTTGTGTCTTGAATTATTCAAATATATTACTTTTTGTTTTGTTTCTCAACGCCAAAACCTAAATTGATGTTAAGTTGTTTTTCTTAAGAAAAACACATGCTTTGAATTTTACTGCATTGCTAATAATGTCGAAAAGAAAATTTCTTTTGTATATTAACACTGAAAACAAAATACAATTTTAGTTTTTTTTTATGGTTTTTAATATAAATATTTGAAAGAAATTTTCTTTTCGGCATTGGGGGCGAGGCAGTAAACTAAAAAAAAAAAAAATAAAATAAAATTAGCTAAAATCTTTTAAAACAAATCTCGTATTTTGATAACAAAGCAAATTTTCAACATCTGTTTTTATCTTTCTTAAGATAATAAGATAATATAAAATTATATTGTCCTTATATAAGAGGTTTTTTGCCAGTTCTAGTTTAAGATACCCGTACATGACAAGTTTTTACATGTGACTTGTTAAATTTCACACTGCAAAATCCATACATACATGTCGTGGGTTATCTTAATGACAATACTTCTGTTAAAGTTAGATGCAAAATCATCTGACAAAGTTTTAATTAGAGCGTGGTCTATTTTCTTCTGGCAAACCATCTGATATCAGCTGTTTTTATTACATATTGAAACTTTTGACGGAATCATCTTCAAATCATCAATCATCTTAACAAACATCATGAGATCCTTCAAATCCATTAAATCACGAAAAAAAACACTGCTTGGTGCGGTTTACATCCCGAAGGCGCTATCGGCCCATTTGTCTTCGCATGAAACCATCACTTTGATGAACCAAACGTTTAGTGACCGAATTATCTCAAGAAATGCATCTGTGGGTTGGCCAACTCGTTCGTGTGATTCGACACATTTGGACTACTTTTTGTGGGGTACGTTAAAACTGGGTCTATGCTGATAAGCCAGCAACGAAGAAGCCAACATTCGTCGCACTGTTGACGAAATTAGACGGAATATACTCCAAAGGTATAAATTGAACCGATAGAATGGCGCTCATATGGCGTAATCGTGGAGGCCAAATGCCCCATATGAGCATGCTTGACGCGGCACTATCTTATGACTTCCACTAGATTTGGTAGGCGTTGAGGTGTATGTGCTCTACTCAAACTCGAACTTCGGCGATCGACTATCGATATTGCTATTTGCAGGAAATGGTGGACCCGCATGTATAACAGGCGAACCCTGTCTCTACTATAGATAAGCCAGAGGGACGTATAACTTTTGGTATCTATTGTCACGGGACACTATCTTATAGGTAGGCATAGGATACTAAGATAACTGCTGCAGCTGTGGTGATGAAAATTAGAAGGAGCACGTGGAGCACCTTCCCTGTCACTATCCTGCTCTGACGGGAAGACGACTGGCCAAAATCCGATTCGCCGCCTCTGACGGATTTCTACGATATCTTTGGAATTGAACTGGAGATATCGTTAGAAATCTGGGCTGGTTCTGCGGGAGGTTCTGTTGAGTGGAACTCCATGGTATCATACATGGGTACTGACTGCCATTTCTACCTTACCTAACCTTTCCTTCCCATGCATATATTTTTATGTTAGTAAACATTTATATATTTAAAACTAAACAAGGCTTTTGGTCATGTTGTATTAATTAAAATCACGGGACATTGAAATCGATTGAAAATTTAAATTTAATTTTAAAAAAAATTAACGTAGCTTTTCCTGATTTCGAAAGTAGTTTTTGTATAGGTATGTGTTCCTTAAAGTATGTGGCTTAAAAAGGAAATATTTTTAGGAACTTTTAATACAGGATTTCAATTTCATGTGATTTCGATTACCAGAACTTGAATGTTTATTGTCCTTTTAGAAAGCAATGTGTTCATAAGAAATGTTCTTATTTTTATTTATGGTAAACATGTGAATAGTTTTTTTATACAATCATAAAATGTTATCAATAACTATAATGTGGTGTAATTATCTCTTACAATATGACGAAATTTTTTTGTCTTCGTGTATAAAAATTGCTAATAAAAAAATAAATAAAAATCTTGGAAATTATCTGATATTAAATGTGAACACATTTTTTCATTTCTGTCACGTACATTATGTTCATTAATAATTCTTTTCTTTGCCTGATTGTTTCTGTTGATAGAACATCTGCTGTATTCGAGTGTATGCACTTCCTGGTAACTTTTTGCAAATTGCCACTTTACACACACTAAAACAGAAATTATGAGCTCGCTATTTCTACACTCTTTTATGTGTTTTTTTTTTTTTCAAAATATTGAAACAGAATGAAGGATGTAAAAGAGTTCTTTAAAGCACAACGCGAGTTAAGTGAAGGCGTGTAAGAGAAAGCGTAACAAAATTTATTATCCCAAGTCATTTGATGACGTATCAATTGCTGCTAACGACTCCTACTATGGTACATACAATCCCAGCAAAACATTTTTTTGTAGAATAAAAAAAATTCATGTGGAGCTGAGTTAATAAATATACAAAATATTTGACAAATTAATATATTTTGTGTAAACATCCTACCAATTCTATTAAGGATATGAAAAGAATTCCAATATTGATTTTGCCCAAATGAGTAGAAGTTAAGAAGAAAGTTAAGAATGTGAATGTTAGCCTCATTAAACGTAGCATTATTTTGTTTTTAAATACATAACCTAATAATATTGTTTTTAATGTTTTTATAGTCTGTACGGATTTAAATCCATAGACTTAAATAAATAAATAAAAAATATCAGGTATTATAATTGTTTGCTGGGATGTGATAACAAGAAATTTAAATATTCTAACATAAGCTTGCTACCACTATTAATTTGATACTTAAACATCTTGAACATGAATTTCGATTTTATAACACTGATTAATTGCTAACAAAAATTTGATGATTTATTGAAGTTTATATTTGGAAAGTGGCGATATCCACAGCGACGTAGAACTATGAAAAAGTGGTATAATTTTTAAACAACGCAATTGATTATAAAATAAAATGCAATTCTTTTAGCTTAAGATCAAACCTTTTTGTCTACAGAGTAGTTCTTTAGGGTGTCCAATTTACGAAATTCAACAGTCGGAACGAAAACAAAAAAAATATCTGCAAAGCAACACAAGATGCAAAAGAATATGAATTCATGCCTTTGAACATGTTTTCACGCCCAATGAAAGGAGGAGCCTATTTAACACAAACAACTCCATAGCAAGCAACTTGATCTTTCCGCGATTTGGGCCTTAATCGCAACCCCTACGTTGCAAGGACATCACAAGTAACAATTCCAAAAAACTAAAACTAAACATAGTCACTCTCACGAGTAGAATCAGGTCAACAAGGTGACTCAGGAAATCGAACCAGAAACGAAGAGCAAGTTACCTCCCTTCTTAAGACGCTTCCATCCTAAACCCCCAAAGATACTAAGGATGGAAACGAACCAACACTAGCAAGAACAGCAGGGTCAATACATCAGATACAGCGCGACAATAAAACAACAGGCAACAGAATATCGCAACCATGTCAGTATTTGCAGAGTGGAAAGTTCGATAATAGCGCTCCCTTTACCCAGAATCAAGATACGCGGCTAAAATCACTTTGATATTCCTAACATCCCTATTCACAACAGTAACAGCAGAAAGCCAATCATGCCCAAGAAGTAGTAAGCCCTTCTTGACTTTAAAAGCTACAGCACGATGTGTAACTTCCAAGTCAAGAGGAGGACAAATACGCCACCATAACAAACAGCAGGCCTACTAAGACCCCAGTCACTTCTAAGAGTATGCCTGGTTTTAACATAACATTACTGCAGAAAATGTTGATACCAAAAAATTTTTAATTGCTACTATTAATTTGTTCACTGTTGCAAATTTAATAAATTTTATAATAAATATCATACATTTGTATGCCCTTCACCACAGGTAGTGAATAGGGTATATAAAGGTTGGAATTCCGTTTGTAATTTCTATAATATTGATGTTAGACCCTATAAAGTATATATATTCTGGGTGCTTATGAGGAGCGAAGTTGATTTAACGATGTCCGTCTGTCCGTTGAAATGGGTTTTCCGAAGACCCCACATATGATGGGCGCCAGTTTATAACACATTTATGTCACACATGGTCCGGAATTGTTTGCTATTGAAATTCAGTAAGATCGATCCACAAATGGCTGAGATATGAGTAAAAAACCACGACTGCCTCAAATTTTTTCCTTTAAAGGTCCAATTAGACGTGACATTACCATACCAACACTGTATTACCAAAACGACATAAACATACCATTCAAACCAATTCAATTTTGTTTTCTACGGTCATACAGTGGCTATGGTAAGACAGTGTTGGTAATGTAGTTTTTTTTTGTTGTTTTTTTATACCCTTCACTACAAGTGGTGGATTTTATTTGTAATTTGTTTAATTATACGAATACACATTAATGCATGTATATGATATGCCGCTCAAATAAAGAAACAAACTCAATGACCCAATATATTTTAATTTAACGCTTCTTCAGTAAAATCATTCGTAGCCGAGTTGTTAAGTTCTCTCCTGAGACTGATGATACTGGCAGTTCGAATCCCAAATAACTTTTTGTTCTTATCTCATTATGGTGAAGGGTATATAAGATTCGGCTAAGCCGAATATAGCACTCTTACTTGTTTGAATTAAAATCAATTTTTTTTTTAAGTTTCTTTTATAAAATTAAAATGAAACGTCAATTTTATATCAGTAGCCATGTTGTGTAACTTTATTGAAAACTTTTCGAGTCGAAAAGATATGAAACAAAATATTCCATCGTTTTTCGATAAGTGATTGATAAATTTGTTTGTTAGTGCTGGTTAACACTGTTCAAGTTAAAGCAGTCAAGTCTTTAGCTTTTACCCAATAAAAAATTTTATCATTTTGGGAAGCAGAAAAGGTACATTTAAAAAAATAAGCGCACAATTATGCGCTACGCAATAAGACATACAGAAATGCAGTAAATTAAGTGAAAGAACTCTTGACAACTTTTATAAAAAAAATAACATTTCAAGTGCTACGGCATTCCCTTACTACGAAGCAGGTTTTTAAGGGAGAATACTAAAAAATAACTGTATCAAAACATTCAGTGTGTAAAGCTGATCGTTACATCCAACAATTTTTATGTGCGCTGAATAATGCGCTTTATGTGTCAAAAATTTATTGGTTCAAAGTGGGACCTCGCCATATAAAATTCATGTCTTCCGTAAGCGTAATGGTAAGCGAAACTTTTATGTTTCTCCCTTACAAACCTGCTTCGTTGGAAGCTTCATTTTTTATTGGGTAGGAAAGAAGGGAAAAGAGAATATCATTTCTTTTCCTATCTCTCCTTAAACTCAGGACTTGATGGCTACAACTTGAAGGGTATGAACCAGCACTAACTTTTGTCATAAACTATCAAAAGAGATTACGTCGTTACGTTATAAATGTTATACGATGAAACTCGAAGCCGATGTGAAATTGTAGACGTTTAGAATGCCAATCACACATATCGTTAACGGCGACCAAAATTTACAAAATTTCTATCTACGGTGGCGAAAATACAACCGTCGGCTTTGCCGAAAAATGTAAAGAGCGACTTTAATGTTTGTTGTTAACAATGAACACATACTTAAGAATAAAATACTTACCTTCTCTTTTGTTATTATGAATTGCATTTTGAATATATTTGTTACTTTTAAAATTTCATCTCACCGCTTTTTATATATTTTTTTATTATGGAAATTTTCTTACAAAAAAAGTGCGCCTGTAAACTTTTAGTGTACAGTGGCGAGTAATTTTCTTACGTGACAATTCTTGCTCGCTAAAAAAAAATTACAGACGCAGTTGATTGAGAAAAAAAGCTGTTTGCTTTAATTTGCACATTTAATTCATGGAAAATTTTCTCGACAAGGGATTTACAGAATATGGGCACACACAGCTGTAATTTCATTAAAATCGATTAGTTTTGCTTCATCTCAAGTGCAATTTTGGTGGTGGTAACACTGGTATTTAAAAATTGTATTTGCTTAAATAACGTAATTTTTTAAATTGTTTTCCAAACATTTGCTAAAATTCCTGCTTAAAAAAGGTATTTTGCTGTATTTTACATTTCTAACTCTAATATTAGATTTATTTCAACCACCCTGTCTTTAATATTGATTTTTTTTTTTATTTATCAAACCAAGCCAATGATTTATAACATTTTTACAAGTTTATTTAAGTACAAATTTAATTAAGTTTTTATGCAGATTTATATAATTTTGCTTTTTATTCCTTGTCACAAGCAAAAAAGCACGTTGCTTAACTTCAATGGCTTTTTTTTTGAAGTTTACAAAAAAAAATAAACTGTATTTGCATTTATTCAGTTTTCATATTTAAATTCATATAAACGTTTGCTTTATTTGGTTTATGCAAAACAAATTTAAATGGTTTGGTTTAAAAAAAAAGGAACCAAGAATTTCATTTAAATTTTTTGGAAAGATTGACGTCAACATGAAAATGATTTAAGAGAAATATTTTGCAAAATGTCGCGTAACAAATCATGGCAAAGAATTGTTATTTAAATGTTTGTTTTTTTCTAACTTTCTTCGTTGTCATCAATAAATGACTGAGTGAAAAATGTAATGAATGAATAATTGCTGTAAATGGATTACATTGAATCCATTAAGTTTAATTTATTTAGCTACAGCAACTTAAATGCTTAATGAAAAAAAACATCCTTTTGTAATACAACCTTCTTTTTATAAGTTTTGGGATCTTATTTAAAATTTTCTGAAGAAATTGTACAATTCTTTTTTTTTTAATAAATTTTTAATCAGCGTAAAAAAATTACACAAAAATTATATTTTGCAATTGGATAACAAGCTTATCCAAGAGTGAAAAAGTTTTTTTTTTCCGTTTTTACCTCTTAAAAGTACCCTAAACTTTAATCAGTGCCATATCGTCGGTTGATTATTTAATTGTCGTATGTCGTATGTAATTTGTATCTCATACGACAAATATATAATCAACCGACGATATGCTACCCACATACAAATTAATCAAAAATCGAAAAAGTACAAATATCATCCCGTTTTTTCTCCTTAAAAAGTACCTTATTTTTAATCTGGACCATTTGCATTCTAAAAATTTATCACGAAAAGAAAAATACCAATTTGCTCCCCGTATTTACCTCATAAAAAGCATCTTCAAGTTTATTCTGGGACATATGCTAGCTATCTCTATACCAAATTTATCGAAGATAGAGAAAGTACCAAATTTAAAAGAATACCAGCTTTTCCTAATTTTAGGCCAAAGAAATTACACTGTTTGGTATCGCTTGATCTCCACGTGGCAATTTTTTGCTTAGCATAAGCAAAAACGTCGGCAGAACAATAGCGCAATAATTGCTGGAAAGCACGTGAAATTGCTTTGCCATAAACAAACGTACAGAGAAATTCAACGTCAGATAAATGACAACTCATTTTACAGCAGATTGCTAAGCAATCATTGCGCAATCGATTGCCACTCATGGCAACATGCAGTCTATACGTCGCAAATTTATTGAAGCAACAAAATTTGACGTTTGCCGCAATAAATATTGCTACGTTGAGACCCACGGTAATAAATCTACAATCTACAAGCTACATTCTTTATGTTTACCAAATTTATCAAGAGAAAAAGTGCCAATTTGTCCCCGTTCTACCCCTTAAAAAGTAAATTAATTTTAATCTGGACCATATGCAATCTTCATATTAAATTTTTCGAAAAAGGAAAATATAAAAAAGTACCAATTTTTGCCCATTTTTACCTCTTTAAAAGTACCCTCAATTTTAATCTGACCCATATGCTATATATTCATCGAGAAGAGGAAAAGTACCAAATTTAAAAGAATACTAAAAGTACCAGCTTTTCCTCATATCAGGCCTCCAGAAAGTACACTGTATGTTATTCCATATCCATTTTAACCCGTTTTTTCCATTAAAAAGTACTTCTTATTTTAAACTGGGAAATATGCTATCTTTACAGCAACGTTCTCGAAAAAAGAAAAAGTACCAGAAAGTACTGTGTGTTAATCTGCGCTATAATCTGTATGTATACTAAATTCATTGAAAATAGAAAAAGTACCCTTTTTATTCCGTTTTTATCCCTTAAAGAGTACCCTTTATTTAACTCTGGGCCATATGCTATCCGTCAACCAAATTTACGCAACAATTTAAAGAATTAGAAGGGCTAACAGTGTTTAAAAAAAAACTAGACTAAGGGTAAATTTCACCAACTGTATTTAAATAACAATTCATATTTAAATATAGATTTTCATATAATTTTGTTTTTGTTTGGACATGAAAAACAAAAATTTATGTTTAAATAAAATTGGTGAAATAGGCACTTAAAGTAATAGTACCAACGATATGCAAGCAATAAAATTGGTACCAAAACGTCTTCTTTAAAAATGTTAAGAACTTTGTTTACTACCATTTTTGCTGCCTTCACAGTTTCTTAGAATATTTGAATGCATTTAAGTTACCTCAATTAACTATTTAAAGTTTAAAAATTTCTTCTTCTAAAAACAATTTAAATTTTATTTGTTGAAATTTTCTTGCATAAACTAAAGAAAGCTCAATTAAGTTTCTTATTTTGCAATTTTGTTTATTTTATTTCTTCTTAAAGAGTACTAAACAAAAAGTGCAATTGTGAGCATGTGTGTCTGTGTGTTATTTTATTACCTTGTTAATGAAATTTTGTTGTTTTAAGAAAAAATTTATTTCATCAAGCCAACGCCACATACCAAGTTGTTGTAATTAAATACAAAACAACATCATATTGCCAAAGTCATTAAACAAACTTTTACAATGAGTTACAAAAGTAATGAGTTGCTTTTTAAGAATAAATATTAATTCCTTGGATATTAAGGAGCGGCTTAGAACTTAAATATTTTCTTAGAATTATTTGTTTTATTCGAAGTTTGCAAACATACGAGAAAATTTTGTATAACAGTTAAAACTCCTTTTATTTTTTAGACACAGCAATAACAAACAATAACCGCCTAAGTCGAAATAGTTTAAATCACTGATGGCTTAAAAGCTGGTTAAGTTAACCTTAGCTAGAATTTGTATGTAGTTTAAACTCAACAAGTTTAAATCAGTGTCCCAAGTATTAATGTTGTTAAAAAAATAACATGTGGCAGCACTGCGATAAATCTTATCAAATTCATATGGTCTGTTTTGGTAGTTTAAAAGTCCAATTTTATGCGTTTAAAGATGGTTTATATGTTTTGTGATTTAAAGATTTGATGGTTCAAACACATTTTAAACAAAAAAGACAGTTTAAAGCTAAGATCCCACTATCGGCTCAAATAGCACAATCTATGACGATTTTTATCGTGCTATATCGGCACACATTTAAAAACATTGCATAATTTTTTCTTAGGTGGTCCCATTATCGTCGCACATTGTGACAATTTTTTTCGGTTCATTTCGGCCAAAACTCAACTCCGACAATAATCGGTACAATGTGGTCACACTTTCGTGCTATTTGGTCAAATTAAATCAAATGTTTTTGTTTATTTACTTGTTGGCAGACATAATTTTACTTTAGAAATTCGCAAAATTCTCCGTCCGAATATTAAATTATGTTTCCTAACAATTTTAAATAATATGTTAATATATCGCACCTATTCAACAATACTGTATTAACTCAAAATTTTTAGTTTTTCACTTCTTGGAAATAATCGAGAGGTATTATTCAGATTTATCCACTGTAAAAATATCGATCTATTTTGTCTACCTTTTGGTAAAGAAATGGTTCGCTTAAAAAATTTTTTATATGCCTTTCATATTAAATTAAAAATTGTTTTGCTTCTACTGAAAATTTTAAAATTTTGAGTTAATACAGTATTGTTGAACAAGTGCGATATGTATTATAAAAAATATATTCAATTTCATTCAAACTTACTGCACTTGTTCTTTTTTTTTTTTGTAAAGCTAAGGTCTCACTATCGGCTCAAATAGCACAATCTGTGACGATTTTTATCGTGCTATATCGGCACACATTTAAAAACATTGCACAATTTTTTCTTAGGTGGTCCCATTATCGTCGCACATTGTGACAATTTTGTTCGGTTCATATCGGCCAAAACTCAATTGCGACAATAATCGGTACAATGCGGTCACACTTTCGTGCTATTTGGTCAAATTAAATCAAATGTTTTTGTTTATTTACTTGTTGGCAGACATAATTTTACTTTAGAAATTCGCAAAATTCTCCGTCCGAATATTAAATTATGTTTCCTAACAATTTTAAATAACATATTAATATACATATGTACAATAAAAAATATATTCAATTTCATTCAAACTTACTGCACTTGTTCTTTTTTTTTGTAATTGTTGTTTTGTAAACAAATGTTTACAATCCAGGGATGGCAACATCGATACAACTGCAATGTTTTGGTTAAAGCGAGTTGTTTTTTTTCATTTAGTAGTACAAACGTACTATTTAACGTTTCAATACATAAATAATAGATAAAACAAATGTAATTTTGGTACAATTAAGCTCAAAAAAGTACAATTTTAGTAACCAGTTTGTGCAATTTAAAAATTTCGTTTTGCCATCCCTTGTATCGGCGCTGATTGGGGACTGTGATCGGCACACAAGTGGCCGATAAAAATCGGTACATATTAAACAATTTGATTGCTCCACATTGTGCAAAATAGTGTTCACATTATCGGCGCATCTAGGTTTATTTTGATTGTCCACAGTCAGCACAATTTCGGCACAGATTGTCGCATATTAAAACATTTTGAACGTTCACACTATCGGCACATGAAATACGCCAAAAATTGGTGCATTGCGCCGATAGTGGGATCTTAGCTTAATTGTTGTTTTGTAAACAGATGTTTACAAACCAGGGATGGCAACATCGATACAACTGCAATGTTTTGGTTAAAGCGAATTGTTTTCTTTCATTTAGTAGTACAAATGTACTATTTAACGTTTCGATACATAAATAATAGATAAAACAAATGTAATTTTGGTACAATTAAGCTCAAAAAAGTAAAATTTTAGTAGCCAGTTTGTACAATTTAAAAATTTCGTTTTGCCATCCCTTGTATCGGCGCTGATTGGCGACTGTGATCGGCACACAAGTGGCAGATAAAAATCGGTACATATTAAACAATTTGATTGCTCCACATTGTGCAAAATAGTGTTCACATTATCGGCGCATCTAGGTTAATTTTGATTGTCCACAGTCAGCACAATTTCGGCACAGATTGTCGCATATTAAAACATTTTGACCGTTCACACTATCGGCACATGAAATACGCCAAAAATTGGTACATTGCGCCGATAGGGGGATCTTAGCTTAACTTTCTCTGATTGTTAGCCCTTAGTCGCAATATGATATTTAAATTTATCTAGCACGTCTAATTTAGATGCTTAAAGAACTTTTATTTTTAGAATTAGAATCGGTGTTCGAAAATAAAGAGAACATTATTTAGTGTACGGCTCACACAGCCAGGAACGATATAAATTTTTAGTGTTTGTGTAGACATACACAACCCTTAATACCGTTCGTAACTATTTTCAAGAAAGAGCCGAACATTATATAGTGTTCTGTTCTTCGTTAAAAAACAGAACAATTGTAGTGATACTGAAGACAAACATTATATTTTAATGTTCTATTATGTTTCTTTTTTACATTGATAAAGAAATGAACGAACAAAAACATTTAGCAACGATCGCAGCACGAACAGCTTGTGTGTGTATTGTGTTAATGTTTTGTTTGTGTAAAATTATTTTGCTGGCTTTTTGTTTTAAATTAAAATGTTTGGTTTTTTACCAGCCAAAAAGGCGCTAAGCACAACAAAAACGAACGAACACTAATGAGCTGAACCGATCACAATGAAGTTCGTGCTTAAAAAACCGAAAGGACTTAAATATTCTTATCTTTTTGTTGAGTTGGATAAGAACAGTATTATTTTTGTGTTCGAAAGATGACAAACAGTAAAACTTTATTTTTACATGATTTGCTACACCAACACTATTAGCTGTTGTGTTTTCCACAAATCTACCGAATCAAACACTAAGGAGCGTTATTTAGTGTTTATTTTCGAACACTGATTAGAATTGCTATTAGAATTGTTTCCATCTCGATATTGACAGTAGTATTTGTCAATAAGAAACCAAGGCCTTAAAAAAGGCACACACGTCTCAGCAAACGATGCTTACATAAAAAAAAAATTTGTACAATGCCTAAAGCAAGGCGAATTAACTACAGGTGGTGTCGAAACGCATCTGATTTTGACAGTTCGAGCTAATTTGTTTTGGTTTGTTAGTGTTTTGTTTAGAATGATTGACATTTCGAGGTATAAGCACTAACAATGCAATGCAAAAACCCCTATGCTGTTTCTGTTGTTTTTGAATTGTTGTAGTTCCGACACCACCTGTAGTTGAATTTGCCTTAGCCTGAAGCATAATTGTCCGGCAATTCTATGCGAATTGGGTTTTTCATTGTTGATATTACGTAAAAACCCAGTCAAGACGCCTTTATGATCTCGATCGCGATCATTGAATTTGAATTTTATTACAGCTTGCAGTGTTCTGGGCTTCGATTACACTTGCTTTCTAGTTACATCGCCATTTCTTCGTTATTACCGATTTTAGAGAATTATTTGCTGGTAATTTCCCTTTGTCATAATTGCCTGTCCAGACGCTTCCACAAATGTTCAATGGAATTGTGATCGGGTTACTGGGGGAATGGGCCAGCTGTTGATGGGAGTTTTGTAAAGCATCTCATAATTGGGATCGTTGTCTTGCTTAAAGAACCAAACTCGATACAAGGTCAATTTTGCGGCACTCTTTGTTAAGTTATCTTTTAAAAGTGTGAGGTAATCATTGTGGTTCCTATTAAAACAAAACTTCCTGCACCATTCGCTGCAATACATCTCTGTACAACTACCGAACAAGTACCATGATTCACTGTGAACATAACATTTTGCTGTGCACACACAAGAATAGTGCAAAATAAAAGTTTTTATATTCAATTTTATTTTATGCAATTAAACTTGAGTTAACCTTAAATATAATAAAAATTCTTTTTTGTTTGTTTCCTTTCACAGGTAAGTCAAAAGAAAAACATTTAATTGATTTTATATTAAACTGGAGCAAAGTTGGAGAACGCCTCATGTATGTGGGTTAGAAACTACATCGAACAATACAGAGATTCTATATTTTTCAATAAAACAACTGCCAAGTAAGTAAATAAATCGACTACGAAAACTATATTTTTCAATTAAATAAGAAAGGGATTCTTATTTAATTTTAGTCTGTAAGATTTTAAATAAAAATATATAGAATAATATAAAAAAGGATTAACTAAATTTTTATTCCAAATAGCATTTTTTGTTGATTCTGTTAGACAAATAACAAATGCATCTTGCTTTAAAATTTCAAGGGGTTAAAGTATAAAATTTGTTGCATCTTTTTATTAAAAATTGCATTAAAAATCATTTTTTATAGCAAAAATTTCACGGATTTTAATAATTTTTTTTTCCTCTGTAAATTAAAGAAAATCGAGCTACGCCTTTTTTTATTTTAAGTCATCGATATGTAAATTAATATAAAAAGCCTAAAAGCAATGAAAGTTAAATTTTGTTTTATTCCATTTGTATCCAAATATTTATTAATTAATTAACTAGTCACAATTGAATTAACACCCTGTTTTGCTTTAAGTCCAATTCACAAACATTTGCAATAAAAGTCTCCAGTGACCAAAGAAATTTTTGATTTGTTTTTTCTATGTTTATTTCGGCCACCAACTTCTACTTTCTATATTAACGCCATTTGTAATTATTATAATTTAATTATGTTAATTATTTTCCTTTGGGGCTTCTTTTGTTTATCCTTGAATATGCGTTACAGATAATTATGTATTTCGTATTTGCACATTTTATACCCCAAAACAGCCATTCAAAATAAAAATTTGTTTGAAAATATTTTCCCTGATAATTTCGCCAACAGAAAGGCAGAGTAAACGTAGTTTAAGAATAAAAAGAAATCCAGAAACTTGCTAAAAGTTACAAAATAAGAATGTTATAGATATAAATTAATACATTTTGGTTAAAAGGGGGGGAAATCAGTGTTTTGTGGCTTCTTAATCCAGTTCCATTGCAAACTGTTATAAACACACATTTGACAATACCATTAAATTCAAATAAGCAATTCATCATCAGTTCTAAAATAAAAACAGCATAAATCTTCATAGTGGCTCCATACTAGTGTATTCTAGCACCAGACATCCCTGCAAATAAAATTAGACCACCTGATCCATTTTGATAAAATGGACTACTCCATGGACTGGTCCGATGTAATGCAAGCATAGACCTTGTCATTGTTAAAAAGTGTTTGTAGTGAGACGACATGTCTTCGTTTTTTAACGACATGCTTTCGTTTTGTAACAACTTCAAAACTAATCTTCTTGAGTATACCATGGAGTAGTTTTAAAACTTCTCCTTAGTAGTCCAAAGGTGGGTTATATGGTCCTCTCCTAGGACATCGTAATGTTAAACAGACCAGTTTTTTCCATACGTTTGGGTTACTTTTGGACTAGTCCTATTATTTGCATGGATATTACAGATCTCTGTACAACAGGGTACTTAACCAACCCAGCGAGCACATAGGCTTAAGAATAATGTAAAAAATTAAAAAGCCCAGCAAAGAAAGAATTCTCGCCAATTTATATTACATATCAGAGATCAGCAATGAGTAGTGAAAAAGTGAGTAGAGTTGAATCATGACTCATAAATTATTGTAGTTATACGCACTCATACTTATTGCAATGTTAGTAAAACTCATGTTCATACCCACGAGTTTCATTTTATTCATCATATTCATACTTAGCAACTTTAGAATCTACTCAACTAAATGTGTGTAGGCGAATCAAAATGCGAGGCTGACAGATTTGTCCCCGAAATAGCAAAGTGACGATTTGGCAATTACAGTTTACTAAAGTTACATGTATGAAGTGGACGATTTTTCCTCAAATTTATCTGGCAGCGCTGATTATGAAGTTGTGTGTTTGACCTGTTGTGTTAAAACGGTAAATGGATGAGCTGAATGAGTTGAATCATTGTGAGTATTGTAGGTATTTTCTTGAAATTATATCTGAGGTCATTTATTGCTGGGTACACACTATGCAACACATTTACGCAATCTAGTGAATTAAATTCATTTTCATTAATTCCAGATTGCATCAACATCAAAACGCTTTGATATTTTATCATCTCTGTTATATATGGGTAAATCCAAAGTGTTGAACGGGACATTCGTACCAGAGAACGGATTTGTGCGATTGAAAAAAATCGCAGTAAATGAACACCAACAAATACACTCGCTTGCGGTCATACAATCAAACTTGCTCAATCGCAAACATTCACTGCTAGTTTGCAGTCATTCAAATAATGCACATCGTTTAGCTTCGTTTGTGTGTTTGGTCCGGCAATGATTGTTTTGGCAAAGAAAAAAAAAATACAAACAAAAAAGCCAGAAATCAAGCAATTGTTACTCATGTAGGTATTCAGCAGTTACTATGTAGTACAAGAAAAATTGAAATGAAACTAAACGCACATACTTATGTAGGTACAAACAATTTCCATAGCAACAGAAGACTTTTTTTTATTATCTTAAAAAGTACAGTAGTTCTGTATGTACAATGTATTCTTGTTATTGTTGTTTTTATTGTTGTTAATTTTAACAAAGCGTCTCATCGAGTGGTTTATTGTTGTAAATGTTAACAAAGCGTCTCATCGAGCGGACAATGACTACTTGAATGCAAAAGTATAAGAATGTGTGCCTTGTGAATTTACACAACTTTGTTATATTGCGTGCGCAACAAAAAATGCAAACAAAGCACTTTCAATAAAAAAGAACACATGCAAGAATCAAATGTGTACGAAAATAGTGATTTTGCAGTTCTCTGATTCGTACGCATCAAAAATGCAATAACATTTTAAACAACAAATATTTTTACGTTCTCTTAAGCCTTAAATAATACCACTAGGAAAGCACTGTTATCTATGCTAAAGTTTATGATGGGCGTGATTCTAGGGCAAAGATAATGGCAAAAGAAGTAGCGGTTCCAAAGTGAAAAAATAGAAGTAGTTTTTGTGGCCATGTATACGTAGCAATGGAACAGTAAAATTTCTAAAATATCACCTCTTTCCAGGAAGATAATATTAAAGAAAACATACAATAAAACATTCTCAAAAATAAGAAATTACGTTTGCACAACTTTGCAGCCTGATTGTTTATGGGTAAATTTATAAAATTAGTAAAATCTTAATATTTCTCTATAATAATATCGTAAAATAATCAGCTTTTAATAACATTTAAATTTTCGGTCACGGTGGACCTTTTGACGGATATGCCCATATGTATATCGCACTTGTTCAACAAGAGGGTATTAACTCAAATTTTTTAAAATTTCACTTTTTGCTGTAAAAATTTCAACGCAATTCAATTACTCTTTCATTTAAAGTAGACATATTGTTTTATTTAAATTTGGTTGTATTTTGAGTTGATACTGTTTTGTTGATAAAAAACATTTAGAAACTTTATTGAAATTTCAACTAAAGCGTTACAACTCAAAATAATATAAACAAAAATATATCGAGAAGTTTCAGAAAAATGGTATTAAATGGTATTTTTGCAAAAATTTAAAAGAAAAACGATGAAAATATATTTTCAAATTAAATTAGCTTAATATGAGCTATTCGGATTTTCAAATTCTTTTAAAATTTAACCACAAACAGTTTTTCAGCTCTGCTGAAACTTTTAAAATTTTGTGGTTTACCCTCTTGTTGATCAAGTGCGAAATGTAATTCCAAACATTTGCTAACGTTTCATTTCAAACTTACAATTTTATGTTTGTTGGGTATAATTATTATTTTATATATGCAGAGCATGAAACTTTGAATATGTGTAGCTGTATGTGTGTGTGTGTGCATACATTTTTAATTGTATTTCTCTAAACGTGTTACCAACAATGTTGTTTCTAATGTTAATTCTACTGTGTTTAGTGTTTCCTCTTCTACTTTTATTTTGTTCGTATGTTTCTACAGTTAAATCTAGTTTTTTCTAGTTGGCAAAGATTTTGTATTTATGCATGTGTAAACACTATTCACATGTGTCTGTCTGTCTGTCTGTCTGTCTGCTTATGTTTTTGTATAGCAATTCCTTTTTCTTTTTTACATTTTTGTTGCCCTAATCAACTTTTATTTTTTATTCATGTGAATTAGTTGCAAAAACATAAAATAAAAACTAAAACAACACAAAGAAAAAACTTAATACAAAGAGAAAAAATATACAACTTAAAGGAAACACTTTTAAACAAAAACAAAGAATTCAAAGAAACACAAAACGAATTCCGAAAATCCTTTAGAAAGAGAGACTTTGAAGATTTTAAGGAGAGTATTTAAATATTTAAGATAATGGATGCAAAGAATTCAGTTGTTTTAAAGAAGGTAATTTTATGAATAATTTAATTTTTATCCAAGTAACACAATTTTAATATATGATTATTACTTGATGTCAATCGTAAGTCTTAAACCTACGGTCAATAACCAACAACATATACGTTAGTCAATAACAGGGTACCCCGGTTCCCCTTTGTAGATTTTTGCACTTTTACATTAGAAAATATTGTTTTTCGCCCAATCACATATTGATAGTGTTGCAAAATAAGCCAATAATTATTTTCCGTATATAAAAATAATCAAATTATGGAGATTTTTGTTTTAAATCGCTACGCTTCACTTTGTCTACTGTCTCAAATCCATTTGTAGCTATCAAAAGAAGTCGCTAAAGTAAACACATATGTAGCAATTGCTTTGTTCTTCTTTGATTACGGTGCTTTGTTAAAATTTTTAAAGCTTTTAAATACTTTAAGTATTTGCTTGTTGCATGTAGGTCGCTTTATAGAAGTATCGCTACTTCCCTTGTTGGTATAATAAAGAAATAATTGAGAGAGTTTCAGCAGAACATTTTATAGTGATTGTGGAGTTTTAATTTAAAATAAGGTAAGAATGTCGCGTAAAGTGAAGTTTCTATCATGAAGCCAAACATTTATCAGATGAAAAAAAGCTAAATATAACTGATCTATTTTTGACGATATCGCGGATGATGAACAGTTGTCTGAAAGAGTAGACGGTGAAACACCATATACTGGAAATATAATCTGTCTAATGCTGATATTTACGATGAGTCTTCAGTTGAAAGTTATGCCGAAGTAAATATTTTGCCGTGTGGCAAAAGAACAATTTGTTATCCCATCAAAACTAGAAGTCTTATTATTCTACGGCAACGTTGTGGGCCTGCACGATCAACGGAATTGCTTTCAAAAGCTCAAACTTGAGAGTAGATATGGTGGACATAATAGTGAGGCAGACAAACAAAAAAGCAGATGCCACATATGCAGTCTACATTGGAACCAACCCAACAAAACCACGACTTAATTGGAAATAGGTAACAGTAAATGAAATATATGCCTTTACTGACATTTTAATAATGAAAGGTACAAATCATTTATGTAATGCAGTGATTGCCACTCCATAGGCTCGCGAGTCAGTCAATAATCGTATTTTTCACACAGACACGGTCGGCAATTCACATGCATACAACAACTTTGTTCGTTTCAGAACATCAGACTATCATCAGTCTCTGCGACCGCACACAATTACATAATATCTTTGTGTGCATGTGTTATCACTGATGTAATGATAATACGAAAGATTTATGTGCCATCACATCTTATCCTCTATGTCGAGTAACAATGCCCATTACCAGATTCTGGTCACTGTGACTTTTTATACGGTTTGACGATGTAAACATGCCAAATTAGGGATAAAAGTTTTGTGGATTTGCGATGCAAAAAACTCCTATCCGGTCGATGACCAACTATATACCGGGAAATCACCAATGGGTCCTGAGATACGACAAGAAAAAAGAGTGGTAAGGGATCTAACAGGTCCGTTCCATGATAGTTGGCGCACCATCACAATGGATAATTTTTTACCACTCTTGATTTAGCGGAAAATTCGAATTAGTCGCCACTATTCATCACGATCTGCTATAAATGCCGTCAACGCAAGCCGATGCTCACAAATATAACATTTGAATAATAAAAAAGTTGTTGAAAAAACAAATTTATATGTTTTATCGATCAAATTCAAAATAACCGTGGTAATTTGTAAGGAAAAACCAAAAAAACTTGTAGGGGTACCGCAGTACCCGGTCATTGACTCGCGTAGTTGTCGAATGTAAAACGGTTTTAAACAAAGCTCTGGCTATATATATATATATATATATATATATATATATATATATATATATATATATATATGTATATATATATTTTTTTTTTTTTTTTCTTTTATAATGTTTTTTAAGTCCTTAGTAGCGACGATTTAGAGTTTCATCGCCACATCTTCATTGTAAAAGATTTGCGAGCATTTTTAAGTTGAAAAAGTTACCCGGGTACCCGGTTGAAAAAGTTACCCGGGTACCCGGTTATTGACCGTAGGGTTAAATTCTTTACAAACAGATGTTTGTATTTGAAAATTTAATTCATTTCGACATTGAATTTAAATTAAGCAATGCAAATAGTTCTGATGATGTGGAATGTGGTTATTCTCGAAACATGTAAATTTCGCGTGAGTTCGAGTCGGTGTTCAGTCAAGAATAAAAATTATAAAATAATTTTATTTTGCAAAATTGCTTTTTTACTAAAAACAATTTAATAAAAATTTAATTTGTTGAACTAAAGCCTAAAATATCAAAAATTAATATAAAATCAAAAACTTATAGTGGTTGAGTTCTAAAACATCATAATACTCTGCAGTCAAAGTGAAAAATGTATCATCAAGTGCACCGAAGCACAGTTTGCTTATTGTGCATGCATCGACTACTTTGTTGGTGCACTTTGGGACAGAAAACATTGTAAAATTCTACACGTTTGCATTGTGGAATGCATTCATATAGCAAGTTGGTTTGCAATTTGTACATAGTTTTTATTTAAAAACCTAAATAAAATATCATATAATTATCCTCCAGAATACAGCCATAATCTGTTGGCCTATACCCACTACCCACTACACCATAATGGGTAAGGAATTATGGATTTGTACTATTGTGTGTTATCCCATACCCCGTTTTCACAACTTACCGATACCTAAAGGTTGGATTTTATTGGCCTTTTAAAAAGTGTTCCAATATTACAATTTTACTTTAAGCGAAAGGAAGTGATAAGTTAAAGGAAGATTCATCCTACCCGGAAGGTAAAAGTGTAGCTGTTATAATGGACGTTAGCTATCGATAAGTTGTGAAAACGGGCCTAAAAAATATTGATCCTTGATCCACATTTTAGTATACCGATTGACTTAGAATCACTTCGTGAGTCGATCTAACGATGTCCATCTGGCTGGCTTGCTAGCTGCCTGTCCATGTAACCTTGTGCGCAATTTACAGATCGCAATTTTAACTATAATTTGATTAAATTTACCACATACGTCCTAATTGTCATAAGGAAAAAGGCTTTTGCAATGTTGATCGATCCATAACTTCAAATTGTCTTTGTTCCCAAAAGAAAAATCAATCCATCCGTACTCAAATCAATCTGAAGCGGTATTAAAAGTACGGGAGTACGGATTTTCTTGCATCAATACATATTCGCTTCAAAGCACTCTGTTATGAATCATAACCCCATTACATAATTTTGTTGTGCCGCGTCCTTGATTTGCCATGGGTTCCAGATATGTTATATGGTACTCGAAAATGTGTTTTTAGGTCAAGCTTGACCGACTACACATTCTTACTTCACAACTAGTTGTGAAGAGGGTATACTAAGTCTGTCACTCCGTGTTAAACTTTTTTCATATTCATCTAAGACCCCATTAAGTATACATATTAAGTATGTATATTTTGGGTCCTTGAATGATTTTAAGTCGATGTATCCTTGTCCGTCTGTTGAAAACACGCTCACATTTGAAAAACTCAAAAGAAAAGAACAATATTTGTGACAAATTGCTTCTAGTTATCCTAAGAAGTTTGGAAAACTTCTTGAAAACGACTGGAAATCATAATACATGTAACGTCATTGATTTCCAACAACAAAACTTTTGGGTTCTTATGAATAAGTTACGATTTTACTTCCTTATTTTGAATACTTGTTTTAGGTTAGATGGTCAACCCATTCTTGCCCACCCCTTTGGTATTAAAATACGCCATGATTATATTCACGGAAATTTGTGAATATAATCTCGAAATGTTTTAACTTTACTACAACTCTACGCCACTTATCTTTTTTACTTCACAACCCAAATTAAAAATAATTCAGTATACCATTTTTGTTATGTTCATTCAAAATGCATAACAGTTTTTATTAAAATCTTCATAAGGATTTATTAACTAACTAGCTGACCCGGTCCGCGTTGCTGGCCCCAAGCAAACATTAGTGTTGTATTACCAGACGATTTAAGTTGAGCTGTAAACGAAATTTACAGCCTTTAAAATTTTCCTTCCGTAAAAACCTAAATCAGTCAAGCCGTTCTCAAGTTATGCGCTTAATAGAAAAAGTGGGCGTAGAAGTAGGCGTGATACATTTTTCTTTCAATAAAAACGTAAAATGGAATAATACGAACATTTAAAAGAAAAATTAGTCAAATCGAAGGAGCCGTTTTTTGATTTTAGGTAAATCGAAAAAAGTGGGCGGGGCAAAATTTTCTTTCCGTAAAAACCTAAGTTGGACCATGGCAATCATTTTAAAGAAAAAATCGTTTGAATCGATCAAGCCGTTCTCAACTTATGCGCTTAATAGAAAAAGTGGGCGTAAAAGTAGGCGTGGTAAATTTTTCTTTCGATGAAAGCTTAAAGTTGATTAATACGAACATTTGAAAGAACAATTATTCAACTCGATGGCGCCGTTTTCTGATTTTAGGTAATTCGAAAAAAGTGGGCGTAACAGTGGGCGGGGCAACATTTTCTTTCCGCAAAACCTAAGTTAGACCATGGCGATCATTTTAAGAGAAAATCGTCCAAATCGGTCAAGCCGTTCTCCAGTTATGCGCTTAATAGAAAAAGTGGGCGTAAAAGTAGGCGTGGTAAATTTTTCTTTCGATGAAAACTTAAAGTTGATTAAGACGAACATTTGAAGAAAAATTAGTCAACTCGATGGAGCCGTTTTCTGATTTTAGGTAAATCGAAAAAAGTGGGCGTAAAAGTGGGCGGGGAAAAATTTTATTTCCGTAAAAACCTAAGCTGGACCATGGCGATCATTTTAAAGAAATAATCGTTCAAATCGGTTAAGCCGTTCTCAAGTTATGGTTTTTGCCACGCCCTTCCGCCCCCAGACCGAAAATCAAAAATCAGACTTCACAGTGTCACCCGCCTGAATATTCTGAAGATTCCCTGAAAATTTCATCAAAATCGGCCCCGCCGTTTTGGAGTCCATACGTTACATACATACACACATAAACACACACATCCAATTTTATATATATAGATATAGATATATAGAAGAAGAAGATTTACAAAACTTTCCTGCAACGTTGCTTCCATACAATGTAAATAGCAATCGAGCAGTAGTTTTACAAAAAAAAAAATTTAATTAACACGATGATATGAATATATGTACAGACACGCAATTCTCAAATTTGACATGATTAAAATTAATTAAAACAATTAAGCAGTGCAAAATTTTAAGTAATTTTCTTCTACGATTCTTCACCAAAAAATATAAGATAAGTTCATCTATAATACCCGGATATTAATTGGCTTTTTGAAAAAATATATCTATCATTCTTGTTTTTTTTTCAGCACACAATCGTTATCGTTTCAAAAAATGGCCTACCCGATACAAAAATTTATTTTCCTAAACAAGTAAAACCTGAAATCTTCTTCTATCTATATATATAAAATAGGATGTGTGTATGTATGTATGTATATGTATGTATGTATGTATGTATGTATGTATGTATGTATGTATGTAACGTATGGACTCCAAAACGGCTGGGCCGATTTTGATGAAATTTTCAGGGAATCTTCAGAATATTCAGGCGGGTGACACTGTGAAGTCTGATTTTTGATTTTCGGTCTGCGGGCGGAGGGGCGTGGCAAAATCCAATTTTCATATTGCACCACCAATGACAGTCAAAGTTAGTTTCGATTTCCGTATGACGTGCTTAATCCCCAAGTTTTCATATTTGATAAATACACTGCAACGTTGTTGACGGAAAGCTTCTATGCGCATTTAACTGGTTGCTAAGGCCAGCTCTTCAGGAAACCTTTTCCAGAGATATATAGTTTGGACGATTTTTTCTTTAAAATGATCGCCATGGTCCAACTTAGATTTATACGAACAGAAAATTTTGCACCGCCCACTTTTTTCGAATTTAATAAAATCAGAAAACGGTTCCATCGATTTGACAAATTTTTCTTTCAAATGTTCGTATTAAACCATTTTAAGTTTTTTACTTTTACGGCCACTTTTTCTATTAAGCGCATAACTTGAGAACGGCTTGACCGATTTGAACGATTTTTCTTTAAAATCATCGCCATGGTCCAACTTAGGTTTTTACGGAAATAAAATTTTTCCCCGCCTATTTTGACGCCCACTTTTTGCGATTAACCTAAAATCGGAAAACGGCTCCATTGATTTAACTACTTTTTCTTTCAAATGTTCGTATCTTTTTAACGGATTTTAAAAATCGAACGCAAACATTTTTCTTAATTTGGACAGGACAACGTCTATCGGTTCAGCTAGTTCTAAATAAAAAAAAATTAAAACAATCTATCAATGCAAAATAATTTCCAAATAAATTTCCAAAACCAAAGGCATCCAAATTAAAAAAACCTAATCAATTCAAATTTAAATCAAATATAAAAGTAAACAAATAGAATGTATTGAACCAAACGGAACAAACAATCACTCGTGATGATCGGTCCATAATTTACCATAGTTCCCATATAAAGCTCACTCTCGGAATACAGTTTAGCATATCTAATAAATTTTGGTCGGTCGAAGCTTTGTTCGTACATAATTAAGCATAGGTCTTATGTAAAGCCCACGTCTGAAATATTCTTATAGGTTCTTAAATACATATACTTTTGTTGAAATAATATTTCTGTTTTTGCCCCAGTGTGCAGAAATTGTCGAACATAGTAAACATTGTGGTTTTGTAAGTTATTTTCATGCTTTTAAACTTGGTTAGTTGGTCGGCCATTCGACATTGATTGCTCAGTATTGACTTATAATACAAATATGTACATTATTTCTGTGTACAATTCTTTTTCTTTGGTATTTATTTGAAAGGCAAAGGTAGCAGTACACATGCAATAAAATCAATAAGCATTTCTGTTTACCAGTCCCTTTTTAATTAACCATCAAAGCTGACATCCTTCTTCAACTTTACAAGGTAATAAATAGTGACCGACCTAATACACTTTTTCAGACCGAATACGAACTTCAAAAGATTTTTTAACCGAAACCGAACTTTTTTTTTAAATATTACTATATATCGTCGGCTTAGAGTGTAAACCTGCTAAATCCAGTTTTTAAGTAAATTGAGATTTTAAAACCGTATGGTAGGGACCAGCATTTAGTTGTTCTTCAATTTGAGTCCTGAAGTGTGTCAAATCAACAATGTTTTTTGTTCTCCTCTCAAGCAGCAATAGGAAAAATAAAAAGTTTTTTGTCTCTCCTGTAAAATTTGTTAAAAGGGAGTTAGCAGGTTTACACTCTAAGCCGACGATATGTATATTAGGGAGACAACTTTTTTACAATTTTTGAAAATATCAAAATGGTCCTATTCATACCATGTAGTGCATAAAAAAACAATAAGAACTGCATCTTTAGATTTTCGATATCGTTAAAAAAGGTTCCGCGTCAAATGCAATTAAGTTTGGGATCAGTAATAATGCATTTATACCTACACCATAAACAGTTTATAAGTTGTTTATGGTAATAAACTAGTTTGGGAAACTGATTTATCTACACAAACCATAAACAGGTTTGTAACTAGCTTTTGAGATAAACTAGTTACAAACAACCGATTTTTGCTAATGCAACTCTGTTTTTTTCAAAATTTTATATGTGGCCCTTGGTACAACATTTGGTTTTCACATCATTGTTACAATAAAAATGACTTCGAAGTCTGAAATAAATCATTATCGGGCTTTACTAATGCTCAGATATGCTTTCTAAGACATTGGATAAAAGATCAATCAAGAATTCCAAAAACACAACGCAGCCAACATTTGTGCGGAACGCGCCATCAAAGTCGTACAAGTTTTATTCCCCCCGTGCAAATCAACACGAACTCTTAATCTAAAGTTAATTTCACTTAACAAAGATAGTTTTTAGATTGTATTTTTGATTGTAATCATATAATTACATTAAGAAATGTAAATAGTTAAATAATTATAAAATTAAAAATTTTGAAAAAATACAAAATTTTGAAAAATAAAAAAAAAATTTAAAGGGCTTTCAGAAATCGGCTTCGACGCGGAACGTTTTTGTTCCCATATGACCTGAGGAAATATTTTCGATTTCAGCACAACATCGACTACAGCGCACAGTGGTATTTTTTTGGCAAAAAGTCTATTTTTTTGCAGTTATTTTTTAGAAATCTAATGATGCAATTCTGTAGAGAACTGTTTCATTAGTAGAAAACCATGATTTGTTTTCGAAAAAAATTAAATTTTATATAAAAAAAGAGTGTGTTAAAGTTATCTAAATATTATACAACGAAAACTGATGAAAATTTTAATACATTTCAGTTGTTTATACAATAAATATGGTTCAACTACCAATAGTTTTAGAGCATTTTTATTGAAATATAGTATTTTAAATTAAATAGGAAAGAAAAAATATTTAAATTACCCAGCAAAAACTTGGTAATGACTTGCCTTTACAACTTACTTTTCAATGACTACTTCATACCATCTGCATTACATAGAAGTAGTTTGGTAATGGCTGACATATAATCTGTTACCTAAGTACTTGTGTATGAGTTGATTAACGAAATTTATAATTTATTCGTAATAAAATGCATTTACGGTTGAAGTTTCTTCAAATCTAATACAAATTGATTTAAAATATTTGTTCTTACAATTTGTTTTTTTTTTTTTTTATTATAAATAAAAAACAATTTGTAATAAATTTGAATATGAAAAATTATGCTGTACTGAAATTTTATAGTCATGACATGTTAGTTGTAATTTTGGTGACAGCGGAGTAATAACTTACTTAAGTCCCTATTTGTAAGCGAATGTGGTAATGACTTATTTAACTCCCTATTTGTAAGCGAGGGTGGTAAGTACTTGCCTCCAATGACATCACCGTGTTAAAATAATGAGTTAAAATGCCAATGTATAAGTAGTGAAGAGTCGTTATATTAGCTTTTTAACTCATTACTTTGCAATGTAAGTTTTTGCTGGGTACATATATAGTTTAAGAGATCTGGGGCCAATTATGGCAGTCGTGATCGAATACTTTTTCGATTCGAACGCAATTTTATTTTAGTCGATACTGCACGTATCGTAATTATTTTTTTCAGTGTTATGAACACTCAAATAAATGTTTTACAACACTAAAGAAATTATTTCGATCCGTTCCGTTCAGTATGAACAGAAAGAATTTGAACTGAAATTGCTTTCGAATCGAAAAAGTATTCGATCACGACTGCCATAATTTGCCCCCTGAGCAAATCAAAATGACTCCAAAAAATTTAGCATTTGCAGTTTTCATTAGATAAAAAATAAGTTAGCTCGGTCTACCTCCGTGTTAGTACTACTACTAAATGAAAGTTTGGAATATTTTCTTTAATTTTATGTAAAAAATTCTGCGCCTTTTTGCGATCGCTGAACAAACTTATAAATTTTGTGATAAAACTCACATATTTTTTATGAATATTTACAATAAATTGCAATGCATATTTACAACAAAAGGCTTTGTATACTTTTAGGCTTTTAATTTTACTTTTTAATAATTGATTAACAGCAATATCGAAAAAGTGCATAACAAAAGAAGAAAAACAAATCCATATGATTATTTGAAATAATAATATTTGCCAATAAAAAAGTGTAAGAAAATTATTAAACGTAACTAATTTTTAAAATGAATTCATTTTGTGTTGCATATAGTGAATTGTGCAAGGAACTTATAAAATGCAATAATAATGTGGATTTATTAACTGATTTCATAAAAACAAAAAACATGGTGCTTACTATTAATGAAATTCAAGTTGTGCGATTTCTTAGTCACTTTTTTAACGTTTGGCCGAATCCCACAGAAACAAATCATATTTCTTTAAGAAAAATTATGCTTGGCTAAAAAGTACGTTTTAAAACAAAATAATTAATTTTTACTTTGAATATAATTGATATTTGATGAATAAAAAGCTTCAAATGAGTTTAAAAGTCTACTCATTTTGTTTATACTCAAATAAGGTACGAAAGGTATCCGATATGCCAGCGAAACTTGATGATATAGTTACTGAAATGATAGATGATTAATAAAAGTCTATATTTAAATGCGTGTATTGAAATTTATTTATAAAATAATTAGTTTTGGTAAAGAAACAAAAAGTTGTGGGAAAAAATATAATATGGGTTATATGGGCAGTGAGTGGTGGGCGTTAATTGAGGTAATAAAAGCTCAGAGCAAATTTCAAAAACTTTGGGCCAAAAAGAAATTTTGGATTCTATGGGCGGTGGGTAGAGGGCTTGGCCAATTTTGATGAAACTTTATTTTTTTCTTAATTGAGCTAACCAAAGGCTCTGTGCCAAATTTCAAAAGCTTCGGGCCAAGAATAAATTTTGGGTTCTATGGGCGGTGGGTATATTTTATATTTTTCTTAATTGAGCTAACCAAAGATTCTGTGACAAATTTCAAAAACTTTGGGCCAAAATAAATTTTGGGTTCTATGGGCGGTGGGTAGAGGGCGTGGCCAATTTTGATGAAACTTTATATTTTTCCTAATTAAGCTAACCAAAGGCTCTGTGCCAAATTTCAACATTCTACGAGTACTCCTTATATCTTTTGCCAAGCATTATATGAACAAATCCTTCTGTGCAGCGTGGTGATAGGGCCTTATTTTGGTTGTGCCCCTAATGTATATACATATAGGAGCAAAATCTCTATGTTGTCAGAAAATGGAAAAAGCCAACGAACCACAAAAAAATTATCATTTTTGCAGCAAAAACTAAGATAATTTAAATTTTAACCGATTTATGATAAAGAAAAATGTTTTCACAATAATAAAATAATTTAGTATTTAAATGTTCGCGAAAAGCCATTCATTTGCATATAATTCCATCCCCTGCTAATAAGTAATAAATCTATATTTTTTATTTCTTTAAATGTTCTCAAATTAAAAGCGCAATTTGTTTGATTTCCATAAATATCGAAATAATAAAAAAATATCCCATTTAAATCAATTACGCTAAATCCATTAAAAACTTTAGTGAAAATTGATTTTCGTTTAATTTGCTTTCGAAACATTAATTAACAAGATGTATTTGACAACATAAAATTAATGATTTCATTTCACAACAAATCACTTTCTATGATTTTCCAAATTAACAGTCCGTTTATTTAAGCTGGTCATTTGATTTGATTGAATTACACAAATTGCACAGTGTTTGAATTTAATTAGTTTAAATTGTATTTGATAAGCTTTCAATTACATTTGTAATGAGATAATTTACATTAAAAGCTTTATTAATCGTTGCAATTTTGATGCTAAATGTTAGAAGACTTGATTATAACTATCAGGTAAACCGCAAATATGCCTTAAAAAAGTGCTTTATGCGCATTAAGTATAAAGTAAAAACTAGAAAATATGCACTTAAAATTGTTAAAAATATGCCCAAAATTATTTAGACCATATTAACATTATGCAATTACCGCCGCAACTTTCGCATGCAACTTTTTGATTGTTAGCAAGAGGTGTAGGGAAGAAAACGGGGTTGAAAAAATTTAAAAAATTTTTGAAAAAAATGTTAATGTAAATGTGAAAAAAGTTTCGTAGCCACTACTTTAAAAGAATATAGAAAAAAAAAACTCGGCGTTAATTATAAAGATCTAAATGCGGTCTTATTTGATAACGAAACATTTAACAATTCAATAATATTTATCGGCGTCAGAGTACCTACAAAAACTCGGGACTTCGGCTACAAAATTTATTGGTATTAAACAAACATAACATATAACATATCATTTGGGAAACCATAAATATGCAATTACATGTTTTTCCTTATGCGACCAATGAAGGCAGTAACAGTATATTTATCCGTTCAAGATCTTTTTATGAATTTTGGCATCGATTTATTAGAGCATATTTTTGCATATTTTACCCTTTGGAGCATAATTTTTGAATTATTCAATTAAAATAGTTTTTGCAGCATTTTTTAGGCTTATAGTGCATATTTCACCTTTTTGAAGCTTATTTTGACACATTTTTAATTTGTTTAGATGGCTAAAAATGCTTTCACAGCGAATACAAATTTTTTTTAATTCTGGTTTAAATGTGACATTTTATACATAAGCATAAATGATGGAATAAGCAATTATATACGTACATAGAAATCAAGACCCATCTTCTAGTATACCGCTCACATTAGAACTCCTTTTTTTAATTGATTTAACTCTGTCCATCCGTCCGTCTGGCAATTTGACTGTCCGTGCAAATCTTGTGCACAACATACAATTTGCACTTTTATAGATAATTTGATAAATTTGGTAAATACGTTTTAATTATACTAATGGCGTTTTCTTTTCTGAGTAAAATTCTGGATTTATTCTGCCTTTTACATTTTTTTATGTTCTTTTCTGAAAAACATGTGTTATTTTAAAAGTGTAAAGCATTCTTTTCTGATGATGTTCCCTTTAAAATTAAAAAAAAAAATGCTACATGCCCAACACTACATTTAATTAAAGGGGCATGAGTGCAGCACTAGATCAAGGCGAATTCAGCACAAGGTGGTGGCAAGTTTCGAGCCGTAAACACTAACAATGCAATACAAAACACATCTGTTGATTCTGTTGGCTTTGGATTGTTATAGTCTTGCCACCACCTGTAATTGAATTTACCTTGCGCTAATTGTACTTTTTTGTTTAATGCCGAAATTTGTGTTCTTTTGCAAACGTTAAGTATGAAACACTTCTTAAAAATTAGGGATGCATTTAATGTTGCCAAGTCACATGTAACACTTATGCAACACTTTTTTTTAGAAAAGAAAACGCCGTAACGGATGAGAATGATGAGAATCGATTTATAATTTCGATCTTTAAGTTCTATATAAAATTCTTTCCGAAACAGACTCTTTGTGCCATAAACCTTCTAATTATGTTCCTCTCTTTATTAAATTTTCCCCAAATATATTTTACTGCAAATTGAATAGCTTTAGTTTCCTTTTAACCGTTAGAATTAGTTTAACATTTAGCGACCGTTGTTAAAAAATCACATATGGGTAAATCCAAAGTGTTGAACGTGACAGTCGTACGCATAAAAAATTCAATTACATCTTAAACAAAAAAAATTTTTACGTTCTCTTAACCTAGATTCTAGGTCAAAGATAATGGCAAAAAAAGTAGCGGTTCAGACGTGAAAAAAGGAGTAATTTTTGTGGCCATGTATAAAAAGGCATAATTCAGCGAAACCTGGAACAATTTTTTAGACAAACTATTTTCAGAATTTTACGTAGCAATGTAACATTAAAATGTCTTGGTTTGATTCCAAAATATTCTGTATTTTTTTTTAGCGAAAATCTGGGTCGATTTCGAACGTGAAATTTTTTCCATAATAATTTAACTGAATAATGATTAAAACAAAATAAAAATTTACCGTTAATCAGAAAAACAAATTTCTCTTTGAAATCTTCCTTAGATTACAGACCACGTAAGAAATGTTTTTGGAATAATTTTTATCAGATTTCACCTCTTTTAAGAAAGAGAAATATTAAAGAAAACATACAATAAAACATTCTCACATATAAGAAATTACGTTTGCACAACTTTGCAGTCCGGTTGTTCTTCTAAGTGAACAAATTTATGGGTAAATTTATAAAATTAGTAAAATCTAAATATTTCTCTATAAAAATATCGTAAAATAATCAGCTTTTAAATTTTTGGTCACGGTGGACCTTTTGCCGGATATGCCGATATAGATGGTGCATATAGATAGTCAGCCCAATTACGAAAGTCATTGTCGTGGTCGATTCCGAAGCCGCTTGAAATGTTTGTTATTTTCACGACAACGACAATGTAAAACACTTAAAGAGTTGTCATATGTATGTCATTAACGACAATAATAATAACAATTTCAATAAACGACTGTTAATAATAACGCCAAATATAAATACATAAATAAATCACATATATGAAATCTAAGCTCATCGGTTCAAATTAGGCTGCAATTTTTTTCGTCTTTTAATACTGCGGTGTATGGGTTTTACCAATTATAATTTTAGGTTTAATTTTTTTTTAATGCAAATATTATTTAATTATTTAATATTTTGTTTTCAAATAAACAATTTTTTGGTGTCTTTGGGGCATATTTTTAAAAATGTTAATGTCATATTTTCTAGTTTTTACTGCATATCTAATGCGCATAAAATACTTTTTTGGAGCATATTTCTGGTTTCCCTGCATATCACTACTACATATGACTACTCAAATTAAGAAGATTAAAAGTCATGTTATGTCGTCACTTGAATTCATTAAAGCCCTAAATTACAAACAATTATAAATCGACTTTGTGATCGATTATGACGCACCGCACAGAGGGTTTTGTTCATAAAATGTTTGGCAAAAAATATAAGGAGTGCTCGTAGAATGTTGAAATTCTACCCACCGCCCATAGAACCCAAAATTTATTCTTGGCCCAAAGTTTTTGAAATTTGGCACAGAGCCTTTGGTTAGCTCAATTAAGAAAAAAATAAAGTTTCACTAAAATTGGGCACGCCCTCTACCCACCGCCCATAGAACCCAAAATTTATTTTTGGCCCAAAGTTTTTGAAATTTGTCACAGAATCTTTGGTTAGCTCAATTAAGAAAACTTTAAAGTTTCATCAAAATTGGCTACGCCCTTTACCCACCACCCATAGAATCCAAAATTTACTTTTGGCCCAAAGTTTTTGCTCTGAGCTTTTATTACCTCAATTAACGCCTACCACTCACTGCCCATATAACCCATATTATATTTTTTCCCACAACTTTTTGTTTTTTTACCAAAACTAATTATTTTATAAATAAATTTCAATACACGCATTTAAATATAGACTTTTATTCATCATCTATCATTTCTGTAACTATATCATCAAGTTTCGCTGGCATATCAGATACCTTTCGTACCTTATTTGAGTATAAACAAAATGAGTAAACTTTTAAACTCATTTGAAACTTTTTATTCATCAATTATCAATTATATTCAAAGTAAAAATTAATTATTTTGTTTTAAAACGTACTTTTTAGCCAAGCATAATTTTTCTTAAAGAAATATGATTTGTTTCTGTGAGATTCGGCCAAACGTTAAAAAAGTGACTAAGAAATCGCTTCTGAACTGATTTTTTCACAACTTGAATTTCATTAATATCAAGCATCATGTTTTTTGTTTTTATGAAATCAGTTAATAAATCCACATTATTATTGCATTTTATAAGTTCCTTGCACAATTCACTATATGCAACACAAAATGAATACATTTTAAAAATTAGTTACGTTTAATAATTTTCTTACACTTTTTTTTGGCAAATATTATTATTTCAAATAATCATATGGATTTGTTTTTCTTCTTTTGTTATGCACTTTTTCGATACTGCTGTCAATTAATTATTAAAAAGTAAAAGTAAAAGCCTATGAGTATACAAAGCCTTTTATTGTAAATATGCATTGCAATTTATTGTAAATATTCATAAAAAATACGTGAGTTTTATCACAAAATTTATAAGTTTGTTCAGCGATCGCAAAAAGTCGCAGAATTTTTTTTAAATAAAATGAAAGAAAATATTCCAAACTTTCATTTAGTAGTAGTACTAACACGGAGGTAGACCGAGCTAACTTATTTTTTTTCTAATGAAAACTGCAAATGCTAAATTTTTTGGAGTCATTTTGATTTGCACAGGGGGCAAATTATGGCAGTCGTGATCGAATACTTTTCCGATTCGAAAGCTATTTCAGTTCAAATTCTTTCTGTTCATACTGAACGGATCGAAATAATTTCTTTAGTGTTGTAAAACATTTATTTGAGTGTTCATAACACTGAAAAAATAATTACGATACGTTCAGTATCGACTAAAATAAAATTGCTTTCGAATCGAAAAAGTATTCGATCACGACTGCCATAATTTGCCCCCAGATCTCTTGTAATTTAAATATTTTTTCTTTCCTATTTAATTTAAAATACTATATTTCAATAAAAATGCTCTAAAACTATTGGTAGTTGAACCATATTTATTGTATAAACAACTGAAATGTAGTAAAATTTTCATCATTTTTCGTTGTATAATATTTAGATAACTTTAACACACTGTTCTTTATACAAAATTTTATTTTTTTCGAAAACAAATCATGGTTTTCTACTAATGAAACAGTTCTCTACAGAATTGCATCATTAGATTTCTAAAAAATAACTGTAAAAAAATAGACTTTTTGCCAAAAAAAAAAAAAATACCACCGTATCAAAATACACGTTTCTTGAAAATTTTACACTCCTACAATTTAAAATCACATGGTTATCAACAAAGGTTTGTAAAGGCCTTATTGCAAGTTCCACTCGGTAATAATTAAAACACAAAAAAATTGTTTTTAAATTTAGGATAAAATAAAGATTTTGGGAATTATGCACGACAAACTAAAGCTTGTTAATTGAATATTTTATGTTCCCAAAAATTACGTTGTTAATAAACTGGCAACTGCACGGCTTAAAAAAACTGAGCTGGCAAGATGCTTTATTTTTTGCGAAAATAATAGAGCAAGTTGTTTTTGTTTTTATTTTTTCTTAACCTACTAACAACTACAATTAATGTTGGAAGAATTCCAATTAATTGTAGTGGGGAATGTAAGAAGAGATAAACTCACTGTTTATTGTTGATGTTTTTGTTTAAACTTTGATATTGTTGCAAGTAGAACTGTTGCTTATAATTCTTATTCGCTTAACAATTTTATTTGTTTAATATCTTTAGGTTTTTTAAAATCTTTGGATGACGTTTCCTGATGATCTGGCCTAAGCAACCAGTGAAATGCGCATAGGAATAGCTTAACCCATCAACAATAAACAACAGCAAAGCCACTGACGCACGAGAAGCTACTCCACCTAGAGAAGAATTGCGAATGCCATTTACTTAAATATCAACAATTTACAAAACTTTTTATCCAAAAAAAAATTATAGTTTAAATTTAATTTATTACAAACACAAATAATTGATAAAATATAGATAGTTGTTATATGTAAGCGTCTACTACTTGTTAAATGAGATCCCAGCTTTAAACACTCACCTACAAAAATTTAATTAAAATTTTTGTTACTAAATTTTCATTTAATGACTTAATACATTTGCACGTAATTCAATTTTGTTATATGAAAGAATCTGTGAATTTAAATTAAAAATTTATTAAGTTCATTTCCATTAAAATATTTCATTCAATTACGAAAATTATGCAAATGCATTAGGAGCAGTGTTGCCAATTTAGCATTTTTCATGCTAGATCTAGCATTTTTTAAATTCATTGGGCATGAAAAAAAACTGAAATAGCATCTAGCATAATTTATAGCATTATTTAAAAATTTCTAGCATTTTTAAGTTCTTGTGGTATTTTTAATATTTTGCATTAGTGTTTAATTTTAATACGAATATAAAAGAAAAGAAAAACGAAAGATTCTAACATTGAATTAGATCTAAAAAAATGCAAATATCCAGTAAATAGGGAAAATTGGGTAAATACCAGGGTGGGTATAAACGGGTATAAACTTGTTGTACAAAGTTTGATTAAAATTTATAAATTATACATACACATACACATATAACAAAACACATGCACACACGGAAGGCATGCCGTAGCAGTCATACGCACATAACAAAACACATTTATAAATTATTTAAATCAATATTAGCTTCAATAATAAACACATATGTACCTTCTTCTTAACAATTTTTAATCAATGTGCTCCGGTTTATTGTAGTTTTAGAGCAATTTAACCAGCTTTTTAGTATTTAACGACGTTTTTAAACAAGCAAGAAAGTATAGTCGGTCAAGCCCGACCATATGATACGCTACACCACAGTATTTTAAAACACAACGTGCTAATGTGTCCATATAAATATGGATTTATCTTTGTTTATTAACGTCATAAAAAACGGTTTAAAAATTTGTGAGAGGCAAAAATTGGCCCTTACCTCCCCTTGCGGTCCTTTTTTTAAAAATCTGTATAGCTTATGTGTCCATATAAATATGGATCTATCTATGGTTTAAATTTCATTAAAATCGGGTTGAGAGGCAGAAATTGCCCCCATCTCCCCTCGTGGTCCTATTTTTTAAAAAATGCATACATTTTGTGTCCATATAGATATGGTTCTATCTATGTTTTAAATTTCATTGAAATCGGTTTGATAGTTTCTGAGAGGAAGAAATTTCCCCCCATCTTCCCTCGTGGTCCTACGATTCGGCCCATTTTCAATAGGCTTGGTCCCTGTGCCAAAAGGAACCTGTCCGTCCGGCCTGCCAGCGTTAGTAAGTTCGACTCAGAAAGTGATTCTAAATCGATCGGTACACTTTAAGGAGGGTCTAGGACCATAATACCCTCTCCACTATTTTGGTATGGGTATAAAAACGAAAAGTAATTTAATATAACATTAATTTATTTGACAGTTAATGATTGACATATTCATTTGTGCTTTATAAATACCCAAATAAATTCCCAAAAAAGGGAATATTCCCGGTATTTACTCAGAGAACAGGTAAATACCCAGTAGAACTGCATCTATATTAATGTGGATAAACTGAAATAAAAATCAAAAAGAGAAAAAAAAAATTCAAAAATTAATTAAACTTATTCAAAAAAGTTTAAAAAATTGGCTAGGTTCAAAGAATCGGTGAAAGAAACAGTTGAAAAAACCCTTAGAAATTTCTGCAAATGCATTATTGTTTCTAAATTTAGTGGCCTGAAGCAACATGCAGGCACAACAATGTTACGGGCGTAACTTAAAATCATCCAATTCCTTTGTTACAACTTTTAGCAAAGGCGGCATTAAGTTTATGTGCTGTGCACAGTTTAATTGCAGCTGTCGATCATCTGACAAACCTTTTTAAAAAGCAATCTGAGACCTCGTCGCGAAAGCTGAAGGACAAAATGCAGCATATTACACCAAATGTGCCCTTACTTTAGTGAAGATTTTTCTTTATATTTTATATAAATTTTTTTAGAATTTATTAAGCATTTTTCTTAACAAAATCTAGCATTTTTTCCTGAATAAGTTTTGGCAACACTGATTAGGAGTTTGCATTAAAATGTAGCATAATTATACACTCCACCACAATTAGTTGTGAAGAGGGTATATTAAGTTTGTCATTCCGTGTGAAACAGTTTTATTATTCATCTCAGACCCCATAAAGTATATATATTCTGGGTCCTTGCGTTATTCTAAGTCGATTTAGCCATGTCCGTATGTTGAAAACACGCTCACTTTCGAACAACTCAAAAGAAATCAACAAACTTGGCGCCAAATTGTTTGTAGTTATCCTAAGCAGTTTGGGATTGAAATCCAGCAAAATCGGTTCAGTAGGACCAGAGCTATGAATCAAAATGTGGAACCACCACCTAAAAAAATTGATAATTTTGTTACAAAAAATAACATAAATGCTGGAACAAGGCACGGAATGAGATAAGAATTAGCGAAAATTTGTTTTATTTGACTGGAAATCACGCTGTTAAATTTCGTGAAGATCCGTCCATAATTTACCCTAAGCCCCATATAAACACTACTCCCGGAAAACAGTTCAGTACGCCTAAAACCGGTAAAAATATCGCTATCGTAACAAAATTCGGTGCGTCACAGGTTTTTAGGACTAGAAATAACACTGTGAAATTTCGTGACGATCGGTCCATAATTTACCTTAGGCCCCATATAAGCCCTACTACCGGAAAACAGTTTAGTACGCCTAAAACCGTAAAAAAATGCAATCATAACAAGTTTTGGCTCGTCACAATTTTATAGGACTATAAATGATACTGTGAAATTTCGTGAAGATCGGTACATAATTTACCCTAGGCCCCATAGAAACCCTACTCCCGGAAAACAGTTTAGTACACCTTAAACCATAATTAATAATGCTATCAAAACAGAAATTTGTACGTTTTAAAGGACTAGAAATGACGCTGTGAAATTTTGTCATGATCGGTCCATAATTTACCCTTGGCCCCATATAAACCCTTCTACCGGAAAACAGCTTAGTCGCTTAAAACCGTAATTAATAACAAATCGTCACAGTTTAAGATAATAATAATAAATAGACATCATACAGATATTACTCCTTAAACATTCGAGCTGTCGGTGGAGGGTATCAAAGATTCGGCACAGCCGAATATAGCACTCTAACTTGTTTTTTTATATAAAAGACCACACAAATAAATTTTAGTAAATTGCTTTAAAAAAAAACTTAAAGAGTATAAAAATTTAGGTAAATTTAGATTTTTGAATGCGCTACATAAAAGTTGGGAGTTCATTATGCCCTTTACCGAAGGTCCGAAGGTTAAAGGATATATAAACCTTTATCATTGCGTTTGTTATTTCTATTTCTACAATTATGTTTTTAGACCCTATAAAATTTGTCTTTATGAGAAGAGAAGTTCAAATCAAGATGTTCGTTGAAATGGCTTTTCCGAAGGTCACAGATATGATGGGGACCAGATGTTTACATATTTGTGAAACATATAGTCCAGAATTTTTGCTATTTAAATTTAGCCTAATCCGCCTACAAATTGCTGAGATATGGGCAAAATAAAACACCAGTGCCTCTAATTTTACTCATATATCCCTTGTTTTGGTTGTTGTTTTTTTATGTACATATAACTGGAGAACGGCAAGCGCCAAAGTTTCGAAATAAGTTTCAAGCATTCTGGTTATCAAAGCACAACATCCGACAAAACATATATGGGATTGAAGAAGTGGACTTGGCAATTCCCATCAAAGGCAATGATTCAAATTCAAATAACGTATTACGAAGAGAATAGTTCGGCAATTATGAATGGAAAATGATATCGGGCAAATGTCCACCATTAGCACGCTGGCAGTTGTCGAATCCTTTATCAAAGTTTTTAATCACTTTTTCGTAAAATGGCGGGTCTATTTCGTTAATCACATCACGGATTTTAAATTCTAAGGCTGCAATCGTTTCGATTGGCTCCGTGTAAAAATCTGTATATCTGGAGAATGGAAATAGCCAAAGTTTCTTAGTTCGGTACAAGCAACTTTGTTTTCCCTGAACAATATCCGACAAAATGTGGGCGGGAGTGAAGAAGTAGGCGTGGCACAAAACAAATTTATTTATATCTGAAGAACGGTAACAGAGAAATTGCCCACGTAGCTGAGTATTTATTACACATCCTCTCTAGAAAAAATGTGCGGGATTTGTCGACGATTTTCTAATCTTAAATTCTATGTCTTACCTTTTATTGTAACAATGAGCTCCTTTGATCAAAAAAGGAACTACGAAAACATAAATGTATATAAAGTTATATTGTCAGGGCATCACACAAATCAGGAGTGTCCTCTCCAAAGCCAATGGTTGACCTAAATCTTTGTATAGAAAGTGGAAAACTTTCAGAATACTTTCCTAAGTGTAATGGCCTAAACCATTATTCAATCTGAGTTTTAAATGGTACTCCACTATCTTAGTTGTATGCAAATGCTTCTTCATCCAGTCTGGTGGTTCGCCACCAGATAAAGGGCGGAAAAGAAGGGGTTAAAACGAATGCACATGGTTAATGTTGAAAAGCGCACCTCTGTAGCTCGGTTCAGCTATACGACGTTTAACCAATAGCCAAGGCGAAATGCAACGCACAATACAAAAAAGACAGACAAACGAGGAAAGTCGAATTGCCCTTAAAAGATAATGACAACGACTCACGAGCAGCTTTCCCTATAATGTGTCTTGAATTCGTTTTTGCTTGTTTAGTTGCTTTGCATTATTTTTGAACATTTGAATTTTAATTTTAAAGCTGTATGTGGGAATTGTGGGTTTGTAAATACAATATTTACCACAATTTAATGGAAATTTGGTTGGTAATAATGCTGTATACAACATCATCTACAACAATAACAATGAACTAGAAATTTAAAATTTTTAAATTTTTTTAAAATGAAAATTCCTTCCATTAAAAAAATTGGAATAAAAAATCACTGTTATTTAATACAAAAAAAAAAAAGCTAGAACTAGAGTCTCCACAATTGAATTTATGTTTTTAACTTATATTTAAGCTTTCTTGAAACATTTATTTAGGAAAGAAAATAAACTGTTTTGGCACAAATTTTTACAGGAAAGATAATTGGAATTCAAAAAAATTTTAAAATTTTCTTTCAAATCAACCCAATTTTATCAAAGTCCACTGAAATTAATGTCAATTTCAAACAGTTATTCATACCATCATACGATATATCTAAAACTTTCTTAGGAAATAAAAAAACTGAAGTTTACATATTGGAAATAAATCAATCTTGTATTTCTTAATGAAAAATTCTCTCGAAATAAAATTTCAACGTGATATAGAAGGGCATGATGCTTCCCATAGTGCTCCGAAGCCAAGATAAAAAGTTAAAATTAGGTCACTTCGGGCATGTATAGTTTTCCAACGCTTGTCCTTTTTTTGTTTCTCATCCTATTCCGAAAATCCTTGCTGTCCTTATATGCCTTACACAAAATTAAACAATATAATAATCGTTCTTTTTTAATAAAAATATTTTAAAAAAATCATAACAAATAAATAACAAAAAAATAATTTTTAGTTACGCCGGAGTCAGACCATGATTTTAAAATCATATTTTAGTTTATTTTATTTTTAATTCTCTTTTAAAGTTGCTTCCAAAAACACAACAGGTTGGTTTTTTTCCTGTTATCGGTAATTCTTCTTGCTTGTTTGTAAAAATTAACAATTTAAATACGCACCATGTTTGTAAAGAGATGTTGCCACATTACAAAAAAAAAAAACAAGTAAGAGAGTAAAGTCGGTCAAGCCCGATCATATGATGACCTACACCACAGTATTAAAAACACATCATGCTTATATGTCCATATAAATATGGATTTATCTATGTTTATAAACTTCATTTAAATCGGTTTGAAAGTTTGTGAGAGGCAGAAATTGCCCCCTACCCCCCCCCCCCCCCCCTTGTGATCCTATTTATTAAAATCTGTATAGCTTATGTCTCCATATAGATATGGATCTATCTATGCTTTTATTTTCATTAAAATCGGTTTGATAGTTTCTGAGAGGAAGATATTTCCCCCTATCTTCCCTCGTGGTCCTACGATTTGGCCCATTTTCAATAGGCTTGGTCCTTGTGCCAATAAGAACCTATGTTCCAATTTTATCGAATTACCTCCAAAACTGCGACCTGTATTTTGCGCACAATGTTACATGGACAACCAGCCAGCCGGACGGACATCGTTAGTTCGACTCAGAAAGTGATTCTGAGTCGATCGGTATACTTTAAGGTGGGTCTAGGACCAATATTTTAAGGCGTTACACACATCAGCACAAATGCATAATACCCTCTTCACTATTGTGGTGTGGGTATAATTAATTGAAGCAACTTAACAAAAATACGAATGTGTGCAAATGAAATTACAGTAGAATCCCGATAATTCGTAATCGCAAGGGACCGACAATTTCTTACGAATTATAGGGGTTTTCGATTTAGCGGGGTTTCGATTTAACGGGGTTAAAATAAAATAAATACGAATAAGCGGGGTTTTTGAATTTATTTACTAAAAAAATATAAAAAACAATTGTTAAAAATAAAATATATAAAAATTATTCATGTAACAAACTGATCTTAAGAAAATAAACCCACACACAAGCAAAAAACCACCTAAAAATAAAATAGTGGTAAACAAAAAATCATTCTTTCCATGTTTCTGTTGTTTTTATTACGAATTATAAGTGGTAGTAAGCAAACAATTACGATTTATAAGAGGTAAAGAAGATTTTATTTGACAAAAAAATTACGAATTAGCGAGGGGACCAAAATGTATGGAAATTTTACGAATTAACGAGATTTTTTCAAGGGACCGACAGTTTATTACGAATTATCGGGAATTACGATTTATCGGGGTACGAATTATCGGGATTTTACTGTATAAAAAAAAAAAAACAGAAAACAGAAAATTTTATATTTTTCGCCTGCAAAGACCAAAAATCATGTCTACAAAAAACATGGAAAAAATCATCGTCTGAATCTAGTGTTAGTCTTTCTGCTGGTGTTCACTTTTTGCCGTCCTAAAATTAACAGATAAGTTTTATATAAAAATGTTGTCAATGTAACGCTCAATACATTTTTGTACGAAACTCATATTTTTTCACAATACAATTTATAACAATTGAAATGTATAGTCTTCGAGGCGTTTTAACATAAAATCTTGAATTAAACATTAAAAATTTTCAAATAATTTTGATAACACTCAATAATTTTTTTAATACATACCATGATCGATCATATTTTTGACAATACAAGTTAGATATTCAATTTATAACAATTGAAATGTATAGTCTTCGAGGCGTTTTAACATAAAATCTTGAATTATACACTAAAAATGTTCAAATAATTTAAAAAAATGTTGATAACACTCAATAATTTTTTTAATACATACCATGATCGATCATATTTTTCACAATACAAGTAAGATTTTCAATTTATAACAATTGAAATGTATAGTCTTCGAGGCGTTTTAACATAAAATCTTGAATTATACACTAAAAATTTTCAAATAATTTAAAAAAATGTTGATAACACTCAATAATTTATTTAATACATACCATGATCGATCGATTAAAACCTTTTGCTATATAACAATATTCCCCAAGCCGACGCTGTTATTTAAGTGAATGTTGTAGCAATGAAGTATATCAAAGATGAATAACGCTCAATACACAAACAAATAATTAAGAAAAATTTAATAAATATTGCTATTTTCCATATATTTGATGTGTAAAAACGTAAAACCAAATGCAAATATATTAAAACCAATATAAATTTACTCTCGTACTTTGTGAAATTCAAAGTTTCCTTATATGAACAGCGACAGCAAGCCAAACGGACAAATCATCTTGTATGAAGAGTGTAAAATAAATATTTTGTTTCTTTGTTTTTAACACATAATGGACAAATTTAAACAAAATTTGTTCGTCGCACTCTTCGCTACGTTATTGCCATATATGGTAAAGCGGTATCACGAACTCTGAATAAGCTGTCAGTCAAACTATTTTCAGACCTTATGGATGCCCATAACGAAGATTGGTCTCCAAAATCTCCAAATTTTAGAGTATTATTTCCGGTTGGTAACACAATCGAATTGATTATGCTCAATCTGGGTGTTTTTTGCGCTGTTGCACTCTGTAATTCATACAACATCAGAAATTAAATCCATGTTCACATACTGTCGCATCTATAAGCACGTTGTAATTCCATTAGTTATTCACAACTACTGCCACAACTCTAATAAACATACACTTACTATCCAATAAGAGTTAAATTTACCTGTGCAAGTTAGTGACAGTCAATATAATTAAATTTTGCTTGCAACCACATGAATTACGAATATGAAGAGAAAAGTGGTTTTACGTTAAAGTTGATAAAAATCCATTAGAACGGGGTATATTCATAAGAGATGTGGATATATTCTATAGTAAACGTACTTCTAGGTCAGCCCTTAATCTAATTAAAACTAAAATGTTCGGTAGCACACAGCTCTTTTAATACTCTCACATGAATTAAATTATATAACACTCGAAAATTGATTGCTCCTTAATGACATTTTGTATGCCTGTATTCTCACATGTCATATGAATATTGCTTTAGGTTTTTCTCGTTTTATATAAATTCACACATAAAACCATAAAATTTTATCGACATACAGTCAACAACAATTAACACAATAGTAACGTGTAAACAAACTAACACACAGATGCGCGTATATACAAACATCCATATGAATACTACCCAGTTAAGTTCACTTATACGTATACGTAATAAAATTTCGTCCCACATAAGTTAACTTTTGCTACAACAACAACAAAACATTTGCATGTTGACATTTATACTCTGCCTTGCAAATTTTCGGATTAAATAAAGAAAGTTTTATTTATTCGTACCAACTTCAATTCAGAATACCACAAAAAAAATAGAAAGTGTTGTAGTAACACTAAGACAACTACAGTCATGCATTTAGTGTAACATTAACTCAATTCTCGTAAAACGAACAACGTTTGGCTAAATTAACGAAGCAAATAATTACAACCACAACGAAAATACGACAAAACAACAGCTCAACATTTAAAACAATTTCAACAATAATTTTATGGTAAACTAAACTCAATTAACAGAATTTTTGGGAAAGGATAGTGAAAACAAATTAAGGCTTATACGACCACATTTATCAAACTAATGCATATGCGAACACACATTAAGAGGTCGTACTTTTTTGAAAAGTCATTGTAACATATAATTTGAAAAAGGAACAGTCTTATTGGACTTGAAAGTTGAGTTTTTTCTAAATATAAAAAAAAATAAGATTTCCGTACGACGTGCTAAATTCCCAATTTTTCGTATTTGATAAATGCACCAATACCCCGGTTTGCGTCATTTTCGAAGTTGCGTCTTTTGAACATTTCTTTGATTTCGAAGTTGCGTCGATTTTGTTTCACTTTGCATCGCATGGCTTCGAAGTTGCGTCGCCTGTGCTTCGATTTGCGTCGTAAATACAAAAATGTTTGTACAAAGCTTAAACAGAAAAAGGGGATTTCCCGTTTAAGTCTTATGCAAATATGTATGTGAAGGTTGTCTGCTGATTGCAACTAATTTAAAATTGCATTTGCTGAAGTAAAGTTAAGTTTAAATATTTTGCAACAAGTCAAAATGAGAAGTCTCTTAATGAAAAAAAACCAAATACACATGCGAAAGAATAGTTTCATACAAGCAAAACATAAACACAAGACACACAAAAGCTCTTCGTGCTTCGGGCGGTGCTAAAATTGTTTGTTTGTTAATTTCTTTATCAATGTAAAAAAAAAAACATTAAAAGCATTAAAAAATAACGTTTGTCTACAGTATCACTACAATTGTTCTGTTGTTTAACGAAGAACAGTACACTATTTAATATTCGGTTGAAAATAATTATGATCGGTTTTAAGGGTTGTGTTCGTCTACACAATCACTTAAAATAAGGATATCGTTCTTGGGTGTGTGAGTCGAACGTTAAATAATATACTGTTTATTTTAATGGGTGATTTTTTAAGAGCTGTAGGAAAGTTTAAAAAAACACATAAAATTCAGAAAAACGCATGAAATCTTTATTTGAATCGATAGTCCATATAATTTAATGTTTGAAGATTATTTCACGCAAATGTTGACCGTGACTGCGCCTAAAATGGTCCATCCGCTTAGTCCAATTTTGGCATACTCTTTCCAACATTTCGGCCGGTATCTCATGAATAAATGCTTCAATGTTGTCTTCCAATGCGTCAATTGAAGCGGGCATATGTGTTTAGACATGAGCTTTAACATAGCCCCACAAAAAATAGTCTAAAGGCGTTAAATCGCACGATTGAGGCGGCCAATTGACCGGTCCCGAACGTGAAACAAATGTTCACCGAGTCGCCTCTCAATAAGTCCATTGTTAAGCGTGCTGTATGGCATGTGGCACCGTCTTGTTGAAACCACATGTCATGCAAGTCAAGCTCTTGCATTTTGGGCAAAAAAAAGTTGGATATCATCTCACGGTAGCGCTCACCATTCACAGTTACGTTACGATTCGCATCATCTTTGAAGAAGGACGGTCCAATGATTCCACCAGCCCATAAACCGCACCAAACTGTAACTTCTTCTGGATGCATTGGTAGCTCTTGCAATGCTTCTGGCTGATCTTCACTCCAAAATCGACAATTCTGCTTATTAACGTACCGAATAGCCGCTTCAGTGGGTCGATTAAACTGACCATAAAATGGAAGAAGCGCGCGATGAACTTTCTTAACAGAGCACGCATTTTGATAATAAAATTCAATAATTTGCAAGCGTTGTTCGTTTGTAAGACGATTAATGGTTAAATTATAGACCAAACTGAAGATGTTTGACAGTGAAACAAAGCACGAAACGTGCGTCAGCTGTTTAAACTAGTGTTGCCAAAAAGATAATAGCTAAAAAATCAACCGATAGAACATTTATTTAAATGTTTTCCAAGAATGGGATTACTATGAGGCCTATGGACAATTTTGGTCCGATCTTTACTAAATTTGACAGTAAAATTTTTTTTCTTATAAAATTATTCTTTGTTACTGCTTAGGAAAACTAGAAACAACACTGTTTGAAAGTGAGCATTTTTTTAAGTTAATGCCACGTTTGAGATATTGACGTTCAAAAGTACACATTAAGGCAAAGTTTAAAAATTAAAATTACTTTTTGGCTCCCTTTTTTTTAAAGGCAACAACTTTTAGAATAAACATTAAAGTTCAATTCAGATCCGTGACATAAGTAATATTAAGGAATAAAAACTTTAAAAAATTATAACCACAGAGAAGTGATGATTGTATAAGAATAGGAGTAAGTTTTCAAAAATAGCCTTTTAAGTTAAAAATTGCTCTTCTACAAAACTAAAAAAAAAAACTTTAACTGCCTGTTTCTAAAATAGAAATAAAAAAATTCCGTTAAGGCTAGTTTACACTGTCACAAAAGTCTTACATATTCCATAATACTTTGTGATAAAGAAAGTAAATGAGATTTGTTACGGCTGTCAAAAAATTGAACGTAACATTACAGTTTGTAGTCTCACTATCAAACATGAACATGCTTTTGTTAAAATGCAACCCTGATCAAATGAAAAGTATTATTTATCAACGTTTTGTTATAATGTGCTAAATTCCCATTTCATAACATTGACAAACTGAAGTCTATTGTTGATGGGATAAGCTATTCCTATGCGCATTTCACTGGTTGCTTAGGCCAGATCGTCAGGAAACGTCATCCAAAGATTTTAGAAAACCTAAAGATAAACTGTTAAGCGAATAAGAATTATAAGCAACAATATCAAAGCTTAAACAAAAACAACAATAATAAACAGTGAGTTTATCTTTTCTTACAGTCCCGATTACAATTGGTTGATTTTTTGTCAACTCCAAATGTAGTTGTAATATTGTTTTGACAAATTTTAAGAAACGATGAAGTCGTTTGGGACGTCAAATTGGTTTTCGTAATACTTGTCATTTTTATTATATTACATTGCATTCACACTGTCACACTTTCTTATACTACTTGAATTTTGACATGTATTAATACAATGTATAATAGTGTAAACTAGCCTTTAGTGAATTTATATGGCAAACAAAAACCAATTAGAATTTTTTTTTATTAGTGTTTAAATTTTTTTGTAATTTTATTACAAAAACAGGAAGTTTATCAAATTTTTCTTATTGCCACAGATGTGTTTAAGTGACAAAAAAACAAAAACGAAATTTTTTTTTATTAAATTTTTAAACCAAAAAGAATTTATTAAATCTATTACACCCTGTTAATAATAAATTTGTATAACAGTTTTAAGTTCGTTAGCAACCACTTCTCAAAGTATTCCCTTCTTTTATACGAGTTTTCCGTTTGCTTTTTCAACATTTCAAAGTAAAATTTTTCATTAACCAAAGCAAAAGCTTTATTTTAGCTCACAACCATTTAATATCCAAAAGCTTTTCTTTTAAAACTTAAAATAAAAAATTTTATCCATAAAGTTTTTAACATCTAACAAAAGCTTTTTTGCTATTACTGTAAAAGCTTCCAAAGTCTCTTCTCAAGTAACAGCCCACAATGAACAAGTGAAAATAATTAACAGACAGTAAATGTGCAAAGCCTCTAGGACACCTTGTTTTGTATTGTCGTTTGACAATCGTTAAAAGCTTTCCGAGCTACTCCAAACCAGACATTTTAGTCTATTGTTTACCTTCAAAGTGTTTAGAACGATTCAAACGAATTTCGCATAAAGCGGGAAAATATATTCAAAAGGGTACCAAAAAAAAAAAACAACAAATTGTCCGTGTGTAAACAAGTTTTTGTCATTGAGTCAGTGAACAAAGAGGAAAAATAAATAAACGTAAATGGCGCGCATTTTTAAAATTATGAAGAAAACGGATTCTTGTAACAGCTGTTGTTGTTTTTATTGCGGTCGGCTGGGGCCTGCTGTTCTTGTGCGAAAAATTTGAAAAAGACGGCCTCTAAAATTATTTAATGTTTAAAGTACAATAAAATTTAAAAAAAATATATAAGTTGATATGTACAGATGTATGAAAGTACATTTAATGATATATAAAGAAAAACAAACAAACAAAAATAATGATTTTCCTGTTTATCAAACAAGGAAGTCTTTGTTGATTGTTGTTTTTGCTCTTGTGATTTCAGTGCGTCATTCAAGATTGAAAATCTATGCAACTTTTGATAAATGAAAATATTTTTATTTTTTGTTGTTGATTATTCCATGTGTTACATAAATTTTTAAATTCAATAGAACTAAAGTAACCCCACCATGATTAATAGAAAAAACTGTGTAATACTTTTATAAAATACACAATTTTTTGATTGAACTTTGTCATGTTTGACGAGTTGAAAAAGAAAAAAACTTTTCAAAGTTAAAAACAAAAAGGAAAAACACACCGACAATTTAAGTTACAAAATAATTGAACAGATGTTTTTATACATAAAAACAAATTTAGTTTTTTTTTTACGATTAAAAATGAAGGTGTGTGTGTTTTGTTGTTTTTATTATTGTTTTCATTATTTTAGGAAAAAATGGAATAGAAAGTATACGCACCCACATACGAGGTACTTTTTCTTTATTTTGGGACTTTGTAGCAACTCGTTTTATAAGTTTAAAGTTTCCAGTTTAATATTTCAAAATGTTAACCATATTCTAAAAGAGTCGTCTAACCAAAACGCACGGTGATAATTGTAAATAAAACAAAAAGTTTCTAAAGAATTATATTAATATTTTTCATGATGACAAAAGGATCTAAGACAATTATATGCGAACCAAAATATCTTTGAAATGCTTGCCACGGCTTCGGTGACATACCTCTATCCGATGGTCCATACTTTCAATGACTCTGAGACATAATTGAGGTTCAATGTCGTTAATATGCCGAATTATCGTATTCTTTTGCTCTTGAATTGTTCTTGGCTTATTGACGTAACATTTTGTTTTTTAAATATCCCAAAAGAAAGAAGTCCAACGGTGTCAAATCACGTGATCGTGACGGCCAATTTACATCGCCACGATGCGAGATAACACGGCCTCTGAATTTCACGTGCAAATGGGCCATTGTTTCGTTGGCTGTGTGACAACTGACACCATCCTGTTGGAATTACATGACGTCCAGATCCATATCCTCAAATTCTGGCTACAAGAAGTCCGTCATCATCTTGCGATAGAGAACACCATTCACGGTAACTGCTTGGCCGACCTCATTTTCGAAAAAGTACGGCCCGATAACACCGCCAGCAGACATAAACTGCACTCTTTGTGGTGCATTGGCTTTTCCTCTTTTACAGACCTGTGCCCATGTTCTGTAACTTTCGCGTCGAGAAACTTTTCGATTGAAATGTGTAAAATTAGACAAAAATGCCATATAATGAAACTAACAGCTGTTTTTCTCACTAAACTGTGTCTGTAACTCTTTTTGGTGAGGACTAGCTGTCACGCAAGGATATAACTCGCCAATTTACATAAAAAGTGTGTCTGTAACATTTTTATGAGAAGAGTTCCCGCTTTGCACTGTCAAATGTCAAATTTTAACACTAAAAAACAACTAAAAATGCAAAATACAAAGAATGATAATAATAATATTTTGTTCTTGGCACATTTTTTTATAGTTTAATTATTTTGCATTTTTATAAAATATACGAATGTTTTCAAAGTTCGTTTCCAAACATTAAAGTCGCACTATACATTATTTGGTACAGCCGACGGTTATATTTTCGCCGCCGTTGTTGAAAAATTAGAAATTTTAGTAAATTTTGGTCGCCGTCAACGATATTTGTTACTCGCGTTTTCAACGTCTGCAATATCACATCGGCTTCGAGTTCAATGTTATGACATTCATAACGTTACGACGTAATCTCTTTTGATAGTTTTCGACATGAGTTACAGACACAGTTTTTTCTAACTTTTCGAGAAACGATGGAATATTTCGTTTCACATCTTTTCGATGCGAGAAGTTCTCATATGCTTACCAAAAAAATAACGAAGTGCACGAAATGCAATTTAATTTTAACGCCCATTTTCGTAAAAGGCTTCAACAATCTAAACGCGCTGCTCAATTGTGTGCCTCCCCATGGTTGAATTTGACAAACACTGGCACAAAGACCTGTCAAATTTAGTTCGGCAAAAAACTTGACCTTAACGTTTGACTTACATTTAATATCGTGCATTATGGTTGGACCACCCTTAACATTTTATTTAATGGGTTTCTTCTTAAATCAAAACTTGCTTTGACTTTATATATAAAGATTGAAATCGAAGTGTAGATGGCGAAATAGAAGCAACTCTTTTGTTTTATAGACAGATATTTGTAAATAGAAAAGCCACCTAGACTGACGATAATTTCATAAGGAAAATTTTTAAATAACCCAATCAAAAATATGCAGAATGCCTCAGTGCAAAATATGGACTCCAAAGAAATCTGGATAGAAAAAAAATTAGTCAAAAATGCGAAATCTAATTGTACCAAAAATCAAATATTTCTGCAAAATATTTTTCACAGTTCCAAAAGTGTTAATAACACTGTGCAAGAAATTGACACTTTTCTTTATGAGCCAAGCTGGACACTTGGCGTTTTAACCTAATTCGTGTACGTTGAATCCAGTGGTGCACGCCGTTTTTTTAAAAGCGTTTTTGAGTTACGCGAACATATGTTGTGCAACCTCCTCAATTTTCGAAAAAACGATATATTACGAAAACCAGAGCCAATCTAAACAAACGGCGAGCACCACTGGATTTAGCGTACCCATGTGTCTGGCTTGTCTGTTTTTTCAACTAGCATAGTGTAGTGCAAGAGGAAAGGCTTTAAGTTATAGAGAAGTATAGACAAGAAAAAATAAAATCGGATTTTAAGGCAACTGTCTTGAAAGAGTTCCCAGATAAGTTAAAGAATTTTCCCTCTTATGGAAAGAAAACTGATGACTCAAAAAACAATCGCGCAATTTTAAGTCATCAGTAGACGACATAAAAGATATAGAAGAAAAAATCGATTTTTACTTTTTTTGGTGATTCTTAAAATAGACAATACGCTCTTTCTAATGCAGCAAATCGCAGCTTTCTAACTGTATCACTTTTGTCATAAGTAAGCTTGTAAAAAAAATTAACTTGTTAACTTCAAAATCGTATTTCTACAAAATTAATTTTTCGCCCATAGGTCCCTTTTAACTGAAACTGTCACATATTTTCTCCTTGATTTTTTTAATCACTAGTTTGAATTGAACAAATTTTCTTTACAAACGAATATAATTGCTTTTCCTTTATTTGCCTATTCGTGATACGATTGTTAGCGATCAATACAATTGCAATAAAGTTTATATAACAGAGATAATAGCGGAGTTTAATATTAGTCTTGCAAAAGTGCAAATGCAAAATATCGTAGATCTTTTGTTAAATGCAACAACAAAATACAAAGAGTTTCCATTAGTTTTCATTAAAGTGCTACGATATTTTGCATTTGCTCTTTAGCAAGCCTAATTTGAACTCCGCTATTAACTTCAATAAATTCCGATATTTCCAATAAGTTTGGTGAACATTATCTATATCTTGCAACATTTCCTTTTACTCGGGTTTCAGTCCATTCTTGAATATTTTGAATTTCATTACATTTCTCTCCTTTCTCACTTTGAGATAGTTTCCTCTACTCTCTCACTTGCAAGTATTTGTACTAGAAGTTTCTTATGATTTGTTTTTTATTTGCTTTTGAATAATCATATTCGGCATTTAGCATTATTCACAAGATATTTAAGGTTTTGGATTTTTTTTTTTTTTTTTATTAAAAAAGTTTGTGTTTTCAGGCCTCACGATCATATACTTTGTTTGCCAAGTATTCAAGTTTCCAGCCAATTGGTTTTTTGCATGGCACCAGTCTGTGCATTATCTCCTAAAGATGCTTAAAATAATGCGCCAAAAAACAGAACTTGAGTCAATAATGAAGCAAATAGTACCAAATTACCGTTCTACTGATATACAGACACCTATATATGTTGAAGGTGTCATGACCATTTATCTAATCAAGCCATCTTTTTGACAGATATTTTGTAAAGAAAAGCAAACTATTTGTTGCAAATTAAAAAACTTTTACATGCTGCGACCATTCTGCAGATATAAAGAAATCCAAATTATCTTTGTATGGGAGGTAGGACGCCTACTTCTCCAATCTAGCTCTCTTTTTGATAAATGTTGTGTACCAAGCTAAATATTTTTACAAACCCCTTCCCCGGATCACTGTTATTTACAATATTTTTGTAATGGAGGAGCCACTCCCACTTCACCAATCCAGTCCACTTTTTGGCAGATGTTGTGTATTGTTAACAAATTTATTTGTTTTAAATTTTAAAACATTTCTGTAAACATTCTAAATATATGGAGTTATTCATACTGTCTTTGTTTGGAAGGTGCCATGCCCACTTGGATTTTTACAAACATGTATAGCATATGTAAGCTTTTTATTAAACTATTTTTTACTCTAACTGCCGTATTCATAAAAAAATAAAATAAGTTTAAAATGTGTTTTAAGGCAAAATTTTTCTTTAAATACATTTCAAATCTATTTTAATTTTTTATGAATATGGCTTTAAATATTTCAATTTCCAAAAATCTATTTTCTGTGGATGTATGTGTTGGGAGACATATTCAATGTCCAAATTGCATGTCTCTAACATTAGCCGTTTGGGATGCGCGATGATGCATCAGTCACTTTACTTAGTCATAAATTTGATTCAACAGTTGCGTCCTATGGCGATACTGCTCCCCTGCCCCTATCGACAAAATTAGTAGTCTATTTTATTTGTGGCTCTCACAGGATGCTTTGTAAAAATTTATTGCTCCTCCTGCACATAACCGCTTTATTTTTATTTTGAAAGTTGAAGTTTACCATAAGAGTGGGTACTTCAAAGCTTGGAGGCTTTTGTCTTCAGATATGCGGTATTTAACGTTTTCGTTCTATGGGAGGTACAACTCCTCCATCGTCTACCCCGCCCAGTTTTATTTTAAAATTTATTGTTAACCATAATAGTGGCCTTAACCACGTTTTAAAATACTCGCTATAATAGTACTTCTGTTACGCGATATTTTATATACTCATCCAAGTCTGAACATCCTCACTACAACAGTTCTTAAGATATGCGATAGGTAATATTGGCGTCCTATGGGGGGTACCACTTCCCCTGCTGCTTTCTTATTCAATTTCGGGGCTCTGAAGATCCTACTGCACAACGTTCAAGAGAATGGGTGCAGCGGCTCTTAAGATATGCGATATTTAATATCGGCATCCTATGAAGGGTACCACTTCCACTGCCCCTATCGAAAAAATAAGTAGCCTATTTTATTTTCGGGGCTCACATAGTGCTACTGGAGTCTTTAAGCCAACAAACTAACAGACAAACATTTTTCATTTATATATACTTATGTATATATTGAAGATAACCTATAAGTTACCAATTTGGAATATTGTTAATTGGGATATATATTGAACAGCAAAGGGGAAATTAGTGTTCCCAGAATAGTTTTGACTCATGTCCCCAACTTAAAGTTTAATATCTCCAAAACTCTCCATCTCAAAATCTTAATCCCAAATTTTATCCCCAAGTTTTAAAAAATTAAATTAAATTAAATTAAATTAGTTTTGAACTTTTATTTAAATTAATCAACTTTTCTTGAGAGAAAAATCAAGTTAAATTTCTTTATTCGGCTGTGCCATATTTTTGATACCTCCACCGTGAGTTAACATTTTTGGTAGTGGGCTTTATATGGGATCTATGATAAATTATGCACCAATTATCGCAATATTCAGTAAAGTGATTTCCAGTATTTAAAAAAAAAAACTAAATAAGGCCAAATTTTAATGTAGTTGTACAATTTGTTTCGGGGACCTAAGAGATATCACCAGTTTCTCTGAAACCAATTTGTTTGGGATTCATTCCTTCTTTTATTCGACTGGTTAGTTAAGGGATAATATTAAGCAGCCACGTAATATTTGACGTACGGGATGGCGGCTGCCAATGGAAACTAACATAATAGGCGTTTAACGGTTTTAGTGCTTTTCGAAAGGCAGCTTTATACGGCAACTTTGGGAAATCTGAATCGATCATTAAAAAATTATTTAAAGGATTTTTATGACTAATTTAACCAAGTTTAGTTTTAATTAACTTTCAGTTATAGCTGTCAAAACACATTGTTAACTGGAAGTTAAAGTAAATCAAAAAAAGCAAATTTCGATCTACAATTTGGTTTAAGGATTGATGTTTGACTATTGACGTCAGCAGTCGTCGATGGCTGCGAGTGTAAGACGGCAAGTCCATCTGAGGAGATCGAGCGGTTGCGATCGAAACATGTCATGGTAACCTGCCGACCAGGATTCGAGTCCCGGCCACGGTCAAGAATGAAAGATTATCAATAACAATTGTAATTAATTTTCATGTTGTAAAATTGCTTTCTTCATAAAAATAATTTAATGAAGAATTAAATTTAATAAATTCTATGGAAAGCTTTAATTAAATTTATGTAACTGCCCGGAAGCAAATAAAGCAAGTGTCTAATGTATCGCTAAGCTTAGCATAAATCCCTATATCCCCTTTCACCAAAATGTGTCCCCAAATGTATGTTCAAATCCCCAACTTGTGGGTAAATCCCCTCATCTGGCAGCAGTGGGGACGATATACATCCTTGTTTTATATCTATTGATTTTAGAATGCTTTTCGGCTATTCTGCATCAATGTAAATTTTAGCGAATTGTTGACAGAACAGATTTTTGGTGCGTCTTATTTTATTTACTGACATACATATCCATCAGTTCGTCGTGCTGCACTGTGGCATAAATGAGTATCTGCAGTAAAAAGAGAGCTTCGCAAATACCCATTTCCATATTAAAACCGAATTGTGATGTGCTTATATATTAAACTGTTTATCACTTTTCGAGCAAATCCTTGTACACATTTTCCTGAGAAAATTTCAAATGCATGACTCATAAGACTTTTAAATCTGTAATTTTACTAAATATGATTTTTTTGCGAATTGCCAATTGGCAATACTGGTGGCCAGGCGCGGATTAAGGGGGGGGGCGGTGGAAATAGGGAAATTTCCCCCCCGTAAATTATAAAAATATGTTTTGTTAATTTCGATAATACAAGAATTCCCAATAATAATATTTTTTTTTAAATGCACAAAATTTTTGGAAATCCCAGCAAGTTTTTTTTTTTTTTTTTTTTTATGGAAATTTTTAACGAAATTTTCAATAAGTATCCTATCTTAATCCTAATAGTTATTTATTAGATATTTCCAAAGAAACATCTAGTTTACCGTATTCAATTGTTTATTACATTCAATCCCAGCAGGTGCCATCTATATCCAAAGACTAAACGTTTGACTTGATAATGCGTGCGGTTGAATTATTAATAAGCCTTAGTAAATGCAATATTTATGTATGTATGTGTTATATAAATCAAAATTCTATTCCATAATTTTTGACAAAAGCACGGATTTGTCGGGGAAAAGCCAGATTTCCTTATCTTTAAGATATTTCAACATATGAACGAAATTATCACATCACAAATGTTGAAGATTACTACCCAGTTGTAGCTACATTCCTCTTATTGAATTTATTTTTGAAGATCTTAAAACACTTTTCCCAATAGATATCCCAAATGTATTCAACATACCTAAACTTCAACCTCAAAGTGTAATCAAGTCATATACAGATACAAAACTGTTAGAACCACAACAAGCTGATGAGCTGATTATATTTGATAAAAGAGAAAACACCTACTAAGATCTAAACTTGAGCCTGATCTATCAGATAACGTTATTGATGCTTTAATAAACTGTATGAAGATATCTACCCAAATCTAAGAAAAATATTTAAAATTTTCGTTTCAATGCTCATCTGTAAAGCTACGAGCGGGAGGTCATTTCCTACCCTTCATCGAATAAAAACAGAGCTCGGATCAACAATGACAGAAGATAGACTGTACTGTCTAAATTTGCCTCACAAGGAAATCATAAATTAGTTATTTAAAAAGATTAATGTATATTGAACTGATCTTATATTTTATTTAACGTTTTTGTTGAGTTTTTTTTAATTAGGGTGATGACTTTTTTTGGACAAAATTTCTTCATCCCACCATGCGATGGGCAATTTAGTATTGATAATGAAAATAATTTTTTAGGCCATTTTGGCCAAAAAAGTTTCCGCACCAAATGCAATTTCTAAAGCTCCTCAAAAAAAAATTTTGTTTTAATTTCCATACACATTATATATGGTACATTTATTGTGTATATATGCTTTATATTTTAGCCCCCATATTCATAAATTATCATAACATTTTATAAACGTTTATTAAGGAAAATTTTCATAGAAAATTTGGTTTTCAAGCCTTTATTAAATTTAAAATATTTTTATGAATACAGGCATAAATACATAAAATAAGCAACCGTATAACTAAAATGTAAAGCTATTTTTTTGGGTTAAATGAAATAAATTTTAAGTTTAAAGTGCGAGTTGATTTACATAATGGAAAAATATCTTGTGCAACTTTTATAGCTCGTTCCGCGCAAATATTACTACGCTACTTAAAATTATCACTGTTTCATATATCCGCCAAACAACTCATCTATCACAACCAGTGTGACCACAACTACACAAAAAATTGGATGCTAAATGTGGATTAAAATAACGTAAAAATGCTAAAAATAAAATTTGAAAATGCTAAAATTTCTTAAATAATTGTATCATTTTAATGAATTATTCATTAATTTACCTGAAAATATTATATTTCTTTAAAATAAAATGAAGCTTACATAAAAAAAAATTAAAGACATATAGATTTATTTAATAAAAACAATTCAGTAGTTTGGCAAAAGTTAGCGATTTTTTAACCAAAAAAACAAAAACATGATAAAGCTTAAAGCCTTAAGCTACAGTTTGCAAAATATGCAACATTGTCAACTGTCAGAAAAACTGTTAAGGCGCAACCATAATGCGCTTAAGTTGGCTTAAGCAAATGTGCGAATAGAAGAAAAATACATTTTAAACAGTTTAAGGCGATTAATAAATTTAACATTTTAAATAGTTTTTTGTAAAATTTTCAAAATGTTAGATAGGGTTTTTTGCGTTTTAGGTTACCTACATATCTGTAGTAAATATACCTACATATCTGTAGTAAATAATATCTGCAGTAAATAATAATGGCTAAAGTCGAAATTTCGTGTTTTGTTTAAAATGAAATGTGTGTTGTATTGTGAAAGTTAAAATATACATGCGTATAGCTTTATTAATAATGACATTTTATACTTGAAATGTAATAAAATTAAAAACACTTAACTCAACTTAAGCCATTATTATTTATTGCCAGAGATATATTTTATTAAATACAAAATATGTATATGTAAAAACAAAAATTGTCATTGAAAACATAAAAGGCTATTCAACAGCATTTTCAGTAAATTTAATTACACATATTAAACACACCATTATATGAACAGTTTCGAAAGTGTTGGTTAAAATACCATTAGAATATGATCTGTTTTCATCATATTCTTAACACCTAACCAGAATTCAACAGTTGAACTTTGGTTCATCAATTCGTATGCATTCAGCTTTTGCCATTGCTGTTCCAAAACCGTTATTTCTTCTGTAGTAAAATCTACCATTTCTTCTTTAATTTTTTTTGGTGTTAACAGGGTTGCTTTTATTATACATTTGTATAAATGACAAAATACAATAATAGAGATTGACAGAAGTGATAAGTTATATTGTGAAATAGCGTGAAATATAAAATTTTTAAGATTAAAAAATGCTAAATAATGCTAAAAAAATATTACAAAAATGCTGAAAATAATGCTAAATGCTATTTAAAAAATTCGCTGCTAAATCAAAATAAATAATGCTAAATTTAGCAGTGAAAATGCTAAAAGGGTCACACTGATCACAACATCTATCATTTGCCATTAAAATTTGTTTAATTAAAAAAACCGCGAAAGAGAGTCGCGATTTTTTTTGCGCCCTTCTTCCGTACAAATGGTAAGATCTTGTTATATTCATGAAATTATTAGAAAATACTTAAAATTTTGTAATTAAATATTAATTGTGTATAGTAAGGAGAAAGACTGAACTTCAAAACTTTGTAGCGTTTGGTGCGGAAACTTTCTTCACGATCGCGAAAAAGTAATACATCATTTCTTAATATTTTTTCACGGTCTATACGGCTATGCGATGATAAATTTGATATTCGCAATAATTGCAAAAAGTACTTACCCTAATACACATATTGTTTTTAATAAACTTTTCAAAACAAATTTTTTACTTTTTTGTATCATACAAAATGTCCCCCCCCTAAGGCTCAAGCTGGATCCGCGCCTGCTGGTGGCTATATGTCTATCTGTTAAAAGTACTGAATACCAATTTTTTATTACAAACTGTAGTTTTAGAATCCCATCTCTCTAAAAGTTTCTACATATAAATATAATAATCAAATATGTTTGTGTGTTAAGGATTGAATAGTTTTTTTTTTTTTTTAATTTCCGGTTGAGTGGCAGGAGTGTTAAATTTCAATCGCACGTTAGCCACAACGAGTTTCAAGAGGGATGTCTCTTAATGATCGTTATTTCTTCCTACAAACACACACACGCTAACATAAATTAGTAGGGCACACACTTAATAATTGTAGGTTAAACATGTACGTATACTTTAACTAAAAGTTGTTTGCATTTGATAATGTTTTTTTTAATAATTTTATATATTTTAAATAGGGTGATCGAATATTTGACCTTTTTTAAACTCGCTTCTCGAATACAGTGAGACCTCGATTATATTTAATGGACGGGAATGGGAACATTTAGGATAATCAATTTACCCGGTTAATAGATTAATGATTTTGAAAGGTTTTTTTTTTTTTTTTTTTTTTTGATTCGTAAACAAACGAATATTGTTGTACGAAACCAAAATTCTTAAAGGATTCTGTAAACACTGGTGAGCACTTGTTTGGTTTGAATGTATGAACACAAGACCTTAAAAAAAGATCCCCGTACACCCCCTAGTATAAAGTATTTTTACAAGGCGGTTTCGAAAACAAAAATTTCTTATTTGCCGAACGTAGGGTTGCCGAATAGTAACACATCGAAAAAAAGCTGGCAACCCCACAAAACTCCAAGATGAATCCAGAAAGACTTTGATTTTACACACAAACCGCTCACCCTAATTTCTTTGCACAACTGCGTTTTAGTTTTATCAAATGCATTTTGCTGCAGTAGAAAAAAAGTCTTGTATTTCTATTTTCCGTTTTTTTCGTTCTTTGTTTTATTTACTTTTATTTTGTTCAAGATTTTTTATGTTTTTGTTTCTCAATCACTCGCTTCCAGCTATTTCATTTTATACTTTAGAAACATTTTAACTGGCAAAGAAGACACGTGGTCGTAGTTAATGCTCAATGTGGGATGTTGGAAGCCACAGAAAGAATAGATAGATGTATTATTGGGAAACTTTTAGTGCTTATGAGTATAATAAAAACGAAAAATTTAAGTTTATTAGAAAAAAAAAAATTTTAAATATAGATTATAACATAAAACTGTCTTAAAAAAATTCAATCAATTAAATTTAAAAATCTGTCATCATTAAGACCGATATATCAAATAGAGCATAAAAGAAATATATTTTTATTTTCCATACTAAAGAAAACCGCATTTTGCTCTTAAGTATACATCTAAGTCTACCTTAATAACTTCCCCTCTACTTTCCTTTCCCCTACAATTACACTGACTCTTTTATCGACAAGTAACCGTTGCATTGTTTACCGTGAATTTACAGGAAACTGCCAAATCATTCATAAAACACGACAAGAATAAGAATAAAAATATTTTTTTCCATTTTTTCGAATTTATTTTCAAGGATAATGCAAAACAACAAAATGCATTTTAAATCTGTTCAACAGAACACTGATTTTTATTTATATATTTTTTTACATACATTTTGCCAAATATATACACAATATTCAAAACATTATTTGTATGTCGTTGCCAAGAATGCAAAAGGCTGAAACTAAGTAAAAATTAAAAATCAACTTTTTTATTGATTATATTTTATTGGTTAACACAACACATTTCGAAATTTTTCGACCAAAATATCTACATTAGATTATAAAATAAACGCTTAAACACCTTTCTTACAGTAAGCATTATATGCAATATTGTCAATTGAATGTTGGGAATAGTCTGTAGATGGTTTATGTGAAGTTTGCACGAAATCGTCCCAGTGGTTCCGAAGATATGGCATTCAGATTTTCCTATATATTCCCATACAAATATCAAGAAAATGCCCTCCATTTTCTATGTTATGATTTTTTATTTTCACTTGAAAAGTTCTCAAACTATGTATCGTAATGTCTTATGTGTACAAAGTATATTTCATATCACTAGATGTCGTAAAATAAGGCAAAAGGGGTAAAAGCTCCTCCTCCCTATATATTCTTAACTAATCAGCCAATGTGCTTAAAATTTGGCAGGCAAATAGTGTAACATATGGAAGGATCTATAGCCTATAATTTTTATTATTCAGGGCGTGAAATAGGGCAAGAGGTGTAAACTCTCCCCCTCCCTATATATTGTTAACTAATCAACCAATTTTCTTAAAATTTGGCGGGCAAATAGTGTAATATCTGGAAGGATCTATGGCCTATAATTTTTATTATTCAGGGCGTGAAATAGGGCAAGAGGTGTTAACTCTACCCCTCCCTATATTTTCTTAACTAATCAACCGGTTTCTTTAAAATTTGGCATGCAGATACTGTAACATCTAAAAGGAACTAAGGCCCGTTTTCACTACTTACCGATAGCTAAAGGTAAGATTTTATCGGCCGTGTAAAAAGTGTTGCATTGTTACAACTTTATTTTAACCTACCAGGTAGGACGAACCTTAATCTACATTATCGTTAACTTTAGGTTAAAGTTAAGTTTAAATGATGGAACACTTTTTATAAGGCCGTTTAAAGTCTACTTTTAGCTATCGGTAAGTTGTGAAAACGGGCCTTAAAGATATACATTTTCTTCGAAATTCCAAAAATTTAGGCGTTAAATATGGCAATGTCTTTTTAATTAATTATCCGATGATAGTTTCAAGTCTTGAAGAAACTAAATGCCATAAATTTTAACATTTAGGGCGTAAAATAAAACAAAAAGGGTAAAAGCGTCCCCCTCCTATACCTTCTTAAATAATTAACCGATTTTTTTAAAAAAGTTTATGTATTTTTTGACAAATTTTTTTCCTCCGAATTTTCTACTTCGGAATTTTAACCCATCAAGGGCTATGCAAAGTTTCACGACTTTAGGATCCACCAATTTGAATGGTAAATTCCGAGACGAAAATTGTTTGCTGCCACGAACTCCGACGATTGCAACAGAAGTCCCAATTGAATTTAAACGCGTTTAATTTCTTATTAGATTGGCATTTGCCAAACGATGTCTGTTTGCGACAGAGCTGTCAGATATATTTCTCGCCAAAGGTGGCGATTTTCTAATGTGTTTGGCGATGAGATTTTCCATTTGGGGACTGGCGACTTTTTTGGCTATTTTTACTATTTCAGCGATTTTTTTTTAAAAGTTTGTCTTTTTTTGTGATCATTACTTATTTAAAAAAAAAGCTGGCAACTTTTTTTCACATGATGTTTGTTTTGTTATCATTTAACCCTGCGGCCACACGATCAAGTTGTTCTTGATAGTCTTTTACATATACTGCTTGTCAAAATTTACATAAATTGAAAGCTGTGACGTAGCAATTTACTTTCAAGATGTCATCAGGAAAACAATTTATAAAGATAAACGAAAAATTTGCTCACTAACCTTGAGATCAGCTGTTTTCTTGAACGTAAATTGAAATACTCACTGGCAAGAGAATTTTAAAGGCAAGCTCGTATCAATTTTTAAAAGTATGAGTGTATTGGTAAAAAATGTGAGTGTATTAAAACTTGATAGGCAAAACTTGATTGTGTAACCCTCAAGTTAAGTGAATTTAATTTTCAATCACTATTTAATTCTAATAGTATGTATGCAGGTCCATAGTCCAATTCGTAGGTCTGCTCGAAACGCCTGCTGATTGTTTGAAGAGTTGTGTTGTTTGCGTGCAATTGTTTTTGACATTTTTAACATTTTTTACACAAACAAATGCTTTGGTTCTTGGCGTCTTTATCATTTATTACACAAACAAAATGTGTGTTGTTTTTCCTACTGTTGGTTTAGTTGCAGACTCGCTAATTGGGCCATGTGCAGGTCAAAATATCAGTAATGAAATCGATGAGGCAGAAGTGTACGATCCTATAGACTTTTTTTAGTTTTTTTTTTAAACTGATATGATCTCTATTTTATGTTATTAAAACAAACAAAAAATAGAAGAAACTAAGCAAACTTTACTTTCGGCGACTTTTTTGTATTTTTTCTCAGTTTGTGGCGATACTAGCTTTTTTATGCAAAATTTAATTTTTTAAAAATATGACAAAAACTGAACAAAAATTACGTTTGGCGATTTCTGACATCCGTTTTGGCGATGGATCTCAAAAAAATCTGACAACCCTGGTTTGCGAAATAGACTTGGACACACCATGTTTTTCACACGGACAATTAAATGTAGCATGTTCTCGCGTCGGCAAGCCATCGAGCTTATTTGTGTTAGCTTAAGACGGATGGACAAAAAATATCAAAAATAGCACTTGCTCTTCGTAATCAAAATTGATTATATCTGTTTGATTTTCATACTTCTGGATAAAAAAATACATCTCTTTTTTAAGTTTAACGTTTGAATATGTAACGAACAGAAATAAAGAAATAAATAGCTAATGTTGTTTTTTTAATCGCTGATCATAATATAAAGCGCTTTATTCCCCTTTCTATCACTAGAAATAAGTTATATGGAAAAACAACGTTAAGTTACTCTCTTACATTGTTTAAACATCAAATCATCCCAAATTATGCACCTTAACCTCTTGAAAATGCAATACAAAGAGTCAGCCAGTGAAAGAACGTCGTAAGTTACTAAAAAAAATTATACAAAAAATTAAAAAATAGTTTTGCAACTTGCAATAACGTTTTAAAAGCAGCTTGCGTAGTAGCAAACGTTTTAAATGGCATTGCGGATTGTGGATATGAAACGTTTTTCCACTAAAAAAAGTTATAAACGGTAAATTAAAATATTTTTGCTATCCTGAAAAATAATTATTTTGTCACTTACAATGTTATTCACGGCTGTGTTTCAAGTGTCAAAAAGACTGGTAGGTTTTTCAAGAAGAATAAGTTGTAAACAGTTGTAGGCCAATTTATCATTAAAAAAAAAATTTTTTTTTTTTTTTTGTTTGCTTCTCCAGTAAAATTTTTAAAATGTTAGATAGAGCATGTTTCGTTTTAGGTAACGATATTTTTTTGTATAAAAAAAAATTGTCTGAAAAACTGAAATAATTTTACGAAAAAAAAAATTAATAAATAAAAATGTAATACAAGTAAAAAAGGGAATACATAGCAGGAAAATAAAATAATATTCTAGCGGTAAAAAATAAAAGGCCACCAGTGCTAGGGCTCTTTAAAGGTCTCTATACTCCTTATTAAAACAACCTGTGCCCATGCTCTGTAACTCTCGCGTCGAGAAACTTTTCGATTGGAATGTGTGAAATGAAACAAAAATGCCATATTTTGACACAAACAGCTGTTTTTTCACTAAACTGTGTCTGTAACTTCTTTGGCGAGTACTAGTTGTCACGTAAGGAAATTACCCGCCAATTTACAGAAAAAGTGTGTCCGTAACAGTTTTGTAAGAAAAGTTCCCGCTTTGCACTGTCAAATAAAGTCACGAATAAAACTCGGGCGAGAAAAAACTTAAACACTAAAAAATAATTAAAAATACAAAGAATAATATATTTTGTTCTTGCTACATTTTTCATTGTTTAATTATTTGCAAACAGGAAACATTAATGTCGCACTTTACATTATTTGGTATAGCCGACGGTTTTATTTTCGCCGACATTGTTAAAAGATTTTCAATTTTATTAAATTTTGGTCGCCGTCAACGATTGTGTGACTGACGTTCTCCACATCTGCAATGTCACATCGGCTTCGGGTGCAATATTATAACATTTACAACGTAACGACGTTATCTCTTTTGATAGTGTTCGACATGTGTTCGACACACACAGTTTTTTCTCACTTTTCGAGAAACGATGGAATATTTTGTCTCACATCTTTTCGATGCGAGAAGTTCTCATTAAAGTTACAGAACATGTGTACTGGGTTCGATTCCCAGCTCAGTCAAGAAAGAAAAATTATCAACAAGTCTTAATTTAAATTTATGTTGCAAAATTCCTTTCTTCATAAAAATAATTTAATGAAGATTAAATTCAATGCACACTGAAAGAAAAATGCTTCATATATTTAATGAATCATTTTCATAAAAAAGTTTTCCTTGGGTAAATGAAAATTTTCATTGTCTAAATGGAATTTCATAGGTTTGATGAAGTATTTTCGTTAAAATCGCTTCATTAGATTTCGTAATTACGTTAAAAATTTTCATTGGATATATGAAAACTTAAGGTTGTCCAAGTTAAACAAAAAATTTTAATTGGGAACTTAAAAAAACAATATACAAACATAACTATATTCATAAATTAATACAAAATTATAGTTTCCTTAAAAAAATGTTTAATTGTTATTTAAAAAATGTAAGATTTAATAACTTCATACATCTAATGTTACATGTATGCCATTAAATTTATGAAATCAAAAAATTTTTTTATAAAAGCAACATATTTCAATAATTGCCTTCATAAATTTAAATTTTCATTATGACAATAAAAATGTCATTATAGTAATGAAACAAAAACTTTCAATCCACTTTCAATCAACGTTGTTATTGTTATTATGGACAATTTAATCTCATATTTACGGTCTTAATTGAGAAAAAAACATAGTTTTTTTATACAAAAACTACACTGCCCCGGTAGACTAGCTGGTAGTGAGCTAGTCTATCAGCACCGAGGTTACATGTTCGAATCCCACCAGAGACAGAAAAAAAAATAAAAAATAAAATAAAGTAAAATAAAATAAGAAAAAAAAATAAATAAAAAAAAAAAATAAAAAAAAAAAAAAATTTTACTTTATTGAAAGTATTCATCCAATGAATAATATTCATGGATCTAATGTAATGTTTCATTAAGTCCTTTTAATGAAACAGGTTTCATTGATCCAACGAAGCGCTGCATAGGTTCCTTTATAATGCAATTTTTCATGGGATTAATGTCAAAATTCGTTAGTGTTGCGAAGAAAATTCTTTCAGTGCACTTAAGCCTGATTAAAATATCAAAATTTGGATTAAAAACCAAAAACAGTTCAAATCGTTAGTTTAAATGCAAAATGGCGTAACTAACAAAAATATAATTTTACTGGAGAAGCAAAAAACTTTTTAATTTGAAAACTGTATACATGTCAGAAAACATGCATTGATAAGTCGTCCATGGAATTCTTCAAAAAGTTTTAAAAGGAAACCATTTTCATTGTATTTTGTTAGAAAAAAATGGATTATTACGTTATTTTGCATTTATAAAACAAACACTCTTGTAGTTACGTCCCTTTGTTTTTTGGAAATAAAAGCAAAATTTTTCATCGTAGAAGTGTAAAATTTTATCAAGACATGATAATCAATTAAAAACTCGATTTTGAACTTTTTGTAAGTTACGCCTTTTTTGGCTAACGAAATAAAACTGTAAAACGAATGAGAATTACAAACTTTCAAGTCTTACTTGTTTTTGTTAAAAATAATTTTGTTATCTTAACCAGCCAAAAGGGCGCTGAGTACAACTTTAACGAACGAACATTAATGTTCTGAACTGAACACAGCGTAGTTTATGGGTTTTTACGATAAACAGAACGCAATGAAATGTTCTCATCTTTTTGTTGAGTTGGCTTAGTAGACTTTTCTTGTTGTGTACAAACACAGAAATCTTTTCTTTACTACACAAACACATTAGCGTTTGTGTTTTCCAAATTTTTACCGCACAGAACACTTAAACACAGTAACGTTTATTTATTTTCTAACTATGATTTTAAGAAGAATGGAGGAATGTGGAAGGGCTTGCTCCCAATGATACACTGAAAGAATTTTCTGCGCAATACCAATGAATTTTGACATTTATCCCATGAAAAATTGCATTAAAAAGGAACCTATGCAGCGCTTCGTTGGATCAATGAAACCTGTTTCATTAAAAGGATTTAATGAAACAATACATTAGATCTATGAATATTATTCATTGGATGAATACTTTCAATAAAGTAAAAAAAAATTTTTTTTTGTATTTTTTTTAATTATTTTTTTTTAATTTTTTTTTACTTTATTTTACTTTATTTTATTTTTTTTCTGTCTCTGGCGGGATTCGATCGCGCAACCTCGGTGCTGATAGACTAGCTCACTACCAGCTAGTCTACCGGGGCAGTGTAGTTTTTGTATTAAAAAACTATGTTTTTTACTCAATTAAGAGCGTAAATATGAGATTAAATTGTCCATAATAACAATAACAACGTTGATTGAAAGTGGATTAAAAGTTTTTGTTTCATTACTATAATGACATTTTTATTTTCATAATGAAAATTTCAAAAAAATTTTTTATAAAAGCAACATATTTCAATAATTGCCTTCATAAATTTAATGGCATACATGTAACATTAGATGTACGAAATTATTAAATCTTAAATTTTTTAATTAACAATTAAACATTTTTTTAAGGAAACTATAATTTTGTATTAATTTATGAATATGGTTATGTTTGTATATTGTTTTTTATGTTCCCAATAAAAATTTTTTGTTTAACTTGGACAAACTTAAGTTTTCATATATCCAATGAAAATTTTTAACGTAATTACGAAATCCAATGAAGCGATTTTAACGAAAATACTTCATTATAACTATGAAATTCCTTTTAAACAATGAAAATTTTCATTTACCCAAGGAAACTTTTTTTTATGAAAATGATTTATTAAATATATGAAGCATTTTTCTTTCAGTGTAGCCTGTGAATAAAATAAATAAGTATGGCATGCGGCGAGGAGTGCATGTTACTGTTAAATAAGGCCGACTATTAATGCTCTTCACTTATTGATTTAGATCGGTACACTAAAAGATAGTTCTAGAACTAATCACCCTTATCGTGTTTGGCGTATATAAAATACGTTCTCTTTAATCTTTTACGCCAAACACAATAAGGGTGAATACCTTAATGGTGTGGCGGTAAAAATCAAGTTCGATCACTCCCCCGGTTTGCTGAGAAACTAATTTTAATACACTCCTCGTAAGACAACAAAACATTCTTATTATTTCACACTTTGGTTTTGTTGCATGGCCTTTAAGGAAACATGTTCTCATTTCTGCATTAAGGATTCTGTATTTTAATTTGCATGTAAATGTTTGTGTAAACATAAAACACAACTACAAGTGCATAATTTAAGAAATTTTGGTTGTTGCAAATCTTTGCTAAAACCCATTAAAAATGTTTAAAACAAGAGAAAAATACTTAAATATGTAAAATACAAAATAAATTTGAAATTTATTCTAATTTTTTTTTTTAAAGAAAAACAAGCATTTGCAATTTTTTGGAATAAATTTAATTAAATCGTTTATTTTTTTTAACATACATAATTATAAAATAACAAATCAAGAAACAATGCATATTCATATTTACATTCAATTCAGTATGGATACATTAAATCTACATGAATTTATATTTTTTTCTAAAACTGATTAGATTTTAATTTTTTTTAAGCATAAAATTAATAATACAGAAGTAATTTTTTGCCGTTGGTGTTTATTTGAAAAATGTAATAACATTTATTTAACAAATATAAGCTTTGTAATTAATCTTAATAGACAGAATAGCTGCCGCATTCAGGAAAACTAAATTGGATTTCTATCCTTCTTTAAAGAAAACTTGTATGGAAATTTGGAAGTTATGGAAGTTTAGAAAAATAAATTGGAAATTTAAATTATTTTTAGAAATTACAGTATTTATCGGATATAAGAAACTTAAAAAATCCAGGAAAAAAGTTTCTTATAAGCGTTTCTTTCTTATATACAACTATTTTCTATAAGAAACTTATTTCTTATATAAGTAGCTATGGCCATAAGACTTTCATATTTTGGTTTTCTGTCTCTTTTTTTGTTACATAGTGTCATCACCTGACAATTTTTTGTTATAATAAACGTCAAACTTCATATAAAAAAAACGCTGACAAAAATTTTAAAGTTTTTTTTATGTAGACTTTGACGTTTGGTATGACAAAAAATTGTCAGGTGAAAACCCCATGTTAACGTTTCTAACTTTTAAATAATTATTGTCTATGTCTTTTGAGTTTTTCACTATTTTAGATAACGTTGAAAGTCCAATATTATATTTTTTGCAATTTCGCTTCTTTTTATACCGTTTTGTAATTCTTTTAAAATTTTAACTTTTGTTTTTATTGACAAAAAACACAAAGCTTCTCATGAGTACCAGCTCGCACATCTAAAACTAAAGCTGAAGGTCCATAACTCGCGTTTTCGCCTCTATGCAGCGCATGCTTTTATAACCTTACTTGCGTTCTACGTTTCAAGTTACATGTAACGCTTTTTAAGCAGCAGCAGCACAAGTAAAAATAAAATTTAATTTGTCAAAATCAGCTGATTTGTTCGAACGCTGCTTGTGACGCTTACAAAGGTAGAAAGTAAACCTAATTTTCGCCTCAAGGCATCTACGCTTTTGTGCATGTAACTTACTCAGATTCTACTTTTTTGACAGCTGCGTATGCTGCGAAAAAGCGAGTAACGCGTGGTGTGGACCTCCAGCATAAAAGTAAAAAAAAACTTTGTTCTTGTTGTAAAACTGTCAGAAAACAGAGTTGTCCATGCAAACTACATAAATTATGTGTTGCCGTTGGAAGTTTCTTATATAAATTCTTTTTCTATACATTTTGTGATTTTGGTGTTTAAGAAAAATGTTCTTTCATCAGTTTTTTCTTACAAGCGTTTTTCTTATATGAAACCTTTTTTGTTAGAAAAATCGTAAAAAAGACATGGTGTTTTTGAAAATGTTTCTTATAAGCGTTCTTATATCCGAATATTACTGTAATTTGATAATAAACTGGCAAGTGCACGGCTTAAAAAACTAAACTGTCAACATATTTATTTTTTGCGAAAACAATAAAGCAAGTTATCAAGGTTCCGCTATAATGTGCTAAATTCCCATTTCATACCATTGACAAACTGAAGTCTATTGTTGATGGGATAAGCTATTCCTATGCGCATTTCATTGGTTGCTTAGGCCAGATCGTCAGGAAACTTCATCCAAAGATTTTAGAAAAACTAAAGACAAATAAAACTGTTAAGCGAAATAAAATAAGAAAATTTGTTTTATTTTTGTTTTTTCTTTACCCACTTACAACTACATTTAGAGTTGACAAAAAATCAACCGATTGTGGTCGGGATTGTAAGAAAAGATATACTCACTGTTTATTGTTGTTGTTGTTGTTTAAGCTTTGATATTGTTACAAGTAAAACTGGGGCTTATAATTCTTATTCGCTTAAAGGTTTTATTTGTTTATTATCTTTAGTTTTTCTATAATCTTTGGATGAAGTTTCCTGATGATCTGGTCTCAGCAACCAGTGAAATGCGCTTATCCCATTAACAATAAATTTCAGTGTTTTCACCAAGAACAAAAATTGGGAAATAAGCACGACAAACAAAATCTTGTTAATTGAATATTTTGTTTCTCAAAAATTACTTTGATAATGAATATTCTTATTATTACACAAGTGATTGAACGTGTAGTAAAATTTATATGAAAATACTCAAAAAACTGAGTGCTTTTCATATGAATTTTACTACACGTTCAATCACTTGTGTTGTGAAAACAGCACATTAATTTTCAATTTTTCTTTAATAGAAAAGTATGCCAAAATATATTTTAAAAGCCCCTACAGTTTTTAAAATATAACTTTCTAAGTGCAAATTGAATCTACAATAGATTACTTAAGGTGTTATGATACTTGCTATTTTTTGAATTGGATTTCTTTAGGATTGACTGAATGAAACAACAAATGCGAGAAAGAACAAGAAATACAATTTGATAAACAAACCCTTTTTTCTGATTGACATTTCTCATGTTTATTTTTTTCTTTCACTAAAACCAAAAAAATTGTAAAAGCTTGTACAGATGAAACAATTTTGTTTTTGATAAGTGAAATGAAGCAGGTGCCCTTCATATGGGATTTCAAATCATAAATTTTACAATTAAAGAATATACCCTGATGTAATTCGTAATATTTTACATTATTTGCATTAAATTTTATTTTTTATAAAAAAAATTGCTTGTGATTCCAAAATAAAATGTAAACAAAACAAACAATACTGCCCACGTTTTTTTTTTCCCACAAAAACCCGTCAAAAAAGCTAAAATCGCAAAAAAAAAGTTAAAAACCGCTACTTTCGATCAAAAACTATAAAAAATTGGCAACAGTGCTAACAATTAATCTGGAAATGTCAATTTTAAGTTAAAAATTTTTATAGTTTTTTTGACAGTCTTATGGCCATTTTCTCATTAGGCAATTATCTTTTTTCCCAACGAAAAACTGCACATTAAAGAAATTTGGTTTTCTCAATGTCTCATTTGCTTCGATTTTATTGCAAAGCTAACAGGCACTCATCTGCCAATTATTTATTTTCCTTTTATTTGCCGTACAGATAAATTCAATCAGCTGACTCCCAACTTTTACATGTATTTTGAGTGGCGTTGCCAGCTTAAAACAATGTTTTTTGTCGGTATATTGAGAAACCCAAAATCGTTAACGGACAGTTTATCGGTCCAATAAATTTATGTTGACATTAAGTAACAGGCAGTTTGTCGATACATTGAGAAAATGGCCATTAGATTATTCATCGATAACACATGAATATTTTTTTGACATTTCAAGATTTTTTATGATATAATCATATTCTTTACACTTAGTCAGTTTTCCTATGCAAATATATTTGCACTGTTCTCCAATATAGAAAAAATACAAAAAATAGCAAGTATCATAAAAGCTTTAGTAATGTATGTAGCCTGGGCTGCGGGTTCGATTCCCGCCAGACACTCTGGTTTCTTTTCTGTAGAAAATCGTAGAGCTTTGCGGGATTAGCTAAGGAAATTAAAAAAAAAACAAAAAAAAACATATCAATTAAAATATACAGGCACACAACAAATTTAATTTCCCATCGAGCATCGTCGGGGCTCACATACCAAAAAAATTTTTACTCATGCTATAAACATGCGTGTTAAGCATTTTGATCGTATATAGACCCCTTCAATGTTGTTTTGTAGCTGCTGCTACATTTCTACTGCGTTCGAATAAATATCGGTAAACAGGTCTGATAGGTACTTTTTTCCTTGTCCCAAAAAAATAAAAAATAAATCCCCAAATTAAAAAAAAGAGGCAGTAGTGGTTTTTGGTCATATCTCAGCCATTTGTAGACCGATCTTGCTGAATTTCAATAGCAAGAAATGGTGGACTATATGTGACATAAATGTTAAACAACCTAGCCGCTATCATGATTGGAGTCGCCGGAAAACACATATCAAACGCAAGATGGACAGACGGATGGACATCGTTAAACCAACTTCGCTCCTCATAAGGACCCAGAATATATATACTTTATAGGGTCTAAGATCAACATTGTAGAAATTACAAACGGAATGACAAACTTATACATATATCGTTACTTTAATATAGAAAAGCCCTAACTAACATTTCCCTTTCTTTACAGGAGAAGAAAAAAACTTAATATAAATTGTAGTATTGTAGTTCCGATTTTTTTTAAACGCAGTTTTTTATTAAATTGTTTAGAGAATTTAATAAAAAACTGCGTGAAAAAAATCGCGACTACAAGACTATAATTTTTATTAAGTTTTTTCCTGCTAGTGTAAAGTAAGGAAAATGTTAGTTAGGGCTTTTCTGTATTAAAGTAACGATATACCCTTTTCCACCTGTGGTGAAGGGTATAAACAATTTATACAGGTGTATGGTACTTTTTTACAATTCTGCGATTTTGGGCAGTAAATGGGTGAAAAATTTTTGACTCCCCGTCTATCGTTAAAGCCAATAGACATAGAAATACAAATTTAATCACAATCGTAACTTATCTAAAAAAATAAAACTATAAATTTGGTACTTTTTTGAAATTCGAACGTTTAAGGGGTGAAAACGTACTAAAAGAAATACAAAAAAATTAATACTTATCGTTTATCATTAAAAAAAAACGGACAGGTGTCTGGTACTTTTTTGAAAATCTGCCCTTTTGGTGAGTAAACGGGTGAAGTTTGTATTTTAGAATTTGTTGTCCCCCCATCTATCTTTAAAGCCAATAGACATAGATCTACAAACTATATCACATTCAAAACTTATCTAAGTTAATATTTTTTTCTTTTTTTGTTTCTGACCAAATTTAATATTGTTTTTAAAAAATAATAAGAAAAATTATAATAAGGAAATCCCCAAATAAAAATTTTAAGTGAAAACATTTTTATTATTGTTTGTGGCGACTGGTTTGGCAATGTTTTTTAAATCCTTTTTTATGCGATTCCAGTGAGGAATTACAAGCAGAACAATATGCAGTTTTTGAAGACGAATACGCCAATTTACATATACAAATTTGGATGTTCAATCGGTTTTACCCATGTTTTAAGCAACAATAAAAATACATATATCCGTCATTTGTATGTACCTCTTTTTCCGAAATTGTATTATATTGTCTTTCATATTTACTTATTTTTGGGGAAGACGTATTTGCTTGAAAATTGTCTTTAAAAAATTCAAAAATTGTACGTGTTGTCATCGGTATTAGATTGTTTTTTAAATTCTTTTTTAAAACACTCACTCAAGAATAATAACATAAGTTTATTAGGTACCTTTTACACACTCATAAATAATGGTTATCTTAATTAGGACCCTTAACACCGCATTATTTGTTGATAAGAGCAAGATAAAAGTGTTGCTACTTTTTTTCATATTTGATGTACGAAACAAATAAAAATGTGTAAAATCCCCAATCGCCAATGACTTTCTTTGTCCTTTTTGTTCGCATGAAATCCCCAACTTTGGGGATAAATCCCCAAGTCTTGCAGCTCTATCGGTAAACTCTCATTTTGCGCTCGTGCCTGCTGTTGTTCAACGATTTAAACTTCTGTGTTGACGCAGTTTGAGGGTCAGTATGACCCTCCATCTACCTTCGAATTAACTCAACTTCCTGTACCCCGTCGACCTCCGAATAGCCTGAAATGTAAATAAATAAAATATACAGCAGTAATGTGCTTAATTTTGTAACAAAAACTATCCAGAACTTTGCTCTTCATACCAAAAATGTGGTGATAGATCTAATATATTTATGTATTACACACATCATTCCTATAATCTATATCGAGCCCTAACAGCGAAAATAGTGTAAGCGACATGATTTTCAATTTTCGTTTTTTTTAATAAATGACTTTATTGGCAACACTTGCATCATCTCCTAAAATATCAAGGTCATATAATGTACCGTTACGATTTTATAGCCAAAACAATTTTAGTGTAAGCGACAAATTTCATACAAAATTTAATATGTAATAAAACAAAAAAGCTCTCTCCTGTAAAATTTGATTTTTGGCGCTTACATTATTTTCGCTGTTAGGGCTCGATATGTATATAAAAATGAATCCCTTTTTTCCTTGGTCACGGCTTCACGCGTGAATGGCTGGACCGATTTCAGTAATTCTTTTATTGTTGTATTTGTTATTATTAGGAGAAGGTTCTTATGTAAGAAAAAATTACGAAATTTCGATAGGGGCAGGGGAATTGGTACCCCCATTGGATGGCAATATTAAATGCTGCTGCACGCATTTTGTTGAACTTTTGGTAGTATGATCTTCTGAGCCCTAAAATTGATACAAAATAGCAGCGGGGGAAGTGGTTCCCCAAATAGGACGCCAATCGCGTCCTATTAAGAACTGTTATAGTCAGTATGTTCACTTTGTAGAAGTCACTCTTATAGTAGGCTACACTATCGAAAATAAAAATAAAGTGGGTAAGCGCAGGGGGGGAAATACCTCCCATAGGATGCATATATTAAATATCGCTCAACTGAAGAACTATTAAAGGGAGAGTCTTCAAACGTGGTTAAAGCTACTATTATGGTAAACTATACATTTTAATATAGAAATGGGCGGGGTAGACAGAGGAGGAGCAGTACCCCTCATAGATAGACATATATATAAGAGCCGCTGCACGCATTTTGTTGAACTTTTCGTAGTAGGATCTTCTGAGCCCCAAAATTAAAATAAATTAGCAGCGGAGGAAGTGGTACCCCCATAGGACGCCAATGTTTAATATCGCATATCTTAAGAACTGTTATAGTGAGAATGTTCAAACTTTGCAGAAGTCACTCTTATAGTAACTACACTTTTGAAAATAAAAATAAAGCGGGTAGGCGCAGGGGGGAAATACCTCCCATAGGATGCATATATAAAATATCTCTCAACTGAAGAAGTGGTTAAATCAGTGTAGCGAAGCGCACCGCGTTATGCTAGTTTCATATAATTCTTAATTTTCATCAGACTAGAAATTATCTAAAAAATTTCCTTTATTGCTTCTGTTTAAAACTTTATCCTTTATAGAAAGATTTTTAAAAGTTACAGGAGTTGACTAACAAAATTTTAAAACTCAAGATTATTGATTTTTTTTAAGAAATTCGATTCTGTCAGGTTTTATTTCTTGGTAATCTAATCCCTGAAAAAACTACCCACGCATTCCATTACAAAAGCTATTATTTCCTAGATGATAAATGTATGTCAATTTTCACGCATAGTTTATTTTGATTGCTAGTTGAATAAGTCTCAGCCTTCTTTGACAAATATACGAATTTGTGTCTGGCTGTGTCTTCATTTATTAGACTACTCAACAAAATAAATAATAGAAGTAATTACGGGAGCTTAGGCATTCAATTTTCAAACACAGACAAACTGGAGTATGTTTGAATGGCCTTAAAAAAAAAATATGATTAATGTGAAGAAAAATGATTTCCAATTTATTTTGTACGTATTGTAAAGGGTGTTTTTTAAACCTATAGAACTTCCGATAGGGATAACTGTTAAACTAGCTGCCCTACTCATTAAATGTATTTGACTTTTGTTCAGTTTACTTTGGCAAATCACCATACAAAGGGCATACTCTAAAGCAACGTCTACAAATTGGAAAAATTTATTTTCAAAATTTGCGCTCTGTTCGCCAAAATTTAAGAGCACTTAGTCAAGTTGACGGTGCGCATAATCGACCATATGAGCAGCTACTACGTAATTCTATGGGGATCGATTCATAATTGCTTTTACCCTTCAAAATATTTATTATACAGATCGAGCCTATACCGTGCGTTTAGAAGAAACTATGACCGCTGTAGACGTGAGTGGGACTCCAATTTGTCAATCCTACACCGTATTCAATAACTTGAGCTCGGCCCGTTCACTACTTGGACAATTTGGAGGAAACAAATTGGCCTACATCCATAAAATACTCAATTGATGCAAGAATTAAAGCCATCGGACCTTCAACTGCGTCGTGTGTTCGGTGAATGGGCTGAGAATCAACTTGAGGTTGAACCTGGCTTAAAAGGTGTGTAAACAAGCAGAATTTTCGTTTTCGTAGAGAGCAGCGGAGAGAGCAATCCACATGAAACTTCATCACATCTTCAAAAAATCACTGTTTGGTTCGGTTAACTTGTCGAAAGTGTTATCGGCCCATTTGGGACAGTAAAACCGTGAATGACGAACGCTACCCACAAATGATTTGTTATTTTTTTTTCCTCGTGTCATTGAAAATCATTTTGAAGGAGAACTGGTTCCAAAAAGACGATGCAACATGCCCTACAGAACGTAAAACCATCACTTAGTTGAGCCAAATGTTTGGTGACCAAAGTATCTCAAGAAATGGATCTGTGAATTGGCCACCTCGTTCAAAGCACACGCTTTGACACTTTTGTACTACTTTTTGTGGGGGTACGTCAAATCTTGGCTACGCTGATAAACAAGCAACGATTAATCATTAAAAAGCCAACATTCGATGCGCTATTGACAAAATAAAACCGGGTATGCTCGAAAAAGTAGTGCAAAATTGGACCGACAGGAAGGCGTTAATAAGTCGCCGAGGCCATATTGCCATTAAATTTTGTGTCTATCAAGCCAAAATCTCTGTCATTTTATTAAATTTGTTGTGAGTTCCTTTAAAAAAAAAGTACTGTGCCTTTAAAAAATACACCCCTTGAAAAAAATTAAATTCATGGCAGTTTTCATATCAAAAATCTGGCTTTTTTTTATAATTTTCACTTTTCTTTGAAGATTTAAAAAAAGATCTTGAATATTCCTTAACATAAATTTAAGTACAGCTAACTTTTGTTCAATGAAAAAAATAAAATATTTTTATACTTTGAAATTAACGTTAAACTTGAATTCGCCTTGTAGTTAGAAAAAGGATGCACAAGGTCTTTAATGTAATAAATTTCCGCTTCCTTAATGCGTTTAAATTTTTCTGTCACTTAGTTTAGAGTGTATGTGTGTGTGGGTTTGCATGGCAGAGTCAGTACATTCGCCGGTGCTTTTGTTGTTTGGTTGGTTGTCGAAATAAAAGTAAAAGTTTAACAAACAAAACAAATAAAGGAAAACGAAAATATCTACCACACCTTTGTGTTTTTATATTGTTACGAGTACAACAATACAAATTTATTTAAACTGGAATTGTCACCCAAGCAGGGGTGGGGGGGGGGGGGGGAGGTAAAAATTTGGTGTACAAGAGTATTTAAATAAATTTAATACTTTTTACATTGAAATGAAAATGACGTTAGTACCAAGTTGAATATTAAGTAAATGTGAATTTATGTTTGTGTTTACGATAAAAATTTCATCTGCTCATTAGTTTTTTTTTTTAATCGTTTGTTTTGTCCCAGTGATACTCTTTTATCGTTTAAATAAACAGACTGGATATTTCGTTAAAGTAAAAAACTCATTTGCACGATTTTTTAAGATATTTTTGGAAATTTGATTTACATTTTTTGTTTACTTGCACACTGTACACTGTACATAAGTAGGCCCTAAAGAAAATTATAAAATAATCTTGTCTCTTTTGTTCGATATAAATAAAATATTAAAATATGATATAATTTTTTCGGTTGTTTTTATTTTACTTTCGTGATAGTTGATCAGCGATTTACAAACACAGAGTGTCGAGATATTTCTTTTACTAAATTTACCACTGTACAACCAAAAAAATAAGCCCCTTTGTTGACATTTTGAAAGTTTGCATTGGGAACAGAGAATTGAAAAAAAAACACTTAATAAGTAGACTTGCCAGACTCAAATTTGCAAAGCTTTTAATATTCACCAAAAAATCTTGATTTTGACATTTAAAAACTTTCAAATAATCTTTTATGAAAACAACACAATTGTTAAAACCAGTAAAAAGTAAAAAATATAAGCAAATCAACTCACTATATGCCCCCAAAACTCAAGCACGCTTTTGTTTTATTAAACGTTTTTATTTAACAGGATAAACAGCAAAGAGATACAAGTTTCAAAACTAACAAAATTGAGTTAGATGCAGCAATCAAAACTTATGGGGTTTTCTTTTCTGCAAAAAAAAATACCACCTTTTTAAAAGTTGCATGTATAAAATGTCATACCAACATTCTAATAATGCAATATCCTTAATGACGAGAACAAAACACAAAATTGGATCACAGCTGACAAAAAGTTTGTTCTTCAGAATATAAAAACAAGTAAGAAAGTGTAGTCGGTCAAGCCCAACCATATGATACCCTACACCACAGTATTTAAGAACACATCATGCTTTATGTGTCCATGTAAATATGGATTTATCTATGTTTATAAAAGTCATTAAAATCGGTTTAAAAGTTTGTGAGAGGCAGAAATTGCCACCCTACCTCCCCTTGTGGTCCTACTTTTGAAAAACTATATTGCTTATGTGTCCATATAGATATGGATCTATCTATGTTTTGAATTTCATTAAAATCGGTTTGAGAGGCAGAAATTGCCCCTATCTCCCCTCGTGGTCCTATTTTTTAAAAAATGCTTACATTTTGTGTCCATATAGATATGGTTCTATCTATGTTTTAAATTTCATTGAAATCGGTTTGATAGTTTCTGAGAGGAAGAAATTTCCCCCTAACTTCCCTCGTGGTCCTACGATTCGGCCCACTTTTAATAGGCTTGGTCCTTGTGCCAATAAGAACCCATGACCCAAATTTTATTAAATTATCTCCAAAATTGCGACCTGTACTTTGCGCACAAGGTTACATGGACAGCCAGCCAGCCAGCCTGCCAGCCAGCCGGGCGGACATCGTTAGTTCGACTCAGAAAGTGATTCTGAGTAGATCGGTATACTTTAAGGTGGGTCTAGGACCACTATTTTAAGGCGTTACACACATCAGCACAAATGCATAATACCCTCTCCACTATTGTGGTGTGGGTATAAAAAAATACATAAACCAAATTTTGTTTATTGATTAATATTAAATAAATAAATCAAAAAACAAACCGAATGACGAAATTCCAATTTCTTTTGTTTGTTTTTTATAAAATATGTAAACAAGAAAATACCTTTGCCAGATTGCCGATTTATTGACACCAAGTTTTTAAGATTTTTTGACTTGACGATTTTGTTTTTCCCAACTTCGTCTGGTAGCCCTATATGTAAACAGAAGTCAACTTCTTACAGGGCATTATTAACACTTTCGATTTATACGGGGTGTAAAGTGCAAACAATGCCTTATGCCATTAGAAAGGGTGAGTTTTTTTAGAACAAAACAAGCCACCCTTTTGGAGAGCAAGGCATTTGTAAGAAACGAACACCAAATTGCATTTTTGTAAATAAAATTTCATTTTTTTTGTAGAAAAGAAAACACCATTACTTCTTTGTGCCGCTAAATATCAAATTGGATATTCGTATTCAGCTAATATTTTCGTAGATATTCGTATTCGCGAATATCAAAAATTGATATTCGTAACAACACTACTACACACATATCGACCTCATTTTGCGAAATGATCGTAAGTGCAAAAACACGAATTTTATATAAGAAGGGTTTTTTTAATCGTACTGTAAATGTGCCGTTATTTCGGAAATGTGACGTGCTTTGAATCATAGCTAATACCGTTTGCCATTACTTATACAAAATAAGAATAGTTTGAGAAAAAAATTTTCAAAAATTCTATTTTCGCAGGCCTGTGTATTTGGTTAATTGTGTATCTTGCGTTACCAGAAAGAATGTTCTCAATAACAAAAAAAAAAACGTACTTGTTTTTGGAGTCCTTAAAAACTTACTTAGTTGGCAAGTTAAAGCGACCCATGTGGGTTAAAAAAACTCTAATTTCTAACGCTGAGAATGGAAAGATTTTCCTGTACCTGTACCCATGTTCTGTAATTTGAATGAGAACTTCTCGCATCAAAAAGATGTGAAATAAAATATTCCATCGTTTCTCGTAAAGTCAGAAAAAAGTGTGTCTGTAACTCATGTCGAAAACTGTCAAAAGATATTACGTCGTTACGTTATGAATGTCACAACATTGCACTCGAAGCCGATGTGACATTGCAGACGTTGAGAACGCCCAGTCACACATATCGTTGACGGCGACCAAAATTTAAAATTTTTTAACGACGGCGGCGATAATACAACCGTCGGCTATACCAAATAATGTTAAGTGCGACTTTAATGTTTCTTGTTTGCAAACGAGCTTTGGAAAAATCAAGAACAAATATAATTATTCTTTGCATTTTGGATTTTTTATCGTTTTTTAGTGGTCAAATTATTTCTCGCCCCATTTTTTTCGTGAGTTTATTTGACAGTTCAAAGCGGGAACTTTTCTCACAAAAATGTTACGGACACACTTTTTCTGTAAATTGGCGGGTAATTTCCTTACGTGACAACTAGTACTCGCCAAAAAAGTTACAGACACAGTTTAGTGAGAAAAACAGCCGTTTGTTTCAATTTATGGCATTTTTGCTTCATTTCACACATTTCAAACGAAAAGTTTCTCGACGCGAGAGTTACAGAACATTGCAACTGTTCTTCCCAAAGGAGTTTCGGTTGACTTTTTTTCATCTTCACTCGGGATTATATTCCAACGCCTTTTTGCTGTAGGATCGTCATTCATTCGCGCAACATGACCAAGTCAGCGCAAACTTTGGATTTTTACGCGTTTAACTACTTCGATGTTAGCGTATAGCTCATCCAGCTCTTGATTCGTATGCTACCGAAATGCTTCGCCTAAACGTAAAGAAAAAAATGGTTGTGGTAGAAATATTCTAAGAGCATCATATTATGATAAGATTCTTGATTGTAGTCACCATATTACGATTATTATTGAATCATATTATGATCAAATTTATTCGTAATATTGCATCACAATATTTTTCCCTTAATCATATTCTTATCCGCCCAGGCAGAAAAAGACAATCACCACGAAGCTGTGCCGACGTTGCAGGGGGTACTATCAACATCAATACAATGTACTGTTTACCAAATTTACAATGCTGTCACAATATTAAAATGATAACGCCAAATGTGCGTCTGCCGACTCTTCTTTTTAGTGTTGTCACAGTATTGTATATTTAAATATACAATGTTGGATTCACGAATTTACAACGTAGTCACAACCGTCTTCCGACTCTTATTTTCAATATTGTTACAAATATAAATAAACAAACAAAAAATTTTATATTTTCTAACCTAAAATAGTTTTTGTGTTTTCATTTTAATACGACACTATTAAATTAATAAGACAAAATTTTTGTATAAACAGCGTTGTAGCGGTATAGAATTATTATAAACACGGTATTAGAAAATTAAGGTTTTTTTTAAGGTTTAAAAAACTAAAGTCGTATATTTGTATTTAGGGTGTTGTACCGGTGTTGAATCTTATTTAAAAACGGTATTAAAAAACTAAGGTTGTAATTTGGTATCTACAGTGTTGTGATGGTACCATATTTTTGGTAGAGTCACAATTTTGTATTTACAGGGTTGTGGCGGTACATAATATTTAGAAGAGTCGTAATTTCTGCCTGGGCGGTTAACCACAAAAAAAAAAATTAAAACTTTTTTGTATCGATTTTTTATTTTGTGGCTCTTTACAGTTTTTTTTTTAATGTAAATACAATTTCTTTATTTTTTTAATTTCTTTAAACTGGTTTTTTAAGGGTATTTTTAAAATTTTTCACCACTTGCTAACAAATAATTCGATAGGCATATTTAAAACAAAATACACAACTGATTTAAAATTGTTTTGCAAATAGCGATAACAAATTATTATTAGTCTGTGTTCATACGGCTCATGTCTTATTGACAAGATTGGTACTTTATAGGCGAGAGCGACGAGGGGAAAAGAAACGAATACACAGCTGCATGTACTGTCTTTACGTTTTGCTTCTTCATTCGTTGCTTAATTTTATTATTGTTTTCAATTTTAAAAAAGCACATGTCATCAACATGAAATGAATCATTTGAACGGCAATTCATGTTCAAAGAAGAAAAAGGAAGAATCTTGTCAATAAGACATGAGCCGTATGAACTCAGACTAAGAGTAGAGATATTTTGTTTTCATCTTAAACATATTATGATAAATGTATAAAAAGTAATCATGTTATTGAAATGATTGTGAGTAATATAATATGTTTTCAAAATTTTTAATTGCGATGAAAATGTATATGTTTACAGTTACTATAATATTGCTGATATTAAATAAAAATAACAATTTTTTGTGTACGACAGCAATACGTTCCCTAGAGGGAAGCGAACTGACACTAAAGTAGTCCTGTGATAGGTCTTTGGAGGAAGAGACCGGTTCTAGTTTTAACACTTTCTATGAATAAGACCTATCACTTTTACATGGGGTTGTCATTGGAGGAGGTCAATTGACACCATTTGACCAGTCACAAATCTATTCTCAATGGACGTGTTTAGTGACAGTTACTTAAATGTAGTATTATTTCAATACGATGTAGTATTATTTCAATAAAACAAGTCCTAGAATTAAATTCAAGAGCCAAATTTTAGAAAGTCCCAAAAAAATTTATCACACCACCGGTGAAGACTGTACTGTAATTCATTACTTTTTCTACCTTTTTGTTCTCCATAAACCAGTTACATGATTGGTTCTCCTTTCACTGGTCATGGGTTCTTTCTTTTTGTACCTGTTCTATTTTCACAACTCCCAGGACCAGTCTCTGGGACCAATTGACACAAATTTCCCGCAGGGTTGTTATAATAAACATAGTATAGTTGCCGTAACCATGCCCAACCATATTTTTTCTCTTCGTGTACGCAAATCGGCCCATATATCTTGCGAAATATTTTTTAAGAGTACCTAATGTCGTTCTCTCAGCGGAAGGTCCCCCATTTTGGCGCAATCTTATGATGAATCGTCTAAGAAAACCCTTTCATATAAGTCGCATTATGTGAAAGTCTTCATCTGCTTGAACTTAGAGGTTGTGTTACTGACTTTCAAAAGTTATTAAATTTTTAAATTTGCTTCTTTGCGTTAATTTTAAAGAAGCACATTTGAAATAATAAAATAATTTATAAAAAAAAACAGAAATAATTCCCATATTCCATTAAAAAAAAATATATATTATTATTATTTTATTTCTTTTCTTAAGAGTGAATATTTTCAGGATACAACTTTTTCCGCTTTCCTAAAAAGTCGGAAAAAAATAAATGCATATGTTTAAAAAATGTTACAATCAAGAACCCGAAAGCAGATCTTAGTGAAATACATAAAAGCACAAGCAACATTTGTTAAAAAAATATTCCCAAAATATTATAAGGAAACGTCCAAGGACCATCTATCAGGTCTGCTTACTTGTACAAAAACAAAAAACTTTTTCTTCCCTGCTAATAATAGGACCAGTCCAAACACGCGTGTAAAGAGTAGTCCACAATGGACCAGGACTAGTCCAAAAGTAACCCAAACGTATGGAAAAAACCTGGTATATTTAACATTACGATGTCCTAGGAGAGGACCATATAACCCACCTTTGGACCACTAAGGAGTAGTTTTAAAACTACTCCATGGTATACGCAAGAGGATTAGTTTTGAAGTTGTTACAAAACGAAAGCATGTCGTTAAAAAACGAAGACATGTCGTCTCACTACAAACACTTTTTAACAATGACATGGTCCATGCTTGCATTACATCGGACCAGTCCATGGAGTAGTCCATTTTATCAAAATGGGTCAGGTGGTCCAATTTTATTTGCAGGGTTTTAAGCTGTTAAAAACTTACTTCCACATATACAAAGCAAAAGGAAAAAACGTGTATGTAAACAAAAGAACGAAAACAATGATCATCAGGCTTCTTGCGCAGACCTTTTCAATGGGCCTTGGAAAGGTACATATATTTCCATTCTAAAAAAACGAAAAAAAAAACTTTTAAACATAACAATCAAATAAGAACGACTTACTCGTAATAAATGTCCGCCTTACGTAAACATTAAATACTAAAAATTTCATTGCAATTAGTCGTGTAGGGTACAATCTAATCAAACTTGACCGACTATACTTCCTTATTTCTTATAAAGAGAAATATCAGCATCATTTGTTCAACTTTATGTATCATTGTCCAAAAAAAAAAAGATAAAATATTTAAATGAATAAACCCCTTTAAGGACATCAACACTTTTATCAATTTTCATACACTTCAAATCACTCAGGGTGTTAAAAAATTATTTTATATTGTACCTCGTATTGTGGCAAAAATCTCATTAAACCATTTCGAGAAAACTTAAAAAAAAACGTATGTTCATTCAAATGGTAGAGATTGCAATTTTCCCCAAAGAAGAAAAAAGAGCAAAACGAATGAACTGAAGTGTATATGGGCTATAATGGCATAATAAGCCGCACAAACGCGTAATAACAAAGAATATAAGGGATCAACAACACATACAATAAAAACAACTTAAATAAAGAAACGAAAAAAATTCACACAATTGATTTTCAAATCAAGACCACGCAAAACGCAAGAACGCAGCACAGCGCTTCCCAAAAACCGACAGCTGAATTACATCTTGTTGTGAAGAAAAAAATTCAGTAAAACCAAATCTAAAATATCTTGAATTCATATTCAGATATAAAGTTCATATCGTTGGCCTCATGTAGAAAGGCCATAACTCGTTTTTAGTGATTCCACTATATTTCACAAAAAATCCAATTACAACCAGGCCCACAATGTCGACAAGAACATTTCTTTCGCATATTTATATTGAAAACAAAAATAAAAACCTAAAATTTGTTTTCAATATAAAAATACGAAAGAAATGTTCTTGTCGACATCGTGGGCCAGGCAGTTAGTTTTTTTTTTGTCCAATATTATCAAAATTAACGGTTTGAACAAGCAATTTTACATTTCGATACAGACAGTTTCTATCAGGATTTTACTTTCTCCTGTAAAGTTGCAATTACGTAAGTTAGAGCCTTTTTAAATTAGACCAACGATATAAAATTTTTTTTTGTTTGTTTTTGTAGCAATAACGTACAGACAAACAAAAAAGACAATTTTTAAAATAAATTGTTTGAAAGTGAAAAAAAATCCTTGAAAAAAAAGAACAAAAAAAATATTTAGAAAGACAAGATTTAGAAGAAAGTGCTTTTGCTGTTGTGAAAGCCAAATGCGACACAAAAATGTTAAAAATTAAATCGTTTAAATGTCTTAAGTATCAACAAAAAGTTATGAATGCAAAAATTTTGTAATAAAAGTTATTAAAAAAAAGTAAAATTTAATAAAAAAAAGTTATATGAAATAAAGCGCTTAAACTTTTCTAAAAAAAAAAAAAAACAACAAGGAAAACAAAACAAATATTTAGTGTGAAACTTGAAACATTCCTATTAAATTTCCTTTATCCTCTACAATTCCTAAGAAATCTTAAACTGTCAACTTCAAACGCACTGCCTTTTCTTTTATAATTCCACTTGTTCTCTACTATTTTCCACTTTTTCTCCCCTACTTCCTTTTCAATAACACTTAGCTTATAATTACCAATTCCTTTCAATCATTTCCCCCCTCCATTCTTGTAACTTTACTCCCGTCAGCCTGCTCCCAACCCAGGTTTCCCTTTTATTGCCAGAGCAAGAGACACACTATGGTGGAAATACAAAAACCCAATTCAGCTCTAAAACGTCCATCATTGAAACGTGAAACGGTTGTTGTCAATAATAGTGCACCCATGAAGAAGGTTACACTGGTGCCAAAAGAGGAGGTAAGTTTTTATGTATTTCCCTTCTCCATCTCTTACGCAATTTGTTTTCCATTTGCTAAATATGTTTTTATTTCTTGTTTATTTGGCTTCTAGTTGAAAAAGGAGTTTTATCCTTAAATGTAGTGTAGTCAGCAGGGTTTGCTTTGTTTTTGTTTTTTTTAAATAATAATAAATATGGAAATAATATTTTCTGTCGCATTGCCAAATTGAATGAGTGCTTTTTACAATTGGTTTTTATTGATTTACTTTTCGTTTGATGAGGAAAATGGGTTAATACAAATTGCAATTGATCTGAAGGAGGGAATCAAGAAATTTTTAAAATACATTTTCTCTGTAGGTAGAGTTTTTTCTGAAATTTCAGGATATATTCTTTTGAAATTCCCGCAAATTTTTAGAAGGAAAGTTTTAGGTTTTCCTTTCCAAACAAGCAATATTTCTGGAATTTCGCTTCCAATTTCTTTGACTTAAATTTGTGTGACACTAAGTGCTAAGAAATCATTGCAAATTAAACTCTCTTTTTGGTTTAAAATGTGTTAAACCAGCAAGTCTATTAATCAGTAAACATGTTTCTATTTAATTAAATAGAAACTAGTAATTTCATCGTTATACTCCCCACCTAGATTTTGAATATCAGAAGGCCAATATTATAAATATTTTAAATCATTAGGACCTTGTTTCCAGGCCGCTGGCGATTATAACGCTAAACATACCTTCTGGGGCTCACGAATTATAACACCAAAGGGTCCTGTTTTATTTAACACAATTTCTAAAATGGATTTAAATGTGGTAGCGAGCGGACAACCAACATATTGGCCTACTGATCAGCAAAAAATTCCAGATGTCATCGATTTCGGCATGGTTAAAAACATACCAATAGAAACGATTCATGTTGAAGAATTAGATTTATCTTCCGACCACACACCTACAATTGTTACTATAATGAACCCCAATAGAATTGTTTCTCCGTCTGGTTACTAAGCGACGTCAGCTACACAAATTAATTAGTTAAAAAATAAAAAAATATCTTAGTACCAGTTGCACAGAAAATATTCCGCTTAGTACACCGGAGAATGTAGATCGGTCTATTGTTAATTTTAACAGTTTTCTAAAACTAGCTGTTCAACATTCCAATATTGGCCCCAAAAAACGAAAAATATTAAAATATATTCCACAGATGTCGGGCGTCTCTTGTCTGAAAAAAGGAGAGCTCGAGAGAGTGGCAATTGCACAGATCCCCGCAACTTAAGAACTTATTAAAAGAGTGTACAAACAGGCTAAGAAAGTTACTGCAGACTCAGAAAACGGCTTCTTTGGAAAAGTATCTTAAGGAACATGATGCAACTGCACAATCAGACTACTCATTATAGCGTGCGGCTAGAAATTTTAAAAGGCCATTTGTCTCTAAACCACAATTAAGAAACTTGAATGGGAGTTGGGCAAGAAATGATGTTGAAAAAGGAAATCTGTTTGTCAATTATTTAAAAAACGTATTAACCTCAAATATATCTCAAGATATTGCGGTCGAGTTGTCACCTGTTGCTGCTAGAGCAGCTGTTCCCCTAAGATTTGAGATAAAAGACATCGAAAATGCTATTTGCGATTTAAACCCCAAGAAAGCCCCTGGTTTTGATAAGATCAGCAACAAAATGCGTTTGGAGCTACCCAGCATAGCAAAGAAAATTATTCTTTTAATTTTTAATGCTATTTTACGTCTGAAATACTATCCTCAAAAGTGGAAGGTCAGTCACCATGATACCTAAACCAGGAAAGGATCACAAAAAGTTGAGTCATATAGGCCTATAAGCTTACTTTCTAATATATCAAAGCTGTTTGAGAAGCTGTTAGCGTCAAAATTAACCCCAATTTTAAATGAAAATAGATGAATTCCTAACCACCCATTCGGCTGTAGAAGAGAACACAGATCAATAGAGCAAATCCATCGTATAGTAAACGAAAAAAGAAAAGCCTTTGAAGAAAGAAAATATTGTTCCGCTCTTTTCATCGATGTTTCTCAAGCTTTTTATAAAGTCTGGCTTGAAGACTTATTGCATTAATTGAAGCTAAACTTACCAGTAAACACACACAAGCTGATAGAAAGCTACTTAGTGGATCGTCAGTTTATTATTATGGAAGGAAATTTCTTAAGTTCACCTCAGCCAATTGGTGCTGGAGTCCCACAGGGCAGCATCCTGGGCCCTCTATTATACTTTATTTAAACTTCGGACATGCCAACAAACAACTACACCCAAACTTCCACATTTGCAGACGATACTGCTTTTCTTTGCATTTTTTTAAGGCACAAAGTGTGTTTTTTTAGAGTGTCACAACTTTGCGTTGGCATCACTGCTTCATTTAAGCACCCATTTAACAGCTGAAAGTTGCTTTTTGTTTAGTTTACTTTGAAATAAATTTATGAATCGACTTACACCAGAGCAACGCGTGCAAATTGTTAAAATTGTTAATCAAAATAATTGTTTTAAGCGTCAAACACATCGTGCACTTCTTCCATTTTATGGCGTACATAATCGTTGCCGTTCTCAGCAACTGTCCTTCCACTTTATGGAAGGTTTTACGAAAGGATCTTGGCTTAAAAGCTTTCAAGATTCAACTTGTGCAGAAATTTAAGCCAAACGACCATCGCGGCGCAATTCGGCGAATTATAGCATAAACTAATAATGATTTTGCATATACATTTCGGATCAAGCCCATTTCTGGTTAAATGGGTACGTTAAGAAGTAGACATGTCGCATTTGGAGTGAGGAGAATCCACAAGCTTTTTTCGAAACACCATTATCTCTACAGAAAATTACTGTTTGGTGCGCTTTATGGGCTGGCGGAGTCTATGTCCCATATGTCTTCAAAAACGATAATGGTCAGAATGTTACTGTCAATGGTGAACGTTATAGGAACATGATTCGAAATTTGTTCGTACCTCATTTCCGTGGCATTAATCTTTTTGATATGTAGTTCCAACAGGACGGAGCCAGCTGCCAAACAGCTGGCGCTACAATTGATTTACTCAAAGAAGCTTTTGATGAAAAAATTATTTCACGTAATGGCCCAATTAATTGTGATTCGCGTGATTTAACCCCATTGGATTATTTTTTTGGTGTTATGTTAAGTCACTTGTCTACGTCGATAAGCCACAAACAATTGAACACCTGGACACCAACATTCAAAGAGTTATCGGCAAAAAACGGCTGCAAATGCTGCGAAAAGTTGTTAAAAATTTATGTTCCAGATTGCGCTTTGGACGCGCCAGGCGTGGCGGCCACAATTTTCTTTCCAATAAAGCCCGTTCCATTGATATTAAAAATATATTTCCTTGTTTTATTATGATTTAAAATTGTTTCACTCTATAAAAAAACACCCTTTAGTACATGTCATGTCAACGGTATTTATTAAACATTCTGTTCCTATCGCACCACGGTGAAGGGGGTAAAGAAATCGGCATACTTATGTTTTTAAAAAAATTTTAAGGAATTTATTTACTTACTTAACCCACTGCATGTCTGAAGGTCTAATTGTGTAGTGCAGTAATGTCTCTTACTTTTTTTAATGAAGCGGTAGAGCCTTGCAAAATAAAAAATTTTTTTATTGGAAACCGCAATTTAAAAAGCTGAACCTTGTCTTCATTTGTTAAGACAGGAACTTATTTTCAACAAATAAATTCCAATAATTTTTATCGCGATTTGTTTTATAAATTCTTTTCTAATGCGATGAGATGACTAGAAGGAGATGGCTTTTTGAATTGAATTTTTGAACACTTCATGAAAGCACGTGGTTTTTCGAAATTTTTTTTAGATTTTATGGTTACTTTAACATATTATTGTCACGGGACTTGGTACCATTTTATGGTTAAATTAGTTTTCCATCTTTTTTTTCTAAAAATTTCATCAAAAAATGGTAAAGAATTTATTTGCACTCATTTTTATCATTTAATTTCAAAAGCTTTATTTGATTATTTCCCCACTGTGCAGGTATTTCTAACGAAAGCATGACAAGACTTGATGGCAGTTTTTCTTAAGCAATAGAAATTTTACGAAATATTTCTTCTATTATTATCAGGGAAACCAGAAATATGCTCTAAAAAACACGTTTTAAATATGCAGTAAAAACTGGAAAATATGCCCAGAAAAATGTTAAAAATATGCCCTAAAAATTAAAAACTGCTCATTTGAAAACACAATATTCAACAATTTAATAACAAAATTAAAAAAAAAACCAAAACAAGGTTAAAATTCATATAAGAGATCTTTGCGCCGAATATTATCTAGATATTAACATCCATATGGGTTTTTGTATTAAAGGGATTTTAGGTACGGACGCTAAATTGTTAACAAATGTTAACATTTAAAAGGAATTTAAAGCTAGTTAAGGACGGGAGCTTTGAGCAAATGTGAACCGTTTCGAAAATAATTTAATTTGAAGTAAAATATTTTTGGCACAAATTTAATTTAAATACCATCGTAATTAGATAGCTTGCGGAAACAAAGAGTCTAATTTGGTTGTGAAATTATAGACCAATTCTCACCATTTGCATAGACTTCGTCCGTATTTGATGAAATCACTACAAAATTGGAACTTGTACTCTGCGCACAAGGCTAACATGGACAGGCAACCAGCCAGGCGGATGGATGGACATCATTAGATCACTTTAAAAAGTGATTCTGATTCGATTGGAATACTAAAAGATTGGTCTAGATACAAATCGCATAACATTTATCTTTAATGACAACCTGCTTTGTCTTACAATTTTAGAATAAAAATTAAATGTAGATGTCGAAATTGCAATAACAGATTTTCGAAAAAAAAAAATTATTTGCTGCGATAGCTATTGTAGGCATCAAAATATGCATTCAAAAGTCAAAATATGCACTATAAACCTAAAACAAAGCGGCAAAAAGGCTCTTTTAACTAAAATATGCCAAAAATGCTGCAAACGGTAAAATATGCTAAAATATGCACTAACAAATCGATGCCAAAATTCATAAAAAGCTCTAAAACGGATAAAAATATTGTTTCTACCTTCATTAGTCGCACAAGGAAGAACATGCAATTGCATATTTCTGGGTTTCCTGATTATTATTTTAATCAGTATGATTAATTTTTTTTTTTTGAATACACAAAACAAATGTCAAACTATTAAAGAAATCTACGCATTTCGCATTAAATCCTATGAAAGTAAATAAACTTACTATAAATTAAATAAAAGAAATTTTATATTTACTGGTTTTTTATTAATATTATTTATTAATTTATCTTCAAATTGCGTTTCTCTTCAATACAAACCTTTTAATCAGGGCAAGTTTTACTATGCAAAAAAAATGTAAAAAATACAAAGAAATATTCTTAAAATATGCACAAATAGCATTACTTTATTTAATTAAATTAAGAACTTTTATAGAATATAAAATTATTTTTAAATTAATATTATCAACTATCGCGCAAATTTATAAAATAAATCCAAATAGCAACTTTATGTGAGGATGAGGGCAAAATCTGGCAATGATATTTCTACTTTTGCCAGACTATTGTATGGGGCACACTAGGATAACTCGGCCTTTACACATGCAAGTAGTGGCATGCCTCTACTGTATACATATTATCAAAGAAAATTTGTTCGAAATAGTTGATTCTCATGCCATTGGCTTTTGGGTTTACAAATGCCACTGCGAGTTAATTTTCAAAATGTCGTGGTAGCATCAACTTGAGCAAATTTGTTTACTTCTCAAATTAAAAAAAAAGTACCAGAAAACAAAATAGAGTTACCGAGTTAATCATATTGGCACATTTTTGGGGAAATTTTTTCATTTATTTATATAAGCATTATTTAAACAATACATATTAATGCTCTATAATTAACGAACTTGCTTTTAATACAATTAAAAAAAACAATAAAAGAATTAATACAATTTTACAAAAATCCAGTAAATTTGCATTAAATTTTTAACAGGGTAACATTGCTTATCGCCAAAATTCCACTCGCATGCAATTTTTGCTGCCACTAGAGCTGCCATTGCGAAAAATTTGAGTGTATTAGTAAAAAAGTGTACGTGTATTGAGTTTCTCGAACTTAATACACGAACTCAATACATACGATCCAGGTTTGCTTGATCTTTGGTTTATTAAGCTCGATTCACCCATGTGTTCCGAATAATGTTTTTGTCCGGAAAATATTTTTTGTATATTGAGTTTGACTTCCTACTTTTGAGAGAGAGAAATTATTTGGTTCGGCAAGTTTTTCTTGAATTGGTTTCATTTTAATTTTTGTTCAGAAAAAAATGAACTGAGTTGCCATTTTTTTTTTTTTATTTGAACATAAAAGTTGAAATTAATGTACGCTTTACTTTTAAAATTATCGAAACTTTTAATAAACCTATTTTTCATATATTTTCGAAAGCTACTACCGACTGATTACCGACGCATTATTCTTGAGCAGTCCAAGTTTTGTTTTTTCGAACCCTAAGCTTATTTCGCTTCAAAAGGTTTGGAAACAAATTTGGTAAATTTTTTTTATTATTTTAGGGAGTTTCATACTAGAAAAATGTCTCAGGCTATTGGTTTAATAGATATAATTTTTCCGCCGCTAAAATAGCCTCATTCCCAGCGTTGTAACGGAAAAGATTCACTGGCTAGGAGCAGAACCCGCAACCCACGCACTGATACACTGATAGACTAGCTCATTACAAATCAGCCCGCCCCAGTTGGCCCCGCCAGACTATTTTTGCCAAAATAAACACAGACTTCGTCCAAGGATGTTTAGGGAAACATTTAAAAGATATTTTACCTTTTGGTGTTACATCCTCTGGGAAAATAGGATGCAGCCAATACCTGGTATTCCGCACAGTTTAAAATTGTCAGGTCTTTTTATGATCGCGGTTAGCCGGAGATTATTTCTGACAAATCGGTCTGTCCAATGGTGGTTGTAGTTTATAGCCAAAGTTCTGAGAAGGGATATCTTAAAAATCATACTTCGAGGCCGGATTTTACACCCCTTGTGAGATAGTTCGGCCAAGGATCTCCCTAGGTGCTATTGCTATTGACCAGCTGATGCTGGCTATTCCAAAAGCAGAGGATTCCGTCCTGTATGTGTTTGTGGCGCTTACATACAGGGGCGATTGGTAAACGCATTGTTTGTCACCCAGTGGCAAAGACTATCATGAGATTAGGCCGAGAGGTAGGTACGCATGTAGGTCTTATTTACTATTGTAACCACAGAGTAGAACAGAGATAAAAAGGTAGTGCCAAAATCAGTTGTTAGAGAAGCTTTCGAAGAAGGAGACCGAAAACGTATTATGATAGAGAAGTGGTAATATGTTAACGCAATCCGCTGCATTCTACGCAAATATGGCGATCAAGACAAAATTAACAAACAAAAAAAAACCAAATTAAATATATTTTATTTAAAAAATTTTGTTATTTTTTACCCAGAAAAACTTACCCTTCATGTCATTAATATCCCAATAAAAAATTTTATCATTTTGCGAAGCACTAATGGTACATTTAAAAAAATAAGCGCACAATTATGTGCTACGCAATAAGACATACAGAAATGCAGTAAAGTAAGTGAAATAACTCTTAACAATTTTTATGAAAAATAAATAAAATTTCAAGTGCTACGGCATTCCCTTACTACGAAGCAGGTTTGTAAGGGAGAATACTAAAAAATAACTGTTACATCCAACAATTTTTTATGCGCTGAATAATGCGCTTTATGTGTCAAAAATGTATTGCTTCAAAGTGGGAACTCGCCATATAAAATTCATGTCTTCCGTAAGCGCAATGGTAAGCGAAACTCTTACATTTCTCCCTTACAAACCTGCTTCGCTCGAAGCTCAATTTTTTATTGGGATCCGTTATCTATGAAGTCTTTAGAGAAAAAAAAATTAAAAGAAAAATTCTCTTTTCACTTTATTTTGGCATTTTATTCCGTTATCTTGAGTAATAAGTATTAATCAACAACGAAAAAGGGTACTCTCCGCTCTATTATAGCCTCTAGTCCTTTTCTTAACAATGTAGTACTTTTTTCTTTATTCTGTTGTTTGTTGTGAAAAAGAATTAAAAAGTTTTTATTCTAATTTATATGGAAATACACAGAAAACATGAAACAAGTAGAAAAAAGAACAAAATATTTAATAACAAAAAAAAAACTTAAATGTTGCTAGAAATGCTTGGACTGGTCAAGGCTTGAGGCAACGCCTTTAGTTTTATATTCATTTTGTTGTTTTGTTTTTTTTTTTTTTTTCATTTAAAGAGGCAGTTGGTAGTTGGTGGCATTTTTCGGTATTTTTAAAAATAAAATGCTTTTCAATATTTAATGGCCAGTCATTTAAAGAACGTTAAATAAAGTTTTTTTTTAATAATAAAAATGTGGAAAAGCAAGCAAGAAAAATAGATAGAAAATTTTTTGTGGAAAGATTGAAAAAACCCAATCAAATAATTAATTGCATTTGTTTCTGGTTCTTTATTTTCCTTTTTGAAATTTCAAATGTTATCATTTCTTAAATTTCTCTTTGATTTTGCTCCATGTTCTTGTGTCCTTTTTTGAAATCTCAAATGTTATCATTTATTTCATTTCTCTTTGATATTGTTTATTAAAACAATAAAAAAAAAACTGCAAACTTTATTTTAAAAATTGACCCGTATTCATGATTTATTTTGATGCTGATTGTGTATGTATTTTGTTTGTCTACCCAGCTAGAAAAAGAAGTCGTAAAGAGGCCTTTTACAATGATTTTTTGCAGACATAAGACGACCTTAAGTCGCATTTCAACTTCATTTCTATTATGTACGACGTTTCATTGGAGACCAATGTCTTGCCTTCTCGCATCTCCTTTGAAGGCTTCTACACCTAGCTTATGTTTAATTTAACCATATAATTGCCACCGACAACCATATTATGGTTAAATGTGTCCCACGGCTGTAGGAAAAATCGCCCAAAGAAAAATTACCCAAGAAAAAAAATGAAAAATCGCCCAAATGAAGTAATCGCCCAAAAGAACATGAAAAATTACCCAAAAAGTTAAATATGAAATTTTGCCGAAAATAAACGGAAAAAAATTAAAAATTACCCAAAAAGCAAAAACTAATTTTTTCCCAAAAAAAAAAAAATTACCCAATTTGCAAAAAACCAACAAAACTATTTTAAAAGAAACTTATTTTACCAAAGAAAAACCGGCTTCGCTAACTAAAGCTTCTCTGCATAGCCGGCCTTCGGCCGGGCGCAAGGATTTTCTCCTCTATGGTATAACAAAGACCGGCTTCGCTAACTAAAGCTTCTCTGCGCAGACGGCCTTGGGCGGGCGCAAGGATTTTTTCCTTTATGGTATAACAATTACCGGTTTCGCTAAGTAAAGCTTCTAAAATCTGCTTTGTTTCCAAACGAAGGCCGACTTTGCAGAGTAGCTTTTGTTAGCGAAGCCAGAATTTTTTGTTATACCATAGAGGAGAAAATCCTTGCTCCCGGCCGAAGGCCTGCTGTGCACAGAAGCTTTAGTTAGCGAAGCCGGTACTTGTTTTATCAAAGAGGAAAAAATCGTTACGCCCGGCCGAAGGCCGGCTATGCTCTCGAGTTTGTAAGCATGTTGTGGACATTATGACACTCTACAAAGTGACATCACGTCCACGACTTAATGACACTGCTCTGATGGGCATTTTAAAAGTGTCATAAAGTCCATGGACACTGTGACACTTTTTGGAGTGTCCACGGACACTATGACACTGGACGTTATTTTTACAAATAACATTTAGGAATTCGGCGTATAGTGATAATGAATGATTTAGACAAATAGTATGTAGTAAGATTTGGCGGAAATTTTTAAAATGAGAGATGGCCTGAAAAAGTGGGCTATTTTTCATACAAATTTAAAAAAACGAAAAATCACCCAATTATAACGAAAGTAGCCCAAACATTTTGGGTCACTTTTCATATGAATTCAGGCCCAATTTTACATGGAATTTTTTGCGGGCAATTTTTCATTAATTTTTTTTTTTTTTTTTGCCATTTTTCTTTGGGCGATTTTTCCTACAGCCGAGTCCCACATCAAGAAGCCACAGCCATATTATGGTTGCCCTCGATTATCTTATGGTTAATTAAAACTAAAATGTGTTTAACACTTTTAATAGCATGGTTGGAAAGGGAAAATTACACACTCATACACAACCTTTTAAGTTTTTGCTTATTTCTGTTATTAAGGTTAAATTTTCGACTTAAGTGTGTTTCGAGACCTATAGAAGAAATGTATGTCAAATATTTTCGCAGAATATTTCAATTACATACATCTCTGTTTTAAAGGTGATTTTTCAACAAAAATTGCAAAAAAAAACACATTTCTAGAAGCATAAGAGGGTTCATGTATACAAACAAAATGTTGCTTGTAACGTTCTGAATAAGTCTTCTAAAGACACTATATAGCAAAAACCTAAGTATCACACGATTTTCTACTTACACAACGCCGATACACGTATTTTTTTAGTCCCCTCTACCACCCTTTGTTTGTTGCACAGTGTTATATTTAGTTGTTGCTAACAATATATAGTGAGTATATTAATAACTGTTAATATTGAATATTTTTTTATAAATTTGAGAAGTAATTCCTACACATTCCCAAATAAGTATGTATCAAGGCGAATTGACTAGAAGGTGAGGTCAACTCTACAACAGCACAGCTTCTGGTGTCGGATTTTCAAAAAAAATGCTAGTAAAAAAACGGTTTGTTTACATAAAAAACTAGTTTGTATACAAACTTTGATAAGTCGACCAACGAAAAAATCACCATATGTTGACATAGTTCCACCTTCTAGTAAATTTGCCTTGGTATATACCTACCAAGGCGAATTCAACTACAGAAACAACAAAGATGTTTTGCATTGCATTGTTAGTGTTAACAGTGTCTAGTAACACACTAATAAAACCAAAACAAATTGGTTCGAACTGTCAAAGTGTGCTACCATATTGTAAATAATTCGCCTTGGTATCTACTAAGAGGAAGATTTTGACTAGTCTCAACATAAAATTAAAGTTTCTATTTCTGAAGATCTTTTCTAAGAAGTCGCAGTGGAAAGAGTAAAAAAAATTATTAAACTGCGTTTGGTAACCTTCTTAAAGGCCTGCAAAGTGGCAGCGCTTGCGGTTTTTTCCATGGGGCATTTGTCTGTTTGTATGTATATTTTTTAATATTTGATTGGATTTAGGATTTAAATTAAAAAAATAAAAAATAGCAGAAATAACAGAAATAGTAAAATAAGCTTAATAAACGTGGTACGAATAAAGGGTACTTTTGTTATTTGCCAAATATATCTGTGGTAGGGGGGTAAGTATTTTATTAAGAAAAACTACAAACATATAAATCATAAAGATTTTTTTCGGAATTTTCTTGTTTTAAAAAAAATAAAATTGAGTAAAGCCTTGAAAAATATGATAGAAAAAAGAAAACACAGTCGCAAACTTTCTCTTACAAAACAACAATTTATTTTATTAATGAAAATCATCAGTTTGAATTGCCGTTATAAACCTAAAAAAAAAATGAGTCTCGTCAAAATTTCACTTGAAATTTACTCAAACTTTAAAAGTGTTTAAAACTTTTAAAAAATTGAAACTGGGAATTATTTCCTTTCGAAGGTTACTTTTATATTATACTAGTCACAAAGCCTGCCCCTGCCAGACATAAAAATCTTTTTGATAATAACTAACATTGTAACGCTCATAAAATAAATTAAACGTAAATATTATTCAATGTTTTAATACATTTAATAGGTATAAGAAGAAAAAATATGTAAAAAGTAACAATAAGTAAAATATGTAAAGAATAACAATAAGTAAGTAACTAAATTATAATACTTCTTTAAAAACAACATTTTTTTAAAATACTGAGGAGCAACCGTGTTTTAACATACCCTGTTTTCCATATACATGCATCACTTTTACCTTAACATCATATTTTTTTCACTCTTGAGAAAGCAACGTACAATTGTCCATGACTAAAAACTGGTTTGGGTAAATATATCCCCCCTTTCTAACGTTTGACCTTGAGCAAAACTCCAACCTTATAGGAAACTGTCTCCTACGCAAAATAAATGGTAGGTCGTTATTTGTTGGAGCCAAATCAATCCTCGGAATAAATGCAGGATTGCCTTTTGCAGTGCCGGTTAATATAGTTGCGCATATTAGATTCTTTGACAATTGTGTAACTTGCAGTATTGTGCCATTGCATAGCCTTCTTTTAGTGTTTAAATTCCTCAAAAGCATGATAATGACCCCCACCTTAATTTGCAACTTATGAGGAGGCATTCCAGATATGGTAATGTAATAATGTCCTCTCCAAATTCCGAACTGAGTTCACCATTCCCCATTTTTACAAGCCAATCTCTGTAAATATTATCCACTGCACGAATATTGACTTTAAGTTGCAAAATTTTAAAGTTGGACCAAAGATTAGACAACTTAATGCATGATTCGATAATGACCGTCCTGTGAGCATGTGGTACCACTGGTAAACATTGGCGAAAATTTCCTCCAAGAAGCACAACTTTACCTTGGCTAGGCTTGTTATTTTTCATCAATGTTTTAAGCAACTTGTCAATAGCATTAAATGCATAGGTAGGTGCCATTGTTGTCTCATCCCAAATGATTAACCTAGCCTTTCTTATCTGCTTTGCATCCACTGAATTTGCTCTCATACTTGAAGTTGATGTTTCTGTTAATGATACTGGTAGCTTGAACTCAGAATGATATGTGCGGCCCTTCTAAATAATTCAATAATGCTATTGCATTAGCCTTTCGCTACCGGCATTAAACTGTAAGTCCCTTCAATGAGTTCAAAAATAGAATCGGGTGCAGACCATTCACTGAAAGAGGTCTTTCCATGCCCTTAAAGGAATTTGTTTTTTTAGAAAAATGTTGAAAAAAATAACGAACAATTGAATACTCTTATATATATTTACGGTCTCTGATTTAAATACTCGGCGTTTTACATATTGCTGGTTATAAACCATCCACCAAACCAAAGTATAGTAAAACGTAAACGTATGAAGCAGTTGATACCAAACACCGAAAAAATCTCTGCTTATTTATACGAAAACTGACATACATCGTACGAAATATTTGTAAAAACGTGTTTCGGAATAATAGACAACGAAAGTCTACGTAAAATTTCGCATAAAATTTTTTTGGATGTACATAACAAAATATAACCTACCTTGAGGAGGACTTTGAGCAGCTTTCAAAATTATTAATGAATTAAGTTAATTACTTGATTTTTGTAAAAAAAAGAACTTTAACATTATATTTATAACATTATATAAATTCACTTCAAATAGTTAGTTATAATTTCTTCCTTTAATTATAATTTAAAAAACGCGCAACGCACCGTTAATATGTAGTTCAATCCAATTCAAATGGGCACAATGAAGAATAAATTTCAATAACTCAATATTAATTTTTTTAATTTAGATGAATGTAAATAACAGTTACTTTCTCATAGAATATGATTGTTCTTTAAATCACTTTACAAACAAATCTTGAAAATCAAAACAAAAACCCAATATTTTTGTTAGCAATTATGTATGTGATACAATTAAATTATCTCGACTTTTCAACAGCAGTATTAAAATCTGATTCCACTATGATTTCTGCCAGAGAAAATGCTTTCAGTATAACAAATTTTATGTTGTAATATCGAAAATATGATGAATAAGCACTATGTGCAGCCTGGAGACCGAAAATTAGGAATCTGACAATGCTATGATCTTCCTCAGACAGAGGCCTTTTAATATAAAAAGTGTCATTAGGAAAACGCAAAAGTTTCCAGCAAAAAATATAAGAAAAAGTAAATGGTTTATCCAATGACCACGCCCACCGCCCACAGACCGAAAATCAAAAATCGGGCTCCGTCTTGCACCAGTGGAGCAAATGAGCTTTACGTATGCCAAATTTCATGTTTCTGCGACGTCAGACGGCTTCAGAAAGCCGCGGAAAGAGAACCGGACATACATCCGGACAAACAACGAAATTATATATATAGATTCATTTCTGAAAAAAGCTTTATAAAATACATAACTGAAACTTAGCTCATAGAATAAATTCGAAAAATAAAAAAAAAACTTTTAAAAAATGTATATATTTCTACCCAGTAAAAACTTCGCTTACTTTTTCAAAATTAATAGCTTCTTTAACTCATTATTTAGTAGCTTTCTTCTATAACTACAGCTATAACAACTTCTATAACTACTTTTTTCTAAATGTATTTAAGTAAAAAAATAATGACTTTCTTTAAAATGCGTTCATTTTGGGACATCCCTTGTAAAATTCATTGGTTCTTTCAGTAGGATTGTAATTAGTGCCTTCATGTTTTTCTGATTACTCAACACATTATTTTGTAGGCGAAGTTTTTACTGGGTAAGAAAGTTTAAAGGCTTCGTAACGCATAAGATAATGTTGCGGACACGTTTACATTGCGGTCGACTTTAACGGTTGGTAGTTACTTACGTATCTTTGTAAATATAGTTTTAGTTCAGTTTTCTTCTAGGGGTTGTTTTATATTTTTTGGGGACTTGTTTTATTTTTAAATTTGGCGTTTTAATAATAAACTAATGCCCGTAATTTCTACAAATAGATATCTACCTATTTATAGATAACTATGGTTTTCATAATTTTAGAACGTATTTCTTGCCTACAGGTTAAAGTATAGTGTATTTTACATCTTCGATTTTCGATAGTTTAAATTACCATAATAGTGTAACCGAATAGGTTAAGATAACTGCTGGGTACGAACACGACTAAATATCTGTTTGTAGAAATTACGGGCATAATTCCCTAATTTTAAGGACTTAGTTAATTTTTGTTTGTGGAACTTATGGCCAATTTCACCAATTTGTTTAAAATTTGTTTAAAATTCGTTTTTCATGTCAAATAAAAATGAAATTTTATGAAAAACTATATTAAAATATGAATTGATATTTAAATAAAATTGGTGACATTGGACATTAGTTAATTAGCGACTTAGATCGAATCGCCCGATAGGGTCCATACAAAAGAATAAAATTGAGGTTTAATAAAACTCTCTGTTTTCTTCCAGCCATGGTGAAGGGTACATTTGGCATAGCCCAATATAGAAGTATTTCCTATTATTAAGTTATTTTTCTAAAAAAAACTTTTAACTTAGAGACTTTCAAAATTTTCCTTTTTAAACAAATTTTGAGTAACTTTAACTGTCAGGCGCACAATGTCGACAAGAACATTTCTTTCGCATATTTATAGCTATTCAAAACGATAATAAAAACCTCAAATTTATTTTTGTTGTCAATATAAATATGGGCAGTTCCCCAGAATGGTCTACCAGGACGAAAAAATAAAATGTTGATTATCATCGTCTTTTAATGTTTATTATTAGAAAAAAGTCTATGTTCTTATAAAAGAATGGTTTCCTAGCACATCTGAGCAGTTTTACTTGAGGAAATTGGGATGGAAACTCGAAAATTTTATATTTTTCTGTATTTCTTACTTCTAAAGACCTTTTTATATACTGATTTTACATGCAAAAAATATGTTATGTTTACACTATTTTTTCATAATCTCTCCATTACAATCAATTGTAAAAGGAGTATTACTTTTTTTGTTAAGGAAATTTGAAGACATTAATGGTAAAAAGCATGGTGATAATATTAAAAAAACATATGGAAAAATCGTACGTTCGCGACCGTTACATAAGACAATTAAATAAAAACCAAGAGAGATATTTTATTTTGTAAATGCTGGATGGAGACCTACATTAATACACTTTTAACATAAATTAATCACTTTTGAAAATTCCGTTTCAATACGCAGATTTTTACATTTCACTACTGTCAGCAGAAGTTGACTTATATTTTGCGTACGTTCGTGACCACACGTTTATAACTCTTATTATGAAAACTTAAACACGATGAAATCCATCTTTGTACTAAACATAGAGCTATCGAATCGCAAAAAAAGGCTAGGAAAAGTTTTGTTTTCTATATTATTTCTACATCAAAAGCGTACGAACATTTTTAAAAATTTCAGTTTCTGATATCTGTATTATATTTTTCACAAATGATAAATAATTCCGTTAAATTTGAAAATAAATTGAAACAAAAATAATTTTTTTGAAAAAACAAGGTAATTCTATTTTTCGAAAAAAACAAGATAACTGGCATTGATTTTCAGTTTCAATGTCTAAAAATGAGTTCAATGGAACCAGAAATCGTTAACATTCTTGTAAATTATGTCTTGTTTAATGCGCAGGCATTAGAACATAAATTCATACTAAATAACTAGTGATATTTGTTTAAAACTAAGTGTTTTTTCTCGTGTTTTGAAAAGAAAATGGAGTTACCTAGTTTTTCCATACGGCCACAAAATTTATAAATCAACACAGGCAAACCAGCTAAGAACGCTTTCTTCCTTTTTTTTTTTTTTTTTTTTGTCAACCAAACCTCAACGGGGAGAAAAAGTATCAAAATGGGGATATACTTTTCCGTGCTGCATGTGATAATTTTTAAATTTTCTATTTATAATTTGGAACTTAGAAACATAATATTATATGTGCCCGGTCCTGAGTGAATATAAACCTTAAAGATGAAAAATTTTGGTACTTTTTGAATTTTTTTATAATGAAAAAACTAAACATGCTTGGTCCTGAGCAGTGTTCGAAAATAAACACTTAATATCGTTTCTTAATGTTCGGTTCGGTAGATTTGTGGAAAACACAAACGCTAATAGTGTTTGTGTAGAAAATCATTAAAAAAAAATAACGTTTCCCTGCACGTAGAGAAAAAATATGTTTAAATATGGTCACCTCCAACAAAACTATTTTTAAAACAAATTTTAAACATATTATGGTGAATACAACCATATAATTGTCAGCGACAACCATATTATGGTTAAATTAGTCCTCCATTAGAACCCACAACCATATTATGGTTGTCTCTAAAAATGTTATGGTTAAATATGACAATAATTTGTTTTTTAGTTTACAATAGTATTTTCCTCTTTTTCAAGAGCAACATGCTATAGTTAAAAACCAACCCTGCTATTATAAGTGTTTAACATATTATAGTTATTATTAACAAAATCATGTTCGGAGGCAACAATAATATAATTGGCGCTTCTTGATGGAGGCCTAATTTAACCATAATATGGTTATCGCTGACAATAATATGGTTATAATAAACATAATATGTTTAAAATTTTCTTTAAAAATAGTTTGGTTGGAGTTGACCATATTTAAACATGTTTTTCTCTGGGCATGTTAGTCATCTTTCGAGCACAAAAATATTACTGTTTTTATCAAACTCAACAAAAGATGTGAACATTTAATTTCGTTCGGTTTTTTTTTTTTGAAAATCCACAAACTTCAATGTGTTCGGTTCGGCTCATTAATGTTCGACCCTTTTGGCTGGTAAAAAAAACCAAACATTTTTTACAAAAACAAAATACACACACGAAAAAAACATTATAGAACATTAAAATATAATGTTTGTCTACAGTATCACTACAATTGTTCTGTTTTTTAACGAAGAACCGAACATTATATAATGTTGTGTATGTCTACACAATCACTAAAAAAATAGATATCGTTCCTGGGTGTGTGAGCCGAACGTTAAATAATGTACTGTTTATTTTCGAACACTCGTCCTGAGTGAATTAGAATATTATTTGGTACTTTTTCGTATATATCTAATATGAAACAAAATTTTAACTGTGACCCGAAATCTTTTTATAAATTTGTTAATTCTAAAAAGAAATCTGGTGGCTTCCCAAAAACAATGAAGTACGGAGCTAACGAATCTAGTGACGATCAGATAATAAGTAACTTGTTTGCTGATTTTTTTTCCACCACTTACTCTGATTTCCAATATGATTTAAATGAATACCCACATCCAATTGCATGCCACCAAATGATACACTTCTATCCAATCCACACAAACCAGATTTTAGACACTTTAAAATCTGTTAAGTCCTCATACCACATGGGTCCAGATGGTGTTCCCAGTTGTGTTCTGAAGAATTGCGCACATGCAATAGCTACTCCACTAAGCACAATATTTTATTTATCCTTAAAATATGGTTACTTTCCTCAGTTGTGGAAAGACTCATTCATTATTCCGCTATTTAAATCTGGCAGTAAGTCATGTGTCATAAACTATAGAGGCATAGCAAAGTTAAGTGCAATCCCTAAACTTTTTGTAAAGTGTGTTACCGATAATCTCCTTCATCAAATCTCGTCCCTACTATCTTCGTGCCAACATGGTTTTAGAAAAGGTCGTTCACCAATTACTAATCTCATGCAGCTGACTACTATAGTAAATCGTGGATTTATTAAAAGGAAATTTACAGATTGTATATACACGGACTTTAGTAAAGCTTTTGATAAAGTCAATCATAAATTACTTCTGATAAAGCTTCATGCAATGGGCTTTACACTCGGGAGTTTAAATTGGATTACATCATATTTAACAAACCGAAAACAAAATGTTGTTTTTAATAATACTATATCAAAAAACATTATCGTAAGTTCTGGAGTGCCCCAAGGAAGCCATATTGGTCCAATTTTATTTTCCTTATTCATCAATGACTTGCCGTGCGTAATTAAATATTGTAACGTCTTAATGTATGCTGATGATGTAAAGATATTTCATAGTTATGACAATAAAACTGACAAAAATTTGCTGCAACATGATTTGGATGAACTATTTAAATGGTGCGTGCTTAATTTAATGGAACTCAATTTAAACAAATGTAAGCATATGCGTTTTTCGAGAAACGATAACGCTTTATTTAACTTTTCACTGGGTGGACATCAACTTGAACTGGTTAAGGAATTCTCAGATCTTGGAATACTTTTAGATCCTAAATTAAATCTCAAGAAACACATTTATATGATGGTAAACAAAGCTCGAGGTATGTTAGCTTTTATAAAACGATGGGCTAAGGAGTTTACTGAACCAATCATTACTAAGCGGTTATATACATCTTTAGTCAGACCAATCTTGGAATATGGATCTGTTATATGGGATCCAAGTGCGAATTATCTGAAAAACATTATTGAATCAGTCCAAAAACAATTCCTTCTTTTTTGCTTGGGTAATTCAACATGGAATCCTAACGTCATTATTCCTCCTTATACTACAAGGCTTGCATTTATAAAATTACCAACGTTGGAGAGCAGAAGAACTATGCTTAGCGTTTCATTTTTATTCAACCTAATAAACGGTGCAGTCTGTTCTGACTTCCTACTCAGCAACATAAATTTTAATGTACCTCATCGATCAACTCGTTTCTACATTCCAATATATTTACAAGTTTTACAAACTAATTATGCTAATTCTGATCCTCTAAGAAAATTGTGCAAACATTATAATGATTTTTATTTTCTTATTGATTTTTCTTTTAATGTTAATGTCATTAAACGTAATATTGTTATGAACCTAAATCAGTGTAATTAAATGGATTTATAAATCCTTTTTTTTATTATTTTGTATATTATGTAAAAAATTTTTTTTTAATTCGGTCTGTAAGGATTTATTCCGTAGACCTTAAATAATAAATAAATAAATAAATAAATAAAAAATGTCCTGAGTGGATGAAAATCCATCAGACGAGATTTTTTGATACTTTTTTGATTTCCAATTGGTACTTTCTGATATTTTTTATATTGAACTTATTAAATTGACCTAAATCACGTGAAAGTTAACATATAAACCGAACGTTGGTCACTCGCGAAATTGACAAGATAAAGATATTCAGAACTGGTACGAGAGTCAGCCATTATGATATTATGAGTAAAAATACCTTGGTATCAAATTGACTTAAAATTTGTCCTTTAGAAAACACCTCGTATCTTAACTTGCCCTATCTAAAACTGCGATATCCCAGCATCAATTTTTCGAACTAAATTTTCCATACTGCGGCAAACTCAATAATGTTTTATGATGCTTACTTAGGTATGGGGCTATCTTAGCTTCGAGAAAATTGAGAAATTGTTGCGCTATTTTTTGGAGAAAATGTTATATCTTCCCAAAAATACGCCTAATTGTATGTTACATATCGTCATATTAATGCAAACGGACGTAACTACACAAAATTTCGAAAATGAGTTTTTTATCGATTATGGTTCGTTTTATCAAAATACATATTCGAGCAAAATTTTAGATTCCTACGATCAAAAATGGCGATTTTATTAACGAAATTCAAACGCCAATTACACCTTGTTGTTATTGATTTTGTAAAGTTTTTTGCTTCTCCTGTAAAAAATTAAAAAGTGTAGTTACGTCCGTTTGCATTTAACATGATGATATTGAAACTGGTCTTCCCTCGCTTTTTTTGGACACTCTGAATCTGCATTTTAGTTTCATCAGGAAGGTCTTAAATCTACCTGTCCATAGGCTGCCACAATTGCTTGTTGAAGAGACCTTTCGACATAATACTTTTTGGCTACCCCATTCGAGAACATTATGCAGTGAAATCGGCATAACTCAGGATTTTGAGATTTGGAGGACTAATATTGAATTTCTTGAATTTTTAAAAAACACTGAATATGAGTAATTTCTTGTGAGTGCCAGAGACTCTTCAATATGATATCCGTCCATACTTTTGCGATGGTAGCTCAGCACAATTTGTTAGCTTGATATTTAAAGCTGGAGGAGGCCTGCTAAAATTAAACGCTCTTGCATTTAGTGGAAACAGTGTTGACATTTGTACACTCTGTAACTGTAATGAACAGGAAAACACACATCACGTAATCGGCCGATGCCCTATTTTTTTGTCAGTTACCGTTTAAATTTTCTTGGTAAAAGGTTTCTATCACCTGGAGAAGTGTATGAAGTACTGAATGGCAAGGATTACATGCGTCATCCTGACAACAAAGAATTTCGTAGACGACATGTTCGGAAGTTTTTAATTTGACTGACTGAAACTTTTAATAAATGGCGAAGTTTACGTAGATGAGACGATGTGTGTGTGTTTTTTGTGTTGGATTTGTTTTTTTTTTTTTTGCAGTTGAAAAAATCGAAGAAAAAGCAATTTTTTGATTTTTACTGCAGTTAAATTTATTGAATTCTAGAAAATAATAGTAATTGGACAATATTTGCTAAATTTCAGTATTCTTTTAAAGATATTTTCTTTTTTAGAAAATTTCTTTCTTCTTTATGAAACATTCGAAAATTTCAAAACATTTTTTACGAAATTTCTTTACTTTTGACCTTAAATTTTAAAGACTTCTAACATTACCTTCGCAATAGAATCTTTTTTCTTCCTTTAGGACCACTTTTATTGAATTCAGCCATGAAAAAAATAAAAATAATAATTTACTATTTCATAAAAAATAAATCTAAATGAAAATCAAACAAAAAGAAACTAAACAAATAAACTGCAGACATTTTATTTTCCATTTCTAAGGGAATTTAATTTATTTAAGGACATTTTCTAATACCCATATGTTATGTCTTGTGTCTGGGTGTGTGTGTCTTTGCATACAAACGCACATGTGGCAATACACAAATAAAAAGCCATCTACAGCGAAAATTATAGAGATTTCGTTTTTATTCTTTGTTTATACAAACGATAAACCAACAAAAAAAACGCTTTTTACCCAAATCAATTATTTGCCTTTTGGCAAAAGGCCATAAATTTTAGTTAAACAACAGAAAAGTAAAAGTAACTGTAATCAAAAAGCAAAAAAGAACGCAATTTGAAGCAAAAATGCAGAAAACTGTAAAATTTTTAAAGCCTCCAGTCAAAACGTATCTCGTTTCTATGCCCCCACGTATTTTAACTAATTGCCAGTTTTAAAGAAAAGTTAGTAGAAAAGTTAGTTTAAATTGTCTTACAATAACAATTATTTTACGTTGTTAAAAACATACAACGCTGTTTAAATGTAATAAAGAGTTTTTAAATATTTTAAGACCCTTTTTATTTTATATATAAAATCGGATTGAACAAATTAAAAATACAAAATTAAGGGTGGTCCAACCAAAACACACGATGTTAATAGTAAATAAAATAAAAAGTTTTTAGAGAATTATCTTAATATATTTTATTAAAATAAAAGAATCTATGACAATTATATGTGAAATAAAATATCGGCCAAATGCTCGCCACGGCTTCGGTGGCATACCTCTGTCCGTTGGTCCATATTTTCAACGACTCTGAATCACATTTGAGGTTCAATGTGCCGAATTATCGCATTCTTAAGCTCTTGAATTGTTGTGCCGAATTATCGCATTCTTAAGCTCTTGAATTGTTCGATTATTGGCGTACACTTTTTAAACTCTTTTAAATAACCCGAAAGCAAGAAGTGCAACGGTTTCAAGTCACATGTTCATGGAGGCCAATTAAAATCGCCAAGACGTGCGACAATACGGCCAATGAAATTCGAACGCAAAAGAGCCATTATTTCGGCTTTGTGGCAAGTGGCACTATCCTGTTGGAATCACATATCGTCCAGGTCCATATATTCAATTTATGATCACAAGAATTCCGTTTTCATCTCTCGTTAGCGAACATCATTCAAGGTAACTGCTTTCTTTTCGAAGAAGTACGACCCGATGACGCCGCCAGCCCACATATACCGCACCAAACAGTCACACTTTGTGGATGCATCGGCTTTTCCTCTTTTACAGACCCGGCTGGCTAAAATTTGCGCACAACTCTCGCGATTGTGGACACTTTTGGTCGTTTATGCTAATCAAAAATATCACGAAGTGCACGAAATGCATTTTGATTTGAACTCCCATTTTCGTTAAAGGCTTCAACAATCATAACGCGCTGCTCAATTGTGTACCTTACCATGGTTGAATTTGTCAAACACTGAAACAAAGAAATGTCAAATTAGGTTGGGTAAAACACTTGACGTTGATGTGTGATTCACAATTAACATCGTGCATTATGGTTGGACTTTTTATATGCATTTTAAATAAATAATACATTTTATAAGTGTGCCCCGATAGTAAAACAAAATTAAAATAAATTAAAAGAAAAGAAAATTATGTTAAAACAACTATTTTTAATAAAAAAAATTGCTCTTAAATATTGTAAACAACCAAAAGCATTTAAAGGTTTTCATGTTGTGTTTGTGTGTGAGTGTGGGTTAAAATTAAACGTTTGTTCTTAATAGTCCCATAAAAGTTACCACCCATCGCCATTATTAACTTCAATTCAAAAATGGTCGCCTGTTTTAAGTCATTTCACAAAAACTTAAAGCAACGAAAAAATGCGATAAAAAGCAGTCGAAAAACTGTCAAAAATGTTCGTCACTGATGTTAACAACAACAGTAGCAATACCAGCACCATTAAAAAAAATAACAAAATGTTTTTAATTGCTCAACTTAACGGTTTTACCCGCACTCGGCCAAAGTGAATGACTGACTGGCGCAATGAAAATAAGTGGATGAATACAATTCGCAGAGATTTTTTGCAAAACCCTACACCACCAATAGTTGTGAACTTTGTCATTCCGTGTGACACCCTTTTTTTAATATATTTCTACTAAGACCACATAAAGTATTTCTGTTCTAGGCCCTTTAGTAATTTTGCCATGATCATCTGACCGTCTGTACAACTGTCGAAAACACTCTCACTTTCGAAAGAATCAGCTAAAAAGAAGATCGGTCCACAGGCCCCATATAAAGCCCACTCACGGTCAAATCATTAAAATACGCCTAAAGCCGTAAAAAAAAATGATTGTAAAGTTTGGTCCAATAAAGCTTTAAAAGGCTAGAAATAAAGGGGGGTGCCATGATGGCATTATTGCTCAATTGAATGGGAGATAAAGCCATAATGGCCTTATTGCCCAATCATTGAGAGTTAAGGTCATATGTAAATTTTTGCGAAATGAGAAATAAAGCCATATTTTTTTCGCAAATGAGAGATAAAGCCATATTTTTTCAGAAAATTGTTATGCATGGTCTAAACATTCTGTAAAAGGGAAAATCCTTAGTTATCATTGAAAAACATTTTTTTATTCTTGTGACGCACGCAGGAAAACTTTATTCAGCGAAGCGACCTGCGGCGTCCTACTGGAGGAAAAAACCCCAAAGCACGGCCGCAGGCCGTCACGCAGAAAAACTTTAGTATGCGCAGCCAGATTTCAATACTTAACTTTAGTATCTCCGGAACTGAAATGAGAGATAAAGCCATTTTGTAATATTGCTAATGTGAGCTAAGGCCATGATGGCTTTATCTCCCATTCAAATGAAAAAAAAAACAAAAAAGGCTTAATCTCCCTATTGAATGAGAGATAATGCCATCATGGCCTTATCTACCATGGAATTAAAGCGCCCCCCCCCCCCCCCCCCGAAATAAATCTGTGCAGTTTTGTTATTGTTGAGGCGCCCGCAGAGGAAATGTAATTAGATGCTGTCGTTAACGACACTAAAAAACTTTGGCAATTAATGGAATTCGCCCTACGTACTGTCAATCTTTCTAAGCGCCATTAAAACCTAAATACCAGTGCACCAGCCCCGAATTTCGCAGGTTTAATATTTACAAATAAATCAAATTATAACGTTTAATCACACCGAGTTTGATTAATAGACTACTAGCGAACCCCCTGCACACTTTGTAGTGCAAAAAAAAAAATAAGAAATCAATTCGAATTTCCCATGCAAAAAAATACATATTTCGGAATGAATGCAGTGTTCACTTAAATGGCTATAACTCATGAACCAATACACATTTGTCACATTAAAACCTTGGTATTGACGTCACCTTTGAACTTTGCAGAAACAAAATCGGTTCACGCGTTACAGAGAACATCAATTACTAATACAATGCAACTTATTTTTATATATATAGATTTATTCGTATTTCTTACCAAATTTCCATTATTTTATGCTTTGGTTTTTGCCTTTAAAAGCAGCCTTTCGAAAAGCAATTGAAGACTCCTTTAATTCTTCAAAAAAAATTTAATTGCTGTATTTAATATGGTATTAACACAACTGGGACGAACGACGAACTTCGCATAGTACGACGAATTCTTCGGCAAGAATTCCAGGTATTAATATGACCTCAAATTTTTTATAATTAATAAAAATAAATATGTATTTTAGACGCTAGATTATATAAACATTTATAAGTCTTAACTTCTTTAATTATTTTACTGCAACCATTTTCATCGTTTTTAACTAGCAATAAATTTTATTAAAATTTCTTTGTAATTTATTTATCAAATCATAAAAAAACTATTAATCGTGTATGTTCTAGAATCCGAATCCACTCGAAAGTGGATTATTTCAGCATTTTGGGTGTTTGTTTAAAATTTTCGCGATATCAGCCATGTTGGCGATAAACGCGATTTGATCCTGTAAGTTTTCTGATACTTTACAGCTTAAACGATTTATAATAAATATTAGACTTTACTATCATGCTGCGGTTAGCTGTTCCTGCCTACGCAATGATTGCGTGTATTTTCATACATACACAGAAAAATTTTTTGCACCAATTAAATCAAAAATTAATTCAGTTTTAATTAAAAAATTAATCAAGTGAATTAAACGTTTAATCAAGTGATTTAAACGTTTATTCAAATAAATTAAACTTTTAATTGATATTACTAATTTCTTTTCTGGTGCAAATTAATATCATTAATTAAACGTTTAATACATTTGATCAAACGTTTAATTCACTTGATTAAACGTTTAGTTCACTTGATTAAATTTTTAATTAAAACTGATTTTATTTTTGATTGATGCTTTAATTGGTGTAAAAATTTGTTCTGTGTACCAACAATTTGTTCTATTTCTGACGAAAGTAGGGGGGCTATATTTAGCTATGCCGAATCTTATATACCCTTCACCATGGTGCGATTAGATTGAATAATTCAGGGTGACTAGATCATTTAAAGGCGCCAAACACACTGGTCGTCCATTTCGAAGCAGATCCAGTCTTCCTGAATTTTTCAATGTATCTCTTCACAGTTGACGAAGTTAAAACACTATTCGCACCATATTTTTAAATTTTCGCATTGCAGCCGTCAAGCTGTCATTATTTTTGAAATATTGTTCAATAATGAAGACACATTGCTCCATCGTGTAAGGGGCATAATAAACCACACATATGGCAAACATATCAAAATTTTACGTTTGTACAAATATTTTATGTTGTCAATTGGGGTGTTGGCTGTTTGTACAAACATTTGAAGCAAAGTTTGCAGAAATATTAAAACTTTTTAATATTTGGCGGACATGTTGGATATTTGTCAAACTTTTTGTGGCGTCTAATGCTAAATGTATTCATTTCAGCGAAACTTTGCAGAGTGAAGACGTTGAAAAAGAAGCATTCAAATAATTTTAAATTGTTTACTTAATTTTTTAGAAGTTTTGCTTGCCATAAAACATGTCGTTGTTTTAATCACTTTTTACTTTTAATTCTTTACCTTTGTTTTTTTATTTTTTCTCCTTTTAAAGCAAAAAGTAACAAAATTGCCGGAGCACTATCGGCGTCTGCAGCCATTGAAAACAAAACGAAAATAAAAGATTTATGTTTGTACTGAGTATATTTGTGTTGTTTATTGGCAAACACCAAACGGAATTAATTTGTGTGTTTGCCAAGCATTTTGTGTGGTTTATTATGCCCTTAACGCTCTACTATTACTAACCCTAAACTGTCAGCTGTTGAATTTTTTTTTTTAGAGTTGCCAACACTTTACATCACAAATAACGACAAAATCAAATCTTGCGTTAATTTTGGGACATTCTTTATGTACTTATAAGTATTAGTGATAAGTTCTCCTTTGACTGGTCTTGAGTTCTTTCTTTTTGTCCTAATTTTTTCACAAATCCCAGGATCCGTTCTGTTGGAAAAGCTTACACAAATTCCCGTAGTATAACAATATGTGCAATACAAAATTTCTTCCTGAAAAACACTTTATGACGCTTAAAAATATTTCTGAAGAAATCATGATAATTTATTTAAATTAGGCAACGAATTAAAATACTGTATGGGTTTATAGGTTCCATATATAGAGCCCACTCCTGAAATATTCGAACTCCCGGTGAAGAGTTTTAAAGATTCGGCACAGCCAAAAATAGCGCTCCTCCCTGTTTTTTTTTTTTTTTATTTTATTTATGGCGAAATAAAGTGCTTTTATGATTTCTTTTTTTATTATTTTTTTATTCATTTCCTTTCCACGCTCTTACCAAATATTTTATGACTCTTGTCAGAGTTTTAAACATTAAACGGGCTTCTTAAAAATGTTTCCATCAAATCACTTGCACATACACGGGCTCTTCTTATTCTTTAATGTTCGTTGTTTTCGTCCCAGCATCATGTTTTTTTATAGTCAATTGTAGTTAATCACTTAAACGTTATTGAGCCATAATTTTATTTCCGTTTTGGAATAAGGAAGTGATTTGAGTTGATATTTTTATGTTGTTCTTGCAGATTTATATTATGAATTTGCAGTTGTTGTAGCTTTTTATGACAAAATCATTAAACTGTAGTTGTCTGAACAATTATGAATCATAAGAAATCAAAGTACTTTTTTTAAATCGAATAGAAGGAAATACAGATGCTCCATAAGAAGGTTTAACAAAAATAAAACCTCTAAATAACAGGAGGTCTTATTCATATTATGACAAAACAAATAAGTTATCTTTGAATTATTTTTTTCCAGATTATTAATTATCATAATATTAAAACTTTTAGTTATTGTCGGGAAAACTGTATTTTTTGCAAAAGTTCTAAATTAAACTCTCATTTCGAAATACTCAATTAAGGACCAGCAACAAATCATATTAACTTGTTATACATTATACTGAAGTGAAGCATATATAAGTTGCCGTCGTTCCTACAAGGAGCATAGGGCCTCAATAAAATTTCTGAATATATCCCTGTTTTGTGCTAACGCCTTCCCTTTACCCCATCTTTTGCCACTGCTGTTTACTTCGGCCTCAACCTGTCCTCTCCATGTGTGGGCTACGCGTCCCCTTCTATTCTGTCCTTGCGGGTTCCAGTCTATGGTGTGCTTGTGATGTCGTTAGTGTGCTTGTGATGTCGTTAGTGTGCTGTCTGAAGGTGTTGCCGATCTAGCGCCATTTGCTCTTCCTTATCTTAATTGATAGAGTTTGTTGGCCTGTTCATCGCCAACACGCATGATTGGATATGGTTCTCTGCCAGAATACTCGCAGAATCTTGCGAAGACAGCGATTCACGAATACTAACATTTAACGTATAATACGAGTGACAGCGTTCGAGGTTTTGCAGCCATTCAAAAGAATAAATTTTAACATAAATAGAGAGGGCGTTTTCCAAATAGATTTTAGATGGCCAAATGTTTAAAGTGCTTTCTGCAAGCGATTATCGATATCCTCACCCGATCCTCCCTTGGCAAATATAATGCTCCCGATTTAACAAAATTGGCTGACATTCTCAATTTCGCTTACACCAATTACAAATATAGGCCATATGCTCCAGTACGAGAGATGGGTGACAGAAGAAAAATTACAAATAGAAACCTAGAGGTTGCATTGATACGTTAAGTTTTTGTCTTCAATACGTTAATTTCCAAACATGCTGATACCACCTGCAGCGCTAGCTTGCTTCGTTTGCCGCTAAATCTGAGTATTTGTGCGCCAGTAGACAAATATCGTCTGCGTTATTAAGTTCGTTTAGGCGGCCCTGCAATCCCCACACTGTCCCACAGCCATTATCAATCAGCCTTATTGTGGGTTTCATTGTCGTTTACACAAACCTGTGTTCTTTAATCTACTCAGCGTTACCATATATTTTTAGAAAAAATCTTGTTATCTCAGAAAAAACTTTTTTTTTTCAAAAGTGCCAAATTTTTAAAAGAAAATACCAATATGTATAAGGAATTCATTTTATTTACTGATATAAAAAAATTAAGTATAAAATTGGCATTTCTAATTTGTTTCTAACACTATTTTTGTTTAAATTAATTTTTGAGGAAATACGTTCTACATTTGCTGCAGATATTGGTAACGACAAAATTGAATATACTAATTTTTTATAATTTGAAAAAACTTCGGACTTATCTCAACGTCTTTCTTTAAAGACATTCTCCCAAAAACTCTTAATATTTTGCTCTTTTTGTAAATTATGTTCGTAAAATCAAAGTGAATATCATATTTGGGAAAACAGCACATAATTGAGCAATACTTTTTTGGTAACCTTTTATTATATTAAAAGGTTCTAAAACTTCAACTTGTTTAAGGAAGTCGTTATCAAAATCGAACCTTTTTAACAATCGACATAAAACTTTAAACAATGAACTCTTAAGTCTGTTTCATCATCTTCAGGTAATTTATATGAACTAGTGCTGAAATTACTTCAGCACCTAAATAAAACTTACATACTAAAAACTTGAAAAACTTTATATATTTATAAAAAACTTGAAAAAACTTTAAATAAATTCAAAACTTTTTGCCATCTCAAAAAACTTGCAAAAAAAGGGAAATCTTGACAAATGGCAACGCTGAATCTACTACAAAAAACGACACTGTTGTTTACGACAACCACAATAAGGGCGAATGGCTCTTCAAAAGATCGTGTCCTTTAAATAGAAGTTGTGATAGGACACAGATTTGTCGGATACCTATCCCGACTTCCGCCGTTTCACGCAACACTTTCAAAAGGCGTTGTGATACAGGCTCTTTAATTGAAGTGAAGCATATTACAAGCAAATTGTTCTAAATAGAAGTTAAACTAGGCACGACCTTAAGTTAAGCTCTACTCCCTTCGTTGCTTTCCAAATAGTTTATTTTTGGTACAGCAAGTGAGAAAAACATATTGCAGAAGCAATGGAAAAATTAATTCTATAAGAGCTTTCTTAAAGAGAAACATTCACTCCCATTACTTTAAAAACAAGGAGGAATATTTACTTCTGCTTTATAGGCCTTAAGAAGGTATTTGCATTCAAGACTTTTCGAAAACTTTATAAAAAAAATTTAAATTAAAAATGTAAAGATGTTTGCAGACTTTATTACTACTACCTGGAAAGAGAAAAATTAGCATTTAACAAAAAAAAATACTTTTTGACGATTTCTTTTCTGAGAAATATGTTGCTTATACATAAATATGTTATATTTTTGTGTTCATTAGTACAAAAAATACAATTTCAAATTTATTTTGGGAATATTCTGCATTAAAAAATGTTAACATGTTGCATGTTTTACCCTCTCTTTGATTTAATACATTGTTTGATTGAAGATGTCAAACATGTAACACGTCGAGTGATTCTATGTAACATTAAAAAGTGTTACATGTATTTAATGTAACAGTGTTTTCTTAGAAAAGAAATCGCCATTGAAATAATTTTCCTCTTAAATTTTACAAAACGAACGTAACTTCTTCGAAAAACACTTAAAACTTAAAAAAATTATTTTAAATATATTTTTTGGAACTAACATTCGATTGCGGCTCAAATTTATAAATAATTTTGTGTTGACTGAAATCAGTTATAAACTGTAAACTTGAATATGTGACAGCGCAGAGAGAAAGGAACCAGTTAGGTAAAGGGAACAGTAAAAACCAACTACAAAAACAAGAGGTAGGGACGACCTACGCGCGTTTTCAAGGTTGACCAACACGTTCCTGACGTCATGAGATGTGTCGCTTTCAAATGAGACCAATACCAACGCGCTCAGTAATGGTACACCAAAGATACACGTATTTAAATCTTTAAAATGGATCTCCTGAACAAACCCCTTTCTATTTAGCGCGTCACATATTTAAAAAAAAATTAAGAAATTTCTTGCCAAATCATTGAAAGCCAAGCATCAATTTGGGTTTGCAGGCAGCAATAAAAACAGGTCTATGACGATTTTTTATATCCAAAATACTGCTTAAGCGCCATAAAAAAAGTAATTTTTGCATCAAACAAGTAGCGATTACAAATTAAACTATTATCCGGAGCTCAAGTATTCGCGTGAGAAGCCTGGTCAACAAACCGAATTAACACAAAAGTGAAAAATCCACAGCAGCAATTAAGTGCTTTCCATTTGGTGGGACCAGAAGGATTCCAGCTTAAATGAGCTGCTGAAATCGGGCCAGAAGATTACAGACAAACTGTCACAAACACATATGATTTATTTGAAGCAATCATGGCCGAAAAACGATCGAAATATACAGTCAGACAAAAAGCCGTAATATTTCATCTTGACAGCGCTTTTCAACATGTTCAAAGACCACAATTCGAGAATTTCGGAAAGTTGGAAAGCGTTGCCTTATTGCTCGGTCCTTGCCCCGTCCGACTACTATTTGTTTTGTTTGATGCAGTACGTTCTCACCACAAAACCACTTTAACTCACATAGTTCTTCTGGAAATTGAATCATTGTTGTTGTTTTCAGAAATACCAATTAAGATCATAACTAATGATGGTCAATTCCTTTAGTAAATTAATATTGCACGAATATTATAACGATATTACATTCACCATAAACGGCCCAAACATAGCAAAAGTCAGTAGATTTTCATGTTTGGGTGGTCTCCTCTCAACTTATCTTAAGGCGCGTTCGACGCTCGGCAAGCCGTGAGATATATAGTGTTTAAATAACATTAGCTCTGCAGTTAAACTTCTAATTTTTAATGCACGCGTGAAGTCTGTACTTTTCTATGTCTCTGAGACGTGTCTAGTTACCACAAAAAATTTAAGCAAAACTCTAGCGCTTTATAAACCGTTGCCTGCGTAATATCTTTCAAATATAGTGGCCCAGAACCATATCGAATGATGACCTATTGAGAACTACTCAGCAGCAGAGTATCAACGCCGAAAGATAAAAAAGAAAATTTGGAAAAATTAAGAACACTCTGCAAATACACTTCGATGATCCTCCCAATGCCGTTCTGACGAGGAACTCGCAAGGTATGAGACGTCGTAGGAGACCAAAAACAACATGTCGCTGAACTGTTTGTGGCATTCTTCCCTCTTCACAACTCTGTGTGTAGATGAAAAAAAAGTTTTCTAAATTAATGTTTTGTTAGCGACGTTGTTCGTTTTAAAAATTATAGTTTAACTTTTCTAGTTTACCATCGAACCGTAATGAAGCACATTTTTATAACTTTTGTATTTTAATTATAAGTTTTCAATAAATAAATAAATTTATTGGCTAAATTAAAAAGCCAAAGTGGTGACCCCTCGTTTAATGAACATTTCAACAAAATGGAAAATCAAGATAAAACAACTACTACATTGCCAGCTGCCGGGAGTGCAGCCGCTGCTGTTCCTGCCACAAACGTTTTGGGCCGAGCGACCTGAAATTTTGTTTGCACAGATGGAGGCTCAGTTCGGAAATGCAAATATCACTACTGATGTGACTAAATTTAACACGGTGGTAGCTGCTATAGCCTCTTAAGACCCGAGCATTAACCCATTGAATTTTTACATTTCTTATATATTGTTTACAACTTTTGGGGAGGAAATAAGAAAACTGTATATTTTTTTTAAAAAAGTTTTATTTGAATTATTAGAAATTAAGGGGGCACATAAGTGTACCTCAGGTCTTAAAATATGAAAAATTTCAACGTAAATTTTTAATTTCTTAAGATCAGAACTGAACCGATTAAGTAAAGGGCTTATTAACTATTTGTTTTATCTTATAAGGTGTAATTTAAATTTCGGTTTTTATTATTTTTTTAATTTTTTTATTTAAACTGGTAGAAATAGAGGTGCACATATGTGTACTTCAGGTCTTAGCGATTAGTTATTGAGGAAAAATATCCCAACAGTATGGTTTTTTCAAACCGTTAAATTCAGATGTAAAAATAATGGCTAAAACTCTAAACCCTGCCATCTTTTGATATTGTTTTGAAGCGCAATAGTTTAAAGCAAGTAATTAAACTGTTTCTATTGGTCACACGATGTCGCTAGTCTTTAAAACTTGTAATATTTTAAGGTGCACATATGTGTACCCATGGTCTGAAGAGGATAGAATTAAACGTTTTGTCACAAATTACTGATGCAATACTTACACCAGCCGATGGTGAAAACGACAATCTTAAGAAGTGCATGATTGACCGCTTTTGGGATAATGAACAAAAGAAGACACAAAAGCTACTCTCCGACATCGAGTTTGGCGACCGTCGTCCAACACAGCTTTTAAACGAGCAATGTTGGTAACAAAACATTTTTTCATCTACAGACAGAGTTGTGAAGAGGGAAGAATGCCACAAGGCTACGCCCCTAATGACGAAGATCTTTGATAAAACTGGTTTATCGTGAAAAAGTTCTCCGGGTATACGTAGTTGTGATCCGAATAGCATTTCGGCTGGGCTGGCCTAAATGTCTTTTTTCATTGCAGTACGAAGTCCTAGTAGAACAAATCGTAATATGAAAGACCAATCATTTGTTGCGTGACATGTTTTTAATGAAACCGGCAAAGCTATAACGAATAAATATTATTAATACGAGACAGAAATAACTGATAATCTTTTGTAGAATCCTAACCATGGAGTATGGATTTTTATGGTTAAATTTCAAGGGCCGATGTTGATTTTGAATAAAACACAAACTATTTATTATTTTTATTATGATATATTGATATTACTCAATTATGTATGGAACAAAATATCGGCCAAATGGGCGCCGCGACCACGGCGGCACACCTCCATCCGATGGTCCAAATTTTCGATGACCTTGAGGCATAATAGAGGTTCTATGCCGTTAATGTGCCGAATTATCTCATCCTTTAGCTCTTGAATTGTTGCTGGCTTATCGACGTACACCTTTTCTTTCAAATAACCCCAAAGAAAAAAGTCCAACGGTGTCAAATCACATGATCTTGGCGGCCAATTGACATCGCCATTACGTGAGATAACACGGCCATTGAATTTGTTGCGCAAAAGAGCCATTGTTTCGTTAGCTGTGTGGCAAGTGGCACCGTCCTGCTGAAACCACATATCGTCTTCATCCATATCTTCCAATTCGGGCCATAAAAAGTTCGTTATCATCTCACGATAGCGAACACCATTCACAGTAACTGCCTGACCGGCCTCATTTTGGAAAAAATACGCCCCGATGATGCCGCCAGCCCATAAACCGCACCAAACAGTCGCTCTTTGTGGGTGCATTGGTTTTTCGACAATTACTCTTGGATAATCATTCGCCCAAATGCGGCAATTCTACTTATTGACGAATCTAATGAAGGGAAAATGTGCCTCATCACTTAATCACGAAGTGCACGATATGCATTTGGATTTGACCGCCCATTTTCATAATAAGTCTGGATAACTTTAACACGTTGTTGGATTGTGTATCTCTCCATGGTTCAAATTGAGTAAGTCTGAAATAGAGAAATGTCAAATAAAATTCGGAAAAAAAACTTTATAATAAAAAAATCTAAAACTGCAAAATTGAAGGAATAGAACTATTAGAAAAAAGCTTTATAAAATACATAACTGAAATTAAGCTCATAGAGTAAATTCGAAAAATGAAAAATGTTGAATATAATATAAAAAAAGTAACCTTCGGAAGGAAATAATTCCCAGTTTCTATTTGTTAAAATTGTTGAGTTAAATACATTCAATTTATAAAGTATCACTATCCAGTGTGACACAAAGAATGCTGACGAAGGCCGTAGCGGACCAGAAAATGCATTACGTTCTGCTGGTGTCTAATAATTGTAAATTTTTCTATACATAAAATATACATACCTCATTGCTTTCCAAAGGAAGCTAAAGTAAAATGTAACAAGAAAATACAATATAATAGTCTGGTAGTGTATAAAGTCATTTCTGAAAAATTTAAGGAATAGAACTATTACAAAAAGCTTTATAAAATACATAACTGAAATTAAGCTCATAGAATAAATTCGAAAAATTAAAAATGTTGAATATAATATAAAAAAAGTAACCTTCGGAAGGAAATAATTCCCAGTTTCTTTTTGTTAGAAACAGTAAGACAAGAAATCTTTCCTATTAGTTTTTTTGTTTTTTTGAAAGTGAACGTGTTTTTAAATAAATTCAATGCCTAAATCGACTAAGAATTACATCAGTCTGGGTTCGCACTATAAAAGTTTTCTTTCAGAAAGTCATAGTTTATTGATGAACTCAGACTTTCTGATAGAAAACTTTCGTAGCGTGAATCCAGACTTAGAACCCTTCCTGAACATGTATACCTAATCGAGTGCTAGATAGATACTTATATTAAATTCTTAGCATAGAATGACAAACAGAGTATACTCTCATTATCATCTCGTCTTTGAGGGTATAAAAAAAGTATCTAAAACTTTCAATAAGTCAAATCAGATCAGATCAGAATTTTTATCAAATTAGTTTTGAATTTAAATTATGCCGGTCCTACCCAACTTTTGGATATCAAAGTGGTGTCTGAGTGTAAATTCAAGTTTAAAATTCAAAACATTTGTTCATTCTTTAATTGCTACCCTTCAACCAACTATTAAACTTATTTAAAAAAAAAATTAAATAACTGTCATTAAAATTTTAAAAACTTAAACCTCAAACCTTTTTTATTTTTCTTTTATTAAAACAACCTTGAAACTATTACATGTCCCTAAGCACAACTAATACTTTTAGGTTCTGCTCTGCGTGTTTCTTACTCAACTCAATTAAAACAATTAAATTTTAAAGCTTACAAGACACATGCACACACCGTCTTCATAAATGATTGGCGTCTTATTTTTGTTGTACAAAAGATTGTACAACACACACATACACATTCTTCAGGGCTTTTATGCATATTTTGTGTAACATAAAAGTTCATGTTCGGAAAATGCAATTTGTTAGAAGAATGAAATGTGACCATTATAAAGCGGAATGCAGCATTTAGAACGAAAATTCAAAAACAAAAACTAAGAAATGCAAATATTTGTACAACAAGAAAACTTCAAAATGCAATGAATTATAAAATGAGTTCGCACAAAATAGACGAATGACAACAGAAACAAATTCAGTTTGGTGCAAAATTTAAAATTGTTATACAACTATCTTTTCACACCCACCCTTAAAAATTTTACATTCGAAAAAAAGCAATAACTAATTGTGTTTTCTTTTTGACAATAATGTTCCATATATGCTTCCATTCGTGTAGGTTTTTGTTCTACCCCTGCAAATAATAGGACTAGTCCAAACACGCGTGTAAAATGTAGCACACAAGGGACTAGGACTAGTCCAAAAGTAACCCAAACGTATGGAAAAAACATGATCTATTTAACATTACGATGTCCTAGGGCAGGACCATATTGCCCAGTTTTGGATAACAAAGGAGTAGTCTTAAAACCAATCCATGGTATACTCAAAAGGATTAGTTTTGAAATCGTTTAGAAACGAAAACATGTCGTAAAAACGAAGACATGTCGTCTCACTACAAACACTTTTTAACAATGACATGGTCCATGCTTGCATTACATTGGACCAGTCCAGAGAGTAGTCCATTTAATCAAAATGGATCAGGAAGTCCAATAATATTTGCAGGGACTCTCAAAATTTATACAAAAATGTGAGAAGTTGTCGTTTTCCTTTCTAAACAGGGCTGCCAGGTACTTTTTTCCTTGTCCCCAAAAAATAAAACAAAATCCCCAAATTAAAAAACAAAACCTTAAAAAGTAAATATTTTTTTTTGTTTTTTTTTCTGACCAAATTTAAAAATTTTTTTTTAAATAGTAAGAAAAATTTTAATAAGAAATCCCCAAATAAAAATTTTTAGTAAAAAAATTATTTTATTTTGTTTGTAGCAACTGGTTTCGGCATGTTATTTTAAATCCTTTTTATGCGATGCCAGTGAGGAATTACAAGCAGAACAATATGCTGTTTTTGAATACAACTGAGCGAACTTATAAAAATTTGGAGCTTGTTCAATCGGTTTTAGCCATCCTTCGATGCATCATAAGTACTTTCCAATAGCCCAGCATTCTTTTTCCCAAACTTTATAATATTGTCTTTTATATTTGCTTATTGTCTTTAAAAAATCAAAAATTTTATGTGTTTTCAGAGGTTTTAGATTCCTTTTTAAATTCTTTCTTTTGAAAACTGTCACTCAAAAATAATTGCAAAAGTTTATTAGGTACCTTTTACACACATAACAAAAATGTTAATCTTAATTAGGACTCTATAAACTGTATAGTTGTTGAAAAGAGTAAGATAAAAGTTTTGCTACTTTTTTTCATATTTTGTATACGAAACAAAGACAAATAAGCGTAAATAATAAAACAAGGGAAAATATATTTAAAATATGTAAAATTCCCAAAAAAAATACCCGAATTTCATTTTTATCCCCAATCCCAAAATGACTTTCTTTGTCCTGTTTGCTCGCATAAAATCCCCAACTTTGGGGATAAATCCCCAAGTCTGTTTCTTAATATGTTATAATTGAGCGTGAGATAATGTCCATTTTGCATCTGCGTTAAGTACTTTTTTATGCAAGCAAGTATTTTTCATATTACGTTTTTTTTTTGTGTTTGAGTACAATTTGTGTTCTATTCCCAGTAAAAACTTCGCCTACAAAATAATGTGTTGAGTAATCAGAAGAACATAAAAGCACTACTTACAATTTTATTGAAAGAACCAATGAATTTTACAAGTGATGTCCCAAAATGAACGCATTCAAAAGTAAGTCATTACTTTTTTACTTAAATACATCCAGAAAAAAGTAGTTATAGAAGTTGTTTAAGATGTAGTTATAGAAGAAAGCTACTAAATAATGAGTTAAAGAAGCTTTTAATTTTGAAAAAGTAAGCGAAGTTTTTACTGGCTTGTAACTTTTAATTAAACATATATTGATAAATATAATAACTTTTTGTTGCTTGTTTGTTTTACTTTTATTTAATATTTTTTTGGCGCAAAATTTTTTGTTTTAATGTAATTTAAGCGAACGAAAAAAAAGTTGTCGTATGTTCGTCATTTTATAACTCGAGAACCTCTCAACCGATTCTCAAACGAGTCTACTTTCACTGATGGTTTATAAAAAAACATCGAAAATTTTCTACAAATATGCGTTATACGCCCACTTTTATGATGGTGTATTTTCCTATATAAAATGTATTTTTTTCTTATGAGAATTATATTTTGTCGGTAAAAGGCTCTGCTTGCTCGCGTCATTTGACTAATGCGGACATTGTTACTCTAGTAAAATATAAAAGAAAATTTTTAAGTAAAAAAAGTACAAAAGTATTAGAATGAAAAATAAAAAAGTTTACAAGTATTAAAACATAAAAGTATGAAAATAAAAAAAGTATAAAAGCGTAAAAGTATAAAAGCATAAAAGTATAAAACTATAAAACTATAAAACTATAAAAGTATAAAAGTATAAAAGTGTAAAAATATAAAAGTATAAAAGTATAAAAGTATAAAACTATACAAGTATAAAACTATACAAGTATAAAAGTATAAAATTATAAAAGTATAAAAGTATAAAAGTATAAAAGTATAAAAGTATAAAAGTATAAAAGTATAAAAGTATAAAAGTATAAAAGTATAAAAGTATAAAAGTATAAAAGTATAAAAGTATAAAAGTATAAAAGTATAAAAGTATAAAAGTATAAAAGTTTAAAAGTATAAAAGTATAAAAGTATTAAAGTATAAAAGTTTAGATAAAAGTATTAAAGTATTAATATATAAAAGTATAAAAGTATGAAAGTATAGAAGTTATAAAGTATAAATGTATAAAAGTATAAAAGTATTTAAGTATAAAAATATTTTTTCGCAAAATTTTTGGGTTTAAATGTAATTTAAGCCAACGAAGTCTTCATTCGTTACCGATGACCATGCCATAAAAAATTTCCTACAAAAGATAAGTCCTCATGTGGCGCCTATAAGTTATAACATACAAAATATAAGAGAAAATTTCAAAGTAAAAAAAGTACAAAAGTATAAAAATGAAAAGCATAAAAGTAAAAAAGTATAAAAGTATGAAAGTATATAAGTATATACATATGTATAAGAGTATTAAAGTATAAAAGTATAAAAGTATATAAGTATAAAAGTATAAAAAAGTATAAAAGTGTTATAGTATTATAGTATTAAAGTTTAAAAGTAAAAATGTATAAATGTATAAAAGTATAAAAGTGTAACAGTGTCAAAGTGGACAAGACATCGAGTTAAGTTTATGTTAAAGTAGAGGAACGAGTCCACTTTCAGATGTCACAAACATTTATTGTGTCATATTGGTTGTATTTGCCACAAATTATACTGTCATTAAAGTTTTGGACAGCGTTTAAAAAACTGCAGTCAAGGTAGAAAAACTGCAATTTCTTCCACGTCTTCATTTGTCATTGGCCTAAAAAAATCAAATGTTTTACTTCTGATTTATTAAATGTAAATAGTCGATGCCATTATAACTCAAAAAGCTAAAAGTTTAAAACCTGGTTTTGTATTAAGGCTTATATTTAAGTAATAAATGACAATACAAATTTGTTGCCTGACTATTTCCAGTTTTTTATTTGTTTTTACAATTTTAAACCATTATTTTTCTTTAATTTTTTATTTACTCAGGTTATATAAAAAATATATTTTTATATGATTTTTTTTTTCTTAAGTATGTATATACATATATTTATATATATATTTAGCTGGTGTGGAGTAAATCCGCTTATGTAAATAAAAATGCAAATTTTTTATTTAATTTGTTCCCGACGTTTTATTTTATGATTATACAACAAGCTCTTCACTACAGCACTATTTAGCCTAAAATAGCTCTTTAGTACTTTGCATTTCATAGCACCTTGTGAATTGGCTCACTAAATGTAACCCACTTTTTCAAAACAAATTAGAATTTTTATATAAAAGTAAAAATTTTAACTAATTATTTTATTTAAAATAAATTTTAGTTCTTGTTTTAGCATAAGTTTAATTTATTGTTTAATGTTTTCTGTTTTAACAACAAATTGGGCTTTAAAATTAATTTAAACATTCTCTTACAATTTGTAGACATTTTTATATTCTACGAGAACCACAAGCAAAACCAAAACAAATTAATTTTAAATGTTTACAATTAAATACTTTGGAAAAATAAAAAAAGTACACATAAAAAAAGTAAACGAGCACATTTGTCGATTTGAATAGTAATAATGTAATATTATCCCTCATAATCATGCAAAAATATCTCAAATTTAAAAAAAACGGTTGTACTTCTTTAATTAAGTTCTCATACAAAAATCGTTTTTTTTAACATGTAATAAATCTGTAAGGCTTTTCATAAATCTGAAAGTTTTTTTTATGAATAAGGGTTTTAATCTAAACTAAACGTTAACATATCTTGCGAAATTTTAAATATATTAAAATTTTTATCAACAATTTAAACAATTTCTTTCATAAAACTTAATTTTTACACAAATTTCTCCAGTTCCTCTATTCAATTCATCACAACTGTATCTATAACTATTTGCCTGTGTGTACCATTTAAAAAAAGAATGAGAGAAATAATGAATAAATTGAGCTTAAAAAATAAAATTAAATACAAAACCACACATACAACCAAATTTAATTACTTTTAAGATAGAAACGCGCACACGAGCAAGTGTGTGAAAATCATTTTAAAAATTAACACAAACACAGATGATCAAAATTTCACACGAGCTGAAAGAAACCACATTAAAAACGATTGTTTGGACATACCGACCAATAAGCTGGATTTTTTTTATATAATTGTTGAATAACAGTTTTTTCCCCTATCTCTTTGCCTCGTGGTCTTTTCAGATTTCGACTAAATGTTTATCTTTCTTATTGATACACACACACACACTTGAAAAGCTTTAAACAATGCCAACAAGCACAGATTTTAAATTGAAAATGATATGAAATTAAGCAATAACACATACGAACAAGGCGAATTCACACCAGGTGACCTTAGCTTGCTACGTAAGCAACAGCGGATAGCTGGGGAATCTTTCATAAATTCAAAAATTTTCACTTATAATTATGAAATTTAAGAACGTTTTTAAATTATTACATTTCAAAACACACAATTTAACATTAAAACCAAAACAAAATGTTAGTTTGAATTGTTTACTACAGTGTTGTATCATTTTGACACAACGTTAAAGTATTTTACAGCGTTGTATCCGTTTTCAAAATAAGGCCACCTTAAATGAATTCTCCTTGCAAACGACAAACTTTTGAAAATAATTTAAAAAACAAATCATTCTCAGAAAGTGGAGACAAATCAAGAAATTAGTTTATTTTCATCTTGCTATAACACGTTTATCTCAATGTGAATTGTTATAAATGTAGAAAAAAGGCTTAAAGGTTAAATTCACTAAAAAGAATTGATCTACAAATAAAGATCTTTAAAATTGTTCTAATTCTTAAAATATTAAATATTTTTATTAATTGAAGACTGCTGGCAGTCAATAGTCAAACATTAATCTTTAAACCAAATTGTATTTAACCTTTTGGTAGATCGAAATTAGCTTTGAATGATTATCTATTTAAATTGATTTACATGTTCTTCCTAACTTCTGTTTTTCATACTTTTTGTCTAGAATTCTTCTTGAAGTTTAAAGTGCATTTTTTCTGTTTTTGTCTTTCTTTGTCCTGTTGACCTTTTTCAGAACAACTTGAAGGACAAATGTAAACATTGAGCTCGTGCCTAAGCTTTTAACAATAATGAGTATTATGGTTAATTTGTTGAACTGTTTATGATTTTTAAGCCAAATTTTTTCATTAATTAAATTTGATGAACTTTAACCTAATTAAAATATCAACATTTAGATTAAACCCCATAAACAGTTCAACAAAATAGCAACAATTAAAATTTTTTTCTATTAATTACATAAATATATTACACAAGCCCTCTTACAATTTAATTTTATATTTCTAACGGAAATACAAAAAGTTCTAGTTAAAGAACAAAAAAGTACCAAAAAATTCCCTGTTGAATTTTATGTTTTTTCATAAAATTAACGAAAATTAAAAAATCTAAAAAAGAAATTGAATTTCCCGTATTTTCCTTTTTTGGTACCCTTTTTTCCTCCCATTGAAGTTTCAAAATTTTCAATATTAAAGTGGAAGCACATAATTTCATTCGTTTAAGTCAATGAATGTGGAAAAATGTTTTGTAAAAAAAGGACCAAAAATAGTTACGATTTTCACCCCTTAATCGTTCGAATTTCGAAAAAGTACCAAATTGGTATTTTTTTAGATAAGTTTCGAATGTAATACAACAGTTATTTTTATGTTTATTGGCTTTAAAGATAGATGGGATGACAAAAAAAGTACCGTTTACTCCCTAAAAGAGTTGAATTTCAAAAAAGTACCAGACACCTGTCCGCTTTTTTTCTAACGAACAACGATAAGTATGACATTTATTTTGTATCTCTTTTTATTCTGCAGATACAGGGTTACCAAATTTACACGATTTGACCATTTTTTAACACCTAAAAATTCGAGTTTCCAAAAATCCCGTCTTAGTGGGTTGATTTGGGGAGTGACCTACCTCGGGTCTAAATTTTAAGTTTTTAGCTTCAGGCGTTTAGGCTGTCCGATCATAAATCAGTCAGTCAATCAGTCAGTCAGTAACATTAGATTTTTAATTGTATATTAATTAAACCTCTTTCGAGATAACATTTATTATACAAAAAAACGTTGTACGTATTTTAATCGCTTATGACGTTTCACGTGAATTATAAAGACCCAAAATTTTAGAAAAGCTAGTTGAAATAAACACCAGATTTTTCTTATTTTTAATATTTAATTACTTTTCTTTTTTTTATTATTAATATGCCTGGTCTTGTTCCCATAAGTTTTTCATAATTGGCATAATGAGATTTCATCATATAGACTTTATTTATTAGGCTACACCCAGGGGAAAGACATTTTTCGATATGGTCACCTCAAATAAAACTATTTTGAACGAAAAATGTTCAACACATAATCGGTTTTTAATCATATTATTGTCACTGTCATCCACATTATGGTAAATTCCGCCATCACGAAGCCACAATCATATAATGATTGACTCCAAGCATGTTATGGTATATGATAAGGAAAAAATATGTTTAACACTTATAATAGCATTATTATTCTTCAACCATAGCAAAATAGATAAATGCTACTGTTAATTTAAAACCAAACAATTATGTATTGGTGGTAAACAAAATATTGTCATACTTACCCATAACATGCTTTTAGACAACCATAATAATAGATTTGGATTATAAATGTTGGACTCATTATAACATAATATGGTTGTATATGACAAAAAAATGTTAAATTACCAAAATATGTTAAACAAAATCTTCGCTAAAAATAGTTTTTTGGGCGAAAATGTTTTTTCTCTGCGTTAAGAGAATGTCGCATTCATAATATCGGGTAATTTTATAGCTATTATCTTTTTGGCAACACTAGTTTAAACAGCTGACGCACGTTTCGTGTTTTGTTTCACTGTCAAACATCTTCAGTTTGGTCTATAATTTAACCATGAATCGTCTAACAAACGAACAACGCTTGCAAATTATTGAATTTTTTTATCAAAATGCGTGCTCTGTAAAAAAAGTTCATCGCGGCTTCTTCCATTTTATGGTCAGTTTAATCTACCCAATGAAGCGGCTATTCGGTACGTTAATAAGCAGAATTGTCGATTTTGGAGTAAAGATCAGCCAGAAGCATTGCAAGAGCTACCAAAGCATCCAGAGAAAGTCACAATTTGGTGCGGTTTATGGGCTGGTGGCATCATTGAACCGTACTTCTTCAAAGATGATGCGAATCGTAACGTAATTGTGAATGGTGAGCGCTACCGTGAGATGATATCCAACTTTTTTGTTTGCCCAAAATGCAAGAGCTTGACTTGCATGACATGTGGTTTCAACAAGACGGTGCCACGCTTAACAATGGGCTTATTGAGAGGTGAGTTCGGTGAATATTTTCACGTTCGAAACCGGTCAATTGGACGCCTAGATCGTTCGATTTAATGCCTTTAGACACACATGCCCGCTTCAATTGACGCATTAGAAGATTTCAATGTTATCTTCTAATGCTTTTATTCATGAGATACCGACTAAGCAGATGGGCCATTTGAGGCGCAGTCACGGTCAACATTTGCATGAAATTAAATTATATGGATATTAAATTATATGGACCGTACTATCGATTCAAATAAAGATTTCATGAATTTTTCTGAATTTTATGTGTTTTTTTTTTAACTTTCCTATGTATATCTCTTTAAAAGTCACCCATTATTACAACCAGAATGCCAAAATCATTCAAATTACATAAAGAATCTTTGAATTTACAGAAATAATTTTAATTTAATATTGACATCTGTCTGAAAATCCTTAAATTTCTGTTAACACATGTCAACATTCGATCTCCAAACCCCATACGGGGCGTATGATTTATGTGTTAATAATTTATTTATAATTTCTTATACGTACGTGTAACGCTACAACACAAACACAAGTTGTTATCTCTCGTTCTCATTTCAACAGTTATTTAAAGGAAAATGAATTCATAAATGTAGCATGTCGTCCAATTATGTGTGTTTACAAGCAAATAAAAGAAAGAAAGAATAGAAAACCGTGACAAAACTCTACACAAAGCAAGCAATTTCTTTGTATTCGTATATATTTATCTGTTATCTTTCAAATGAGGAATTCTTTCAGCAATATAAATTGACACCTTTCGTAAACGTTTTTTATCAAGCAGACATTTGATGCAAAGTGACGATAAGATCAAAAATAAAATTCACTCTTTTGTGTATTATGTAAAATCTAATTTCACCCCTTTTTATGTTGTAAATTTTGTTGAATTGCGTGTGACTTATTTTTACTTCCTGTTGCCAACAAATATACACACTCTCTTAACATTCCTTTTCAATTAATAATAAAAGTGAGGTTATTAATGATAATAACAGGTGGAAGTGAAGGTTAAAGTTGTTTTAGCAATAACAATCAAATGTTTACAAAACAACAACAGCAGCAACAACAATCTTCATAAACAATACTGTAATCTCATGTCACTTCCTTTTGCCATTGCATTAGACATTTACAACAGGATATTGTCATATTGACATTTTTTTATGCAAATTATCCTTATTTATTTATAATATTTTTATATTTCAACACACAAACACACACACAAAAAGTTACAATGTTCAAAATAATATTTATTTTCAAAAAATGACAGCTGTCAATGTCTTAAATACGTTTAAAAACGAAAAATCGAAAAAACCCAAAAAAAGATAAAAAATATGTTTTTCTAGGAAGCTTGGCCCTTTTTGCTGTCGAAAGGTGAATGGGAAGATGTTCAATTACGAATTATTATTCATGTAAACTTGTATTCCCCGTTGGTAAATCGACACATACACTCTTAGAAAATAATATTTTTGCATGTCAGCATGTGCAAATGCATAGCTAATGCTAATTCTTTAGTTGCTAAAAGTCTGGCATGAAGCTTAAGTTTGATGTTTTAAATCAGTGACGGGCACATTTGCAAATCCTATGTACGCGTGCATAGGAATAAAAATGCTGCTTGTGCGACGTCGACACATGTACACTATAAACTTCTTTGTGTGTCTGTGACAATGTACGTTCGGCTGTTGTTTTGTTGTTATTTCGTCAACACAAGCATAAATGTGATAGTATGTGTGTGCCCTTCACTGTTTTAAATAAAAAAAAATCTTTAAATAAATTTATAGTGTTTTCGCACCTAAAGTTAAAACCTGGTTTTAACATTAAAACTATTAACAGCTGACTTTGTGTTCACGTTACAAGTTTTTTAAATCCGGTTTTAACTCACAGTTTGCCTAATAGTTTTGTGCAAAATAAAATTCATTTCTCGTAGAAATAATTTCATTTGAATAAGAAATGAATGCAGGAAAATGCTTGGAAATCAAACAATTTTATGTTAAAAGCGGTGTTCGAAAATAAACAGTACTTTATTTAACGTTCAGCTCACACACCCAGGAACGATATCTATTTTTTTAGTGATTGTGTAGACATACACAACCCTTAATACCGTTCGTAACTATTTTCAAGAAACAATTGTAGTGATACTGTAGACAAACATTATTTTTAATGTTCTATAATGTTTTTTTCGTGTGTGTATTTTGTTTTTGTAAAAAATGTTTGGTTTTTTTTTAGCAGCCAAAAGGGACCAACATTAACGACCCGAACCGAACACATTGAAGTTTGTGGATTTTCAAAAAAAAAAACGAATGGAATTAAATGTTCACATCTTTTGTTGAGTTTGATAAAAACAGTAATATTTTTGTGTTCGAAAGATGACTAACAGGGAAACGTTATTTTTTTTAATGATTTTCTACACAAACACTATTAGCGTTTGTGTTTTGCACAAATCTACCGAACCGAACATTAAGAAACGATACTTAGTGTTTATTTTCGAACACTGATTAAAAGTGTATTTTAGAATATTTCATCGGTTTGACGTTTTTTATTTTTTTAAATTTTCATTTATTTTTATTGAGTGCCATCCCAGCTAGCATTTGTGTGATAATTTGTTGTAATTATTATCTAAATGGGTCTTCTTAGATCCCATTTGATGAATTTTCAATTAAGCGATTGAAAAAAGAAGTTATATATTGTTACCTAAAACGCAAAGGCCCTTACTAACCAAAAATATTATCATCAACAGAAATGTCAGCAATATTTTGAGAAACAAAAAAATCTACAAAACATTAAATGATAAACGCTTAAAGCCAAACTAACCGTGTGCATAATATGCAACATTGTCAATTGTCAAAACAAAACTTGTAGGTTTTTTATAAGAAAACTAAATTATTAACAGTTAAAGGCAATTTATCATTTAAAAAAGTGTTTTGCTTCTACTGTCTTCTTTTCAAAATGTTAGGTAGAGCTTTTTGCGTTTTAGGTAACGATTAGATCCGTCGATTCGTAATGATTTCTGAACATTTTTAAATATTATGTATTTTTGCCCATTCGTCTCGTCAAATTAAAAGAGAAAAAAAGTAATTTTCTTGTCTGCCAAACAAATAAAAAGATTGGCTAAAAAAGAAGCCCAAAAATTACTGTCAATCAATGAAAATAAGTGTCAGTGCGAATGGTTTTTTTACTTCCTTTACGAGAACCCAATATCTTTTGTTTTGTTCAAAATAAAGTTGGTTCAAATAATCAAAAGCCATAATCGTGCTGCTTTTATCGGAGAAAAAAAGTCAAAACATGACAGTTAAAAAATTATTTGAAATATAAAAAACTATATAATTTACGATTAAAAAATGGGACGATAAATACTAACTAATGATTCGAAAAACTACCATTAAGTTGCTCAAAAAAGAATAAGAAAATTGCATCAAAAATGATTCTTTGAGGTGATTCATCGGTAGTGTAGTATTTTCTTACGACAAGAGTATCGTTTATGGTCGAAAAATTAGCTCATATGCGGTTATGTGAAGCTGATTCCTAAAGTTTTGGATTGTGATATAAAATGCTAGCTGGGATTAAACATTATCAGCTGTTTTCAATCTTTATAACTTGGTAGTACTGAATTTAGTACAACGAAAACATGGTTGTATTTCATAAAATCTACTTAAAACCAAATCAAAAGAGGGTTTAAAATGGTTTTAAAAAATTTATTTTGTATAGTAAAACCAGGTTTTATCGTTAAAACCAAAATTTGTATTAAAACCTTAAATGTGAAAACACTATTACAAATGTACACATGTTTGTACATAAACATCGCTACAATTTTTACTTTCTGAGTCGTTCTAACGATGTCCGTTCGTCCGGCTGGCTAGCTCTCAGTGTGAAACTTGTGCGCAAAGCACAGGACGTAATTTTGGAAATAAAATAACTACACTGATTTTGATTGTTATAAGGACCAAGACTATTGAAAATGATGACAATCGGAACATTATTTAACAGAGCCCCCAACAAGCTTCTCTTCGGAAAAGTTTTTTTTTTTTGTCAACACAAACCATTTTATTATGTTGGTATTTATATTTAATTTGGTCCCATATAAATACTTCTTCCGAATATAGCCTCATATGTTAAAACTTCCTTACAAATGTTGGTGATGGCCTACAATTTTGGGACATTTTTACTTTGACGATAGCTACTTTGTGATGGTAGGTCCAGAATTAAGCATTTATAATATAAAAATCGCCTCCCTAAAATCACTTAACCCTCTTTAGACGCCTTTAAATGGGTTTCATATTAACCGTTGTAAAACTTTTTATTTTAAAATATTTCATTAAATAACTTATCAAAGTGTTATTTAAAGTTTAGTTTGGGCAAAACTATGGATCTATTGACTAAAATGTGAATTAAATTGAATGTTCGCAAAATTGTCCATTTTTTATTATTTTGTGGTAGCGTCCTTTCAAAGCTACCAGCATTGACGCCAAAGAAAGTCTCAGGTTCTATATTTCTTTAATATGGTTCGCGCGAGATTCAATACATCTTTCCCAGTCCATAAAAATATAAAAGTCCTGCAAAGAACCACTTGTGCTAAAACATTTAAGAGAAAAACGCAAAATAAAAACATAAATCAAAAGTAAATTGCTTGTTAATAAATTAATTAAGTAAAAAAGGTTTTCATATGATTAATTTCTTGATTTATTGTAATGAAATTGTCAGAAAGAATAATAAACCATAAATAAACAAAAAAAACTATTAAGTCCTACAACGAACAAGCTGGCAGCAAGAAAACGCTGCTAAAATAAAGTGTCTAAAAGAGAGAATTTACTTACTTTGAATTATATTTTAATTGACTACCCGCAATGATAAAGAAATAAATTTTAAAAAAAATTCTACAGAATTATCAAACAACACATAAACAAATAAACGTTCCTGTTCATCTTTTTGGTCGAGGACAATGAAATTATAACATGTCTAACAAAACAACAATGTATTCAGCATTTTGTTTAGACATTTTGCCCACTTCTTGTATTGTTTGTTTATAAACACAAAAGGTTTCCTTTTTGATGGATCTTTGTTTGTTTGTTTTCTCTATTTTAACAAAAGGACGCAAATGATATGAAGCTAATTTTATGATGATATATACAGACAATGTCCTTGTCGTTTATAGTGGCATATAATCATTTAACAAAACACATAAAAATTTCGTTATGCACACACATGTGGGAGACTTTATTATTAAATAAAACATTTACATATAAACATAAATACAGTGTAGATAAACACAATTATTATTTAGATGTTCTTCCCCCAATCAATTTATTTAAAAGAATGTAAACAAAAATTACAAGAGTAAAAATAGTACAAAGAAAAACTACCACAAAAAAACATCGAACAATAAAAAAAAGAGAAAAAAACACTCATACCTACGCAATATCTTACACATATTTACCCTGCAAATAATAGGACCAGTCCAAACACGCGTGTAAAGAGTAGCCCACAAAGGACCAGGAAAAGTCCAAAAGTAACCCAAACGTATGGAAAAAACATGGTCTTTTTAACAAAACGATGTCCTAGGGGAGGACCATATAACCCACTTTTGGACTACTAAGGAGTAGTTTTAAAACTACTCCATGGTATACACAAGAGGATTAGTTTTGAAGTCGTTTAAAAACGAAAGCATGTCGTTAAAAAACGAAAACATGTCGTTCAAAACGAAGACATGTCGTCTCACTACAAACACTTTTTACCAATGACATGGTCCATGCTTGCATTACATCGGACCAGTCCATGGAGAAGTCCATTTTATCAATATGGATCAGGCGGTCCAATTTTATTTGCAGGGTAGATAAAATAATTCTGTATTCACGTATAAGGCGGCAAACACACACACACAATTGTGTGGGTATTTATTAAATTTAACAGGAGCACAGCAAAAGGCAAACGCATCGCCTGCTCAGAATATTAGTTCATTGCTTTGTTTAGTTTATATTCGTAGTTATGTTAGTATTTAGTATATAAATTGTATATATTTATTCTTGCGGAAAATATTTACACAAATACAAACTAACTTACCTAATACAAACACACGGACACACACATAGTCATCATACAAACATTGTACTATTGACTAAAATGATTGAAAATGTTCTCGCATATCGCGCACTATAACTGATGAATATAGTTTTTGTAAAAAACTCGAAATTTTGGCAAAATAACTCAAGGTTTTGCCTTTTCTCGAGTTTTTATACCCACACCTCAATAGTGAAGAGGGTCCCTAGGGGAAAGAGAACTAATAACAAACTAGTCACGCGATAGTTCTAAAGTGGTAGGGACCGGTTCTAGTTCCAACACTTTATGGCTGTAGGAAATATCGCCCAAAGAAAAATGGCCCAGAAAAAAATGAAAAATCGCCCAAATGAAGAATCGCCCAAAAGAACATGAAAAATGACCCAAACAGTTAAATATGAAATTTTGCCCAAACAAAACGAAAAAGGACCCAAAAATAAAATGAAAAATTACCCAAAAAGCAAAAACCAATTTTTTCCAAAAAAAAATTACCCAATTTGCAAAAAACCAACAAAACTATTTTTAAAGAAACTTATTTTACAAAAACAAAAACCGGCTTCGCTAACTTAAGCTTCTCTCATAGCCGGCCTTCGGCCGGCCCAAAGGATTTTCTACTCTATGGTATAACAAAGACCGGCTTCGCTAACTAAAGCTTCTCTGCGCAGACGGCCTTGGGCGGGCGCAAGAATTTTTTCCTTTATGGTATACCAAGTACCGGTTTCTCTAAGTAAAGCTTCTAAAATCTGCTTTGTTTCCGAACGAAGGCCGACTTCGCAGAGTAGCTTTAGTTAGCGAAGCCGGTCTTTGTTATACCATTGAGGAGAATATCCTTGCTCCCGGCAGAAGGCCGGCTGTGCACAGAAGCTTTAGTTAGCGAAGCCGGCACTTGTTTTATCAAAGAGGAGAAAATCCTTGCGCCCGGCCGAAGGCGGGCTATGCTTTCGAGTTTGTAAGAATTTTGTGGACATTATGACACTCTACAAAGTGACATAACGTCCACGGACTTTATGACACTCTACAAAGTGACATAACGTCCACGGACTTTATGACACTGCTCTGATGGGCATTATGACACTTAAAAGTGTCATAAAGTCCATTGACACTGTGACACTTTTTGGAGTGTCATAGTTATTTTTACAAATAACATGTAGGAATTCGACGTATACCCTGTAGGAAGTCAAACCCATTTTTAAGTAACTTCAAACTGGTTTTTTTATAACCACAACTAGTTGATTAAGTGACTTTTTTCTTTGTCGACGACTCATTATTTTAACATCGGCATGTCATAGGCAGTAGTCAATTGGCCATCTTTGCATGACTTTTTAACTGACTACTAATTACTTATTTTTAAACTTATTTGTAGTTAATTAATAAAAAAGTTAGTTTATAATAAATTATTTAAATTTTAAATAATTCTTTTAAAAAAAATATACAATGTACATATGAACATACATACATACATACATACATACATACATACATACATACATATATATGTATATCTATAAGTATTTTGATATACGGGTTGCCCATGTTCGACGGACCCATGTTTTTTTTAAAAAAAATCAAAGAAAAAAATAAAAATTTGGCGGTTGGCAATCTTAATCATTTAATTTGTTCCAAGAAGATTTGTTTGCATCAATTTTTGAATATGATATCTCTCAAATGGCCGCCTCTGGCGTTGATGGCGTATTGTGCCCTTTTTGCAGCATTTTCCATCGTTTTCGCCAACATTTCGGCCGGAATAGCGGCTATTTCTTCACGAATGTTGTCCTTGAGCTCTTCTACGGTCCTTGGCTTGTTAACGTAAACCTTTGACTTCAAATATCCCCACAAGAAGAAGTCAGGCGGCGTCAAATCGGGCGAACGCGGTGGCCAGTCCAAATCACCACTTTTCGACATCAAACGGCCCGGAAACAAATTCTTCAGAAAATCGATTGTTATGCGACTTGTGTGCGGTGGAGCGCCGTCTTGTTGAAACCAGAACTGCCTCATACACTTTCGACGAATAATTGGCATCACAAAATTGGTCATCATGTCGCGATAACGCTCCTGGTTGATGGTAACATGGGCTTCATCGGACATGATAATTTTGTTCCAAAATTGCTCGTCATTTTCGGCCATTTAGATGACTCTTTGGGCCCATTCCAATCGACGAGGCTTGTCCACAGGCAACAATCTTTGCGTCAATTGAATTTTGTACGGGAACAAATGCAAATCAACGCGAATAATCCGTTGTAAAGTGGACCGAGCCATGCCCAACTGCTGAGAACGGCGTTTTTGGGATGTTCTTGGGGACCTCTCAACACTGGCTCGTACGGCAGCGATATTCTCGGCCGATCGCCTTGGTCGACTTTTATTTGGCCTCTTCGGATTAGAAAGAGCCTCACCAGTCGAAAATTTTTCGTATAAACGCTTAATGGTGTTCTTAGAAGGCGCACTTCTCACATTTTTTAATATTTTAAACGCACGTTGAGTTTTCACAATTGACTTGTTCTGTTGAATGTAAATTTCAACTATTTCAGAGCGCTCGCGTCGCGTGTATTGTTGCATGCTAAAAATCTGCTTGGACTGACGCTTCAAACGCGGGATGTCATTAAGCGATCTGACATCTCTGTCAAAAGTTATGGCGTTGCCAGATGGGTCCGTCGAATATGGGCAACCCGTTATAAATAATTATTTAAGAAAATTTTGCATTAAAATGCCCTAAATGATGATGTATAATAGTGCTGAAATATGTAAATACGCTACATAATTGCTAGTGTATAAAAAGATTTGTATTGAAATAATTTTTAATTATTTTAATATGTTTGTATAAATTTTTTTCATTTGACTTCATGGCATGCTTATTTTACTTATTTTGCTTTTATGTGTACATTACGTGTGCCTCTATGCAATATGTTTGTTTGATATCTGCATGAGATTTAAACCAATTTGTAGTTATTTGAAAAATATTTAATTTATAGTTGGTGTTTTTTGCAACTGACTATTTTATTTACTACAGGGTAATGATAATGAATGATTTAGACAAATAGTATGTAAGATTTGGAAGAAATTTTAAAAATTAAAGATGGCCCGAAAAAATGGGCTATTTTTCATACAATATTTTCATAATGAAAAATCACCAAATTTAAAAAAACGAAAAATCACCCAATAATAACGAAAAATAGCCCGCAAATTTTGTGTCACTTTGCATATGAATTCAGGCCCAATTTTACATGGAATTTTTTTGGGCGATTTTTCATAATTTTTTTTTGGCCATTTTTCTTTGGGCGATTTTTCCTACAACCACACTTTATATGAAGAGAACTTATCACTTAAACATGACGATGTCCTAGGAAGGGTTTAATTGGCACCCTTTTGACACTATGTAAAAGGTCATTGGAAAAAACCCAAATGGATACATTTGGGCCCTAATTATACAAAGTGCAACGCAACGCCTAAAGTTATATTAAAAGCACAAAGAAGGTCAACAATATATCACTATTTTGTGGTTGCTTTCGACAGAAATTCATATTGCGTTTTAAAATTTTAAACGCCTAGAGATATGCAGCGTTTAAAATTCAAAAATGAAATACAAATTTCTGTAGAAAGCAACAACAAAATTATGAAATACATACATATTTTTGACTTTGTTCTTTTGGCGTTGCGTTTTAAGCGATAAATGCCTTTCATTGTCCCAAACGAACCATGTTAATATGAAAGATCTCCTTCATATAAAGTAATATAACCAGATAGAATCAGGCACTTCTCGAAGAAAGTTCAGTAACATGTCTAGTTTTATGTCAGTTACCTTTCCTCTGAAGTAACTTTACTTTAAACACATTATCACCAGTTATATGATATGTTTTGTGTTCATCTATCACAATTCGTTCCTTTTTATTAAAATATTGTGTCCACTGTTTGCAGGATAAGTGCTTTAAGAACAATTGACACACATATCCGACAGAAGTTGCATGCGATTTTTGTGATGTATGTAGCACTAAAACAAATTGGTCCTCACAGTATATGGTCCATCAACTATGTCCATCCAGTAATGTATACAATAATAATGATGATGGTTCTAATTGAGTACCGAAGTTGATTAAACGATGTCCGTGTGTATGTTGAAATAGGGTTTTCGAAGACCCAAAACATGATGGGGGCTAGGTTGTTATATTTTATGTCACATATGGGTAATTCCAAAGTGTTGAACGTGACAGTCGTACGCATCAAAAATGCAATAACATTTTAAACAAAAAATATTTTTATGGGTAAATTTATAAAATTAGTAAAATCTAAATATTTCTCTACAACAATATCGTAAAATAATCAGCTTTTAATAACTTTTAAATTTTCGGTCACGGTGGACCTTTTGACGGAAATGCCCATATATTCCGTTAAAATTTGCCATCGAAATTCCGACAGATCGGTGCATAACTGACTGAGTTATGAGCAAAAAACCACGACTGCCTCTAATTTTATTCACAAATCCCTTTTTGTTGTTGTTTTTTCTTCCTTTCTTTTTTTTCTGTATATGTGGAGCACGGCAAGAGCACAAGTTTCTAAATGAGGTACAAGCAGCTTGCTGATCAACACAAAACCTCTCTTAAAATATGGGTAGGATTAGAGAAGTGGGCGTGGCACTACCCATACAAAGACAATTTAGATTACTATATATCTGGATAACGGCACGAGCAAAAGTTTCCCAATTAGGTACAATCATCATAATTAACAATACACAACATCCGACAAAATATGGGCGGGAGTCGATAAATGGGCGTGGCACAAAATAGATTTATTTATATTTAAATAGCGGTAAGGGAAAAAGGTCTAAATCTGGTACACTTAGTTGGGTTGTCAATACATAACCTCTCTAAAAAACAAGAGGGCTTAGAACCTCGCATACAAAGACATTAAAGATTTCTGTTTATGTGGATAGCGGCAAGAGCCAAAATTTCCAAATTAGGTATAAGCATCTTGGTTATCAACACACAACATCCAACAAAAATTACAGAATTTTTTGATTTTTTGGAAAAACCTGGGTTTTTAATAAATAAAAAAAGTTTTTATAAAAACAAAAAGAATGAAAAATTATCACTAAATTCAAATTTATTTCATGTTGTAAAATTCCTTTCTTCATAAAAATAATTTAATAAAAACAAGTAAGAAAGTATAGTCGGTCAAGCCCGACCATATAATACCCTACGCCACAGTATTAAAAAGCACATCATGCTTATATGTCCATATAAATATGGATTTATCTATGTTTATAAACTTCATTAAAATCGGCTTGAAAGTTTGTAAGAGGCATTGTAAGACATTGTCCCCTACCTCCCCATGTGGACCTTTTTGTGAAAAACTGTATAGCTAATGTCTCCATATAGATATGGATCTATCTATGTTTTAAATTTCATTAATATCGGTTTGAAAGGCATAAATTGCCCCTATCTCCCCTCGTGGCCCTATTTTTTAAAAAATTCATACTTTTTGTGTCCACATAGATATGGTTCTATCTATGTTTTAAATTTCATTAAATTCGGTTTGACAGTTTCTGAGAGGAAGAAATTTCTCCCTAACTTCCCTCGTGGCCCTACGATTTGGTTTGGCCCATTTCAATAGGCTTGGTCCTTGTGTCAATAAGAACCTATGTCCCAAATTTTATCAAATTATATCCAAAATTGCGACCTGTACTGCGCGCACAATGTTACATGGATAGCCAGCCTGCCGGACGGACATCGTTAGTTCGACTCAGAAAGTTATTCTAGGCAGGGTTGTCATATGTGGCGATTTCTCGCCAAACGTGGCGATTTTCAAACTTGTTTGGCGACCTAATTTTTGATTTGGCGACATGGCGATTTTTTTTGGCGATTTAACAAAAAAGTTGGCGATTTTGTTGGCTATTTTTGATGAGCTATGCATTTGTTTTGAAAATCGTTAAATTCAATACTGAGAAATAATATAAATTTTATTATAATTATATTATTTTTATGTATGAAGTTTGAGGCATTCATATGTATGGTCAGTATTTGAAAGTTCAAATGGCTGATGAAGATAATGAATATCTTCGAGAAAATAGTTTTTCATATTTAAAAGTGCTCTTGAAAGAATCAATAAATAGAAATTAATATAAATATATTTAAAGTCTATGAACATTTTTTCATTATATGTATGTGGCAATTTTTTATCCCAGATACAATACGTTGTTGTCAGTGATATTTATGTACTCTTACATACCTTTGGACATTTTTGAAACCCAATGAAAAAATTAGCGTTGGTTAATTGCAAAGATAAATAAGTTTATGCCAAAACTTTAAAGCTGCAACGAAACGGCAGGTACGTACAATTTCAAGGAACTTACTTTGACTGTTCTTTATATGTTCTTTATATTATTATAAGTAATGCCTGTGTTTAAGCTATGAACTCCACTACAACTCGCCTTTGAAGTAGAATGCAATACGAACTTCTAAACGCGTTGTTACGAGTTATAAGTTGCACTTCTTTTGTACCATCGTTGAATAAATGAAAAACCCTTACAATGTATTCCAAAAAAGAAGACAAATAGGTAGCTTTGCCGGTGAAGCGTTTTAGATATAAAATAACTACATATATAAAAATGTAAATATATCCAATATTTGTTTAATACTAGCCGCAAAAAAACTTTTTTTGTAGTAAACATCGTACCATTTTTGTGTTCACTAGCTATTTTTACTTTTTGCTAAATAAAAATTAAGCAAAATATATACTATGGCGACTTTTTTGAATTTTTGGCGTATTTTAGCGATACGGAACAAATTAATTTTTTTAGAATTTACAAAGAATATTTTTAATAAATTAAAAGATATGTATTTTACTGCCAAAAACTTGAAAATAAAGGCTTTGGCGATTTTGGCGATTTTTGACATTAAATTTGGCGAAAAAGGTCAAAATCAATCTGACAACCCTGATTCTAGGAGCAATTTTTTTAAAGCGTTACACACATCAGCACAAATGCACTATTGTTGTGTGGGTATAATTAAATTTGATGAACTTTAGCCTAATTAAAATATCAAAATTTGGATTAAAAGCCATAAACTGTTCAAAAAAATAATCACAAAACTAAAATAATAATAATAATAAATTAGCTTGACAAAAATAATATTCATAAAATAAATTATGTTTCATTTTGTATTTTAATCAGTGTTGCCAGAAGTAGGGAAAATCCCTACATGTAGGTAATTTTTGATACTAAAATAGAAGCGTAGGAAACATTGGACAGATTTTGTATAATCTCCAAAATGTAGGAATTTTTCATCATATTCCATTAACTATTTATGAAATAAATTGTGTTTTTTTAGTGATATTTTATTATCCAGAACAGTTGAAAAATGTTCTTTTCCCTTAAATCGCTTAAAAATATAAAATAAAAGTACATATGTATTATTTTTTTTAGTTTTGTACTTATTTTTTGTCAAAGCTTTAATAGATATTTAATAAATTTTATTTTTTATAACAAATGTTTTTTCTTCTATTTTAATGACAATAATGAGTAGGAATTTTTGTAGGGGAAATTTTTTTAAGCGTGTAGGGAAAAGTCAAATATTTTTAGAATGTGTAGGTATTTTTTCGAAAAATCCACTGGCAACACTGATTATAATAGACAACTATTGAAAAATTCCTATTTTTTTTTTTTTTTTTTTTTGTTTGTAAAGAGCTAAAAACAAGGCGAATTCATCCCAGGTAATCTCGGTACTACAGCAAGTACAACTCGTACAAAAACCACAAGCAATTTGTTTTTGTAAAATCATTGTATAATGTCAAAAACAGAAAAAGAACAAAACAGAAACAAAGATAATAAAAGAGAATAAACAAAATTTTGACATCCAACAGTGATTTTAGCTAATATCAGCAGGGCTTTTAAGACCACCTGTAATAAATTCGCCTTGGCTAAAAAGATTTTTGTGTGATTATAAGAAAAAAAATTTATATTAACACAAACAAGCTCCATTCTTTTTTCATATTGTTTTTTAAACCGTTTGTGTGGTTTATTTGACACTAAGCATTTGTGAAAGGCTTGACATCAAACTCGTGTACGTTTGCTTGAAGTTGAAATCTGAATTGTTTGACTTTCTTTCCAGCATGTTGAAGTCAAATTTTACCAATGTATTTGGCCCGTGGGAAACTTGAGTTTGTTGGTGAAGAAATCGATTGTAAAATAAAAAGCGGATACATAAATTTTTAAGTCGGTGTTCATCAAATAAATGTCAATTGTTTTTTGTGAGACATTTGAGCTTTTATAAAAAACTTGGAGTTTTGTGTGTATTAAAAGTTTTGGTAAAAGCTCAAGTGAAAAAATTTTTGAAGAATATACACCCCCTCCCCCCCCCCCTCTTGTTTAGGAACTGGAGTAATCTAAGCTCCGCTGCTTTTGGCAATTTTCTAGCAGCATCTTTTAAATAGCAACCGCGCCCAAGGATGATCCTCCCTAGGCCGAACTCCCCCAGAAATGGTGAAAAATTGTCCTTTACATGGGATTTTGAGGATCTTCCTTCCCGCGACTTTGAATACTGATTCCCGTAGTGCCAGATAGAATCTCTTGTTAGTCGCGATTGCAAGAGAGCGTGAAGATGTTCTGTGGCTTGCCAACTTTGGATTTAAGACGAAAACCAGGTACTGTCTGCATCTGATTATGCCCGGGAAAATGCAACACAAAACGGTGATAAATCCTTAAAATTATCTCTACACCCCCGGGGGGATATTTCCGAACAGAAAAAAAACTTTTTGGTTTTTCATCTGATTTAAATAATCAAACTTTCGCTTTAATGGTTAAATAATGCCAAATCTTACATGCCGCCTTTTTAATTTCATCTTACCATATGCTGTTTTTTATTTGCATTCTAAAGTTTTTTTCCTTTCAGAAATAGAAAAAAATACGTATTCAGCCAAACGAGTACAAGCAGGAGTGGGTATAGACAGATGGATGAATAGACGGGATGTATAATTTAGTTTGTTATTTAATTTTCTTTTTGTTCAAATAGTTATTATTTTTTGTTGCAAGTGTGAGTTAATTTATTTTTAAAAGGAATTTGTTTTTCTCTGTTTTCTTTTTCCTTTCTTTGTCAACAGCTGCTAGTTTTTGAAATTGTCGCCAAATTGGCGCCTTCAGCTTTATTTTACTTGAATTGTGTTCTTTGTGTCAGCAGTAGGAATTCGTTTAAGGATTGGTAAGATATTTAAAGGATAGATGGCTTAAAGGGGGATTGTTGCAATAGAAGGCTACTGAACATTTGGAGCTTATTTTATAAAGGGTGGTTAAATTGTAAGGGCCGATATTGAATGTGAACCACACCTAAACGTCAAGTTTTTTTCCAAATTTTATTTGACATTTCTCTATTTAAGACCTACTCAATTTGAACCATGGAGAGATACACAATCCAACAACGTGTTAAAGTCATCCAGACTTATTATGAAAATGGGCGTTCAAATCAAAATGCATATCGTGCACATCATCTTCAGTGATGAGGCACATTTTCACCTCAGTGGATTCGTCAATAAACAGAATTGCCGCATTTGGGCGAATGAGAATCCAAGAGTGATTATCGAAAAACCAATGCACCCACAAAGAGTGACTGTTTGGTGCGGTTTATGGGCTGGCGGCATCATCGGGCCGTATTTTTTCCAAAATGAGGCCGGTCAGGCAGTTACTGTGAATGGTGTTCGCTATCGTGAGATGATAACGAACTTTTTATGGCCCAAATTGGAAGATATGGATGTGGACGATATGTGGTTTCAGCAGGACGGTGCCACTTGCCACACAGCTAACGAAACAATGGCTCTTTTGCGCAACAAATTCAATGGCCGTGGTATCTCACGTAATGGCGATGTCTATTGGCCGCCAAGATCATGTGATTTGACACCGTTGGACTTTTTTCTTTGGGGTTATTTGAAAGAAAAGGTGTACGTCGATAAGCCAGCAACAATTCAAGAGCTAAAGGATGAGATAATTCGGCACATTAACGGCATAGAACCTCCATTATGCCTCAGGGTCATCGAAAATTTGGACCATCGGATGGAGGTGTGCCGCCGTGGTCGCGGCGCCCATTTGGCCGATATTTTGTTCCATACATAATTGAGTAATACCAATATATCATAATAAAATAAAATTACAATAATTTCCTAAATAGTTTGGTTTTTGTAACATACGATAATTGCGCGCAAAGGGGTCGATATCTATCCATTTTTAAAAAATTATTTAGTTCAAGGGAATAACAATTGTATTCGATAGTCTCATTCTAGAAACTAAAAAATGAACGCGGAGGAAAAAAGGTATCGCAATAGTCTCATGCATGTGATACAGTAGATATTGCTGCATAATATTTAAAGATACCGTGGTTACTTTTTTATAATTGCTATTAATATGTGATTAAATCCGTCTGTTAGACTTTTTATTCTGGCTGCCACAGTTATATTTTTGGAGAATACCATATTTATATTTGAGGCTAACAGCGCAGAAGTGGTGTAACCCACAATTTAATTTGGTAACGGTTCTGGTGTTAGATATGTTCTTTGCACTGTTCTTTACCGTGCAATAGTCGAGAAAGCCAACTGTTTGTATCCAAAACAGATGGCGCTAGAAACATAGTTTTTTCACGGGCCGTTACAACCAAGTTCTATAGTGCAAGAGTAGTGTCTGGGGCTACACCACTTCTGCGCTGATAGCTTTATTTGTCGGTACCATTTATATGGTTACAGATAAACAAATATTTTTGAAATCATGTGAATGTTTGTAACAAGCCAACAAATTTCAAAAGCATCACTTACATGATTGTGGTGGCGTAGTAGGAGATACATACATTTTATCATAATATAGTTATTCGCTGAATTTGACATTATTCTATTCTTTTTGAAATTAAAAAGGCCCTTCCTTCAGTGTTTTTTACTTATAGTCCTTAGTGTATTTTTTTTTATTATTATAAAACGCCTTTTTCGTCTAGACCTCAAAAAATGTGTAATTTGGTTTCGTATAATAAAATAAAAGCTAAATTACCCACTCATATTATGAATTTCATAAGGATACGAAAAAAGTGAGAAAAAGGAATGCGGTCGGAAGATAAGTATTCAAATTTAGCAAACTTGTTTGTCCTTGTTTATCTTGTAACAGATTTTTTAAAAAGTTTAAGGCAAAGGCTTAAATCATAAACAGATAAACTGGAAAGATACACAAAAACAATTTTATAACATTTGTATATAATAACACAGTACATATTTACAAAAAAAAATGTCGACTCTTCCTCTTTAGCACCCATGGGCAGTAATAAACCAACCAGAATAAAACTATACCATGATTAAACTCAACTTTGCTTATTAAGAAAAATATATATATTTAAAAAACTTATTTGACTCAAGGTCAAAAAAAATGATGATTCTTACTATGGGTGATTTTTTAAGAGCTATAGGAAAGTTTAAAAAAAACACATAAAATTCAGAAAAATGCATGAAATCAATATTTGAATCGATAGTACGGTCCATATAATTTAATGTTTGAAGATTATTTCATGCAAATGTTGACCGTGACTGCGCCTCAAATGGTCCATCCGCTTAGTCCAATTTTGGCATACTCTTTCCAACATTTCGGCCAGTATCTCATGAATAAATGCTTCAATGTTGTCGTCCAATGCGCCAATTGAAGCGGGCATGTGTGTATAGACATGAGCTTTAACATAGCCCCAAAAAAAAATAGTCTAAAGGCGTTAAATCGCACGATTGAGGCGGCCAATTGACCGGTCCCGAACGTGAAATAAAATGTTCACCGAACTCGCCTCTCAATAAGTCCATTGTTAAGCGTGCTGTGTGGCATGTGGCACCGTCCTGTTGAAACCACATGTCATGCAAGTCAAGCTCTTGCATTTTGGGCAACAAAAAGGTGGATATCATCTCACGGTAGCGCTCACCATTCACAGTTACGTTACGATTCGCATCATCTTTGAAGAAGTAGGGTCCAATGATGCCACTAGCCCATAAACCGCACCAAACTGTGACTTTTTCTGGATGCATTGGTAGCTCTTGCAATGCTTGTGGGTGATCTTCACTCCAAAATCGACAATTCTGCTTATTAACGTACCCATTGAGCCAAAAATGAGCTTCGTCGGTGAACGCAATAAGCGCGCGATCAACTTTCTTAACAGAGCACGCATTTTGATAATAAAATTCAATAATTTGCAAGCGTTGATCGTTTGTAAGACAATTCATGGTTACATTATAGACCAAACTAAAGATGTTTGACAGTGAAACAAAACGCGAAACGTGCGTCAGCTGTTTAAGCCAGTGTTGCCAAAAAGATAATAGCTAAAAATCAGATATGTACATATTTTTAAAGTCTTCTACCCAAGGCCAACAAACGTTACAAACCAATGCTGCCAGAAGATTTTTCGAAAAATACCTTCGCATACCAAAAAAAACACGATTTTTTTCTTCACGTTAAAAGTCCCTACACATTTTAGTCATTTAAATGTAAAAAGTAACAATTAGTTAAAAAAATCTATTTTATTTTAAAGCTTTCATAAAAAAAAAGTTGAAAATTTCTTCCTTCATTCAAATAATTAAATAAGAGTTAAATTTGATGAACTTAAGCTGACTTGAAAAATATTAAAAATTTTAAGTAAAAAAAAAAAATAAAAATAATAGTACATTTTTTTAATGAAATTTTATTAAAAGAACAATAATTTTTTAAAAATTAATATTAAATTTCCTTCGAACTAAATTTTTTAATGATAATTTAAATTAAATTCAGTAACAAAAACAAGAGATTATAAGACTTGTGAGATAGTGTTAACTTGCCTTTACACATTTAACAAAAATTGTATTCTTAATTAGGTCCCTTTACACCGTATTCGTTGTTGTAAAAGTTAGATGAAAGTTTACTTTTTTTCATATAAAAAGAAATAATGAAAAATAAGCGTAAATATTAAAAGAAGGGAAAATATATTTAAAATGTGAAAAATCCTCAAAAATCCCCGAATTTTTTAATCCCCTAATGACTTTCTTTATCCTTTTTGCTCGCATGAGATCCCCATCTTTGGGAATAAATCCCCAAGTCTGGCAGCCCTGGTACCAGCATGTGTCGTCAATTTACCAGAATAAAACAATTGACGAAACTCTCTTTCTCAGCGGACATATTTTTTTTTCTATGCATTTCTATACTTTGCGAGATGGAAATCTTATGAGTTTTGATGCGACTGACAAAAGTTTTTATTCACACTTTCATAGGAAAAAGAAACCCTGTTCAAATGCAAATTGTTATTGTTTATACAAATTTCGAAAAACCATAAAGTTTTGTAATACTTGTGATTTTCATAACACATTGCATTCACACTAAAACACTTTAACATATTACTTGAGTTTTTGACATGAATTTGTGCAATGAATAATAGTAGGTGCGTTTGTTTACTTTTCCAGTACAATCCAGTAGGCGAGTAAATTTTGGGTAATATGAAAGTTTTACTCTCAAAAGTGGCTCTTGCTCAAAAAAGGAAACGAACGGAAAAATTGCCAAGTCTTAAGGCTCAGTTAGGCGAACGTTGCTGTACCGTATCTGTACTGTATCCATCAGCTGTTCGCTTTTTGTTATATGAAAACCAATACAAAAGCTTACCGAAATGCAATGTACCGCAGTTGCAACGTACCAATCTGTATAAAATAGAAAATCATGCCGTTGTTACGTGACATTTGTAAGACAGTGATGGGCGGCTTATATGTTTCATTGAATGCGGGTAATTTTGCTCTTTTTTTTGGTACTTTTTTCAATATTTCTATGGAATTGCGACAAAACAACTTACAATACAACATATTTCCAATTATACATATGTTTGGATGTTTAAAATAAACAAATGCATATACACATACAATGAAAACATATGCATATAAAAGACTTTAAATGTTATCAAAACCTTGTTTGGTGTATGCACATTTACAATATATGTATGCTAAAAATTTATATATGCTAAAATACAAATTTATTTATTGTAAATCTATAATATAAATATTAAACCATTAACATTTTTTACATACACAAAATACCATTTAAATCACGTGGTACCTTTTCTGCACAACGGCCACCTTTTGAACATTTTTGATTCCCATCACTGTGCGTTTTGTTTTATGTATACTAATGCTTTTTGTTTATGTATGGGAAAACATATGACACGTTTTTAAACGTTCTATAAGTGCACCAACGTGCTTACAGTACGGTGCGGTACATTACGGGTACAGCAACGTTCGCCTAACTGAACCTTTACAGGTTAATTCAAACATATGCCCGCTAAAAAGCTTAGTGTTTAAAAATTAGTGTTATTTAGACTACCCAGTACATATCTGTGGCATTTTGACAAAACATCTTAACTCGAATTTAAAAAGTTGAAAAAAATGTTGTTAATCATACGAATTTTCATTCAAAAAACATTTTTGTTTAAGTTTTTAAAATTTTGTATTATAAACGAAATTTTTCTTTAATTTTGATTTATTTTATTATTTAATAAAAATGATTTTTTCACCGAGTTTTTTTAAAAAACTTTTTTGCTATCTTATCTCGACTTAAGATGTTTTGTCAAAATGCCACAGATATTGGATTTGGTGTTTGATGCATTGCATTTTAATAATTATAAAGCTTTTAGACTCGTTTAGTTTGTACATGACTTTTAATTTTGTTTCTAGTTAAATAACATACGAAAATACATGAATACTTTATTTTTGATATTCGGTACCCTGAATAATATGCTTTGAGAAGTATTCATACATTTATTAGGGTTACAACATCTCTAAAATATAAATGCAATGTTATTTATATTAAATTTAATTTACTTTTCAAAAACACCTATTAGACTACTTGTTTTTAGTTTATGCTGCACTTTTAATTCAGCTTTTGTCTTTTTTTACAAATTGTATACTTTTTGTTGGCAAATTGTATGTTTTTGTTTACTACTTGCTTGTTTATACTATATTGAATCATAAGTTTTTGTTTTCTACTGGATTTTACAGGTAAAAATTTGCAGGCTCTTTGGTGACAACTGTCAGTTTACTCTCTCAGTAGACACTCTCTTTTCCAATACAAATTTATACAAACTTGTTCCAAATTTGGGGGTAAACGAACGCTGCTAGTGTAAACTTTCTTTAAATATAACAGAGTTGTACACTTAACACAAAGAGTGAAAACCGCTTTCATTTAAAATAGGTTTTTAAACATTTATTTAAAAAATAATGTGATACCTACCGGTCCGATTTTTTCTACGCTCCAATTTTAGAATTAAAAAAAAACTATATGCAAGGATCCCTCCTACTTTTGGCAACACTGCCTTATTAACATTGTTTTCGTGGCCGTCATACTGCCCATCTAGTCGGAGGGGCGGGATGGTTCGAGGCTGCAGTGACCCCTTGCCACTGGCAAAGGTATCACAAAGGGACCGATATCAGGACCCAAGTGAACCGTAGTCGTGACGGCTGCCCATTGAACCTAACCTAACCTATGATTTTTTAATATTAATATTACAAATACAGTAAGAACACTGCCAGTTTTTCTTTAAAAAATAAATGTTTATTTTATTAATTTTTAAAGCTTATTTTGAATTTTTTTAAGCCTGTTTTATGCGTATATTTTCCAAAAATAAATGCATCATATTCCACGCCCTGGCTTTATGTAAAAAAATTTGATATATTTTTATTGCTTAACCACTAGAAAAAACTTAACATAGAATTTATGTTATTTTGTGGTTAAAAATGCAAATTGCAAAACAAAACGACAGATTGTTGACATTTTTAATATTCATTGAATATTATTATTCACACAGATACAGATACACATCCATACATTAACATTCAGATTTGTTTATTGAATAATTCATAAAGTGGTTAATTAATACTTGTTGAAGGACAAAAATCGAAAAAAATAATGCAAAAGAAAATATTTGTTAATTTAATTAAGGGAATAAAATTTAATTGACTAATGACAAAGTTGCAAATTGATGGTTTTTATATAAAAAAGGCGTAACTCGATTTTTTCAAAAAAACATGTTGTGTTGTGTTGTGTTTATTCTGGTAGATAAATGACAAATGCAGCTTCCCATAAAATTTCAGGGTCGTTTTTGCTAAAGTTGCAAAATTATATGAATTCTAATAGGTTTTTTCAACCCCTGTGAACCAACAAAAAAATCGAGTTACGCCTTTTTTATATTAATCCATCGAAACATGTACATGCGTAATCTTATTCCAAATCTTTTTATATATAAATCTTTTAAATAAAATTGAATTGTAAAATGAATTTTTGCATAAGTTTAATTAATTTCTTATGAAAAACGCCATTTAGCAGTATTTTTTTAACTACGGAATCTTCTGTATATTTGATAAAAAGTTAGTTATCGAGCAACATTGAATTGTTATCAAGAGTCTTTCCATTGGTAAGTACAAAAAATTGCTGTCTACATTAAAGATAACATAATTTTGACATTTACTGCAATATATGTCGCAATAATTATCTCTGGTATAGACGGGCAGCAAAGCTTTCATACTTTAATAGTCTTAAGGCTCAGTTAGTCTTTACTTTCTGTTTCTGTTCTTTTCCGTGCCGTTCTGTTACGAAATTGTAATAGTTACTTTTTCTATAGTAACTTATCATCCATTTACGACAAATTTATTACTTTTGCACCGTCGAATGTTTATTTCAATAACTTTAATGCACATAAATTTGAATATATTAAATTTTATGAATTTTTACAATCAAAAAACAGTTTATTTCAATATAAATATGTATTTTTTATTATTTATTTTGCTGTCACTTACAATTACTTAACAAGTTTTTGATTTTAAAAAACTGAGCCGCAACAGAACAGAAAAACTAATCAATTTCATAGGTTTTGTAATAACAAAAACAGAAAGTAAAGACTAATTCTGCCTTTATTCCTTCAATATTTTCCCGGAATATTTTCTATGCACTATCAGAATTTTTCATTCAACAAAAAAAAAAATTGATTCAATTATCACATTAATTAAATTGAAATGCTTTTAAAACTTTTTTTTTTTTAATTTATAAAAAACTACTGATCATTTTTTCTGTGTACATAACATCTGTCATCAGTCAAGTTCAAGCTGTTTACAATTATACAATGTAATGTTCCATACATTCATCCCGGGTGGTGTAGGGATAATCTCAAAGAAAATTTCACCTTTGGGTGTTACATTTTCCCAAGCAAATTAAGTCTGTGCATAGCTGGGCTCCGCCAAAGATCCAAAAGGTAGGGCTCTTAAGATCTGCTTGATATCTTGAGACCGAAGTTTTTACAGAGCACCTTCTTCATCTAGCACCACCCGAGTAGAACCCGAGGAATGCAAGGCACCGGTCTGACTGTTGTTTGTGGCCCTTGTTAGTGTGCTTTGTATAATTTTCGTCGGATCTTAGAAGCACAGATATGGGAGTGGTTGGTAAACGCATTGTTTGTCACCGAGTGGGTCAGGTCCTCCATGAGATTAGGCCATATTGCATGTCCTTTTATTTATAATTTTCATCTTGTTCCTAATCGATAGGCCTTTTTAACAAATTAAAAATGTTGATGATACAAATTTCGCTTATACTTGGTTTTTTAAGTTTTAAGATAAGAAGCGCTTAATGAAAGACCCTGTTTAGGCAATCATTTTATTTTATTTCTTTGTGGCATCCATTAATTTATCATAATATGGTTACGTAAATTAGAGTACAGAAGTGATTTAGTCATAACTCTAACCCCAGTTACAATAGACAAAATCCATCCGTTCGATATGACAGGAAATATTTAGGTTTTTTTTTAAATTATTTAAAAATTAAATAATATTTTAGACAAAAGGTCAACAAAACTGATTCTTTTATTTCGTAGGTTGCACTTTGTTTTTATTTTTGTAAAGTCATTCTAAAACTAAAACAATTTAATAGAAATGTTTTCGTAGATTCCAATTCGTTTTATATTTTTTATACCCTCAAACGTGGTCGTGGTCGAGTTACTTGATGACTTTGTTTTTATAAAGTTTTTGTCCCGGTAACTGGGTCAGATGTCAACATAAGTGGTTTTAAGTGTGTGTACTTCTCTGGGCAACAAAAACAAAATGTCATCATTATGATGATGATGATGATGATGATGAAAAGTAACATTGTTTCCTTTGTACACAGGCAAGATAAAGAAAGGAAATAAAACTGTATTATAAGCTTTTAATAATGTAGATGAAAGTTTGAATTGCACACATCGCTATCAAAAATGTATGCATTCTTATAAATATGTACAGTGACTTTAACAATTGAAGCACAGCCGCGCGCGAATAACGTTGTAAAAGCCACTTTTTGCAAAATGAGTTTTTTTGCAAATTATCGTTCCCATTACTCTCTTACATTGTTTAAATGTCATATCATCCAAAATTATGCACCTTTACCTCTTCAAAATGCAATGCAAAGAGCCAGCCAATGAAAGAACCTTGTAAGTTACTGAAAAAATTATACAATCTAATGACATCGCGATTGTGGATATGAAACGTTTTTCCACTAAAAAAAAGCTATAAACTGCAAATTTGCATGTTATTTTAAATTCAAATATCTTGATATTTTGCATACAAGTTTTTATTATCATTAATTTTGATAATCTAAAAAAAAATTAAAAACGTTTTTTTTTTTGCTCTCCTGAAAAATAATTATTTTGTCACTTACAATGTTATTCGCAGCTGTGCTTCAATTATCCGACAGTTGTTAGTATTTTATTATTACAACTGATCATAAAGAGGGTATTAACTCAAAATCTAAATGTTCAGTAGAAGCAGAACTATGTTTATTTATATACGTATGTAAATATGTATACAAAACCCTTTGGTCCGAGTACGCGTAACTAAAACTCAAGAACCGTTGGACCGATTTATACCAAATTTGGACAATAAATTTGTTTAGTCTGAAACCAAGTTTCTCTTAAGGTTAATCTCGAAAGTTGTCGTGATATTTGAAATTTTTTAATATGTGGTTCGATTTGATTGAAACTCACATAATATACATATATATATTTATTATACAAAAATTAGTTTGCTGGTAAAAATAGAAAAACCAGTATTTACATTTTATTTTGTACACCCCTGGCAGCGCCGAGGTTTAATACAAAAGGCATATAAAAAAGAATTTTTTAATTATCTGGGGTCTAATCACCGCATACGATATCGAGTAAAATTTATCGAAATTATTTATTTTGGTATCATGAAACTCGAAATCTAATAAATGTATAGAATTTGAAATAATAGCATTCAAATTCGATACGTCAGTGTCTATCGTATGCAAAAAAAATCGATTGTTTATTCGATACGATAGTATCAACACCAAAAAGTAGACCCAACGATATTTTTACAGCAGTTAGATGTGTAAATTTTTTTAAAAAGTGCAAAAAAAATGTCGAGTTCATTCTTTATGATCGTGAATAATTTTCCCTTGTACTTTTCAAATATTTGCGGTCATGAAAAACTCCCACGAAAAAAATTTTTTAAGGTAATGCAAGGCCGAATAATAATGGGAAAATGTGTTCGCTGCATAAAATCCCCCTTATCGTAAGTAGTTATTTCCCCCGTAATTTTTTCAATTTTACTTTGATTTTCTCAGATTTTTTTGCTGGAGAACAGAACATTTATGTGAGTAGTTCTTCAAATAATTAAAAAGTTTTAGTTTACAAAATTAATTCTATAGGCAAGATCCATTAAAAAAAAGCACAAACTTATATATTGCTCAACAGAACGCAAAACAAAAGGTCGATTGTCGGCGGATTTGTGAAGCTTTCGAAAGACGTGGTGGCAAAATTTTGGAAATTATTTTACTTCTTAAAAAAATTAAATAGTGCAATAAACTAAAGTTGCAGTCAAACTATCATTCTAAATCTTGATATTTTACGTGAATTGTTTTGAACGAAAATTTCCTTGATTTTTAATTTTTTTTAATCTTTCTTATTTTTTACATTCACTGAGAACTGATAACGCGAGAAATTTCTCAGATTCACGATAGCATTTTTCCCTTTGAGGGTGTGTGTGAAACGGTAGCAAAGTACTCATGCCAGGTATATTTACACAAGGTAAACTCGTTGGCCCATATGTTTGTCAGCTGATTACCCCTAGTTGGAACCTTAACGTCAAATTTCGTGTATATGAGAAAAAATTTGTACATGTGTGCGTTAAATTGTTTTTGTTTTATATGAAGACAATTTTGACAATTCGGTTCCTTTTATAGAGCAGCATTTATACACTCCCAAATGAGTCTACCTTGTGTAAATATACCTTGTAGTCATGGAAGTAAAATTTTGACACTATTGAGGTGAATAAAATTTCACTAGCCCTAGGGGCTAGTATAAATTTTGACATTAGTGTAGAAATTTTTGACAACCACAAAATTATTTTTTTTCATCAAATTTGTTTAAACAAAATAAAAATAATATGGAAGCAGAACCAGCGGCAAAAAAATTAAAAAGAATTATACAAGATGTAAGTATTTTAATATGAATAAGCTTCTTTGCCCACACTTTTTGTAAAAATTGTTAATATATCAGAACGAACTCATCAAATAGTTGGGACGATCTCATTTCCAACAGAATTGAAATGATTATTGGTAAACGTTTGTTTAATTTATTCATTTTCACAAAACTTTTAGTAATTCTTTTTTTCTTTATGTCAAAATTTTACGTTGTCAAAAATGTTACAATTTCACTCAGCACAAATATGAAAATTTTCTACCACAAACAAATTTCATTTCACCATAGAACTTTGCTACCGTTTCACACACACCCTGCGGTGAATAAAAACTTCATGTAAAAAAAATCCACTTGGTATTCACAATAGGGGTGATTGTTTATTGTTCTCTTTTGATGCACTTGCTATTACAATAAATAATCATGCATTGTTTCATTAAATAAGCCATTTAGCTATAAGCCATTTAAGTTTAACTTTTTCTAAAAAGCTATAATTGTAATTGGAAAACAACATTTTTTTGGGTTTTTTACCTGGAGTAAGCTTAACAGTACCCATGTTCTGTAACTTAAGTGAGAATATCTCACATCGAAATTTCTCGAAAAGTGAGAAAAAAGTGTGTCTGTAACTCATGTCAAAAACTATCAAGAGAAATTACGGTTACGTTATAAATGTCATAAGATTGTAATCGAAGCCGATGTGACATTGCAGGCGTTGAGAACGCCAGTAACACATATCGTTGACGGCGGCCAAAATTGACACAGCGGCGAAAATACAGCTGTTGGCTATACCAAATAATGTAAAGTGCAACTTTAATGTTTGTTCTTTACAAACGATTTTTATTCGTTTTTAAGTGGTAAAATTATTTTTCGCCCCATTTTTTTCGTGAGTTTATTTGATAGTTCAAAGCGGGAACCTTCCCACAAAAATGTTACACACACTTTTTCTGTAAATTGGCGAGTAATTTCCTTACGTGACAACTAGTACTCGCCAAAAAAAAATTACAGACACAGTTTAGTGAGAAAAACAGCTGTTTATTTCAAAATATGGCATTTTACACTTTCCAATCGAAAAGTTTTTCGACGCGAGAGTTACAGAACGGGCCCATGCTCATACCAAATTAAAAAAAACAAGTTAGAGTGCTATATTCGGCTGTGCCGAATCTTTGATACCCTCCACCGACAGTTCGAATGTTTAAGGAGTAATATCTGTATGATGTTATTATTATCTTAAACTGTGACGATTTGTTATTAATTATGGATTTAGGCGACTAAACTGTTTTCCGGTAGTAGGGTTTATATGGGGCCTAGGGTAAATTATGGACCGATCTTCACGAAATTTCACAGTCTTTTTCCCAGTTCTATAAAACTTTGATGTACCAAATTTTGTTATGATAGCATTATTTTTTACGGATTTAGGCGTACTAAACTGTTTTCCGGGAGTAAGGTTTATATGGGGCCCAGGGTAAGTTATAGACCGATCTTCACGAAATAACACAATTTTATTTCTTGTCCAATAAAACTTTGATGTACCAAATTTTGTTATGATAGCACTATTTTTTACGTTTTTAGGCGTACTAAGTTGTTTTAAGGGAGTAAAGTTTATATGGGGCCTATGGTAAATTATGAACCGATCTTCACGAAATTTCTAAGATTTATTTTTAGTTCTATAAAACTTTGATGTACCAAATTTTGTTATGATAGCATTATTTTTTACGTTTTTAGCCGTACTAAGTTGTTTTCCGGAAGTAGGTTTTATATGGGGCCTATGGTAAATTATGGACCGATCTTCACGAAACTTAACAGTTTAATTTCTAGTCCTATGTAACTGTGACTTGCCAAAATTTGTAATGATAGCATTGTTAGTTAGGGTTTTAGGCTTAATATACTGTTTTCCGGGAGTAGGGCTTATATGGGGCCTAGGGTAAATTATTGACGGATCTTCACGAAATTTCACAGCGTGATTTCCAGTTGAATAAAACGAATTGATGCGAAATATTATATCATTCTGTGCATATTTCCACCATTTATGTTAGTTTTTGTAACAAAATTATCAATTTTTTTTAGGTGGTGGTTCCACATTTTGATTCATAGCTCAGATCCTATTGAACCGATTTTGCTGAATTTCAATCCCAAACTGCTTAGGATAACTACAAGCAATTTAACACCAAGTTTGTTGATTTCTTTTGAGTTTTTCGAAAGTGAGCGTGTTTTCAACAGACGGACAGACGGACAGACAGACGGACATGGCTAAATCGACTTAGAATTATTCAAGGACCCAGAATATATATACTTTATAGGGTCTGAGATGAATAGTAAAAAAGTTTCACACGGAATGACAAACTGAATATACCCTCTTCACAACTAATTGTGGTGGAGGGTATAAAAAATGTCATGAAGAACATAGATAGTGGTAGCAACAAACTTTCTTCGAGGCTAATGTTGTTGACTCGAAGAGCTAAAATATTGCCATATGGCTATTTCCAAAAAACGTCAACCACAAAAAATGGAAAAAAAATTTTTCTTTTCAAGATTTATTTAGAGAATTGCTCATATTTTTTTAATATATGCGTATAAATTAATTGATCCGAAAAAAAAAGATAAATGGTAAACGAAGTACTACAACTTTAAGCACATAATTGTGTATATTAGCAAATATGCATTTGGAACAACAATACTCTAATCTAAGGCATATTTATGATCTGAAAAACATTTTTTATTAAGTTTCTTATATAAAGGATTATAAATAGCAACATAAAAAAATTTTAAATCATGGTGGAAAAATCGTCCCGTTTACAATTTCTTTAACAATTTATTTAAAAAAATGTAATTCATATTTTATTTTGAAATCGAAACCATTTTTAGGGCTCATTAGTACGCAACATTTTAAAATTAATCCCAATAAAATATTGTGTAAGGTTTCGCAGAAATCACTGTTTAAACGGTTACCCCTTAAAACTCACTTCCGTTTTTGTCCCGTTTACAATCACTGGTTTTTTGGAATTATCTCGGAAACCACTACAGTAAGCGAAAAATTGCATTTGCGGAAATTAAAGAGCTAATTGAGAGTTAAAAGAATCATTAATTTAAAAAATGAAAATCAGGTTGTTTTTTACAGTTTTGTCAATATAAACGTGTGCGAATGTCCCGTTTACAAACTTGGAAGTGCCCATATATCATATTCTTGTAAAAGGTTGTTTTTAAGAGATAGTCATATGCAAACAAATTACATTTGAATAAATGGCTTGAAGGCAAACTTTGAGGGGCGGAGGCCCTCCCCCCCCCCCTATAACACAACTTATCGCTACGAAATTTTTTTGTATTTTTTTACATAAAACTGAACCGATTTGGGGTGGGGAGAATATAAGAAATCAAAAAAAAAAGTTCTCCATACAACTAACGGCTACGCTAATGTACATACATATGTACGTACCTACTTTGTACTGCTATGCTTTGAAATACGATTTTTATATATTTAAAAAAAAAGGTTTAGTTGAAAAAATAAAAATTAAAAATTATAAAACTATTATTAAAAAGATTAATATAAATGTTTGATATTCTTTAATTAGGCTTGAGTTCATCAAATTTAATTTTCATTCAATTATTTTCACTGAGGGAAGGAATTTTACAACTTGGAATTTTTATTAAAATTTATTGATAATTTTTCTTGGCTGAGCTGGGATTTGAACCCGGGTTGATCTTTACATGTTTCAAGAAACACCACTTTCTATCGTCAGAAGATCTTTGTGTTCTACCCACTGCACCACTGCGGTGCCCGTTAGCCAACAGTCAAACATCAATATTTAACCAGTAGTACTGGTGGTTCGAAATTTGCTGTTATTATCACTTAAATTTCAAATTATATATTGCCTCCTTTTTCCTCTGTTTTTTCGTATTCTTTCTGTCAAATAAATGAAATGAAATATAAATGAAAATATTAAATGGTCGATGTCGATGTTTTTTACTTTAGACGCCGATGTATCGCCGATATATCGTCCATCAAAACATCGATGTTAATATCGATGTTTATGACCGATACATCGATGTTTTTTAAACATCGACTTATCGTTTGCATCCAAAGTCTTTTTTTCAACATACAAAAAGTCGCTGCTGAAAGCATTTGAGGAAATATTTTTATTACTTTTCACCTACAAGGACCTTAAAAAAGTAAAGCAATTAAATTTTTGTATACTTCTTTAGCAAAGCATGGATAAGTAAAATATTTGCTAAATTCTTACCAAATATTTTATTTATTTTAACAACGTAAACCACTTAAACTACTTTTCAACATTTTCCATTTCATTCGTAATCCTTGCAAATCGATATTCATTTTTATCAATCGTTAAAGTTGACTCTGAGAGCTTAAAAAAAGAAACAAAACAAAAAAAAAATAAATCTCAATTTATTTCAGTTGTAAATTTTCCACACGACTTATCCTTTCTCAGCAGCACCAACATGCTCGAAGTAATAGAGATTTTGAATTTTAAGGCTGATACCGATACGAGTATAATAAAACAAAATTCGTTTATGTGGCTCGAATAACTGGCTGAAAAAGAACAAAATATGTGTTAGAAAAAAAAAAAGTTTATTAATTACTTTTGACAGAATTCTGCATTCATTTATATTTCAAAATTGCCAGGAAAACTTTCATGCTTCTGTTAAGTTTGTAAAAATGTGCATTAGTTTAAAGAATACACAGAGAGAAAAAAAAATTAAAATGCAGGTGTTAGATATTAAAAATCGTTACTAAATTCTGTGGTTAAGAAAACTACTCTTATTAATTAACCACTATTGTAAATTTAAATCGTAAAAATTTTCTGCGTGTACATGACTTGCTTTAAAATTCAAAACAGGTCTGCATACTTTTCACTCTTCTTGCATTTATTTCAAATCACTTTTAACAGACAGGTTTCCTACATTTCACTGAAACAAGGTGGATAAGAAAGAGCTGCAATTTTGGTACACTAAGTGGAATAACACCTAGCAAATGTGTCCCTTAATGCTTGGAACACAATTGAATCGTACGTTCGTCGTAAGAACATAGGACGTAACGAGATAAATTTCTAAAAACACGCTCTATTTACCCACAATTCCATCGTAGACGTACGACGATTTGTATTAAATATTACACGTTTTTATTTCATACGGTGCAATTGTGTTGAGGAGCTATTTTCAAACACATTATGGTTATTTCAATTATATCATTGTTACAGGCAACAATATAAATAAGCGGGTTATTTATGGTTAATACGAAAATTAGCTACAAGTAAAATCAACTAAAATATCAAAAATAGAGTTTAAAAGGAGACAAATTATAAGACAATGTACTTTAACAGAAGACAACTTAAAAGACACTGTCGCTCATACTGTCTTACACCATGATTTCCTGTAAATTGTCTTCTAGAAAATCTAAAAGATAGAAGACAAGTCGTGCATACAGCATTGACGATGCCATCTGGCAATCTAGCCAACTGGGACGCGGTGAAGGCAGCGGTTGATTAGTACTAATACTGTCTGCTGGTCCCAGCTGTTTGCATTCCAAGATTCGCAACCGTACACGCAGAAAAAAACATGTTTAAATATTGTCACCTCTAACAAAACTATTTTTAAAGAAAATTTTAAACATGTTATGTTTAATATAACCATATTATTGGCACCGACAACTAGTGCTGGGAAACTATCGATAGACTATCGATATTGTCGATAGTCTTAAAATATCGAAAATATCGATAGGAAAAATAAAAATATCGATATTTTTATTATTTAAAATACAGCTATGAAGACATCTAACAGCAGCTATAGACACACAGTTTTTTGCCGCATATTTTTACATGCTATTATTAATTCGCGCTGAATTACAGCAATGAATACAAACAACAAGAATGGCAAGTGGTATGGATTGCTTAGCAGTGCTTTTTACTGTTAATTAAAGGCCTTTAAGTCGAAATTTGTACATGTTTATATAGGGACTGAAATGTCAAATATTTTTTTAATCTTGTAAAAAAAATCCCAATCCAAATGCAATTGCAAGCATAGGACAAAACAATGAACGACCATTAGAGGATAAGTCCGCTAGATTGATTACCTTTTTGGGTTTAGAATTTAGAAAATTTTTTAAAGTTGCAATGGAATATCTTATTGGCCCTGTTACTTCGGTTCCTTCAGAAAGGTACTTATCAATTTTTAAAAAACTGCCATCCAAAATAACGTGCGTATATACATACGTCTGATACATTCGATAAAGTGATAAAAACAACGGACTGTAACCTTATAAAAAAAATTTAAAGTTTTCCTGCACAAGTACAAACATTCAGTCGATAGTAATATCGATATATCGATAGTGAAATCTGAACTATCGATAAATATCGATAGTAGAAAATATCGATAGTATCCCAGCACTACCGACAACCATATTATGGTTTAATAAGTCCTTCATCAAGATGGTTAAATATGACAATATGTAATATGTTTTCAAATTCACAATAGTATTTCCTCTTTTCTAAGAGCAACATGATATGGTTGAAAAACAACCAAGCTATTTTAAGTCTTAAGCATATTTTAGTTATTATTAACCATGTTATGTTTGGAGGTAACCATTATATCGAGCCCTTACCGCGAAAATAACGTAAGCGACATGATTTTCAATTTTCGTTTTTTTAATAAATGACTTTATTGGCAACCCTTGCATCATCTCCTAAAACGTCAAGGTCACAAAATGGAGGGCTGATTTAACCATAATATGGTTGTCGGTGATAATAATATGTTTATATTAAACAAAACATGTTTATAATTTTCTTTAAAAATAGTTTTGTTGGAGGTGACCATATTTAAACATGTTTTTTCTTTGGGTGTATAACGCAACAGATTGCCACAACTGTTGAATAGGTGAATTTAAGTTCGTTTGGAGACAAGGTGAGATTTCCAAACATTGTTCAGTTGACCATAGGTTTAACTAGCTTTATTTATGCGTTTTACAACCTTCTCTTTCGAGCCACCAGTAGTTGTTCTTTAGCTACACAGGTAGCAGAATGATTTGACATCTTCCATAGATTGTTGTTGAAGAGTTTTAATCCTTATAGATTTTGTTTTTGGTATATATTTTTTCCAGCCCACATTTTGCTTCTTCGGCTTCAATTAACCAAGCTGGTACATTTAAATTCAACTTAAGTCTCCATTGTAATAACTTAGCAAGATGGCCTCAATTTCACAACAATACAACAACAACAGACAAAGCAATAACTGACAGCTGTTTTATGAAACCACCTTGTAAATAAAAACACTTTTTTTTGATATTTTTTTTTGTATTTAGTAGTGCTACCATACTTTAATCTTTATAAATAAGACTTTTCAAATAAAACTCAAAAAAAATAATTTGTATTTAAATACGATTTAACCCTTTCGGTCCGACTTTTTATTTGAGAAACAACAATGTAAATGAAAAATCTGTTTACACATATTGAAAAAGCTTAAAAATTTATTATGTTTTGCATTATTAGTTTTTCCGTAAGTCCTTTCATAATTCTGAGATATTGTCTGAGATATTGTCACAATCGGATTTTTCGGACTATTGTCCCAACCGGTTTTTTAATAGAAATGGGACAATATGTCCCACTAGTATCGAAACTATGTACAAATCTTATAAAAATGTGCTCAAAATTGGCAACCGTTACTTCTTTGATAAACTAACACAAAAAGTTCGACTGGGACAATTGCAAAAGAGATTTTCTTACTTTAAAGAACTAATCGGATCATTCAAACATTGTCTGGGATGTATTATCCTAATAGGACCGAAAGGGTTAAGTTAATAAGAAAATTTACTTAATATAGATTTAAATACCATCCTGAAAATTGGGCGTAAGTCTTCTAGACGACCATTTAAGTGCCAGATAATTCCACTGGGTTTTGAGGTTGTTTTTAATACCCCACTTCTTAGTTTTAAAAAATTGCCTTCTGCAATTAACATTGGACACAGTCAGTCCCACGCCTCTTCATAAGCTACCGATTTAAAGCCAAATAATTTTAAACTTGAGAGTAATTTACAGAGCATTTTTAAGTAGTAGAAGGCTCTTAAAATTTGGAAAATGTCTGTCTTTAAAGAATAACTTTTTTGTATATGGAAATATCTAATATCTCAAAACACATCTTTCTTCAACACCCTTTTTAAACGTGTCACTTTATTTATAAATCTGCACTTAGATTCAGGTATGAACATTAAACAACTGGGGTTAAACATTTTCGGCAAAGTAATTTTCTTATGCTGAAAGTTTACTTTCAACCACTTTTCCGATTGCCTGACACTTTGTCACTTGTCTTTTTTCACACAACCCTACAAATACTGTCTGGCTGACTGTCATAATAGTTTTTAGTTTTCAATTAAGCTTGTACACACACATGTGCAGGTTCTGATATTGTTTAAACAAATGCACTTGCAGTTCTTGATAATTTCTTCCTTTTAGAACATTTTAATTCTTCCAACTCTGATGATGAAATACCCAAGAATTAACATTGTTTTTGTTTTATTATATGTACATATTAGGGTGTCCCTAACACGGGCCAATATTTTATTTTTAAGAAATTCAATACGCAATCCCCTTTAATTTTTTTATAATTTATTCCAAGCACTTATTTGCAAAATATAAGGTTACCTATATACCAACCCGTGCCGAATTAACGACAAATGTGCTGAACTGATCTGAATGTGAAATATACGACTAATATATCAACCAATTTATTTCACATGCCTACGTAACTAATTAAAAGGATTTAAAGCATGTTGTCCTCAAGGGTTATATTATTCTAAGCACAACAGCGTTTTTAAAAATTCTCTATCACTTCGAGATTTCAAGATATCTGTCCAGGTACAGTAAAAAGTTTGGGTATATTATTTGTTAAATCCAAATACGCGCGTTCACTTAGTATTTCTGTACGAAAACTTTGAATAGAGGATTTAGTGATGGGAAATTTATCACATAAACTTCAATAATATCGGCTGAATCCCTTTTACTGAATTGGTATCTAAATAATGCAATCGCAAATGTTTTAGTCACAAAATTATTCTTTCCTTGATTAGCATTAATATGTAATGGTGGGATTCTGGATAAGTACAAAGATTCAGAGGCAATATGTAATTATCCTCATTTGAACTACAGAAATATTCGTTTGAGAATTCAGTTACTGCTGACGAAATAAGTGAAGTAGTTAATGTTTTTACGTCTAGAATCCTCTGCTAACGCTCTATTTCTTACGTTGTTCTCCTTTCTATTACGTTTCATGTCAACTCCACATAAACAACTGGGGCGCCCCGGGATTTGGTAGGTATTTTGGCTTTTTCCCAGAATATATTGCACTCTCGTATTGCAAGATTTGCATTATCACTTACTAATAATTTTACGAAGTTTAAAAAAACTAAGAGAACTTGTTTATTTGACGGCAGTTTTAACCCACAATTTGGTGGAACACGTTTCCTACTAAAAATATGTCTTTGATAGCACTACGTCATTTAACCGACATATTATCAATTTTTTTCTAACTGACGACCCCCGATTTCGTGGTCGGATTTTGATGAAATTTCACACATTTGATATTATGGGCATTTATATTGACATTGCGTTTTTTTTATTTTTACCTGTCTAACCTAGACCATGGGTATTTTTCTACCCACTTCGTTATTAAAGAGTTCTAAAACACAAGATTTTTTTGAAAACAAAAAAATTAAAAAACTTATTTATTGCATGCATTGATGTGAGTGTTGTGTGCTTATTTCACTATGTACGTAGAAAAGAAGGAAAAGGAAGAAGTACGGATGCCTTCAAGAAGGCCTTTGTATACTTTGGAAAGGGTGGTTAAATTTTAAGAGCCGATGATGATTTTGAAAAAAACACAAATTATTTAGGAAATTATTGTCATTTATTTTTATTATGATAATATCTATTGGTATGGTTTAATTATGTATGTATGATGATTCCGCCAGCCTATAAACCGCTCCAAACAGTTATTCTTTGTGGGTGACAATCACTCTTGGATTATCATTCGCTCAACTGCGGCAATTCTACTTATTGACAAATCCACTGAGGTGAAAATGTGCCTCATTACTGAATTACGAAGTGCACGATATGCATTTTGATTTGAACGCCCATTCATAATAAGCCTGAATAACTTTAACGCGTTAAGCCTGGTACTCTGTTCAACATTTCACGTGAAAAGCTGTCAAAATGCATATGAAAAAAACTTGTGCGGAATATCTATGAAATAATGTTGATAGAGTTGTACTCTGTTCATTTTGTGAAAATGTTCCGAAATGTTTCTGGCAACATTTTTTTACAACTGCGAAATAAAGTAAGATGCACTTATTTCACGTGGAATTTTAAGCAAAATCAAAAAAAGGTTGAACTGATTATTTAAAAAGAAATAAAAAATTAATATAACACAACCGGTAAAAGTTTTTTATCTATATTTACTTTATTTTTGATTAAATTTTGTATTAAAAAAAATTATTTTTAATTAAAATACATGTGGGGTTTGTTTACATACGCAAACAATGTCGCATACTTTGCAGGAATAAAATCGGCAAATTGTACAAACTCGCATGATAGGTAACATCGATACATGTCAAAATTTTCGTGTGAAATAATAAATGTTGCTCAACATTTTTCACAAATTTGAACAGAGTACTAGGCTTTAGGTTAAGAAGGGTTATGCGCCCAAGGGCACACTTCCACTCGGAGACCAATATGGTCCATTGTGAATACTTTAACACGTTACTCGATTGTGTATGTTTCCATGGTTCAAATTGAGTTAGTCTGAAATTGAGAAATGTTAAATGAAATGCAGAAAAAAACTTGTCGTTTAGGTGTGGTTCACATTCAACATCGGCCTTTTACAAGGCCTGCTCGCTTCATTCCATATTTATATCTTTTTACACACGTTGTCATTGCTCTCGCTTCTTCCACAGCTACATAAAATGGTAACGGGATCAAAAAAAATTATTCTTTTGCTTGTGCTTGTGCGAAAAAAAACTAAAATTGTTACTCCTTCTCTTCTCTGTTGTCATAGAAGGGATTGTGGGATGTGTATCTTATATTTTATACGAAAAAGCCGAGGCCTTCTTACTTGCTTAAGATGCTTGTATGGTGTATGGCTGGAAATTACACTGAATGCTAAGAAAAGCTGAAGGAACTCCAATCGTGAATCAATTTTATTTCGTGTGAGCGTTGTTGAAGCATTGGTAACAATTCCTAATAATAGTGTTCGTGTAAGAGAAAAAGTTGTCAGAAATGCACAAGAAATGGCAAAGCGCATGGATTACTTTGACCATATGATAAGCCAAATTATTAAGCGTGGCCGTTGTACAATTCACATTGTATAAAATGCAAATTTAAGTTACACCCAATGGCTTGTTTTGCACAGTTTCATGCTGGTGTACCAAAAAACATTAAAAAGATAAAATTATCTCAATAATCGACCACAGTTGTGATATTTATTTCTTTATTTTTATACCCTCCACCACAATTAGTTGTGAAGAGGGTATATTAAGTTTGTCATTCCGTGTGAAACTTTCTTATTATTCATCTCAGACCCCATAAAGTATATATATTCTGGGTCCTTGAGTAATTCTAAGTCGATTTAGCCATGTCCATCTGTCCGTCTGTTGAAAACACGCTCACTTTCGAACAACTCAAAAGAAATGAACACACTTGGTGACAAATTGCTTGTAGTTATCCTAAGCAGTTTGGGATTGAAATCCAGCTAAATCGGTTCCGTAGGACCAGAGCTATGAATCAAAATGTGGAACCACCACCTAAAAAAATTGATAATTTTTTTACAAAAAATAACATAAATGCTGGAACAAGGCATGGAATGAGATAAGATTTTGCAAAAATTTGTTTCATTTGACTGGAAATCACGCTGTTAAATTTCGTGAAGATCCGTCCATAATTTACCCTAAGCCCCATATAAGCAATACTCCCGGAAAACAGTTTTGTACCCCTAAAACCGTAAAACATAACGCTAGCGTAACAAAATTTGGTACGTTACAGTTTTTTAGGACTAGAAATAACACTGTGAAATTTTGTGACGATCCGTCCATAATTTACCTTAGGCCCCATATAAACCCTACTACCAGAAAACAGTTTAGTACGCCTAAAACCGTAAAAAATAATGCAATCATAACAGAAATTGGTACGTCACAGTTTTAAAAGACTAGAAATGACGCTGTAAAATTTCGTGATGATCGGTCTTTAATTTACCCTAGGCCCCATATAAACCCTACTACCGGAAACATTTTAGTCGCCTAAAACCATAATTAATAACAAATCGTCAGAGTAAGAGATAATAATAACATCATACAGATATTACTCCTTAAACATTCGAACCGTCGGTGGAGGGTATTAAAGATTCGGCACAGCCGAAAATAGCACTCTAACTTGTTTACTTATAAAAAGTTCCTTTTACATAAAACAACGCATTTTTACTTGCCAACAAATTAAAAAAAAAAATATGTGTTTTGAACCCTCTGACAGCGAAGTGGATAATTAAATACCCATGTCATTGAATCACACCTGTAGTCCACGTTATTGGCCCAATTAAGCTAATATTTTTTTCTAAAGCAGAGCACACCTAAGGCTGTAAGTCACCAAGAATGTTTTCCGATTCTCCACTCTCCCAATTTTCCAGAGCCGTTGTCGTTCCCTTTTTCCAAATATTAAAAATTGCTAACTTTTAAGCCGCTAACTTAACCAATTAAAGGGGGCAAAATTTAACTTCAAAAATTTGCTAAGTAGTCCTATCCTTTCTTTAACTTTCTGTAAAAACTAATTTCCGTTACCTCTTAATTTTTTAATTCCCTATGCTAATCCCCGCGAAGCTTGACGCTTGTCTGCAGGAAAGGAACCAGAGTCTCTGGCGGGAATCGAACCCGCAACCCCGGGGTTGATAGACTAGCTCACTACTACCTAGCCTACCGGGGCACTCACCTGAAGTAAGCCAGGATTTTTCTACGAAGGCTCTGTTTTTGGGTATTTAAATACCCATCAGTCCTTAATGGGTTAAAAGCGTGCTTCGATAATAATAAAAAAATTATGTAAGAAATTTTTTTTTCTTTAAATGTACTATAAATCTAATGCGCTCACTTAGCCACCCGGGTAATTCAATAAAGGACTGGACCCTGTTCAAATCAATATCAGAGAGTTTTCCGGACAATCACAGAGAAGATGTTCCATTGACTCTTCATCTTCTTTGTTGCCGGAACTTCTACATAAGTCATTGTAAGGGAGCCCTAGCATTTGGGCGTGCCTCCTAATGGGCTAGTGGCCGGTTATAACCGCAATAGGTTTCTGAGGTGATGTCTGAATAGCTGTAATGTCCGTCGAGTCCTGTTTGTGTGTCCCAGATTTTCCTGGTTTCCCCGATGGTAGTTTTATCAAACCAGCAATAACATGAAACTTATGCGCAATAACCTGCTTACTCTTTGGGAGTGAAACACCTACATTATATGTTGAACCGTCTCCATTTAAGGTGGCGCCAGCAAACGCCAGCGAGTCTGAAATGCAGTTTCCATGTATGTCCGTGCATCCGGGGACCCACTTACGGGTAACCACTGAATGTCTTGCTATCTCCTCCAGAGACATCCGGCGTTTTTGAACAGTTATCGATTTGATAAACACATTATCCAGGGATGTAACGGCCACCTTAAAAAAAGTATATAACAGTTTTATCCCAAATACATAAAAATTAAAGGTAGTACGTACAAAAATATTGAAGACAGATCTTAAGGGACAGCCCAGTTATATGTATGCATGAATATGAGTTAAATAGATGTTGATTGACGTTCTAAAAATTTTTAAATAAGCGTAACACTCATGTACTGCAATAGTGTAATAATGGAAAAAATTAATATTTGTCAGTAGATCGCTTAAAGTTCAAACTTATAGTTCTAACGCAAAATATGTGAAAAGATGTGTCCTTATATATTTAAAAAATCGCGTGGAATAATTACAATTTTTCATCACAAGCGGTAAATGTCAAACGATTTATAGAAAATATGCAATTTCTATCATGATATGGCGCACATTTCTGCATTTTTAGCTAAAATAACGTGATTTTTAAGTTATAACACTATTAAAGCAAATGAACGATATGAACATAGTTATTTGTTTCATTTCTTCGAAAAACTTTTAATAATAAATGACACACTGTGCAAATATTTGCATTATTGAAATTACGAATCTTAAATGGGTTTGAAGGAAATTTTAAAGAAAATATATTTTAACAATGCTGCCAATTTTCATCAATTATTGCTGTAAAAAAAATATGAATTTAATACAAATTTTGATACGTCTTTTTCACAAGAATTTAAATAAACATACATATTTTAGTACTTATTAAATTTCAATCAAATGACATAAAATTTACCCTTAAAATAAAAATGCTGAAGTGCATTAAATCCTTTTTTAAAGAAATAAATCATTTGCTTTTACAACAGGGTTCTTCAATTGTTTTCATGTTGTATCCTAATCGGACCAGTAAAAGACACTAAAATTTATTTAAAATTTAAAAAAAAAAATTAACAATTTAAATCAGTTGATTTTTCTCGCATTAAATGCCATATACAAATTTATTAAGTCCCAATTTACACTAGGGACATTTCTTGCTGGACAGACGAAGTTTGAAGGCGAGGGGTCGAAAAGGTAGAGTGTGTAGTACATGACTATCTGTACTGGACATTTTTTCATTTCCCTTTCTTACTTTTCGTAGTTTACATACAAGTATTAATTTCTGTATGACTTCTAATGTTTCATATGTAAACGCTTCAGGTAAGATTAAAAGAGAATTCAAAAAATGTCCGGCAAGAAATGCCCCTAGTGTAAATTTGGACTAACGATCAACGATTTCAATGACGATTAAGTGCCGGTTCACACACTGGATTTTTTTAAACAAGAAAGCTATCACTACTGTTCGTGACACAACGTTCACGCAGAGAAAAAATATGATTAATGGGTGGTCACTACGACCATTTTTGTTCATATTTGCCGAATATGTTTACCCCAATAAATTCATTATAGTCCAAATATAACTAGAAAAAATAATTTTTGTCCTTAACATTTTTTAATTCGCTATAAAATAGTATTATATGGTGTTTAACACCTAAAAAGTAATTATGATCTAGCTAAACATATTAAATTATGTAAAATGTTTGCTACTATAATAAATTTATTGTATATGTCATTTTTCGTCCGCGAGCGTCAGTTTATCGGGTCGCATAAATGAGAACAAAATAATTAAAATGTTTTTCTGGGAGAATAAGTTAATAAGTTATAAGATATTATACGTTCTAAAGTGCACCGAAAAAAATATTATAAAAAGTGTTATTGCATGTCGAAGTAAAGCAACAAAGAATTTTTAAAAAGAAGTCATCAAGGCAAGCATACGCTGGTTTTATTAAATATATTTGTACCACAAAACATAATATAAAATTTTTAAGCACACACTCATGTAGATATATAAATATATAAGTATGTATTTAATTTTATGTAATTTTAATATAATATAAAGAATATGTACATAAATTTATTAATAAATAATACTTTTTTTGAAATAAAATTTTATTTGGTTTTATTGCAAAAACCATATAACATGTTAAAATTGACATGTTGCATGGTGTTAGGAACATTGTTTAAAAGATCGTATGCTTTTTTCTTCTAAACATAATAATATGTTTGGGACAATAAGAAGCTATTTATATTATATCTGAACATATATTGTTACTTATGACGTGTTTGACACAATCATAACCACAAACATTAATGATAGTTTGCGATTGTGGTTGCATCAACCATGTTTTTTCTTTGCGTGTTGACGCTCATGCTTTGGTATGGCATATCAGCGTCAAATCTAAGCGAAAGAAAATGTTGGTAAACATTCCAAGACCAAAAAAAAGAAATTGTTAGAAAAAGTAATGTTTTATTCAGACTTTTGAAACTGAAAAAATCGTCACTTTTTGGAAAAAAAAATACGCAAATCGGCACTTTGCTTATTTCGGAACAAAAAATCGTCAAAATGTCGATTAATCGTCAAATATGGCAGCCCTTATAACGAGCGACTTTAACTACCCCGCAAACTTTTCTGCACTTGCCGCCTATAAACACTATTCGCAGGCGACTTTAACCTTAATGTAAACAGCCTCTAAGTCATATCTAGAAGGATATTGCAAGGCTGATGTCAGTGTTATGAACCACATGAACCACAGATGAAAGCGACAGTCTTTGATTTTTCTTGGCACCTTGCCAACTCTGAAAAAAATCAATAGTTTCTTAATTACCACACACACACAGTTCTTTTTATAAAATGTAAGCAACATTCAGAGAGTCTCTTAAAACTAGTGTTACCAGATGTCTGATTTGAAGATTTGAAGTATTTTCCACTACTAAACCATTCAAAATTAATTGTAATGCAATTTTATGAAAAAAAAATCAAAAGACTTAAATTTTCTTAATCTCAACAAAACCCAACATTTTTAAAGTGACAGTCACCAAACCGTTCTAACGTTTGTTTCCAATGTTATTGAAAAACCAGAGCAAAACACAATGCCTTCGCTGTACACAGTTGGGTTTTAAGGGCATATTGAGCTCTTTATTGTAAAAAACAAAAACATAAACAGTTTCCAGTGAAGTGAATACATTTCCTTTCACTTTTTTGCTGTTGTGTGTGTTACATTTATGATAGTTAAACAAAAAAATTTTTTTCTCTTAATGCCCCGAAATGCATTTTCCTTTTATTCTTCTTTTTTATTGTTTGGTTTTGTGCATTTTTGTTCATCAAGTAAACGATTTGGACTTAAGCCAAGAAAGCGTTTATACTAAAGGAAAAAAGTAAGACAATATTTTTAATTTATTGTACTTTTCTTCGTCAAGAATTAAAACTTTTCAACATTTTCTGTTTATAATTTTTTTTTTTTTTTTTTTGTTTTTTTAAGGTGAAAACGAAAATCTAATAAAAATTATGGTTGAACAACTTAAATTATTATTTCACAAGTGTGGTCGTTGGTTCGTTCGTTCGTTACCAATTTGTTTGCCATTTATAAAAGTGCTTTCAGTAAAACTCAAATGCAGGAAGAAAGTGCATTTTAATTACAACAAAAAAAAAAAAAACATGCACATGTTACTTTAAAGCTTAATGGGTTATTAAAAATTTGTTTTGCAAGTAATAGTGAGGAAAAAAATGCATATTAAAAGAAAACTCATCTACATATATTTATGAAAATTAAAATGCTGTTAATGCGAGTGTGTAATTATTGGAACGGAACCAACTTTAATTCTAACTGTTTAACCCTTAAGCAAACACCAATGTATTCTTACAGAAACGAGCTCCAGGGCCTGACTGGGACCACTTGTCTTTTGTTTTGATTTTATTTACTACAGTCTACACAGAAAAATAATTTTTTACCAATTAAAGCATTAATCATTTCTATTTTTGGTGTTATCTCAATTGTCGCAAAAAGTGGAGTTACCTAGTTTTTCCATACGACCACACATAAATAGTGCAGGGCCTAGCAAGTCCATGCTGGTACAAAAATTTATAAAAATTTGCCCACAGATACAAAAAATGTTGGTTCTCTAAACTTTTCCTCTTACAACACTTTATTGAGGAATCCATTTACCCTGAAAAGGAATTTAAAGCTAGTTAAGGATGGGAGCTTTTAGCAAATGTGAACCGATTCGAAAATAATTTAATTTGAAGTAAAATATTTTTGGCAAGAATTTAATTGAAATACCATCGTAATTAGATAGCTTGCGGAAACAAAGAGTCAAATTTGGATGTGAAATTATAGACCAATTCTCACCATTTGCATAGATTTCGTCCATATTTGATGAAATCACTACAAAATTGGAACTTGTACTCTGCGCACAAGGCTAACATGGACAGGCAACCAGCCAGACGGATGGATAGACATCGTTAGATCACTTTAAAAAGTGATTCTGAGTCGATCGAAATACTAAAAGATTGGTCTAGATACAAATCGCATAACATTTATCTTTAATGACAACCTGCTTTGCCTTACAATTTTAGAATAAAAATTAAATGTAGATGTCGAAATTGTAAGTAACAGATTTTCGAAAAAAAAATTTATTTGCTGAGAAAGCTATTGTAGGCATCTAAATAAGTTGAATATGTATCAAAATATGCATTAAAAAGGCAAAATATGCGCTATAAACCTAAAAAAATGCTGCAAAAAGGATCTTTTAACTATAATATGCCAAAAAATGCTGCAAACGGTAAAATATGCAAAAATATGCACTAACAAATCGATGCCAAAATTCATAAAAAGCTCTAAAACGAATAAATATATTGTTTCTGCCTTCATTAGTCACACAAGGAAAAACATGCAATTGCATATTTCTGGTTTCCCTGTGTGTTATCATATTTATAAGTATAGTGAAAAGTGTTTTCCAAACAGCTCAAAACTCTCTGTTAAAAATATCTCAACATTGTAATTAATCTTTTAATTTTTCTAAAAATATAAAAAATAAATTTTTTAGTTTAATTAACCAACTTGACAAGCACTTTGCCAATGAAGCGCATGATTTAATTACGTTTTACATTAATTAAATCTTCATTTAAAATTACTCATATTCATACGCCCGAAAAGATTTTGTAAAGTAATTGATTTGATTATTTCGTTGTTTTTTATTTTTACATTTTTCATTCAAATCAATTTTACTATATCAAATTGTTTTTTTTTTTTTTATCCAAATGTTCAATACATAAAATTTAATTTAAAAAAAAAAAAAAACAAAAAGATCAATGAAGGTCAAGGTAACAAACCAGAAACAAACCAAAATTCGATGTCGGGGGAACATTTACATGTACCATTTACAAAAATCATAAATAACCACAATAAAAAGTTCAAAAAGAACTGAACGAAGAAAAAAAATATAGTTTGGATTTTTTTTTATTTAAATCAATCAATTGTACAAGATTTATAGAACAATATTAATAAAAATATATCTGGGAAGACCCAACAAACATTATGATTAATGGCAATTTTTTTTTTCTGAGAAATATGTTGCATTAATGTTAAATGTTCTACATTTTTGTGTTCGTTTGTACAAAAAATACAACTGTGGGAAAAATATTCAAGTTCTTTTGTGAATATGTTGATGAAAAACATGCAAAACATGTTGCATATTTTACCCTGACTTTTACTAAAGGTGTTCATACTGCCCTGTTTTACAATTTTGGTACTTGCAACTTTGTTTATACAGCCAATGTTTTATTTTGATTGTCATAATTCATACCGCTCATAATTTTGTAAAAAATTGTTTAAAAAACAAAATATAACAAAATATAAATAATGTGTAAATTAAAATCAAAAAAAGTCTATTTGTATTATAATCGTTTTAATTTTTCTAAGCCATAAGTGATATCAATATTTGTTTCCAAGCCATAATAGCGTGCAGAAACCGCTCAAATAGCTTTAAAAATCGCTCATGAAGTACATTAATGATGAAAGTGTAATAGTGATAAATAAAAGCAGCTAATTGTGAAATTGCACAACATGTAACACTTCCAGTGATTATAGGTAACATTAGAAAATGTTACATGTATATACTGTTACATATTTTTCTCAGAAAAGAACTCACCATAAATGAAAGTATTTGCGATTTAACCAAAAAAGCAAATAGATCTAGTGGAAAAAAGTAGCAACTAGAAATGTAATTCGAATGAAAACTATTCGAATAGATTATAAAATATGTTATACTTATACATCCTGTTCTGAAAATCACGTGCTTTTAAAAATCACACGCGTAATTTTGTGGTGTTCTGAAAATCACACCGTTTTTTGTTTCTCGGTGCGCTTTCGGCAAAAGAGAATCACACCGAAAAACACAAAAACGGAACACTACAATAAAACACGTTTTATTTTTACATATGATTTGAAATCACATGATGTAAATTAAAATAGTTTTCGGGACAGGCATGATATTTAGAATTATGTATATGCTTAAGGGTACTATACACTGTCACACAAGTCTTACGTATTTTGAGGAAAATACAACCCTGACATGAAAAGTTGTTATTATTCTTTGTAATTTTCAAACAATTAGTATTTAAGACTTATGTGAAAGTGAAAAATGGTATTTATAAAAAAATTTTGTAAAATACAGATTCAATTAGGACAAAACTAAAGCTATTGTCACAATTAACTAATATTTGACAGCTCAAATGTAACCACTATTTATATCCACACAACAATAGTTGAGAGATAATATTATGCATTTGTGCTAATATTTGTAAGACCTTTGATATTGGCCTTAAGAATCACTCCTGGGTTGATCTAACTATGTGCGTCCGACTGGCTGGATATCCATATAAACCATATGCACAGAGTACAGGTAAATTTTGGAGATAATACTTATTTTATTGCAATCTTAATAATCTGACTAATTTAATTGGAATCGGTTCAAATTTGACCACAGGTTAGGCTTGGTTCCATTCAGGGCTGCCAGTTTTGACGATTTATCGTCATTTTGACGATTTTTTGTTCCGAAATTAGCAAAGTGCCGATTTGCTGATTTTTTTCTAAAAAGTGACGATTTCAATTACGCATATATCGGGGAAAAAATAACTTATTAGGAGGGTTTTTGTTCACTCAATACTCGAGTCAAATTAATTGATATTGCAAAAAGTAAAATTAACAATGTGGAAGGAAGAAAAGCCCAACAAATTAAAACAAAAACTCCAAAACGTTTTTCAAAAAAAACATTTCAAATATTTTTTGTCTGATCTGGAACTAAAGTGAGATCTGAAAACAAATTTTTCAAGCTGCATTGGCATTCTTCAAGTACAAGACAAAGTTTTACTTTTAATAAAAAAAAGTATTATTTATTTAATCAAACAAGAATATAAATTAGTTATTTATGTTTTTAAATGATATTTGAATAACAATAGACTGAATTTTTTAAATTTTTGTTTTTAGTAAAATTTAACAAGTAAGAGTGCTATATTCGGCTGTGCCGAATCTTATATACCCTTCACCATTGTGCGAGCAGAATACAGAGCAACTAGACAAAAACTAAATAATTTTTACATATACATACATAGCAGGCGCGGATCCAGCTTGAGCCTTAGGGGGGGGGGGGGGGGGAATTTTGTATGATACAAAAAAGTAAAAAATTAGTTTTGAAAAGTTTATTAAAAACAATATGTGTATTAGGGTAAGTACTTTTTGCAATTTTTGCGAATATCAAATTTATCATCGCATAGCCGTATAGACCGTAAAAAAATATTAAGAAATGATGTATTACTTTTTCGCGATCGTGAAGAAAGTTTCCGCACCAAACGCGATAAAGTTTTGAATTTCAGTTTTTCTCCTTACTATACAAAATTAATATTTAATTACAAAATTTTAAGTATTTTCTAATAATTTCATGAATATAACAAGATCTTACCATTTGTACGGAAGAAGGGCGCAAAAAAAAATCGCGACTCTCTTTCGCGGTTTTTTTAATAAACTAATTTTAATGGCAAATGATAGATGTTGTGATCAGTGTGACCCTTTTAGCATTTTCACTGCTAAATTTAGCATTATTTATTTTGATTTAGCAGCGAATTTTTCAAATAGCATTTAGCATTATTTTCAGCATTTTTGTAATATTTTTTTAGCATTATTTAGCATTTTTTAATCTTACAAATTTTATATTTCACGCTATTTCACAATATAACTTATCACTTCTGTCAATCTCTATTATTGTATTTTGTCATTTATACAAATGTATTATAATAGCAACCCTGTTAACACCAAAAAAAATTAAAGAAGGAATGGTAGATTTTACTACAGAAGAAATAACGGTTTTGGAACAGCAATGGCAAAAGCTGAATGCATACGAATTGATGAACCAAAGTTAAACTGTTGAATTCTGGTTAGGTGTTAAGAATATGATGAAAACAGATCATATTCTAATGGTATTTTAACCAACACTTTCGAAACTGTTCATATAATGGTGTGTTTAATATGTGTAATTAAATTTACTGAAAATGCTGTTGAATAGCCTTTTATGTTTTCAATGACAATTTTTGTTTTTACATATACATATTTTGTATTTAATAAAATATATCTCTGGCAATAAATAATAATGGCTTAAGTTGAGTTAAGTGTTTTTAATTTTATTACATTTCAAGTATAAAATGTCATTATTAATAAAGCTATACGCATGTATATTTTAACTTTCACAATACAACACACATTTCATTTTAAACAAAACACGAAATTTCGACTTTAGCCATTATTATTTACTGCAGATATTATTTACTACAGATATGTAGGTATATTTACTACAGATATGTAGGTAACCTAAAACGCAAAAAACCCTATCTAACATTTTGAAAATTTTACAAAAAACTATTTAAAATGTTAAATTTATTAATCGCCTTAAACTGTTTAAAATGTATTTTTCTTCTATTCGCACATTTGCTTAAGCCAACTTAAGCGCATTATGGTTGCGCCTTAACAGTTTTTCTGACAGTTGACAATGTTGCATATTTTGCAAACTGTAGCTTAAGGCTTTAAGCTTTATCATGTTTTTGTTTTTTTGGTTAAAAAATCGCTAACTTTTGCCAAACTACTGAATTGTTTTTATTAAATAAATCTATATGTCTTTAATTTTTTTTTATGTAAGCTTCATTTTATTTTAAAGAAATATAATATTTTCAGGTAAATTAATGAATAATTCATTAAAATTATACAATTATTTAAGAAATTTTAGCATTTTTTTTAGCATTTTTAAATTTTGTTTTTAGCATTTTTACGTTATTTTAATCCACATTTAGCATCCCATTTTTTGTGTAGTTGTGGTCACACTGGTTGTGATAGATGGGTTGTTTGGCGGATATATGAAACAGTGATAATTTTGAGTAGCGTAGTAATATATGCGCGGAAGAAGCTATAAAAGTTGCACAAGATATTTTTCCATTATGTAAATCAACTCGCACTTTAAACTTAAAATTTATTTCATTTAACCCAAAAAATAGCTTTACATTTTCGTTATACATGTGCTTATTTTATGTATTTATGCCTGTATTCATAAAAATATTTTAAATTTAATAAAGGCTTGAAACCCAAATTTTCTATGAACATTTTCCTTAATAAACGTTTATTAAATTTTATAATCATTTATGAATATGGGGGGGTTAAAATATATAGTACATATATATAAACAATAAATGTACCATATATAATGTGTATGGAAATAAAAAAAAATAAAAAAAAATTTTTTTTTTTGAGGAGCTTTAAAAATTTCATTTTTTTTTTTTTTTTTTTTATTATTAATTCTTCATTTACATAACCGAGCCTATAGGGCCTTATGCAGTTAATTAAAGCTACTTACTAAATAGTAAACTTCTATATAAAATTACAATTAAGTACAAAAAATACTAAGAAATAAATAACAATACATATGAATAATATTTATTTAATATAGGTTAAAAATAAAAAAAAAGAAATCATAATGAATACTAGTAAGCAAAATTATTTGAACAAACACAAATAATCTGAGAAGAATTAAAAAATAGAAACAAAAAGAAAATCGAACATATTACGGAACATTCAATACATGGAATTGTGAATATTCTAGCAATTTAGATTTGAAAACAGAATATGAATACGTAAACTCCCTCAATTCCCTCGGCAATGCATTCCATATTCTCGATACTCGAATTTGAAATGACCTTTTATAAACATCCAAATGCCTGACAGGATAAATTATTTGCGGATTTCTTAATGAATGTGAAAAATTAAATTTATTAACAATATAAACAGGATAACCATTGACAAGGGATTTATATAAAAACAATAGCATCCTAATGCTGACAAAATTTTCAAAAGAAGATCCAATAAAACTTAAAGCGTATCGGGAAACATGATCCCTTCTTTTCAAATTAAAAACATATCGGATAATCCTGTTAAAGATTAGTTTATATTTTCCCCGGACATGACTCCCAGACCCAGTAAAGATTTCGGCACAGTACAATATATGCGGCATTAAGATAGCCTTGGCTACCCGTGCCTTCATTGAAAGAGGCAAATATATATTTAATGAGTACAACCTTTTTAAAAGAAATGATACCCGAGAAGATAGGTTATCAACGTGTGGGGAAAAATTCAGTAAGTTGTCCAAGACAAGGCCTAAACATTTCATTTTGTTAACAAATTCTATAGGAACACCATTTATTGCAATATTTACATCCTCCGTATTGAATCCAAACCCCGTTAACTTTGTTTTCACTGGGTTAACACAGAACCCATTAATTGCCGCCCATGACATTACTTCCCGAATTACATAGTTGACTCCTATCTCCAACACATCCAAAAATGCAGTATCTGAATAACAAACAAACTGAACATCATCTGCATATACAAATGGCAAACAGGAAACACCATTAGAAATCTGCAGCAGGTCATCCAAATACAACATAAATAAAAGTGGGCCAATTACAGATCCCTGAGGAACACCACTTGTGATCCGACGAGATTGGGAGAGAGACGAACCAATAGATACATATTGAAGTCTACCATACAGATAAGACCTGATAAGCCCACAAGCCTGGTGAGAAAAATCAAAATTATCACATAATTTACACAATAACCTGGAATACATTACTCTGTCAAAAGCTTTCGATAAATCTACCGAAATTAAAACAACATTTTTACGACTATCTAAGAACTGTCTAATAGAGTCAGTCAAACCAAGTAGTAGAGAGGTTGTGCTGTACCCCCGTCGAAACCCTGATTGTGACGGATGTACCAGTGCATTACGATCAAGGTGCTCAATCATTTGATCTTTCAAAATATGTTCTACCACTTTAGAAAGAACGGGAAGTATCGAAATAGGACGTAAATTGTCAAATTCAACTGACTGACCCTCCTTCCTTATAGGAACTACTCTAGCTATCTTCCACTTCCAAGGGAAGCACGAAGTGGTAATAATAGTATTAACTAGATGAAGTAAATGCGAGGACACAAATGGAAAAACAATTTTCAGAAATTTTAAAGGTAAAGAGTCATGTCCAACAGCATTAGACTTGATTCTACAAAGTGCCATACGTAACGTATCAATATCAACACATTCAAAGGAGAAACCAGAATCGCGAGAGCTGCCAATAGGATTGTAATAATCCTCCGAATCAGGCATCTGACAAGAAACAAAATAATCATTTATATCATTCGGATCGGAAAATGTTAAATGCTCCTAAAAAAATTATTTTCATTATCAATACTAAATTGGACATCGCGTGGTGGTATGAATAAATTTTGTCTAAAAAAGTCATTACCCTAATTAAAAAAAACTCAACAAAAAGGTTAAATAAAATATAAGATCAGTTCAATATACATTAATCTTTTTAAATTAGCAATTTATGATTTCCTTGTGAGGCAAATTTAGACAGTACAGTCAGTCTATCTGTCATTGTTGATCTGAGCCATGCTTTTATTCGACGAAGGGTAGGAAATGACCTCTCGTTCATAGCATTACTGACGAGCATTGAAACGAAAATTTGAAATACTTTTCTTAGATTTGGGTAGATATCTTCATTACAGTTTATTAAAGCATCTACAACGTTATCTGATAGATCAGGCTCAAGTTTAGATCTTAGTAGGTGTTTATCTCTTTTATCAAATATAATCAGCTCATCAGCTCGTTGTGGTTTTAACAGTTTTGTATCTGTATATGACTTGATTATACTTTGGGGTAGAAGTTTTGGTATGTTCAATACATTTGGAATATCTATTGGAAAAGTTGTTATGAGATCTTCCAAAATAAATTCAATAAGAGGAATGTAACCTACAACTCGGTAGAAATCTTCAACATTTTGGATGTGATTATTTCGTTCAAATCTTGTCTTTTCGATAGGAACCTCGATTTGAACGCAAATAACTTAAACTTTTTCAAAAATCGCTTTAAATTGTTCTTCGGATTTATTTATTTTTTCTTCAAGGCACATGATTAAAATTTTGATAAGGCTTGATCCTTTTTGAAGATCTATATCATGCTTTTGTAACATGATGCTTACTTAATATGTATATTCCGCAAATAAATTTAAAAGTACTAAGTGAGATTCTTAATATAAAGGTAGAGATACTACCTCTGCACTTAGATATTTTTTCCAAAGCTTCTACTATATGATGTACACTTGTTGCAAAGACGCATAATGAAGAGAGTTTGGCTCCCAAATACTTTGCTAAAACTGTTTTTCGCTTGGGATGTTTATATTTAAAAAATTTTTTCGTTTCTTTAACAAATGATACAATTTTTTGTATTAATGGCACTTTATTGCTTTTAGAAATCGAGTTGTTCGATTTATGGGAATATCAAGGCGTTTGTTTCGCATTTGTCGCTTTTCCAGAAATTTTCAACAGCTCCATTATCTGCTGACATCAGAGGTCACCCATCTGTTCCATCTCCTACACAAAATTTGTCATAGCTTTAAGAACTATTGATGATAGTGCCTTCGCATCAATTGAGACATCAACGTCATCAATATCTTTTGAAGCCTCTTCAAATGCGTTTACAACAAAGCCAATAAATTCTTCCCTAAAAACTTTTTGTTGTATGTTGAAATATCTTAAAGATAAGGAAATCTGGCTTTTACACATAAATATATTATAGATAAATATTGTAAATACTAAGGCTTTTTAATAATTCAACCGCACGCATTATCAAGTAAAACGTTTAGTCTTTGGATATAAAGGGTGGTTAAATTTCAAGAGCCGATGTTGATTTTGAATAAAACACAAACTATTTAGGAAATTTTTGTAATTTTATTTTATTATGATATATTGGTATTACTCAATTATGTATGGAACAAAATATCGGCCAAATGGGCGCCGCGACCACGGCGGCACACCTCCATCCGATGGTCCAAATTTTCGATGACCCTGAGGCATAATGGAGGTTCTATGCCGTTAATGTGCCGAATTATCTCATCCTTTAGCTCCTGAATTGTTGTTGGCTTATCGACGTACACCTTTTCTTTCAAATAACCCCAAAGAAAAAAGTCCAACGGTGTCAAATCACATGATCTTGGCGGCCAATTGACATCGCCATTACGTGAGATAACACGGCCATTGAATTTGTTGCGCAAAAGAGCCATTGTTTCGTTAGCTGTGTGGCAAGTGGCACCGTCCTGCTGAAACCACATATCGTCCACATCCATATCTTCCAATTCGGGCCATAAAAAGTTCGTTATCATCTCACGATAGCGAACACCATTCACAGTAACTGCCTGACCGGCCTCATTTTGGAAAAAATACGGCCCGATGATGCCGCCAGCCCATAAACCGCACCAAACAGTCACTCTTTGTGGGTGCATTGGTGTTTCGACAATCACTCTTGGATTCTCATTCGCCCAAATGCGGCAATTCTGTTTATTGACGAATCCACTGAGGTGAAAATGTGCCTCATCACTGAAGATGATGTTCTTCGAAAATTGATCATCCGCTGTTGCCATTTCTTGCCACCATTCTGCCCATTCACGACGTTTGGAATGGTCAAGAGGCTGTAGTTCTTGAGCCAATTGCACCTTGTAAGCGTGTAAATGCAAGTCTTTATGCATAATGTTCATCAACGACGAGCGTGAGAGGTGCAATTGTTGGGCACGACGACGAGTTGAGGTGGACGGCTCTTCAGCCACACTATCGCGAACAGCAGCAATATTTTCTACAGTACGAGCTGTACGAGCATGCACTGGTGTTCTCACATCTTCCACAGACCCGGTTTGCTCGAATTTTTCCTAGATTTTTGCGATTGTACGCACATTTGGACGATCAAATTGACCAAAAAAATCACGAAGTGCACGATATGCATTTTGATTTGAACGCCCATTTTCATAATAAGTCTGGATAACTTTAACACGTTGTTGGATTGTGTATCTCTCCATGGTTCAAATTGAGTAAGTCTGAAATAGAGAAATGTCAAATAAAATTCAGAAAAAAAACTTGGCGTTTAGGTGTGGTTCACATTCAACATCGGCCCTTACAATTTAACCACCCTTTAGATGGCACCTGCTGCGATTGAATGTAGAATACAAGTAAAAGTATTTGAATACGGTAAACTAGATGTTATTGAAAATTTAGTTAGAGATTCCATAAAAAAAAAACAAAAAAAAACCATGCTGCGATTTCCAAAAATTTTGTATGTACATTAAAAAAAATATTATTATTCGGAATTCTTGTATTATCGAAATTAACAAAACATATTTTTATAATTTACGGGGGGAAATTTCCTTATTTCCCCCCCCCCTGAATCCGCGCCTGGTAATACATAGTTACAATACTTAAAACTTCATTATAAATAAAATTTAAAAAGCGAAAACTGGTAAATAATTTTTTAAATCGTTTTTAGAACATAAAAAAAAATAAAAATATTAAAAAAAAAAATTTTCTTTTTAAAAAACCAAGATTCGAACCAGGGAACTCTCAGTTTCTAACTTAAAACAC